>OZ010573.1:127591217-127948717 GCA_963932145.1 Acanthosepion lycidas
ATAAAAATTGTCTTACGTTGAAATATCATTATTGTCCCTTCTTTGTACGGCTCCATTAAATAACAAAGATGACTTGTAGAATTCAGTGCCTTAAAAACCAAACTGATGATCAGGTAATGGATAAGTGTCTATCAGGACAGGCTCAGTTCTTTCTTTTTTTCCTAATCATGCAAATTTCGTGTAAACTACATTGAGAAAATCACAAGAGTGATAGAGTCATATGCACCAAGGTTTAAAATTGTAATCCAGCCCACATTTTAGTCTGTACTTTCTGATATCGTTTCGTTACTCTCTCTCTCTTTCTCTCTCTCTCTCTCTCTCTCTCTCTCTCTCTCTCTCTCTCTCTAAACAAGACAAAAAATCGGTAAGAGATATTTTTCAATAAATCATGTTTAGCTTTGTCATTCGAACGTTGGTATAAGATAGGTTACATTTACAGATTCAGAACGTTTTTATTATTCAACAATGTGCGGGGTCAATGTAAATGATGTACAGGTGGTGTAGTGATAAGAAACTCGGAAAGAGAAATTGGAGAATCGAGTTCGAATTCCAATCGAGTTCATTGCATTCACTGACGCGCAAATACACTTAGCAAAATTAATCATCCATCTTTTCACCCCTCGATTTGGGTTAAATAGTAGGCTAGACTGTGTCCCTTAGCCATGGTTGGTACCGTCTCTAAGAGAATGGAATCTTTGAATTCAAAACCGATTAGACATGGAACTAGCAACTTCTGCCTGTAGAAATCTACTTCTTCCTATGAAAACTAGAATAGCATTGCCTAGCTGAGACTGTCGCTCCAGAATCCACTGGAGTCTACTGGACTTGAGTCAGTGAATATGCGTATCCCTAGAAATTGCTTTCGGAAGACTCACCAATGTTCGATATTGTGACATCAATATGAGCATAATGATTATATTCGACCAAAATTGCAAAATTAATAGGGGGTTACATAAAAAGCAAATATTCGAAATCTGGTTTATGGAGGTTCCTAGCAGAAAATTCTGATACCAATATTAAATACATCAGCTAGCATTAAAAATATCATACTTCTCATTGAATTTAGTAAGCTTTCCTAAGTCGAACAGAGAAAGTGAGAATAGAAATATTATGTTACGCCAAGTCTGAAAAATAACAGTCCAATAATAGAACAGACACGAATCTTGTGAGTGCTTTGCTTTCTGTATAGTTTACTCCTCATCATATTTCTATCTCCTTAACTATTTTTTCTCATTCTCTCTCTCCTTAACTATTTTTCTCATTCTCTCTCTCTCTCTCTCTCATTAAAAGAAGAAAAATAAAAAAAAGAAGCTATTAATAGTTTTTAAATTAAAAGCATCTTTATATTTTTTCCAAATTAAACAGACTATCGTTACTTAATAATAACAGCAATTTCTCGAAAGAAGTGTTTAGAATGAAGATATATTTGGTGATTTAGTAAGCGTAGATTAGATTTGACACAAGGTCGCAGGTATGGATAGAAGACATTTGAAATTGATGTAGCGAGACAAATTTGCTAAGCATTCCACCACCTCGAGTATCCAAACGAAGATATATTTAAGCTGTAGGAAATATCTATAATTTCTTTTCTTTAATCTTTGATCTCGGTGCATTAGGTAATGGAATAATATTCTCAGAGAAAAGGAAATTCGTTTATTTAAATTGTTACCTTTTTTTTTGTTTTTTTTTTTTAGTTTTTTATATGACAGATGATCGTTCTTCTGACAGGTCAATTTAATTTGCTTTTTCTTTCTATTTTCTATCGCGTCTTCCTTTTTTTCATTTACCTTTTATTATCATTCATCCATTTTTTTTTTTTTTTTTTTTTTTTTTTTTTGGTGGCGGGGTCTGTCTTTTCACTCTTCCCCTTCCTGAATCGTAATCTTATTAAGTATTTCTTGCTTTTATTTATATTTTATATTCTTCAGTTTCTAATTATCTTCGTTTAATATATTTTGTCAAAGTTTTTCTTTCTTCTTCCTAAACTTTTTTTATGTTTTATGCGATTTTCCTTTATTTTTTAGTATTTCTTCTCTTCTTTCTTCTTTTATTCCTTCTTTTTTTTATTTCTTTTCTCATTATCTTCCCTTCTTTTAGTTCTTTATTATTTTCCTTTTTTTATTTCTGACTTCTTCGTCTTAATCATTGTTTTCTTCCTTCATTCTTTCACTATCTCTTCCTTCTCTTATTATTTTCTTCCATTTTCTACTCTTTCTTCTTGTATCTCGCCAAACCATTTCTTCCATAATTTTTTACTTACTTTTTTTTTCAGTTTTCGCTATCTTTTTGCTATTTTACTTTATATAGGGCGCGATGCATAAATTGTCGTCTAAATAAAGCAGAAATGAAAATAACACTGACTCCACAGTAAACAGATATGTTGGCCAAAATTACACAAACATATCTTGAAATCCTAAAGTTTTCCCAAGCGTAGCTGAGATGTGACACAAGGCCGAAAGCATGGGGCATCCAGTGAGAATCGAACTAACTTTTCAGTATTAACTGACCTAAGCTGGCTAACCATTACACCACGCCGAGGTGCCCAAATAATGATTTTCCAAGCGTAGCTGATATGTGGCACAAGGCAGAAACTATGGGGTACCCAGTGAGGATCGAACTCACTACTCAGTCGTAATTTTTCTACCGAGACAAGCTTGCTGATCATTACACCGCCTCGAGGTTCCCTGAAATACTAAAGACTAAATTTATTCGAACAAAATCTCAATTGGCTTAAACCACAAACCTCCAGACGACTTTGGAATATCCGGCAATTCTTCTGGATGACTTCCTTCTTTAAGTTGGTGAATACTGCCGTAATCCTTCCTTTGGAATATCCTGCAATTCTTCTGAATGACTTCCTTCTTTCAGTTGGTGAATACTGCCATAATCCTTCCTTTGCAATATCCGAAAATTCTTCTGGGTGGCTTTCTTCTTTAAGTTGGTGAATACTGCCATAATCCTTCCTTTGGAATATCCGGCAATTCTTCTGGATGGCTTCCTTCTTTAAGTTGGTGAATACTACCGTAATCCTTCCTTTGGAATATCCGGCAATTTTTCTGGATAGCTTCCTTCTTTAAGTTGGTAAATACTGCCATAATCCTTCCTTTGGAATATCCTGCAATTATCCTGGATGACTTCATTCTTTCAGTTGGTGAATACTGCCGTAATCCTTCCTTTGGAATATCCTGCAATTCTTCTGGATGGTTTCCTTCTTTAAGTTGGTAAATACTGCCATAATACTTCCTTTGGAAGTTCCAGCAATTCTTCTGGATGACTTCCTTCTTTAAGTTGGTGAATACTGCCGTAATCCTTCCTTTTAAATATCCGGCAATTCTTCTGGATGGCTTCCTCCTTTAAGTTGGTGAATACTACCGTAATCCTTCCTTTGGAATATCCGGCAATTCTTCTGGATGGCTTCCTTCTTTAAGTTGGTGAATACTGCCGTAATCCTTCCTTTGGAATATCGTGCAATTCTTCTGGATAGCTTCCTGCTTTAAGTTGGTGAATACCACCGTAATCCTTCCTTTGGAATATCCGGCAATTCTTCTGGGTGGATTCCTGCTTTAAGTTGGTGAATACTACCGTAATCCTTTCTTTTAAATATCTGACAATTCTCCCGGATGGCTTCCTTCTTTAAGTTGGTAAATACTCCCGTAATCCTTCCTTTGGAATATCCGGCAATTCTTCTGGATGGCTTCCTTCTTTAAGTTTTGTGAATACTGCCGTAATAGTTCCTTTGGAATATCCGGCAATACTTCTGGATGACTTCCTTCTTTCAGTTGGTGAATACTGCCATAATCCTTCCTTTGGAATATCCTGCAATTCTTCTGGATGACTTCCTTCTTTAAGTTGGTGAATACTACCGTAATCCTTCCTTTGGAATATCCGGTAATTCTTCTGGATGGATTCCTTCTTTAAGTTGGTGAATACTACCGTAATCAATCCTTTTAAATATCCGGCAATACTTCTGGATGGATTCCTTATTTAAGTTGGTGAATGCTGCCGTAATCCTTCCTTTGGAATATCCGGCAATTCTTCTGAATGACTTGCTTATTTCAGTTGGTGAATACTGCCATAATCCTTCCTTTGCAATATCCGAAAATTCTTCTGGATGGCTTTCTTCTTTAAGTTGGTGAATACTGCCATAATCCTTCCTTTGGAATATCCAGCAATTCTTCTGGATGACTTCCTTCTTTAAGTTGGTGAATACTGCCGTAATGCTTCCTTTGGAATATCCGGCAATTCTTCGGGATGGATTCCTGCTTTAAGTTGGTGAATACTACCAGAATCCTTCCTTTTAAATATCCAGCAATTCTTCTTGATGGCTTCCTTCTTTATGTTGGTGAATACTGCCGTAATCCTTCCTTTGGAATATCCGGCAATTCTTCTGGATGGCTTCCTTATTTAAGTTGGTGAATACAGCCGTAATCCTTCCTTTGGAATATCCTGCAATTCTTCCGGATAGCTTCCTTCTTTAAGTTGGTGAATACTACCGTAATCCTTCCTTTGGAATATCCGGCAATTCTTCTGGATTGATTCCTGCTTTAAGTTGGTGAATACTACCGTAATCCTTCCTTTTAAATATCCGGCAATTCTTCTGGATGGCTTCCTTCTTTAAGTTGGTAAATACTGCCGTAATCCTTCCTTTGGAATATCCGGCAATTCTTCTGGATGCCTTCCTTCTTTAAGTTTTGTGAATACTGCCGTAATACAGTCCTTTGGAATATCCGGCAATTCTTCTGGATGACTTCCTTCTTTCAGTTGGTGAATACTGCCATAATCCTTCCTTTGGAACATCCTTCAATTCTTCTGGATGACTTTCTTCTTTAAGTTGGCGAATACTGCCGTAATCCTTCGTTTGGAATATCCGGCAATTCTTCTGGATGGCTTCCTTCTTTAAGTTGGTGAATACTACCGTAATCCTTTCTTTAGAATATCCGGCAAATCTTCTCGTTGACTTCCTTCTTTAAGTTGGTGAATACTGCCATAATCCTTCTTTTGGAATATCCGGCAATTCTTCTGGATGGCCTCCTTCTATAAGTTGGTGAATACTGCCATAATCCTTCCTTTCATTTCATATTTCGTGTTACAAAGAATTTTCTTGGTCTCTCACTCAACTTCACCCCACCCATAATAATCATGGATATTACCGTCTGCTGAGTTAGTTGGCCAGATGTAAGGGATGATGTGATCGCAGACATTGTTTGTCCGCCATGAATTGCTTCTCATGATTGTTTGGCATGGCGCAGAATCCTATTGTCAGACATTGACCCAGGGCAAAACTAACTCCTCAAGGCACTCAATGTAGGAATCCGTGTTGAGTTTGAGACCATGTGGGAAGATGAATGGAAACATAACGTCGTCATCACTATTGACCACCCCAAACACCTTCGTAATCACCATTAGACTCATCTAGCTCTTTCCTAATCCTTTGCACTCTTTTCAGATTAACACCCAAATACTTCGAAATGTTCGTATTGGAGCATCAATACGAACATATGTACAGCATGCCTTTTTCCAAATTTCTGTTAGAGTGAATTGCGTTACCCATCGTAGCCTGCTTATCTCTCCTCACTTTGCTGTCTTTCTCCCTTTCGTTTCTCCTCTTTTATTTATTGCTTCTTTTATTTCTGCATTTTTCTTTCATTTATAACATTTCTATTATTAGGTTTGTGCAAAAATAATGTCGTTTTCTCACATAGTAACATATGTGAGAAAACGACATTATTTTGCACCAACCTAATACTCCCATTTTTCTTCTCATTTTGTTTCTTTGCATCTTTATTACTTTTTCCCTTATATTCTGTTCCTTTCTTCATTCATTTTTTTGCTTTCTTTTTTTTTTTTACATTTTTTTTCCTGACATTTATATCTTTCGCCAATTTTTACATATATATTTTACCTTTGAATTTTTCTCTTGTCTTCGCCATGCGTTATTTTTCAGCCTTTCTGTTATTTTTATTATAACCTTCATTTCTAAGTTGCCTCCCCTATTACCTGTTCACCCATTTTGTTTTTCAACAGCATAGATATAGTCTTATAATGAATAGAGTCAAAGCGGCTGTGCCCACAATTATAAATGGCCTCTTCACTTAGATCTTTGCCTCTAACTCAATGTTGGAGGACAAAGACCGCACACTTTCGATGTTTCCACATCTCACCGAACACAATCTCAGTAAAATTACTATCTTAGCACGAGAAGTCACAAGACTTATCAAAAGCCTTGACCCAAAGAAAGCCACTGGTCCGGAAAAAAATCCACTAGTTGTCTTTTAAAATATCAGCCCGGAATTATCCCCGATCCTTGCAAAGTTATTCAGTTATTATGCTTGAAGAAGTCCTTCACAAACCCGTGGAAAGTGTCAATCGTATGATCAGTTTTCAAAAATGCGGGCGTGCGATCTTCATCCTCCCAGTACATTTTCCACAGTATCATTATCAAGCTCTTTGAGGCCATAATCAATAAGGGGGTCACCGAGCACAGAAAAAAAAACAAGGTCTTCAACGATGTGTAGCATGGATTTCCGCCTCCCTGATCCACTGCCGACGTCCTAACTACCATCACTCATAGAATCAGTGAGGCTCTTAACGACAAACATGCCTCGAGGACCATAGCGCTAGGTATTAGATTGGTGCAAAAATAATGACGTATTAATGTAAATTTTTGCGTTAAAAAATACGATAAAAACAACATTATTACGTCCTTATTTTTGCACCAACCTAATATTTCCAAGGTTTTCGATAAGGTGTAGAACAAATGCATACTTCACATGCTCTTCGGGTATGGAATCTCCAGAGTGGTCTTCTCGATCATAAAATCCTTTCTAACAGGTAGGTCCATAAAGGTAATTATCAATAGTGAGTCCAGGATTTACTCCTCAAACCAACATTCTCTTTAATCTTCTTAAATGATCTGCCTAAGTATATTCAGATCATTTATAAACACCTATGCCGATGATACGACTATATACGGGAGCACCTTTGAAACTGGCGATGGTTAGAAATTGGCGACTGATCTCTACTCCGATGTTGCACAAACTACCCAATAGGGTAAAAACTGGCAGGTTACATTCAATGCCTCGAAGATCAAGCTAGTTACATTCCATCATCACCGATCTGACCCCAAACTACCACTAATCAGGATGAACAGAGGTCCCCGCGGGGAAGCCCCTTGCCTTGAAAGAATTTGGGGCATCAAACTTACACCCGACCTGAAGTGGAACTCGTAGATATGATACATTGCTAAGAATGCGGATAAAATGGTCAGATATCTGTACCTCTTCAGTAAGTACTTCTGCCTTTACAAGAGCCAGATCAGACTTGTGGCTGATGAATTATTTTCCATCCTTCAACCCCTCTCACAGAGGCGGAAGGTGGCCATTCTCTGGATGCTCTATTGCTAATTCCATGGAAGGCGTTCGGATGAAATACTTTCCTTTGTCCCGCCGAGGCAAAACTTTACAACATCAAAAAAAAGAAAGTAGAAATATGAGCAACATTACATGCCCCGCTTAAGTTTTAATTACAGTTTAATTAGATGATATAAATTGCAAATGCAATGAAAACCGAAATTAAAGTTAAAATTTAATAAAGAATTGTTTTTAAATCTTTCACTCCGTTCGACATTTAAATTTAACTTTAAACGAGGTAATTTTTCGTCTGTAACTACAGTAGTTACTAACTGTTACTTCAGTTTGTTTATGATTCAACAAGATCGAAAAACATTTGAACAGACACAAGTACACTGTGCTTTACATATATATATATACAGGCAGTTTTTTAGTAAATCTTTTAAACGCATACCAAATTGAATATTGTTTTCTAGTATATTTTCCACATCTCCTGTAACAAATGGGCGTGGTTACATTATTTCATCCCAGTGTTTGTTTTTCTCTCCAAGAGTCAAAAGAAATGGAAGAGTTGAACATTTTAACTATCATGGCTTCAACGCATAAATCGTTTGCATATGCATTTTGGGTTGGGTGAACATGCGCTCATTTTTTTATGAGAGGAAATGGGCTCTGCCAAACTATCTGAAAGTCCACTGAAAGGATCACCAGAAGGAAAACTCCAAACAACACCATGCTGGATCGGTTGAAATCTGATTCAACAATGGGCGGACATACCATAGTCTGGGCGTGACCAGTGAACGACCAGAGCGAAAAACACCGTTAAGCTACCAGGGTACAACTATCAGAAGGTATATCGTTCGCAACCTATATTCTTTCAGTAATGGTAGACGGACATAATTATACCGAAACTCTTGAGAGCCACCGCCAACAGAAAGAGATTGTCTGTGCCATCTGCCCTCAGGGCTTCCGTTTCGCAGCAGTTGAAGCATTCGGGCCATTGATGATGATTTTATGGGGAAAAAATTATGGCCCGAAGATCCTTTGCAGTAAACTAAAATCAAGGATTAATCTATAAATCACTACATACGTTTCATTAAATCATATATATATATATATATATATATATATATATATATATATATATATATATATATATATATATGTGTGTGTGTGTGTGTATATATGTGTGTGTATATATATATATGTGTGTATATATATATATGTGTGTATATATATATATATTATGTGTGTGTATATATATGTGTGTATATATATATATATATATATGTGTGTGTGTGTGTGTGTATATTTATATATATATATATATATATATATATATATATATATATATATATATTAAGCATTTCACCCCAAAGTTAATTGGTAATCCGTTTAGATAATTCCCGGGAGGATATAAATTCCGAAAGCTCAATGTAATAAACAGAGCAAGTAATAATTAATTTAACAAATCGGTGACTTTCTGAAATATATGATTTATTAATCATATGTATATATATATATATATATATATATATATATATATATATATATATATATATATATATATATATATATATATAGATATAGATAGATAGATAGATAGATAGATAGATAGATAGATATTGTTTTAAAGACAAGGATCATGATTATATTAACAAGAAAATTATGATCTTTGTACTTAAAACAATCTTTTCCTTGTGTGGCATTACTAACAATCTTTTCCTATATATATATATATATATATATATATATATATATATATATATATATATATATATATATATTATACACTGTTACATTAGAACATGTAATAATATAATGTCCTTTCATAGGGCGGATAAACGGAATATGAGTTCACTTTCTAAATATTTTCGGAAATTGAAAGACAAAAATAAAACAGCTAAAGTAAAATGGAAAATTCTAAAACTAGCTATAATCTCTAGATCGTTCAATGAACCATGCTTCCTCTGTCTACAGGAGAAAATGGAAATAATTAATTTCCTGAATAGTGACATTTTTTATTGAATCAAAGATATTTAACAGCGGTAAATTGCAAACACGTTAGAGAATTAACCTTACAATTCTGCTAAATGTCTTTACTCAAAAATAAATCTTCCTATATTTATTATCTATATAAACATTTTGTTATCATCGTTAATTTATCATAGTTTTTGGTATTGGTTAATATTCGTAATTTACTGGTAGTACATTAGCCATGAATTAGCTTATTATTTTTTATTTTTATTTTTATGTTATTTTATTTTTCTCTTGCTGCTTTAATCTAGTTTCTAAGTTAAATTTAATATAATATAAAATGTAAAATTTATTTTGTATTTTAATTTATAATGTAAGGTCGTTTTGTTAAGTATTGTATTACTTCTTAAAGTGTTCTTTTTTCATTCTATGGATAATTTTGTTTGAATATATGATTTCATATAAGATGCTATAAAATATGAAATGCAACATTTTTAAACAGTGTATCGATTTCTTTTCAAATTTAAATTCTCTTATTCAACGTAATTTTATTGGCTTAATTCATATCAAATTCTTTTGCTACCCTCTTAACTTTCATCTTCCTGTGGGTCTGTGTAATTTGGAATATACTTCTCTATTTCTTTTGCCGTTCTTTTTTTGCCTTTTCTTTTAGTAATAGGCTTAATTTCTCTTGCCTTTCTTTTCTTCCCTCTTTCTTTTTTTTATTTTATTGATTTCTTATTTTCTTTCCTTTTTCTTTATATAAATCCTTTTTACCTTTTATGGAACATTTTCCAAAAATGGAAAATGAGGTGATGTTTCAGTAATTTCAAATTTAAATAAGATTGTTTATTACAATCATTGTTAACTACCTGAAGAGACGTTTTATTTTAAACGTTGAAACGAAATGTTCAATTTTGTAGCGGATACTTACATCTTCTAATGTAACAGTGTATAATAAATATCCATTTCTTTACTTTTGTATTGAACCCTGTTTTAAATTAATCTTTTGAACGTTGCAATTTTATTCTTCGTTCTTATATATATATATATATATATATATATATATATATATATATATATATATATATAGAGAGAGAGAGAGAGAGAGAAAGAAAGAGAGAGAGAAAGCAAAGCAAAATAACGCGATACTAAAGTATAGCTAGTGAGACCAAAATGACACATTTGGATGGAGCAAGTTTTAATTTAGAAACGTGTATTCTTCAAAATAAACAGGAACACCGACTAAGAATTTGTATCACTGATGAATCCGTGCATAGCCGATGATCTGGTTTGTCTTTGACATGGTTATTGGTACTGCTGAGATAAATTACCAACCACCTAAATGTGCTCGCATCCACTTTTTGGTCTCCCTAAATGTTCCGATTAATGTCACGTTTTCCCGGGTGGTGAAATTTGTTACACACCCCTCCATTCTGGTATACTGTTGCTAGCCTGTTGCTATTAAATGATAAAATGAAAATGTAATATTGTCGGAAGCTTTCTACATCTACGGTTTCGATGTCCTCTTCCGACGTCATGTGCCGACGTATCAAGATGAAAAACAAAATTTTCACAGTAAGCGTTATATATATATATATATATATATATATATATATATATATATATATATATATATATATATATATATATATATATATCATTCTTTTAAACACATTTCGCTAAATATGACGGACAAAGAGTACTTTGTTAATTTTTTATTTAGTTTTTCTAGCGTTTTTACATTTATTCCGTTTGGTGGGAATAAATGACTACAAAAACTGTCCATGTCGTCGAGTGACCCAAACGCTCTTGAACACTTCTTTAGCCAAATTACTAGGTGGCTTTGCATTGGTATTTATAGGTCTTTTCGTTTTTTGCTTGTGTGAGATGTTTTCCATCATATTTAACTATATATATATATATATATTTATATATATATATATATATATATATATATATATATATATATATATAATCATTTATACTGCAGTTTGGAATTCTGAATATTCTCCATATAGGTTTTGGATTTTGCAAATTTTTGGAAGATATTGTATCGATTCGAGGGTAACGTAAATCAAGGTGATAAAGCCACTAAAACTCAAAGGGTTAATGAGAATGAAGGAAACCGAGAAGTTGTTATACAGATTGAATAATATTTATTTAACACTTCTGAAATCTAATAAAAACTTTTTTCCCAATTATTGAAACTTGTGCAATGGAAAGGGTCTAACAATTGCCAGAAAACACTAAATAACAAAGTTATTGGGTGAAGGAATTTCAAAATTGAGCACCTTCGTAAAGATCAACGAATGATAAAAGAGGTTTGTTGAGGATATAACTACGTTGAGAACTAGAAGCAAAGGAAAAGTTTTAAGAACATGTCTCGTCGAGTGGAACGTAAACTAAAGCGAGTTATAGCAAAACAACCATTTTTGATCAGTGCTCATACCTTGAATAGGCAGGAATTAAGCAAATTAAGTGTGTAGAATACTTTGCAAATTGACATCTTTCAAGACATCTCCTAGGCAAAACTCCTGTTCGAAAAGCAAATATTTTAAAACTTCAAAATTAGTGCATGAAATAAATGAAAATTGACCTTTCTAACGTAATTTTCAAGAAAACAATTCTCGTGGGTCACTGAATAGACTTGATGAATTGCCCAAAGAATGGTTAAAAGGAGGCAGCAAATAGGCAGTAATTTGATGATATGGGCTGAAATTGTCAACCATACCTTTATCGAGCCATTCAAATTCCATGAAGGAATTAAACTGAAAAGTACTATTACGATTTCATTGACAAGGTTTTCTTTGAATGGTACAAGACACAACCTTCCAGTTTCAATGTGAATTGTCTATTAATGCACGACAATGCTTCTTCTCATGTATTTAAGGCTACCAGTGATTTTTTAGTCAAAAAGTTTACAGAAGAAAAGATAATAGAATGGGCACCATCAAGTGCAGATCTGAATCCGATTAAAAATCTATGGTTAGTTGTGAAGATTAACTTATATGAAGGTATTAAACGATAGGAGAGAAAAGCTGACCTACGGGAAGCAATTAAAACCATGTCGGAAATTGAACCTAATAAAGTAAAAGCATTAACAAACTAATGGATGATATTCCGTTGGCTGTAATTGAGACGAAGGATAATAAGATATAAATGCTTCAAGAACTTATCATATAGAGTGGGAGGGAAACAAATATTCGTACACGCGCAATTTTTTTTTTAATTTATTGTATTTCCAACTGATAAATACACGTACTTTTAATATAACTGTACACAGATGCATAATTACTAAATATGAACAGAAAACAGAAAAAATGTTTGTACAATAGAAAAAAGAATATATAATCTTAATTTAATAGTTTGTACAATAGCTATTATTAATTTCTACACAAAACAAACCCTTTTGTGGTGCTGCTCTGGGGCAAGAGATTGGTTGCTGGGGGACCCCATGTCTGGTCACAGGATTCTGCACTATGCTACCCAAGCAGGAGAATCCAGTCGTGGTTGTCCGAGAATTTCTGCGGTCACATCACCCCGCATATCTAACTCCCCAGACTGAAACACTTTTTTATTGTTATATGTGAGGTGTAGTTGAGCAAGAGATCAACAAAACTCCTTGTATCACCAAAGACGAACTGAAGGCAAGGATAAGGCAACATTCATCAGCTTAAACAAGGAGACTACCTAGAAGAGTCTCAGGAGATTGCGAAGTCGTCTGGAGGCCGTGGAAGAAGCGATTTATTGAATAAATTTACTCTTTAGTATTTCAAGATATTTCTGTGTAATTTCGGTATATATATATATATATCTGTTAAAATGAGATGTCATTGTTATTTTCATTTTGCATAATTTGAACGAAAATTTATAGCACCATGTATGTGATGAAATGTGTCCACACTGCTTATAATTACGTGACTTGTATCCCGCATAGTGAAGTCTTTCTAATTGAAATGTAGCTCAGATGGTCTGGCCATCTAATTAGGAGGGCTGACAGTTTGATTTGGAACCAGTTTTCTGTCAAATAACGAATTCATCGCATCCCACTGTCCACTTCTCAGATTCAAAATAAATTCAAGTACAAATAGAAACAGCGTGGAATCGACACAATATCTTGAAAAATTTGGCAAAATCCAAACCTAAATGGAGAATTTTGAGAATTCAAGACTGAAGTAGTGGAATAATCCATGACGAAAACACGAGAAAATGCATTGTACAAACGTTTACTTTGTCCCTGTGTCTTCGGAATAAGAAGTTAAGCAGGAACCTTAAAACATTTAAATTTTGATGGTTTAGTACTAAATAACGAAACTTAGTCGCAGGTGGTAAATCTGTTATCGTTGCATAGGAATCTTCGACGTCAACATAAGAGAATATCATCATTGATTGTGATAATAATGGTGATAATAAGGATCTGCTGCCACAATACACTGCACAAATATATATATATATATATATATATATATATATATATATATATATATATATATATTTGAATATATTTGAAACGGTACAGAAGCGTATTAAGGCATTAAAAACAAGAAATTTTATATTATGGACCATGATAGATTTAAAATAAAACAAACACCAGTCGACCGGTTTCGTCCCCTCTCATCAGAACTGTTAACGGGGAAATTATGAGGAAAAGAAAAAGAAGTCTGTTATGCATGACATGAATGATTGGACAGAAAGAAATAAATTATAAAAGTTATACCAACCAAGATGCTAGAAACGCAGCACAGCAAGTCCAAGCAAACAATCTCTTTGTTTACAAAGAGTAGGTTGCCTGAACCTGATGTAAAGCGTCTCTAACACCTTAAGATGGAATAGCGAGTGCGAAGTGGCCAAAACAGAAAAACAGTTCACACTGAAATTCAACGCACAAATAGGATTCTTTATAAAGTGATCCGCAATCGAAGACCCATACGTGTTACGAATGGTATCACCCAAAGAAAATTTTTTATTCAGTATTATAGCAGGTACGTGTTGTTTAATCCATAATATAAAATTTCTTGTTTTTAATGCCTTAATATATATATATATATATATATATATATATATATATATATATATATATATATATTGTGTATATTTAGGCAGCAATTTTTCATTAATGCGTGTTTCATTAAATAATATAGACAAGTTTTCTCTATTTATTTTAAGTAAGTTCCTTTCATATTGTCTGATAAGCTTAATCACATTATCATTGAAAGACGAAAGAAAATCACCATATTCATACATGTTTAAATCCAATCTAAGCTTTCGGCTTACATAATTTCAAAGCAACGACAAACTCGTGTACAAAAGATGCGGAAGCGAAAATCGCGTCGCAGCTTATGACGTCACACATGACCACGCGTGAGTGAAAGCGACAAGTATTAAGTATGGGAAGCCATTGGGAAGCAATGGCTTCTGTTATAAATTATAGGCATTTAAGAATATTTGTGGAGATTTCATAGTTTATTTTTTTCAGGTTAGGTTCCAACTGTTTTCTGTATATATATAGACGAGTTTGTCATTGACTTGAAATATTTCATGCGGCAAAGGCGAACTATCATTGTAATTTCGTCCGTGTGTTGTTTGATATATGGAAATTATCATCTTTGATAATGGCTGATGTAAACCGAAAACTTAGATTGGATTTAAACATGTATCAATATGTCGTTTTCCTTTCGTCTTTCAATGATAGTGTGATTAAGCTTATCAGACAATATGAAAGGAACTTACTTGAAGTAAATAGACAAGATTTGTCTATATTATTTAATGAAACATGCATTAATATACATACATACCTACATACATATATATATATATATATATATATATATATATATATATATATATATATATATATATATATATATGACCTTGCGCAAATTAAGTTAAACAATCAATTTAATTTCCTTTTTTTCACCATAAGGTCAGTTTTAGAACCACTGGAGTGACAGGGTGTAATCGATTTCTATTTTTTGCTCAGATTAGGCTTTTGCAGTGGTGCGCAGTAATATGAATCTATTTTCGGGGTGTATGATGAAATTTGTTTGGCCTTGAAAGACATTCCGTCATCCGTGATTGTATCAGATTTCGATCACGCATAGGATTATTGTCTCGGCTGTCTATTAGTTGTCTTATGCCCATTGTCAGCTTGGAGGTTACTCGACGGAAGTGTACGAAAATTGCAACATTGCACGAGCTCAATGGTTAACCTTAACATTGAGCAAATCAAAGTACTATCGACTGGAAACGCTCCTGATTTAAATCCAATCAACAACCTGTGGACAATCTGCAAGGAAAGTTTTCGTGGAATGGACGTTCAAAGTACTAACATGTGCACTGGGTCATGTTTCAGTGGAAAAATACGGAAAAAATAAACAATAACGGGATTACTCGTTTTGTTTCAATTAATTAGCATAAGGGTATATATATATATATATTAAGAACACAATTTATTTATTAAAGACATTTTTTATGGTTAACGTTCTCTTTAGTATTAGTAACAAGTATTTAAGTAAATTACTTAAATACTTGTATCGATAAAAATAACGTTAAACATAAAAAATGTCTTTAATATATATATATATATATATATATATATATATATATATATCGTTAAATATGGCAAACAAGGAAGATTTAATTAATTTGTTTATTCAGTTTTTCCAACATCCGTACGTTTTTCCGTTTATTAGGATTAAGGCAGTGCAGTGGCCTAAGAAAGGCTTTTGGCCAGGAGGAATAAACTACATCCAATTTCAAAATGTAATTACGTAATCCCTATTCGATATAAACAAACAGTATTTGGAACTAGTGTGGAGTGGGTCCTCCATTTTCTAGTTTCAGTATTAGTAGTTGTATTCGATTTTTTAGGAATTTGATCAAGTTATCAGCAATAATCTGAGCGATATTTTGCAACTCCTTTATCAATGTTTCTTTAAGGGCTGCACGATCTCGAAGTTTTCAGTAAAGGTGCTCCCAAAAGTGTTCTAATGGATTATATCAGGACTTTAGACTGCCCATGGCAGTGACTTGATTCCTTGCGATTCCTTCCAGACCTTTGCTACTTTACTCGAATGATATGGCTCTCCATCTTCTTGATAAAGGTAGACATTCTTGTCAATCTGATTAGTTTAAAATAGTGGGTGTAGTCCTTTCTCTAATCTTTGACAGTATTTTGAACAATAAATACCCTCGTCAACAAGAATCAGCTAAGATTTCCCTCTAAACCAGACTATTACTCTAATCCCTGCATGTTTCACGTTCACCTGCAGACATTCACAGTTTCAAATCTCATTCTGATATCTCCAAACATAACCGTCTCGAATTCGAATACTGGCAGAATTTACTTTCATCTATCCAAATTACAGACTGCCAAAATTCATAATCTTTGCTCTCGAATTCTTTCGCCCAGTCCATACGCCTGTTCCTGTTGATCTGAAATCAAGGGCTTCTTTCTTGCAACTCTTCTGCCTCGTTCTTTCAGTCTTTCTCACCGCATATAGCGACATTTCCATGCTGTTGGAGGCATCTTTGACGCTCTGGTGACGATTTCTGATGACTTCCCTATTCAGTGCCCTTTTCGTTCGCTCAGACACCATGCTTGATCATCTCGAACGTTGTTCCACACGACAATGGACTTCTTCATTACATTTCTTGACCATATCATTAACCGTTTGATGATTAAACTGGAAAAAACTTGCAACTTCTCTGTTTGACTTGCCACACTGATGCAATCCTTTTATGTGCCCTCGTTGAAATTCACCAATTTTATTACTTCCGCGATCTTCTATAGCAAAATATAAGTCAGCTATCGTTCATAGATTAGAGTAGCTTGATACTAACACGGTATTGTCTGAAAAAAAGCGTTATTACACAAGCCAAAATTGCTGTAATTAAGGATGGCTAAAAACTTATCATAGCCAACTGTACAGGAATTTTCCATACTTTTTCATTGTCTCAAGTGCTTTCGGTCACTTCTTTATCCATTTTCGACGGGATGGGGGTGGGTAGTTTTGTTAAGTTTTCCTCCTGTTTAGACTGTTTATGTTGTATTTATTTTTGCGTTATTTTCAATAGGAGTTTAAGAACCTATTTCCTTGTATCCATAAGTTGCCTGGTTTTGAGCAAATTAAATGTCTGTGATTGAAGAACGCTGATGTTTATGTGGCAACCAGGCGCCATATCTCTAAACCTTACCTATTAAGGAAAGATGACGAGCGATAGTCACATGAGAGCTTGCCATATTCTGAGCCAATTCCCTAGTAGTCTGGGGCTGTTCTTCTTTAACCAGTGCGTGCAATTGGTTCTCATCAAATTGAACAGGTCGTCAGAACACGGAAAGCCTGTGGGTTTAAACATTTCCACTTTGAAAGGGGAAAATCACTTACGTGCCATTCTGTCGGTAACGATGTAATCCCCGTGCCCATCATAAATGTCTCAAGTAGCTCTCTTAAAAGAAAAGGGAAGATGTCGAACACGCTCATATTTGTCTATTTGGCATTCCATCTCGAAGGTGGCGTCTAATCTGGAACCAAATTTCAATAACGTTAGGTAACATTAACACAAAGTGACCAGAATTACTACGAAGCAATAAATGTAACGAAATATTATTCTTCGAGATAATTTGCAGAAGATAAGAATAAACAGACATACACACACACACACATACACATACATATATATATATATATATATATATATATATATATATATAATAACCTAATATATACAGGTATACCTCGACGAATGCGCATTCGGTTAATGCGATTTGATTATTGATATAAAATGTTATCTAACAAAATTAGATTAGTGCATATATAATATTCGATTAGTGCGGTAATACATTCTTCAGTTAAAGTATTTGAAAAAAGGGATTTTTTATAGTCACTGGTGTACAAATTATCCACACAAATAGAAGGGTATATATATATATATATATATATATATATATATATATATATATATATATATATATATATATAAATGGATGTGTGCATGCATATGTAGAAGTAAGCGCAGGACATTTTTAACATTTGTTATGAGCTGCTGTTTTGAGATACAACGATGGCCTTTTGAACAAATGATAATGTGAACATTTTGCCTTGTTTTCATGTCAGGACCCCGCACCCAAAATTTGTAAAACTATTTTTGATACAACCTATATATATATATATATATATATATATATATGTAATGAAAAACAAACCACTTTAAGGTACCATTACGATAATTTATTTGACCTAAATCCTTTTTTAAGGATTCAGGATCATCAGGTAAAACTTCCAACAACGAATTGAGAGGAAAAATGGGATTAGAAATTGGTGGGTAGTGTAATTTTTGTAATTTAATAGAGGGCGTTGAGAGTGGTAGTTAAACAGACAATATAAAGTAGAGGGAGTGGTTAATTTTATATCTCTCTTAAGTATGTTTTATATTTGAGTAGGAGGAGTGACAGAACCTTCACCTATTTAGATGGTTGACAAAACGGAAATGAATTGTAGAAAATGTATACAAGTGAGTCTTATGGTAAACAGAGAGATAGGGGGGGAAAGAGATGGAGTTGTTATAATTTTGTTTTAACAAAATTATGTAAAAGATAGCTTACAATGTTTGATAGAAAATTCGATGTCTGAAAAGAAATTTGTTATTAACTTAGAGAGAGAGAGAGAGAGATTGATAATATTAGTGGTGAATATACACATACATATATATACATATATCTAAAATATATAACTATATATACATACATGCATATATATTTATATATATATATATATATATATATATATATATATATATATATATATATGTGTGTGTGTGTGTGTGTGTGTGTGTGTGTGTGTGTGTGTATGTGTGTAAAAAAATAATTCCATGAGGATGGAATCCAGGTACAACTCTGTAGTATTCAGGACAGAGTAAGGATATAATAAAAAGGCTTAAACAATTGTACTCCATGGTCATAATTTATTACATTGGAATCGTAAATACGAACCAATTCATCAGACCTGCAAATTCAAAAAGAAATCAGAAAAAATAACTCCGGGAATAAAAAATAAAATTTAGTGAGTGTGCATGTATGAGAGTGTGGGACGAATTCGAAAGTAAATGAAAGCTATAGGGAGGGGTAGCAGACGAGCGAAGAACAGGAAGGTCTAAAGGTGAAGGTGGGGATTAAAATTTAACAGAGAGAAGTTTTAAAGAAGGGAGTCAAAGACGGTTTTTAAGTCAGCAAGATACAAATAAATATGAATGTTCTCGGTTGTCTAATACATTTGTAAATCGCTGACCTAAAATAAATTAAAGATAGACACCGGAATAGAGTAGACATTGTGTGATGACACACACACATAATAGACAATATAATCTACATTTAAAGCTCAGAAGATGAGAGAGGGAGAGGAAAAAAAATATATATATATATAAGTGGACATTGAGGTCAGCAACCAACGGTGACATTCTGTTTCATGCTTCATGGCCCCTATTATGTTTACCGTACATTTCTGCGTATAAGACGACTTTTAAATCTTGGAAATCACCCTTAAAATAGGGAGTGGTCTATTACACAACTTACAAAAGGTTCAATTTCCGACATGGTTGTAAATTGCCTCTGTAGGTCAACTTTTCTCTCCTATCATTTATCACCTTAATATAATTTCTTCGTCATAACTGATAATAGATTTTCAATCGGATTTAAGTTAACCTTAAATTCAATGGCCTATCGCTACTATTAGCTTGGTGCAAAAATAATGTCGTTTTCTCACATAGTAACATATATGAGAAAACATTATTTTTGCACCAACCTAATAGTAAGTAGGCGAGTATGATTTCGACATTGATCGCCGTAGGCTAAAAGCTGTTTCCGGATTTTAACTATTGATATAAATATTTCTAGTTGAACAATTCACATTATAATGCTATACTACAGTTATAAATTTTACTTCTTGATTCCACATTCAAATGCAATATTCAAAAGACGATTAAACAGCAATTTACAAAAGCTCCGCTAAGCAACACACACAAGTACCAGTTAACGTATACAATTCTTTCATTCTTAATTTGTAGAGCTATGAGGGCGTTCACACTATTCAGTATTTCTCAAAGTAGTGGTGAATAACAGAATTTAGGATAACATACAATCTATATGTCTAATTAAAACTCATTATCATTGTGGTGTTAAATAACAACATCATTTAGTATAAAATGCACACTTTATTTTTTGAGATGTTTAGCAATGAAACCTTTCAGATACCATAAAATCTTTATTTCTCATTGCAGAATAAAAAAAACATAAGACACAGCGATACATAATTAAAACCTTTCAAAATTATTATGATCATCACCATCTGATGTAGAGGACTCATCATAAACATCGTCATTTACAGTTTCATCATATGTGTCCAAGTCCATCGTCATATACTACGGATATCAGATAAAATCACGAAAATCTTCGTAGATCTTGTGTCTCGTCTTATCTACAGATCGCCTTATACGTGGAAATATACGTTACATACGCTCTATATCCGATATTGAGAAATTTAAGCCATAAATATAGCATAGCTTAACACTATATTTTTATAATTAATCATATGTATATTTTATCTCTGTCTCTCTCTGTGTCTGTCTGTCTGTCTGTCTGTCTCTCTCTCTCTCTCTCTCTCTCTCTCTCTCTCTCTCTCTATATATATATATATATATATATATATATATATATATATATAGGTAAAAATCAAAGTAATCCAATTAGATCCTAATAATATAAAATATTAAACTAATCAAAAAAGATAGTTCAAAATATTTATTATAGAGCATATAAATGAATTACATAAAAATGAATCTCTGTTACCTCATTCAGATTATGATATGGCCATCTGAATAGGTTAATAGCGTTTCATTTTTATGTAATTCATATATATATATATATATATATATATATATATATCTGTGTGTGTATGTGTGTCTTTATTTCTATAGAATTAATGGATGTACTACACAGCTTAATGTGAAAATGGGTCGTTTATTTCAAATGCGAGTATATGCAAATAATAACGTTTGAAATACTATATATATATTCCGCTCTCTCTCTCTCTCTCTCTTTCTCTCTGTCTCTCTCTAAAAACACGCGCACACACATATGCCTCTATATATTGGTGTGTACGTGGTGTAATAGTCAGAGGGGTAATGAATACGTTTTTGAAAGTAGATAATGGTTTACTTTAGACTTGAAGAGGTTAAGAATTGTATCCTCCTGGGAGTCTGTTCCACAAATTAGCAGTTCTTGGAAAGAATCTGTCTGAATGCAACATCCTTCTTACTAATGCAATACGAAGGGAATGAAGCTGATTCGACTCTGTGTACGTGGCATAGCTCTAAAAATGTGATCCGTTGAATCTAAATAACGTAGATCTTCTAAGGATTCGCGATGGAAATAGCGATAAATTAGCGATTGGCTTTCGACTTATTTTAGGGATGATGCGGCGGAATATGATTGATCAATGATTGATTAGAAAATTATATTATTTAGGGATGACAAGACTTTCAGACAACCCTGTAAATTAAGACATCTTCAGAGAAAAAAAAAGATGACGTCTCTATGTCACCCTACACAAGCTGGGTGGATAAAAATTCAACGAATATTTTTACTGTAATCGATGAAATGACTTGCCCGATTTAAGTGAGATAACACATTAAACGTAACACTGTTTTTTGTGGGGGAAGGATTTTTTGGGGGGTGGGTGTCTTTAATTTCCTTCACTTGGCTTTCTTTTGTTTTTTTCCCATTTTTCTTAAAATTATCTCCCTTGTTTGACGTCTATTTTTTGATTTTTTTCTTTTCTTTTAGAAAACGTTTTATTCAACGGAAGAAGGTAAATCGAGTTTTGTGAGAATTTATATATTTTTTAAAGTTTCAGATATATTTCTCTATATTAAATTCAGGTACCATTTTATATGTGACAAGTATTATTAAATCAAGTAGATTAAACATAAACGAATGGCTGTTATTTAAGTAAATAAATATTACAGGAGCACAATATGTCACAATTAATCCAGAACTCATTTAAGTACCACATCCTTTTAGTACTTATAACATCATTTTTCTCCACAACTTTTAGCTTTTAGTTCTGGTTTTTTTCTTACTATCCTACCCAGGCCTTCTTCCGCCATCCATTTATACAAGCTCCTTATGTATTTTATTTGATTATTTATCCCTATTGCCTTAAAGATACCTTCTGATTATTAATTTCTCGCAGCCTTCTTTCCTCGTTATGTGTCTCTGTTGTAACCTAGAAAGAGGTTACTGAATGAGGAATAACCAAAACGGGGAATGGAAATAAAATGGCAATCTTTATAACATCGACAAAATAAAATACTCGCCAGCGGCGTGAAGTAGGTAAACCACTGCTAGTGGTGGACCACTTAGACAGCATTATTATCCTCACTTACAACAGTGTCTAACTTATTTATGAGGAGTGGTACTGTATATAAGCGTTTCAGAAAATGTCAATTTTCTTTTTCTAATTCAAAATATATTTATTCCTCTTTTTCTTTAAAACTACCTGGCTGCTCACTTGTTCCGTATATGGTACCCACGGCATCCTTCTATAGAACCATATCCCATACCTCATCTTTTCTTAGTTTGTAAGGAAACTTTTCATCTTTCACTAAAAGATAGGAGGATTGCTACTACACAAAAGTTCGTCCCTTTGCATTTGACCACACTACGTTAAATTACTGGTTATCGTACAGCCAGCGAAGTTAAGCAACGTCGAATCCTGACCAATGGCTAGGTGGGTGACCGTTTTGGAAAGCCAGGTGCAGTAAGCTTAGATGTGCAGGGGGTGTAATAGATATTAGCTTGGAATTGTTAATCGGAGAGCAGAGTTCCAACTTTAGCTGTGTTAGTTATATTCACTTACGCGCAAATACCTTTGAGAAAGGTATGCATTCACCTCTTCCCCCTCCTGTTAATGGTTAATTTATTAAGACTTGTATCACTAAATCATTATTATGTCCAAAACAAAAAATATATTCTTAGAATCTAAAAATATTTTCTGGCTTTAAATAACCTGTAAAATGGTTGACAAGCCGTAGAAAACGAATGAATGAATGAATCTAATATCACGAACACAAATATCTACGAAAAATCAGACATGGTTCACGCTTGAAGTGTGGCCATCATAGCTCATCGAAACCACTTCTACCATCTCTATCAGAAGGTACGGGGCTGCAGAACCCTTGCTGCATTCAGAGCTGACCGCAACCATTGCAAACGATTTCTAGAAAATGCAGAGAAACGTCACACGCAGGATAATGAATTGTCATTTGTGGCTAGTGCAATATGTACATGAGATGTTCAAACGACAATGAAAGTAGTTTTAATTTAAATTAATTGGGCATACAGCCATAAGCATGTACCAACCAATGAGAATCAAACTCACTTCTCAGTTGAGTTAAATTCTCCTGACAATCTTTTCTTATAATGTGCATGAGAAATGTAAGCTGTTTCTATTGTCAGCGGTAACTTCTTTGTACTTGCTATTTCTCTTAAAACCTTCTTGTTGCTCACCTGTAACGAAATTGTCCAATAGTAACTACCATACAGAAAAATAAACATTTTTATAGTAGTCTATTAATATTTTCTTACTAAGGATATTTTTAATCTTTATTTTTTCCCCACTCTGACTACTATATACATCTTGATTGTTATACTGACAGTGTTTTAATCCATGGTACACTGGGGGTCTATTTCCGCACCCAGAAGATTAAATTACATGGAAAATAGTCGTGATTAATTAAGCTTATCTTAGTGTGGTACAGTGAGGCTCGAACTCACTACTCAATAGTAAGGATCTACCAAAGGACTCATAACACAACGCCGTGGTAGTTACTTAAACTGTAGTGTTTATGCAATTCGCAAAATAATATAAAAAAAATTAATCCAATGTCGAATCGAACTCTCAGCACAGATTTTTAATTCTAAGTATAAAGCTAATAGTTTGCTTTACCCTTCCAGGTTAATTGAAGCTGATACTGATATATTGAGATTAGCTAAGTCTCGTATGAGAGTACAGTAGAAGTTTTTGAATCAATCAGATTCGTTTTGATGTGCTATGTCCCTCCATAATAAAACTATCGTCGCACTCTGAAGCATTATTTCCTCTAAGTCTACTTTTCAGTCATTTATTATCCATCTGTTTCATTGTTCTGCCAGTCATTTGACAAACTACAGACGTTAGTTACGTTCTATTTCTTCCCCTTTCTCGTATATTCATGCAGACATCATTATGTGTTCCAGAATTTCCAACAGTCTCTTATTGTAGGTTTAATTTATCTTTGTTCTTCCTGGTTGTCCTCCGTTTCTCATGTGTTCCTTCCATAAGATTGTAATTGCCATTAGAATCATATTTATCTCGTTTCAACTCTCTACTTCATTTATAAAAGAATTTTCCGGTATTCACTGACATAGAAGATTAGCAATTCAGCATTCGTTTTTTGTTTTTTTTTATTAATATTTTCCTACTTCGAAATAAATTCTTTTGTTTCAGAACGACATTTTTTGCTGTTCCATGCACTTTCATAAGACCCAGTATCACATTCTCCAACATCTGATAACCTTCTACACATTTATATTATTATATGACTACATCGCTTACTAGTAGTCAATGTTGAGTCTTTTTACTATCGAATATTTTTAATCTCTAAAATGGCTCTTATCCCAGCCTTCCTCTCTCTTGCAAGGCGGGAAGCCACTAGGACGCAAAGGGTTACAGAAAATTTGGAGCAAGATCAGATAGGATTGATAGAAGAAAGGATGAGGAGAAGGTTAGTGGATAGATCAAGGCAACTGGAGATGTCGATTGACATTACATTTGAATAGCTGGAGATTATAGCTCACAGGGAAACAGGAAAAGGGAAGGGAGTTCTACAGGCAAGAGGTGCGAGATATAAAGCTATTGGAGTAGAAGAGACGGCTACATTTAATAGTTTCGACAGTGAAAGGGTGAGAGCGGGATGCCAGCCTCGTAGGGCGAGTGAATTCATGAAGTCTGGGAACCAGCGAAAGCAGCTCATTGGAGCAATTAACATGAAAGTATTTGTAAAAAAGACAGAGAGAGGCGACGGCGCGACTGTGAGAGAGCGACTGTAGACGAGATGCCAGATCAGGACCAATTACATTGCATATCCGTCTCTGAATCTTATCAAGAACCTCGAGACAAACAGATGGGGCTTCAGACCATATATGGCAGCAATACTCCATGCAAGGGCGAATGGTTGATTTGTAGATTTGAAGGATCGATTCCGGGGAGAAAAATTTCCTGGCGCGACACAGGGAGCCAACTTTCCTTGCAGGGGACGAAGCAATTGACTCAATGTATTTATTCCATCTCAGGTCAGTAGTCAACGTGAGACCGAGCAGCCGCAGACAGGTGCTCTTGAGAAGTTAAGCGTCACACATTCTAAGGAGGGCAGGGATCCTAGCCATATTTTGTATTCCTGTAAACTCCGATATTTTATTTCCGCCATTAGTCTTTAAATCATGAATTATGCGAAATAGAGAGAATGCGCCAGTCATTTCTGAATATAACTTCAGAGCGTCGTGAATAGAAAACTACACAACTTAATGTTACGCGGCATGCGTCGTAAATAGAAAACTACCTACATTGCCGTTACGTGGTATGCGTCAAATTTTCAGATTCCCATTTCTATTCCAATCATATCGAAAGAATCCGTAATTTAATTTCAAATCTGAAAAATGAACAACACTTATTGCTTTTAGCTGGCTGCCAACAACATAAACTTGATTTCCTCGAATATGGCCTTAGGAACAGGAATATTTTGATGACCAAAAAATTTTGTCAAGTGAAAGATTCCTCTATTAGTGCTGCAAGACTTAGCATGAAATTACATCCAAAAGATTTTTAATAATAATTAATTCTAATTTGCAGTGTTTTGTCTTATCTTCTTTTTTCTATGAAGTATAGCTCTTGAAAATTCACACTACTTTCGTAATCTTCAATTCTGCATCATTTAGGACGGTGCCATTTTGGAATTTTTGCACGCAATAGACCAGATGTTTCCTCTTATTACATTACTTTCGAAATAGCCTGAAAAATATTGTCCTTGAAGAGAATGCAAAACACTTTACTTTGCTGTCGCCTCCGGACGAAAATGAAATACTTATAGTCGTGTTCATCTTTAGGATTCGTTCTTCTAAATTGTATTCGACACTTTTCATTGGCTACAGGGATTGACAATGATGGCTGCATTATTCATTTTTTTTATCTCTTCCTTTCATAATTTTATATCTTATTATTTATATCTTTCTGTCGAAAAGCGAACGAATAGCAGATTCTGGAAATGTTTTGTTTCTTGTCTGAATATATTAAGCCAGAAAACGTAAAAGGTTTAACGTATATTGTCTATCAATAACTTATGATGCACACGTTTGTATATCGCGGTGTGACAGGAAATTAAAAAATAATTTTAATAAAAACATATTTGATAGAAAAAGCACGTACAACACACACACACACACACATATATATATATATATATATATATATATATATATATATATATATATATATATATATATATATAATCGGTGTATTTATAAAGCATTTTTCACTTTTGGGCTTTTGATTAATCTCAACAAAAGGTTCTTTTCATTCTTTTTTTAAACATTTTTACACATTTCTCATATATCCGGTTGGTATTTGTATATATTATTTCTATTTTCAAAATGGTTAATGTTAGCTGAAAGTGTTTAGACATGGGAATACATATCTATGCATAAGAGCCGGAAATAAAAAAAATGGTTAGAAATATCAAAAAAGCAGTAAATAAAAAATAATCAACATGAAATATTCAATATATTGCACATTATGCAAGCCACAAATGTATTGATATGCTTCTAAAATATATTTTATCACGAATGATTTCAAAAGCTCTTTGATCATTACATGCGCAACTATCAAATTATTTAAGCAAAGAATCTTCCGTTTTTCTAACTGGTTCTTACTGTTACAACATATTGGCCTGCAAGATTTAATTCACAATTCTTTCTGAACTTAAATTGACTTAAATTAATGATACCACTTTTTTCTCAGTTGTTTTAATTAATAATACTGTTACAATTTACACTACATTGTTCAGACTGCTGTCCTCATCTTGTCACAATGACAACGTTTGAGCTGTTGTACGCTCCGGCCTTCTTCAGCTGATTGGAATTTCGACGCATGGCACAGCGGATAAAAGCTTTGCTTGAAGTAATCCAATGACTTGACCCAAAGAATTGTGAATTCAATACCTGGCTACAGCAGAGATGAACAAAAACTTTGAGTTAAAGGGAAATAAATGATACTGAGATATCAGGAAGAGGCATGACATGTGGAATTGGAACAATCTAACACCAGTGAACGAAATAAAGGGTTAAGTTCGAAATTCTAGTCACCTGAAGAAGACCAGATTTTCAACAGCCGAAACGTCGTGACTATGGCAAAAAAGATGCTGACAAAAGTTCGAAAAGTGTAAATAGTGTAAATAATTACAATATTTTCATTTTTTAAAATGTCTTATGAAATGTTTCAATCAGACGACATTTTTTTAAAATAGCGATTTGGGCCTTCTTTTTAGCGATAATCTTCAACTGTTATAATATTACCAAATTGATAGGTTTTGAAGATTTTCCATGCTTCTCTTCATTGAATTTAGAATCTCCTGTTTAGTATACAGCCACAGACTCTCAACATGGTGTTCCTGCTGGTATTTCTGTAGCAAGTCGAGTTTTATGGGGGGTGGAGTTGACAACAGCAGGCTCAATCTGTTTTTGATTCAAAGATTTTCTCTTTTAGAATAGTTGACAACCGACACAAGAGAGCAAAGTCTACTTTGCTATTTAAGCAATAGCGCTAAGAGAAGAAACATACCGTTCCCTAAGGTAAGTGTGCGAACGCAACGACCTCAGCAGGAATTTGATTTAGGCTCGCAGATTTCAATTCCATCATCAATAGGTATAGAATAGGTCCTGCGAAATTTTACTCGACTGATAAAAGTTTAAGTCGGTTAAATGATGTATACTATTTATATTTTTACTATCATTTTTTATTAATAAAGAATTATTTACACTATTTATATGTGGACATTTTAGAAAGACACCTCTACCGTCCATCTATAAGTAGTTCTTTATCGTTCTTCCTACTTACTATTCGTATTCTCTTCATATTCACTAACACTCAGTAAACACATGCACTTTAGTGTCTTTATTGGCTTGCTTGTGGGGAAATGATTAAAACAGGATCTCTTATACTCTTTGTCATATAGGATATATATATATATATATATATATATATATATATATATATATATATATATATTAAAAAGGTTAAATATATATATATATTTAGGTAAAAAATGTTAGAAAAATTTTGTACAAAAACTTGTATATATATATATATATATATATATATATATATATATATATATATATGGGTAAAGATTTTTAGAAAGATATATATATACATTCATAGGTATATATATATATATATATATATATATATATATATATATATATATATATATATAGGTAAAAAATGTTAGAAAGATTTTGGACAAAAACTTGTTGTAGATACGTATATATATATATATATATATATATATATATATATATATATATATACTGCCTGCCAAATTATTATCGAGTTTTTTTCTAATATTTCAAAAACTGTCCAATCAAATCACGCAAAACTTTGACACAATATTGACAACACTGACTTGCACAATCACTGAATTTTCGTACTGATCTGCGCAATGTAAACAAACTGGCACCATATTTGATATTAGCACTGTAGTTTGAGTGTGCCAAATTATTAAAAAAGTGTAAGAATTTAGTTAAAAGATGGGCCATAAGAGCAGTTTAAGTGATGCTGAAAAGAAAACTATCACCTTAGAACTCTCAAAAGGTAAATCTACCCTAGAAATATCTAAAATGATAAGGAGGTGTCACCAAACAGTGAAAAAGTTCACCGCCAACCCTACACAAGTACGCAAAAGAGCAGATAAACGTAAGCCGAGTGTTATTTCGCGTCGGCTCATGTCATGACTTAAACGAGAGGCCACGAAGAACCCTGGACTTGCCAGTCAAGAGCTTTTCAGTCGCACATAGATCCTACTGTGTCTAAAAGTCCTCGGTGTCGGTATCTGAGAGAAATAGCAACAACAGTCAAACTTGTATCGAAGCTTCCGTTGACGAGAAATCACAATTAAAATCGACTGAAATGGGCCGAGGACAATATGAAGATTGACTTCTCTAAAGTTTTGTTCAGACGAAACTTGAGCAGCACTTGATGGGCCAGATAGATGGTGCAAAGGCTGAGTAATGAACGGACAGAATCGCCATCAGTGTTTGAGACGCCAACAAGGCAGTGGAGGCATAATGATGTGGGGTGGTACTATTGGAAAAACATTAGTGGGCCCATGGAGAGTACCAGATGGCGTCAAAATGACTGCTGATGCATACATAGCATTTATAAAGGAGCATCTTGAACCGTGGATGAAAAGGCAAAGAGTTGACTTCAGAAGGGCCATTGTTTTTATGCAAGATAATGTTCCCTTACATGCTGCTCACAAGACTACTGAATATTTGAAACAGTTAGGCTTCGATGGGCCTCGAAATATGAAGTGGCCAGCAAATTCTCCGGATTTGAACCCAATCGAAAATCTTTGGAGCATCATGAAGCGAAGACTGTACGCCAACGGACGACAATTCAGGAGCAACGCTGAGTTGTGGAAAGCAATTCTTGACATATCTCACGGCATTACAGCAGATGACATCCTACAATTAACAAATTCTATGGAGCGTCGACTTTTTCAAGTAATTTCCAAACAGTGAAAGCACATTACCTATTAATTTGTTTAAAACTGTGCCTTTGTTTGTATCTGTTATTATTTGTTTGATTATCTTATTTATTAGCTTCTTTTGATCATAAACATTCATGTGCAACATTAATAAACGTTTTGTTTGCTCAATTCTGGGAATTTTACTAAACCTTCCTAATAATTTGGCACGCTCAAATCACCGTGCTGATAACAAATATGGCACTAGTCTGTTTTCATTGCGCAGATCAATACAATATTTTCAGTGATTGCTCAGGTCAATGTTGCTAACATTGTGTGAAAATTTCGTGTGAATTGATTGAACTGTTTTTGAAATATTAGAAAAAAGTTATCTCAATAATACTTTGGCACGCAGTGTGTATATATATATAGTTAAAAATGTTAGTACAAAACCTTGTTATAAATATATATATATATATATATATATATATATATATATATATAGGCAAAAAATTTTCGAAAGAGATATATACATACAGGAAAATATATATATATATATATATATATATATATATACATGGTGCTCGATGTCATATATATTAAGTATATATCTATATATTAATAAATACACATATTATTCCTCACAGCTAGCACGACCCCGATGCTTATCACATCATTGGCGTGTTTTTTTTTTTATATTATGCTGGTATTAGAGGTTTTTTTTTCATTTTAAATCTAAATTTTGGAAATTTTATTTGGCACTTGTAATAAGCGTTATTTATATATGTATGTAAAAAACAAAATTACGAAATTATAGATTTAAGTGAGGAATATTCATATATTAATTTTTTTTTAATTATATAATTAAAGAATATAATTTGTTCTAGATAATTTTTCTAGACAGATGCACTCACTCATTAATCTGTCGTTAGACGTTTACCCCTTTGTTGTTCATCTTTATCTTTTAACAGAAGATACATTCTCCAGTTCTGCAACGTCAGACTATATTATCTCAACTTTATTCCCAAATGAAATGCATATTTTTTTCCTTGTCCACCCAAAGTATCATTTAGTATAGTACATAAAGAGACCGTGATCATCTTTGTAAACACTTTCTTTATTGATAAATAAACCATCTTGTGTATAGTTGGTTTGCCTTATATTTCTAATGCTGTCAGTCTATTTTTTTTTCTCCCTCGTTTATTTTGATAGATTTCTTATGGATATTTACCTTTTGCTTTTCATTGTAACATCATTTACTCTCTAAATTTTCCTATTTTGCAATATAAACACACACACACACACACAGATATATATATATATATATATATATATATATATATATATATATATATATATATATATATATACGTTTGTGTGTTTTGCTAAATTAAATCGAAAAAGTCTCTCTGTTGGAATTTTCCCGTCAGTTCTAATTTCTGAATAACCAAATTAAATCGTGAATACCAAATAGGAAAAAAAAACATGTTTAACCATCTTACTATAAACGGCCATAAAAACATTATTATCAAAACATAACTAAACACGGGCAGCGTGTGGGGGGTGTTTATACGCTATTTTGATTGGGATGTACAGCAACATATTCAAAAATTACGAAAATGCAATAACAAATTAAACAGATTACAAAAATCTAATAACATATTTAACAAAATTTCTTTAAATGAATTACTGTGAAAGTGACCGCTATCATGCAGTGTTGTTTCTTGCATTCTCTCTCTCTTTCTCTCTCCCTCTCTCTCTCTCTCTCTATATATATATATATATATATATATATATATATATATATATATATATATATATATATATATGGGTGTGTACAGGAAAAATGTGTCAAAAGCGAAAAAAAGAAAAAAAAGAAAAATAAGCTTTTTCTTTTCTTTTAAATTGAAAGGAACAAGTTATGATGTTCGTATAAAAGTTCAATGAAAAAGGCTTCTTTTTAATTTACAAGAACGAAATGAATTATGTTAGTATATGAGCATAGTTGTATGTAATTTTTTGATGCGAAAATTCCCGATTTTACATTATATTATGTATGTATACCGAACATTTGTACAATTAATTTTGTTTATATATCTCGCTTGTGTATTTTCGTATTGTAAACCGTGCGAACCGATATATGAAAACACTTTAAAAACGAGAAATAATTTAAAAGAAAGAACTTAGTGCTCAATCAATAAGTTGTTTTGATTATCCGTAAATCTTTGAGAATTCAGTATTATTCACATGCCAAGGTAGATTTATAAGTTGTATAAGTTAGATTTACTAATTTCAAAATTGATTTTGGTCAATAAATAAATTATATATATATTAAAAAAAGAGAAGCCGCAAACGTTTTTGGTTATATTGTGACTTTTTTTAAACATATATCATACTTTAATTTCCATATTTTTGCTACAAGCGTTTCGGGTCTTGTGATCTTCATCAGGCGAAGAATGTTTATTTCCACATATTATTTAAAGGGATTAAATTTCCTTATGTTTTCTCATGTTTAACCACTGTCATTTGTATGTATTAGTAATCCAAATACTTCTTGAACTTGGAGAAAATGTCCTTCTGCTTAAGGGGTAATAAAACAATCATGATTGGTCACAGAAAGTGGAAAGGGAGGATGCCTTTGTTCTTACGTTTTTATGACCTCTGTACTTTTTGTGCATTGGGTGTGTTTGGTAGTATGCGTATGCATATTCCTTTTCCATGCATATATATTGTTATATATATATATATATATATATATATATATATATATATATATATATATATACAGATTTTGTGCAGTATATAGGGTCCGTGTGTGTGTATTTTTGTCTAGTGTGTTTGTTTTTGCCAGTATGTTTGCGTATATATTCGTTCTCCATACATATTTGCATGGTATGTGTGTGTGTCTTGGAACCACTATAACCCCTCCCTTTATATATATATATATATATATATATATATATATATATATATAGAGAGAGAGAGAGAAATGGGGAGATGTAGTTATATAGTCATTTTATTTTATTTCCTTTGTTCTTCTACCCCATATCTTATCTACTGTTGTAACCAGACAATTCTCAAAGGAAAGAAAGTCAAAGAGGTGCTAAGAAATTACGGGTAGTTACCTAATAGCATGTAGCTCCTTTATTCTGCTGAATAAACTCCAGGAAAGCAACACTTTCTTGGGCTCAACTTTTCTACTTACATGGAGAGGAATTATATCGAATTAACTACTAGTTTTATTGCTAAGAAATTTGGTTTACTATGTCGTGCCAATTTTTGATGGACTGGCGTATTGGTGCAAGTTTATAGAAATAAATGATACAAATAGCGAAATATATATCTGTAATAGAATCGATCCTGACCTGGTATCTCGACTTCAATTACTTTCTCGCCACCGTGACACTGCTTCCAGCTGTCTTTTCTCTACATATTTTCATGGCAATTGTTTTGATGAGCTTTCCTCCTTAATGCTTCGACTACATGAATTTAAACGTGCTACTAGATTGGCAACTAGGTCCCAAATTTTAGCTACCTAGATGCAACCGTGTTTTCTTTACTATCACTTGTCGCCTCTGCCGATTTCTTGATACCCGGCCACCTACAGTCTTCAAACACTTAAACAAAACGACAATCATCATCTTCTGTTTTCTTGAACCTGTTTTTTTATTATTCTTTCTCACTTCTTTTCACTAAAGTCTTCTCATTCTCTTTCCCTCACAGTAACGCCTAGTGTCATTATCGCCTTACTTGGGGTGAAATTATTTTTAAAAATAATATCGTTTATGCGACCTTCTATTGCATCTCTTCCGTAGTGGGATTCATATTCTATTAATTCACACAAATATGCTTAAAAGTTATCAATACAGCTCTTCCCTCTTTAGAGAGTGCTTAATATCGAGGAAGGTGGGCTCTAGTTTCGGGTAGCAATCAGTCTAAGAAAACGCTGAATTTAATAAACTCCTTAAAACTTCCCTGTTACTCACATTTTCAGTTCATACTATTCTCAGAATCCTTCTGTAGATTCCTGTTGCCTCAAGTAACTTCATCTGTGAGGAGATTATCCAGAATTCACTGCTATCTAGGAGGTTTGATATCACATAATATTCATGCCTACTATTTTCTTTTTAGTTTCCATTTACATCTTTGTCTATAAAACTTTAGAACTAGCCACTGTTGGGCTATACAAAACGCTGGGAAACAGAAATCAACACTTGAGGAAACTTACAATGTAAACATTTATATAAGTACTTGCAGCATGGCCCGGCGTTGCCCGTGCTTGATGTAAAAAATCATACGACTCATACAGCAATCGCTATCACTTGACTTAAAATATTTTTGTCCTTCCTTGCCTTTAAAGGAGTGCCATTTGCCGTGCTGATGTTGCTACATGCCTTACTACTTGCTTATCTCACACTGCGACTTTTTCTAAGCTCTATACTAAACATTAAATCTATGAAAAAAGAACTAAACAAAATGAAGACAAAACGATCACCTTTAAAAAAAGGACTCGTAACTGGAAAAAACGAATGAAAAAGGAATGTTAACAACAAATACTTTTTCACATCAACCCAGTTCTGTGGAATAAGAATCAACGTTGAGTTTATGCAAGCAAATGAGCCAATTGGAGTAAAGTGCCATGAAGATTTAAATTTTTCCCACTTGTGACGAATGCAGCTATCGATTTTTTTTTTTTTTTTTGCATACTAGCATACTAGTTAACATTCATGTCAGTCAGCTGTTGGCTCTCACGCTGGCCAATAGAGTCTTCCTGCCTATTCGTGGCAGCCAGCTATAGGCTCTCACTCTGGCCAGTATAAAATGGCCGCAAACTACATGAAAACTGCATGAAAAAATCGATTATTTCCATTATCGATGGGATTTGGGAAATGCAAGGTTGGTCTTAGCCTTTCTGCTAACTTGGAGCATGTGCATGTAAACTTTGGTGCAAATCCGTCGAAAATTGCGGCCGTGCATTCGTTACACACACACACACACATCCTGCCTTTTATAGATAAAGATAAGAAAATTATTTCTATTTAACGTATATACTCAAGTATAATGCGAGATTTTTGTATAAGTTTTTTTACGCCAAATATAACGGGTCACACTATACACAGGTTATTTTTTAATAAGGTTAAAAATCATACATTTTTCGGTGACTGGTTGCACTATACACGGGTATTTTTTTTTCTGGGGGTGTTAAAATTTATGGATCTTACTATACATACATACGTCTTGTACACGAGTATATACGGTACCTTTGCACTTGGTTGTATTAAAATGTAATCTACAATGGTAATGGTAATATTAACTGTTTCCTTATACGGAAACATTTAGCACTCATTGATTGAGTAGGTATTGCTAATTTCATTTGAAATTTATAAAATCTTTCTATTAAAACAATACTTCAGGAAAAATATATTTCTCAAATTCACTAACTGTTAACGCTTATTCTAGTATTAATGGACGTTTTCTTCCTAACCATTTGTCTGAATAAGTGTTCATCTTGATTATTTTCTCTCTCCGAGTTACATCTCCGAGTGAGATGGTTTCTATTATTTGGTACAGTTTTTTTTTTATGTTTGTGATTCTGTAGCGCAGTTCACAAAGTTTGAAGAAGGATGGTCTCCGTCAGGCTATCATGCCCAAGACGCAACACTGCTGCTACGGATGGTGAACTCATAACGTAACGCGACGTGACGTGATGTTACCCTAAGTCTGGCAGAAGCTGTAGTTTACACTGTACCTAAAACTCGGAACGACCTAGTTTCGGGCCTTGAAAGGTAACCGTGTAGAATAATTTTCTGCTGCGCAAAATGGAACCTGAGACGAATGTAAATATGCATTAAAGTTTGATTGGGATGTAATATGCTTAAATCTTCACTCTCATTGGCTGATAACCATTATTGTCATTAGCGTACATTGCATGTAGAGAATCAGCAATAGTATAGGTCATGATCTGGCGACTCGGCTTCAGTCACTTGCCCACTAACGTAAGGTTGCCTCCTTGTGACTCTTTTATAAATACATCCATGGTAATTGTTCGGATGGGCCTAGCTATATGTTTTGAATTTAAGACCAGTAATAGACTGGCGTCGAGATCTCATCAATTTAAAATTGAACTGGCGAGATGTAGCCGTAAATTGTATGCCAACAGTTGCTTTTCTCTAACTTCTCGCTTGTGGAATTCCCTTCAGGCTCCATGCTTTCCAACCAACTTTAATCTGCCAAAATTTAAATGCTTTGTCAATCGCTACCTAATGTTCTTCTGATTACCCTCTTCTCTTCTCGCTCATTATCAATGTTTCTGTTCCTAATTCCTCTACACCCGGTAACCCCTCAGTTGCTTGTATGGCTGACATTGATTGTAAACTGTCATGAAATCTTCCTGTTAAAATTTTGATTCTGAACCAACCTCAGTTGCTATAAGGAAAATAGAGTTCACCATATTTTTTGCCCCGAGTTTTATTTCGCAGTGAAATATTTGAAAATCCTAAAGCTGTTCCATCTTTGTCGCAGCTACGCAACATCTTTACCTGTTATGCCACACATATTTCATTTGGATGAATCCATTTTCGGAGAATTTCAAACATTACTGTATTTGATTTGGGGGTATTTCAGTTCATATTGGCACTTAGTAAGTAATTGCTTCGGATGTGTATCATCCTTGTGGCTGTTATCCAAGAGTGGTTCAGTCAAGTTCCTTTCCATCAACTCGCTTCAGCGGCAAGCATTGATATTAACTATGAAATTGCCTCGGTCGTATAATATCCTTTAAGCTGCTATCTGAAAGCGTGTGGTAGTTGTCCAAGAAAAGTTCAATCAAGTTCCTTTCATCAACTCGCTTCTGATTCAAGCATCGATATGAACTCAGTGAGCACAATTATGAGAAATATACGCGACAGCTTCAGCCTCAAGAGTAATAAAAGCTACGATCAATTATATTTAGCCCGTAAGATTTATATTTATGACAGAGTACTAAAAGATTCTCTGCTAGACCCATTTCCCAAAACCTGATTAAAGAGCTTTCTGTCAACACTACTTTGTATATTTATTCACTCACTAGCTTCGCGTAATTAAGAGACGGGCACAGAAGATTTCTCAACTGAACCAAGAAAGGATTTCAGAATACAACGTTTATAAATTTGATCAAATTTTGGCAAATTGATCATGCCGAGAACCTGTCAATACCCTCTTTTAATATCGACTATATTTTTTGTGGAATAGTTCCTAGCAGATTTGGCTCTCATGGAATAACGGAAGAGTACACTGTAAAATAGCTTTTTATACTGTTATTAATTTTCGCGAGAACGATCTCTGTTTGGAGCGCATAGATGTGGTTTTGAGAGATTACACTGAACTTAAAAACATTTTATTAAAATATTTCGTAAGTCATTCGTCGGAGTCAGGGTTATGAAGTTATTATTATTAAATATAGTATGACACTGATCTGGAAGAAACATCGTTAGCAAATATTAAGATTATTAAAATAGTGAGTTCGATCCTCATGTTACCTTGATCATGTGTGACCCAGATTAAGGCAAGCTTTGGAAATACAAAATATATTTGCCAGTTATTTGTTTATAGAATTACTATTGTATGTATCCATTATATGTATATAGCGAGCATGTTTACAAAAAAATCACCCTCAAAGCGATTAGTTACATTACGTTTGTCTTTGAAATTCACCCCTGAGAATGATCTCGTAGAAGATCGAAAGTACTTGAAATTACACTCACTTCTTTGGTGAATTTCAACATAACACCAAGAAGCTAATTAAAGAACCAGAAAGGATAACTAGAAAAATAAATAGACATAATATATCTATATTATTCGATGAAACAGGCTAGAATGAAGGTATGCTGCATATATATATACACACATATAATAAACCCTAGAGAACCAGGAAAACCTACCTAGGTTTCCACTAAACGGGTCTTCAGGATAAGTTTACCCTGAAAATCCGTTTAGCTGAAACCTAGATAGGTTTTCTTGGCTCTCTAGGATTTATTTTAGTTATTCCCGCTCTACTATTGAGCACTCTACGTTTTAGTCTTAATACTCGCTTGCTTTTTTTTTCTTTGGACTAAGGACTTCAGGAACTGGACAGTTTATTTCACCTTGTTCGGATGTTTTTAGTTCTTTCTTATTATTTACAAATTTTTCCTCGTGTACCAATTCTTTTTGATATATGTAGAAGTTAAGCTATCTGAGTATTACTATTAGTATATATATATATATATATATATATATATATATATATATATATATATATATATATTAAGCATCTCACCCAAGCAAGTGGCTACAGAGGGTGAAAGTAAGGGAAAAGACTGGGTATAGAGGTCATTGAGAAAAAGATAAAAAAGAAGAACGAAGAAGAATAAAAAGAATAGGGACCAAGCGATCAGAAGATGTCGATTAACATTACACTTACATTTTCAAACATTGCAATTGTTAGAGAAGCAAGTAAGAGGAAGGAAGTTCCTCTGTTGGGAAGTGCGAGAGAAGCTGTTGGAGGAGAAGAGGCTCTAATATGTAACGTTTTCGACAGTAAAACGGTGGGACGAGATGCCAATCTAGTAGCACGCTTATATTCCTGCAGTCAGGGCTCCAGTAAAAATCGTTTGACAGAAGAGATGCCATGAAAATATTTATAGAAAAGACAGAGGGAAATCACATTACATCAGTGAGAAAGTGACTGGAGTCTCGACTCCAAGTCAGGACCTATCACATTGCATATCCAAATTTGGATTTTCTCGGGAAGAACGGCGGGGGGTATCAGACCAGATATGGCAACAGTATTCCATGCCTGGACAAATGGTAGATCTGTAGATGGAAAGGAAGGACTCAGACAAAGAAAACATTCTGGCGTAACACAAAGAACTAAGTTTCCTTTCGGTAGATGCAGCTATTGATTCAATGTAGTTGTTTCACCTCAGGTCAGTGGAAAACAGATGACCAAGAAGGTGCAATGAAGCGCTATCGTGGAGTTGAGTATCAACCATGCTGATAGGAGGCATGAACGTTTCTCTGTGGCGCAGTTTCGTTTTGGATGCATTAAAAATTAGGAGCCATTTCCTACCCAGTCAACCACAGATTCGAGGTCCTTTTCGAGATCAACGGACAGTTTAACTTTGTTAGCAATGCCAGATTTATTAATATTAAGAAATTGCCCGTCATTTCAGTCTTTCTTTCGGTGTTGTTACCTGAGAAAGCTAATTACGACACGAAAGCCGATGATTAAAAATGATGTAAACGTCATGTTCTACAAGTATAATCTTGTCTATGAACTTGTCGGATTTCCCAGAAACAAGATCCGCCATTTTTCCTTTTGATCATGAGATTGAAATTATTAATTCCATATCAAAATATTAATATTGAAATTTAGATCCATAAATATAATCGATATTCGTACCTGAAAAGCGAGCCCATGGTAATCGGAATATTGACCTTTTCCTTATAGAGAAACATTCGACATTCACTGATGACTTAACAGTTAGTGTTTCTGTCGTTTGCAATTTATAAGAAATATGAACATTTCTTGAATTTGTCAGGTTTTTAAGAACATAATTTTTCAGGAAAATAATTTTCTAAATTCTACTGTTTTCATTCTCTCTAGTACTTTTAGGTGAAGTATTGTCGAAAGTCTGAATATTAAATCTCTCCTTATTAAAAAGCAGTTTCGTTTTGGATGCATTAAAATTTAGGAGCCATTTCCTGCCCCAGTCAACCACAGATTCGAGTTGATTTTCCAGATGAACGGACAGGTTAACTTTGTCAGCAATGCCAGATTTACTATTGAGACAGAAGTTAATGGTAGTGTCGTCTGCGTAGATACCTACTTATTAAAATAAATAAACATATGTCTACATTATTCAATGAAATATTCATGTATGAATATAAGCTGACTGTATACGTTTATATATATATATGTGAGTGAGTGAGTGAGTGAGAGAGAGAGAGAGAGAGACTGTGTGTGTATGCCATAAAAATAAATAAAAATATAAATTGAATTTATGCAAATAATTTGCTACAATTAACACCTCGGTATTACCAGAAACCCCCCTCACTCCTACTGAGTTAGATTGTGACACAAGGTAGGTTATTTAACGTGGGCAACCTGAGTGCGAACACACAGGCCTTTCTTTTTATGTGCCATCTCCTTTCAGGACGTGGGCGATCATTGCTCTCCACCTCCCTCTTTCCCTTTCAGCTCTTAAGTTCCTTCCCTCTGCTTCCTCCCCCAGCCACGTTTTGTCTTCCACCTGCTCAAGCTCGCCAAGTATGCCACTCACTACTTTCCCTTGCCTCTCCTTCCCTCTATTCGACCCGTGAGTATCAGATTCTTCAGGCCCTCCTTCCTCATTATTTGCCCCAGAAACAACAGCTGCCTCTTCCTGATGTTAAGTATAAGCCTCCTCCTTGTTTGCTCCCTAAGGCCTCATCGTTGCTCACACACTCAGTCCATGCTATCATTAGCACCCTTCTGTAGAACCACATCTCTGTCGCCTCGAGTTTATTTAAGGAAATCGTCCAACATTCGTTGCTGCAAAGAAGGACAGATGTCACGTAATAGCTCAGTATTATTTTCTTTGTTACCAAAAAAATACTCTGCCCACCTTTTGAAGTGTGCCATTGGCCATCTCAATACGTCTACGGATGTCAGTGTCGCAGTCGCTTACGAGGGATCGGGCAAAAAGCTTGTCTTCGCAGGTCGTCTATGCCACGGAACAGATACTACATATCCCATTTATTTGTAATGAAAACGGAAATGTTGTTATTATAGTCTCCCACTCTTTCTTTTTACACAACGTCGTGACTGGTGAGTACTGAAATCGGTCTCTGCTTGAGAATGACATGTTTTGTAACAATGGATGTGCGGATGGTGAAATGAATAATTGGAAATCGGAGAGTCAAGTTCCAATTGCAGTCGGGTGCCTTATATTAACTTACGCGAAAATAATCTGAAATTTATGAATACACTTTTCCCTCACTCCAGCAGCTAATTATTAATTAGTAGGACCTGTATTGGTACATCATTATAATCTCTAACAATTCTTACAATCTTAATATATTTCCTGACTTTAAATAACATGTAGAAGGTTGATAAGCCGTGAAAAAACGAGCCAATCAATCAATTGAATTTAATAATAGGGGACTTCTTTAAGCTATTTTTAATCATTGATATGAGATCATGTTTGTATACAGATATCAGTTTAGATGTTTTTGAACGAATTCAAGGATAAGTCTGATATGCATATGGAAGCTTAAATCTTTAATGAACGCTTGATAATAATTTGCGAGCCCCAGAAAACTGTAGCATCCCCACATTAGTGGGCGTCGGCATGTCTAATCGCAATGGACCTTTCCGGATCTGGACATCTGCCATCTTTGTTGATTATGTGACCTAAATACTTAATTTCCTCCAAACCAAATTCGCACTTTGACTTTTTGACTTTAAATCCAAAGTCCTGAATCTTTTTAAATACTTGCTTGAGATGCTCTCGATGTTCGTCGACGGTTTCGCTCCTTACTATGATGTCGTCTAAGTAGGCGCACGCACAGTCTAAATCATTCAACATGACGTCCATAGCTTGTTGAAAAATGGCTGGTGCCACTTTAATACCAAAAGGAAGCCTATTCTACTTGAATAACCCTCTATGCGTGTTTATCCCTAGTAACTTCGAACATCCTCCTTCGACGGGAATTTGGAGATAGGCATCTGATAAGTCGATTTTTGAAAATATAACTCCACCATTTAGCTTGTTAAAAATCTCCTCCGGACTCGGTAACGGGTAATGGTAGTCCTTGATTACCGAGTTCAACTCTGTCGAAAAATCAACACAGACTGATTTGGGATGATTTATTTTTAATGCACACAATCGTCGCAGCCCATGAATTAGATTCTACTTTCGAAATAATTCCCATTTTTTCCAACCTATCAAGTTCTTCCTTAATTTTCTCTACACTTGCGAAAAGCACGTTACGTTTCTTTTTAAAAATTGGCATAGTATTTTCCTTTAATTCAAATTTAGCTTCAAACTTGTTACATCTTCCAAGACCAGGTGTGAAGGTTTCCGGAAACTTTTTCTTTAATTCATCTTTAATGTCCTGTCTTTTTTGCGTATTACTTCCTACTTTTCTGCAGAATGAGTAGAACGGTTTATCCCACAATTCGAATGTTTCAATAAAATCTGTACCCATCAAGTTTTCTCCATTTTTCAGAATGAAAACCTTTATTTTTTTAACGATCCCGTTCAATTTCATGGGAAGTACAACCTCGCCTTCGAAGTTAATTTCCTTTCCAGTTACCGTTCGAGCGCGTTTCGTTGACTTCATTATTGTAGGCCTTTTTATAATTTTCCATGTTTTATAGTTCATTATTGTTAAATCTGAACCCGAATCGAGTTGAAATTTGATATTCTTTTTAAATATTTCAGTCGTCACATATTTCCTCAAATCTCTATCTGATTTGATATTCGAATTTGTTTGTCTAATTCGGCTATTAATTTTTTTCGTTTTACAACACGATCCTTTGTGTCCCTTCTTGTGGCACACGAAACATTTCTTATTTTTATATGGGCAAATTACCTCCCAGTGTCTTTCGTTGCAACGTCTGCAATTATATGGTGGAACCTTTTTTCCCCCTCGTTTTTCTTATTTAATTTTTCTTGCCTATTTTTAAAATACGCCGAATTTTTACTCCAATTTTTCTCTGATGGGTATTTTGACTGTTTTTTTTTAATTTTTTTAATATAAGCATTGCCAGCTTCTTCGATTTTTTTGAGACTCTTTCTTTAAACTTACGGCCCGCTGACACTCCTCTGCTAACTTTTTCAGGGTAAGGTTTTGTTCAGATTCGAGTTTAGACAAAACTCTACGTCTTATTTCGGCACTCTTACTGGATACCAGTCCTTGAGCAAAAATTAAACACTTAAATTCTTCCACCGTAATCTCTGCCAATCTGAAATTGTCACAATGTCTATTCACTATAGATGCATATGTTAAGTAATCCTGATCGTCGGATTTAGTGACATTCATGCATAACCATCGCTTATGCCAAAGCGACATATTTGCTCCAAACAGCTCTTTTGGCAATTTCACTGTTTCCGAGAATTCCAATTCATTCGTTCTTCTCGGTAGAATAAAATCTACAAATATGCTATGTTCTGCTGTACCTAGCTTTCTTAGTAATAAACTGACTTTTCTTGAATTCGACCAGTTTTCATAGTCGGTGTAGAAAATATCTCCATATCGTTTAAAGTACGCTTCAAACGTTTTTTCTTCGTCTGGCACATAGTTGAAAATTTCCAGTGAATTAAATATGGTGTTATTAGAATATGAAGAAATTTCCCTCATTTGTCTGCAATATTAACTTTTGAATTTCTAAAAGTCTTTCCTCTTGCTTTTCTTGATATTTTTGCTGGGATTTGAATAATTTAGCCTGACTCAACTGCTTGGATTTGAATAATTCAGATATGACTTTGGATAATTCATCCATCTTTAGCTGATAGTGTTCATGCAACAAAGAATATACCTTTAATTTGTGTATCTATGGATATAATATAAGCTGACCCTAAAAATCGAATCAACTTACGACTTTTTTATTTTATGTCTTGCTTTTACATTCAAGACCATGATAATCAACTTTGGTATTTATTTTTTTTTAATTACTTCTGTTCGCGTATTTCAATGACAAACTTCTGATTTTTATTATCAGAGGTAAATTCGTCACTATAAAATATTGTTGAGCAAACAAACAAAAAAAATAATTTTTTAAAAGTTCGTTACCTTTCAAAATCGACACGGTGTATTTGTGCGCCTTTTAATTCCATGCACGTTTTTGTAGTCGACCAGTTTTTTTTATTAACGGGTGTCTCGTTGTAGATAACTTTTTCAGTTTAAAATCACAGTTATTCGTTTACGACACCTTTCAAATTTTTCTGAGTGAACGTTCCTTATGATTAGTCGTCCTTTAACGAGTTCTAAATATCCAGAAATTCAGAAACCTTCGCCGTTCCGTTAGATGTTGGACTTTTAATTAATAATTTTTTTCCTTCAGCCTGGGTTCTTCAATGACTTGTCCCAATTGTTGAAAGCTATCAATTATTAATTTCTTTTTTTTTTTTTCGTATGGTTCTTTCTAACTCGTCGCCATTGTTGAAACTTGACTAATGCATGGAATAATAATGCAACACAAAATGTACTTAGAACAAAATGTATTGAAACAAGAAAGTGTACACAATATTTACATATAGTCTTTTGTATATTCCTGGGAAGACCGTTCCTGGAGAACGTCTTGACTGAGGGGATTTATTTTGTAAAATACAAAATTGTGGCACGTGGCCGATGAAGGGGAGGGGTAAAGGCTGGTCCAAACTAACAATCCTATACCTAGCTAATCAGATTCACATTACATTACAATTTACCCATTCACCACAAGAACTCGTCCAAACAAACCTCCAATCACCATAATACCACATCCTCTCAAGGGGAACCTACCAAAACGCGCCCCAAACCCTAAATATTTGTTGATGAAACACCTCCTATACATAAAATTCTAATAATGATAGAATGAGAGGGGAAGGGAGATGAACCCAATAATAACTAAAAGGTAACACAAAATACAAACTAAACATAACATATGTTAGTAGGGAACCGTCCAACCCTCAAAAATAGAGAGGCCGCTGTCTTCTGCCCCAAGGACAAAATCAAGAGACAACTCTCGCTAAGGGAGTGGGAAGAAGGCTAAAATATTATGCGGGAATGGGAAAATATAAAGCTGACCCAATCGAGATAAAAGGGGGCCAAAACAAACTGGGGAGGTTGGGAATCTCGACTTGGAACATAACCAAAGAGTAGCCGGGTAACAGGCCAGGAACAACACTTACTTACATTAACTAGGTACACTGAAGCTTGTTTAACCTAACCAAGGGGAGGGTTCCACAGGAAGCCACCCCGATGTGCAATAGGTTGACCTAGAAGAGAAAATCAAGGCTAGCCCCGGTCACACGAACCAAGCTCGCCTCTTTTACCCACCTTTCGCTAAAGACTGTTGAATGCAACCGTTTTCTATCAGATCTAATCTTCATCTTGAGCTGATGCTCAAAGAATTGGATTAGATGCTGATGAGAAAGACGGTTACCCCGCAAGACTTCCTCCTTTCGCGACGTCCAAATCACCATTCGAGCCGTGGCCAGCAGCGTCAGAAACACCATTCGTTTCACCCCGGAATACGGGGGCGACACATTGTCACACGCGTATGCGCGATCAATGGAAACAAGCTGTTCGGGAGCGAGACGAGCCGTCAGCTCTCCGACATGGTCCCATAAGGGGCGGACCCGTGGGGAAATGGTAGAAGGCGTGCGAAGCCGTTTCTTCTAAGCCAAGACCACACCGTTCACAGTCTGGCAAATCCGCCAAACCCCATATGAAAGCCTTGTCGTTGAGAGGCAGCCGATTCCGAGCCAATCGCCAGGTAAGCGAAAACTCAGGGTTACTGAGGTAATCCGCCGCTGGCGCCCAAGACCAGTAGGAGTGATACTCCTCCTCCGACAAGCCGAGCGTATCTCGTAGGGAATCCTTCGCGGGTCCCTCCACTAAACAACGATAGAAGACTTTCCTAGGCCGTGAAAGGTCACTGCGCGGCGTAGGAAAGCCAACCTAGAGGCACGGATGTGACTCAACAGGTGCGGCATTTCCAGCCCCCATGACACGGACGTTTAATGCCGACTCGTCTGTCGACTCTGTTCACGCGTCCCCTCCATAAAATGGAGGATAGCGATGGCTCGAGCGCCTTCCGATGGGTCTCACAGAGAGAAAGTACTGACAATCGATAAAGAATCAGGGGGAAAATGTATGTAGTACACACCTCCGCCCTGCCCTTCACGGACAACCACCGTCGATTCCAAGTCTGACCGGCAGAATCGACATTTGCTCGTACTTCAGACCAATTCTTCTCCAGCTGGAGGTCAGGCCCGAACCACACTCCAAGAATGCGGACAGAACCATCCGTCCAACCGAAGCGGCCCGGAAGAGCGACCTCCTTCGAGGTACCTAACCGCAAGCCGGACGACTTGTCGCGGTTTATCTTGGCCCCTGTCACCTTCTCGTACCGATCAAGCGCCTTCTGTACCCCCTCAATGTCGCTGCGGGACGACACGAAAGCAGATACGTCATCGGCGTACACGGAAACCCTGGCTCGAGCCCCTCCAGGAACGGCGATTCCACGTAGGGCCGGACTGCCGGTCTCGAACTTCAGCCAGCGAAGGAGAGGCTCCAACGCCAAAGCATAAAGGAGAGGCGACAGCAGACAACCCTGACGAACCGACCTAGACAGCACGAACGCGTCTGACATCCTTCCTTTCACCTGTACCACAGCACTGGGCGAGCGATACAGGAGGCTAATCCAGCGGCAGAAGTTGGGTGCGAATCCAGCGGCCTGCAGGAAATTAGCTACAGAGGGTGAAAGTAAGGGAAAAGACTGCCAATCTAGTAGCACGCTTATATTCCTGCAGTCAGGGCTCCAGTGAAAATCGTTCGACAGAGGAGATGCCATGAAAATATTTATAGAAAAGACAGAGGGAAATCACATTGAGAAAGTGACTGGAGTCTCGACTCCAAGTCAGGATCTATCACATTGCATATCCAAATTTGGATTTTCTCGGGAAGAACGGCGGGGGGTATCAGACCAGATATGGCAACAGTATTCCATGCCTGGACGAATGGTAGAACTGTAGATTGAAAGGAAGGACTCAGACAAAGAAAACATTCTGGCGTAACACAAAGAACTAAGTTTCCTTTCGGTAGATGCAGCTATTGATTCAATGTAGTTGTTTCACCTCAGGTCAGTGGAAAACAGATGACCAAGAAGGTGCAATGAGGCGCTATCGTGGAGTTGAGTATCAACCATGCTGATAGGAGGCATGAACGTTTCTCTGTGGCGCAGTTTCGTTTTGGATGCATTAAAAATTACGAGCCATTTCCTACCCAGTCAACCACAGATTCGAGGTCCTTTTCGAGATCAACGGACAGTTTAACTTTGTTAGCAATGCCAGATTTATTAATATTAAGAAATTGCCCGTCATTTCAGTCTTTCTTTCGGTGTTGTTACCTGAGAAAGCTAATTACGACACGAAAGCCGATGATTAAAAATGATGTAAACGTCATGTTCTACAAGTATAATCTTGTCTATGAACTTGTCGGGTTTCGCAGAAACAAGATCCGCCATTTTTCCTTTGGATTATAAGATTGAAATTATTAATTCCATATCAAAATATTAATATTGAAATCTATATCCATAAATATAATCGTTATTCGTACCTGAAAAGCGAGCCCATGGTAATCGGAATATTGAGCTTTTCCTTATAGGGAAACATTCAACATTCACTGATGACTTAACAGTTAGTGTTTCTGTAGTTTGCAATTTATAAGAAATATGAACAGTTCTTGAATTTCTCAAGTTTTTAAAAACATAATTTTTCAGGAAAATAATTTTCTAAAATTCTACTGTTTTCATTCTCTCTAGTACTTTTAGGTGAAGTGTTGTCGAAAGTCTGAATATTAAATCTCTCCTTATTAAAAAGCAGTTTCGTTTTGGGTGCATTAAAATTTAGGAGCCATTTCCTGCCGCAGTCAACCACAGATTCGAGTTGATTTTCCAGATGAACGGACAGGTTAACTTTGTCAGCAATGCCAGATTTACTATTGAGACAGAAGTTAATGGTAGTGTCGTCTGCGTAGATACCTACTTATTAAAATAAATAAACATATGTCTACATTATTCAATGAAATATTCATGTATGAATATAAGCTGACTGTATACGTTTATATATATATATATGTGTGTGTGAGAGAGAGAGAGTGTGTGTGTGTGTGTGTGTGTATGTATGCTATAAAAATAAATAAAAATATAAATTGAATTTATGCAAATAATTTGCTACAATTAACACCTCGGTATTACCAGAAACCCCCCTCACTCCTACTGAGTTAGATTGTGTAGGTTATTTAACGTGGGCAACCTGAGTGCGAACACACAGGCCTTTCTTTTTATGTGCCATCTCCTTTCAGGACGTGAGCGATCATTGCTCTCCACCTCCCTCTTTCCCTTTCAGCTCTTCCCTCTTCCCTCAGTTCCTTCCCTCTGCTTCCTCCCCCAGCCACGTTTTGTCTTCCACCTGCTCAAGCTCGCCAAGTATGCCACTCACTGCTTTCCCTTGTCTCTCCTTCCCTCTATTCGACCGGTGAGTATCAGATTCTCCATGTCCTCCTTCCTCGTTATTTGCCCCAGAAACAACAGCTGCCTCTTCCTGATGTTAAGTATAAGCCTCCTCCTTGTTTGCTCCCTAAGGCCTCATCGTTGCTCACACACTCGGTCCATGCTATCATTAGCATCCTTCTGTAGAACCACATCTCTGTCGCCTCGAGTTTATTTAAGGAAATCGTCCAACATTCGCTGCTGCAAAGAAGGACAGATGTCACGTAATAGCTCAGTATTATTTTCTTTGTTACCAAAAAAATACTCTGCCCACCTTTTGGAGTGTGACATTGACCATCTCAGTACGTCTACGGATGTCAGTGTCGCAGTCGCTTACGAGGGATCGGGCATAAAGCTTGTCTTCGCAGGACGTATATGCCACGGAACAGATACTACAGTTTCGTCCACTTATGAGAAAATGTTCTCTCCACAAAACCCCCAATCAGGAGAAGTGAGTTTGTAATTTTATGTAATATTACGTTGGTGCAATAATAATATCGTTTTTTGACGTATTTTTTAACGTCAAAATTAGTATTATAAATATTATTTTTGCACCAGCCTAATACTATTAATTTCTATCTCTTAATATGTGACAATATAATCACAAGGATCGCTTGCATTAAAAACGTTATATTAACGAAATATCCCATTTATTTGTAATGAAAACGGAAATGTTGTTATTATAGTCTCCCACTCTTTCTTTTTACACAACGTCGTGACTGGTGAGTACTGAAATCGGTCTCTGCTTGAGAATGACATGTTTTGTAACAATGGATGTGCGGATAGTGAAATGAATAATTGGAAATCGGAGAGTCAAGTTCCAATTGCAGTCGGGTGCCTTATATTAACTTACGCGCAAATACTCTGAAATTTATGAATACACCTTTCCCTCACCCCAGCAGCTATTTATTAATTAGTAGGACCTGTATTGGTACATCATTATAATCTCTAACAATTCTTACAATCTTAATATATTTCCTGACTTTAAATAACCTGTAGAAGGTTGATAAGCCGTGAAAAAACGAGCCAATCAATCAATTGAATTTAATAAAAGGTGACTTCTTTAAGCTATTTTTAATCATTGATATGAGATCATGTTTGTATACAGATATCAGTTTAGATGTTTTTGAACGAATTCAAGGATAAGCCTGATATGCATATGGAAGCTTAAATCTGATTAAACTCGTTAAGAACATGGCTTTTCAAGTTATAGTTTGTTTTATGCCATCACGAAATGTTGAAATCTTAACACAACCACCCCAGTATTCAATCTAATTGTTGCAGAAATTATTAGGTTGGTGCAAAAATAATGACGTCATAATGTCGTTTTTGACGTTAAAAAATACGTCAAAAAACGACATTATTACGTCATTATTTTTGCACCATCCTAATATTACCATTATATGTGTTCTGGTACATTTATCCCAGAAACAATATTAATGAGTCAGGTAAAAATAACGTCAAAGAGCAATTAATAAATCTATTATCAAGACATGTTGCATAAGGATAAAGAATGAAACTAAGTTATGAACAGTTCATCAAAATCTTCAGTCTGTTTCTCTGAGGTACTTACATGCCACGTGTCTTGTTACTCTGAATGTCAAAAAGGAATATCGCGCCACCTGTGATTATCAACAGGCGGCAGTAATCCAGCATAATATTCATAAACGAATGACTGTGTATTTTATTATTAGAAAAAAACGAACAGATACATTCTGAAATAAAAGATGCCTATAAGAGAAACATGATTTGCTTCGATAATAATTTTATAATTCGTAGTTCGTGATCAGTGTTAATAAAACTAAAAGACTCACTCATCTTACTCGGAAGTGAGCGGGTCAGCTAGTGTTGAATGCAAGTCTCCAATTAACTTAATGAATGTAGGATCAAATGACAAATACTGTCTGACTTGATTTTTTATACTGTTTTCTGTTATTAGATTTCAAGTATCATGAGTACTTCGCTTTTTTATTGTATTTTTCCTTGTTTTTCCATTCATTATACTTGAGCAAGGTAATCTGTAAATGGTGCAGTGATCTATAGCTAGACTTTAAAATGCAATTTTCGGAAATTAGTAACTGACAGTGATGAACGACGTCAAAGCATTTTCCTTGATATCAAATTTCGCGTATTTTTCAAATAAGATTCATTCTTTTAGTTTCTGATCGTAATTATACCAGGTTGATTTCGTTTAAAGCAAAGACATCTTCAAAATTTTTCATATTAAAGTTTACCGTAAAAAAGGATCGACGGCCACTCAAAGTAGAATAATACAGTTAAAATTTTTATGATGCATGAGGTGATATAAATGAAAGAGGTGTTGGTAAGAAATGAAGATTATGAAAATAAGACTAATAGAAAACGACTGACATGACAAAAGCCTGATTTGTTTTTAGGTGTTTTTAGAGAGGAAAATAAGTATAGATAAATATATATATATATATATATATATATATATATATATATATATATATATATATATACATATATATATAATGTTGTAATATAAGTAAAGAATTCGTTGGGATTGAGGGGAAACACACAAACCGACGTTTCTCTGATAAATGGGATCAACTTTTCCAGACGAAAGGAAAAGGAAAAAGTTTTAATATCAACAGACGAAGAAAGAAAAAGAAAAATTTCAATATAAGGTTTTTAAAAAAATTGGTGGTGTAAGAGATAAAGAGGGGAGAGAGGGAAGCGAGAGGGAAAGAGAGAGAGAAAGAAAACAAAGAAGGAAGAACTAAACATGAGTGACCCAGAAATGATTCTTTAAGGACTGGACTAGCCAAAACACAGGGCGAGGGATGGAAGTGATCAGATTCACAGCAGATAGATTGAATTGTCATGTCTTTTTCAAAAGCGAGACAATCACCATTGCATTGTCACCATCACAATTTCAAACCGATAATAATAATATCTGACATCAACAAAATAAAACAAGTCAAAGTAAAGTTAAATAAACATTAAAAAATAAAAATATAATAGATATATAAAAGTATATAACAAATATACATAAAAATGTATATATAACTATATTAATAATTAAATTATAAAATAAATTAATTAAATAAAAACCAAAGTTCCCAGGATGATCCCTTTCCAAGCACCTAACTGCCAGCCGGAAAACTTAGTTAATTTTGTCCTCCGTCACCTTTTCCTACCGTTGAAGCGCTTTCAGCACCACCACAGCGCTGGGGGAGCGATACAGGAGACTAATCCACCGGAGGAAGTCGAGTTCGAATCAGGTGGCCTGCAGGAAAGCAGCCAGGTAGAGTTAGTCGACCCTAACAAAGACCTTGGACTGACCAAAATTGATCAGCGCGTCTTACTCGTCGTATTATACACCCTCTAGGATCGTACAGATCAGATCCAGGTTGCTCTGAATTGTTCCGCCCTTCACAGATCAAGTCTGCTCGGGTCCCAACAGAATCTCGGCAACTGACTCCAAACTCTTCGACAGGATCTTGGTCATAATCTTAAACTTTGTGTTTATCAGAGTTATGGGCCTGTAATTATCTAAATTCTGCCCAATACCCTTGACCTTTTCAACAGAGACCGGGTCGAAGACGGACCCCTGGCGATACCGGTTGTTGAATACGGCAGTCAAAATCAGAACAAAGATGTGCGATAACCTCAAGTACAATTTATAGGGTAAACCATCTGCCGACCATCTTCAATTTCTCGTAAATTTCGCCCTCCGTGATTTCAACACCGAAGCTAGGCACTTCATTCGGCGAAAGCCGAGAAAATTCAGTTAAATAGCTGCAAAACTCTTCGTCACAGGAGCTAGGCTTTCTGGTAAACCCGCTCTCCAAATGCCGCCAAAACGCCTCACACATGACATCGGCTAACTTTCGAGGATGCTTCTCCGGGGTATCAACCTCCCGAATGTAACGATCGGAACCTCGACGGATCTCTTCCTTGTGTAGTTCTGCGCACACATATTCACGACCTTACCAGACATCTTGTTTAACTTATATCTAACTACCAGACCCTGGTAGCGCTCACTAGCTTCCCATTCTAAAATCAGTTGCCTACTTTTGAATTGTTTGTAAAGCTGGAGCACAATCATCTACTGTAGTTAGAAATAAACAATGCCGTTATTAATTAAAACAGTTGAAATTAATGTATTAAAAATTTCACAGCTCTAGTGTCACCTTCATAGTCAGCTTGTGACCCAACCCTTATATCCATGTACGAATGTATGTGTGTGTAACTTATTTCGTATAATTTGTTGGCATGAAATGCATTCATAGTTGAAGCACAAGTGTCATTTTATACCTACTTTCATTAGGTTTCCATTATTTACAATTCATGTAATATCTGAGGTAAATTTTTAAAAGCATGAACTTATATTAACCTTGTGCGAATATGTTTTAGATGTACGCGTTTATCTGATGGATGGAGATTTGCTTTAACATGAGAGCATCGGATAAAAAAAAATGTCATATTTTTTCTTTTTATATTTCTTCTACAATAAGAAACACTGATAACAGATATGATATCTATTTCGACAGATATTTCGCAGTTCAGTACATTTTGTTATATAACGGAACCAAAAATCGTGTCATAAGGATTTGGTTCCTCTCAAATTTTCATAGTGCCACATGAACCTGTTTTCAAGTGAGAAACTTCAACGGAAAGACCAACCACGATACTGTAATGCTGTGTATATATATATATATATATATATATATATATATATATATATATATATATATATATATGTGTGTGTGTGTTTGTGTATGTGTGTGTGTGTTTGTTTGTTTGTGTAGAGAAAGAGAGAGAGAAAGATGGGGAGGGAGAGAGAGAGAAAGATGGGGAGAGAAAGAGATAGTAAATATCAGTAAGTGATACCAAGGCCCTTGTATTATTGGCCTTTCTTCAGAAAAAAATGAATTATATTCTATTCTGTTACGTGATGTCAACAGCAGGGAGTAATCCCTGACCTGAATTTTTAAGAGAATTGAAAGTATGTCTTTTTCTGTGGCATTTTAAATGGAGATTTGCTAATATGTATAGATGAATAGAGACTAAAGGAAAACTTTTCTTCGTCAAATCGTTTCGTCTTCTGGGGAACTTCATCAAGGCAAATGCAAGGATTTTTTTTTTGCAACAAGTATTTATAGACAAGAGTAAAAAATGTTCTTTGTTTTTCAAAATTGTTAGATTTTAAAAACGCTCATAACTATTTAGAAGGTTAGCTAGATAAATTATCGAGAACGTTAAGTGACATCATTTTCGTTTACGTTTTTAACATTTTTATAGTTATGTATGTAGGCTTGGGAAAGTAGCACCTGTTCCAGGAATGGAAATGTTTCATAAAATCCGGGGTGCAGACTTACATTTTGATGTGATTCAGTAGCGGGATTCTCCAGAATTTTCCGTCTTAGTAAATTATTTACTCTCTTAGTAAGACTGGGTTTCTTTAGCTCAAAGTTAGGGTTGAATTTATTTCTTTATCAAAGTGTTCCATTTGATAAATTGCTCTGTATAAGATCCCTTTTTTGTTCATAGATATTTTTTTTTAATTTCTACTAGTTTTCCCTAATGTACTGATATTAACAGTAATGGCAGTCTATTTTATATATCTTATACTCATCATTTTCCTTATGTCTATAAGTACTTGTTAAAAATAAAAGACTTGCAATTGCCTTGATAAAGGCCCTCAAAGGACAAAACACTTCGGTTAAGTTTCACTTTTGTCTTATTTCATATTTTTCTTTTACATATATATTCTATCTGATAATTTATACAAACACAAACACACAAGCACACACACACACACACACATATTGTTAGACAAATGTCATTTTATATTTTCAAATTTATTCTATTTTTCCCTAGAAATATATGAGCATGTAGCCTAGCCGATTTCATTCATGCTAATTACTAAAATTAATATTTCAACATTTTCACTCTCTCTCTCTCTCTCTCTCTCTATATATATATATATATATATATATATATATATATATATATATGCATGCTCGCTATGTGCTTCTTTATAATCGGCATCTCCCTTTATCCAAACGCCTTTATCCACTGTGCCATGTATCGTCAAGTACACATGGCACAGTGAATAAAGGCGTTTTTTAGACTAAGTCACCAACTCTAATTACTAATTCCATATTTGGAGGTTTTGTGATTTATGTAATAAAAAAACACTTTTCGAAAAAAAATAAAATTAAACTGAAGAAAAGGGCTGAATCGTAAAATTTTCGATTGTGACCCAGTATTTTTTCATGTTTTTTTTGCAACGTCATTGATGCTTAATTTTAATCATGCTCTTTAATTTCATTTTATTTCACTCATGCTCCTTTAAAAAGTACTAAATTCCCTTCATACATTATAGGATTAATAGCTCATTTTGTTTGCGTCATGAAATCTTTTGTCCTACATTACTGTAAACAATCCATTTTTCATTGCCTGTTTTTTTTTCTTTTCAAAATCGCTTTTTTTGAAATTCGAACAGAAAAATGGGTCTCTTTTTTGCGTCTTTATCAGAGAATCACAGATTAAAATCCTCTCCATCAAATGGTTTCGTTAGCTCATGAGGCATCCAAACATCTTAGTGCTTCCTGTATCCAACGGGATTTCAAATGTTTCACAACGCTTGAAAGAGATATATAAATCATTTCTGCAATGTCTCAAGATGTTTAGCCTGGATTCTTTTAATCGTCGTTTCCATGTAGTCTTCATTAACGTCCGCAAGACTATCATTACGTTCTCGGACTTTCACACTAAAATTTCCTGTTTTGAACCCAACGAAATACACAAAAACAGCACACACGGTTAATATGGCACCATTTCCAAAAATTGGTATACGCCTTTTTGCCATTTGTAAAGAGATATTTTCCTGAAATGAAAGTTCATCAAATGATGCAAATTTCATTTTACTTCATTTTCATGTTTAACAAAAACAAACTGAAATTTACAATGCACACATGAATCGTATGGAACAATACATTGAACAACCTCTCTTCGAAATTATATATAACATAAACGATAACCACGTATGGCTGGAAGTGAGAAATTTAAACGCTACATCGAAAAACACTATGGCCTTTTGTTCTAAAGCAATACATTGGACGTCAGAATGTCAGTTGAAACTCTGCTTACATCTTTAACATCTAACAGCTTCTTCCCACGAACGACTACTCGGTGGAAGCGACTACTAAGGAGATATTTCCCCGATCACTGTAATCTTATCCTGTTCATGGCTAAGGTTAACCCATATCTTCCACTTCTATCCGCACGAATTACCTCCTCTACATAGAATGACTCCTGGGCTTTTTTAAAGGGTGAACCTTACTGTAAAAATAACGTCGCTGTAAATGTTATGACATTAATTCCATCAGTAAAACCGTAATTTCTATGAATAATTTATGGATTGAAATGTGTCACTAATAATTTAAATTAATTTATCTAATATTATTCTTTATGGTGATGACTCTAGGTTATCAGTTTTATATGGGCTCGGATACGCTGAAAAAGTCATGATGTGCCAATCTTTGCTCACAAACCCCAACTCAACGAATGCTCTCCCACTTCGGCGATAGGTACTTTCTTGCCTTATTTAAGTTATATGTTTTTTTCGTACCTGTCTAAAACTTGTTTTAAATATAGGTTTCTCCAAAGAATCCTTTGAGACAATTAAAAAAAGAGCAGTTTCGTTTTGGAGGTGTTACAATTAACAAGTCATACCTTGCCCCAGTTAACAACAGAATGTAGATCATTTCTGAGATCACCTGCCAATTTGAAATTCTCGAATCGATCAGACTTTTAAGACAAGAATAAATGGTTGTGTCATCAGCATAGATACCGAGTTAAGAACTGATTCCATAAGAAAAAAAAACTACTAATATGAAAATTTTAAGTTTCAGCGTCTACACATCTTCAATGTTTCCTATCTACACTTGCGTTTTCATATCTCCCACTCTCCCTTCTAAATATATATAAAATTTCATGAATCAAAAATATTTAGTTCAATGAAATCTTTCTAAAGAACGAAATGCGTAACACATTATTTTCCCTCATTGTCATTCATTCACCTGATTTATAACAATTTATATACCATATTCACTATGTACAGATTTTAAGATTAGTAAAAAAAGTTGCTGAATAAATGAATGTAATTATATTTGATTGCAAAGAAGTAAACATGAAATTTAGCTAACTAGTATTTCATTTTATTCAATAAATCCACCACTACCATCAATAACTGCCTGTATATGAGGTCGAAATCGTCTGCAAGCTCTGATTAATTGGTCCTTATTTATGTCAGATATTACTTGAACTATTGCAGCTTTAAAAGAGTCTTTGGTGTTAAGACGCTGTTTATTAACCTCCTTCACAACAACGCTCCACAAATAATAGTCTAGTGGATTGAGAGCTGGGGAGTTAGGGGGCCAAATGTTGAGTGTGATGTGGTCATACAAATGGTCAGCCATCCATTCTTGTATTCGTAGAGCCTTGTGGGATGGAGCCGAGTCTTGCTGGAATATGTAAGTCCTGTCGTTGCATATGTTGTTAATCCAGGGCTTGACAACAATTTGTAGAACCTCAATGTAAGCAGCAGCATTTGCTCTAAGACCTTGTGGAAAAAGTGTGGTGGCATAACATGGCCTTCATTGCTAACAACACCCAATACCATAACACTTGAAGGAAATTTTGTGCGCATCACTTTTGGCACCTCAGAAGTTATTTCTTCTGTTAAGTTTTTGATTTTGATCCAAATCTTTCTCATCTGAGAAAAAACAAATTACACCATCTTCTGAAGGATTTTTAAGTTTGTTTAAAAGCCTTTTGGATCTGTTAAAATAGTTTTCTTTTGAATTTTCCGACATAAATTGACCTCTCTTCATCATGTAGGACTTGTATAGAATGTCTTCATGAACACACCTACTGATTGTTCTTTTCAGACACATGCTGTTTGGCAATTGACCTCATTGACTGACTTTGGTTTTCATCAATTGTCTGCTTGACTTCCTCAATAAATTCGGATGTTCTCACTTTATCAGAACGTGCAGAATGTCTTTTACATTTTGATACAGACATTGGGGAACTGTCAGCGTCTTCTAACTCTTTTCGTATCTTGTGGACAAATGATCTTGCAACTCTTAGGAAACGTGCAATATCAAAATCCCTATGATCAGCCTTTAATGCCACAATGACAGCATGCTTTTCATTTCATTTGTTATCATAGGATTGATTTCTGAAAAATAAAAGCATTAGAAGTTAGTGGGAAGCAGTATTAATCTTAAATCTGTATGTCCTCAAATACCATCCGCACCCTGTACATATTTAGAAATTGAAATGCTATCTACGGATTTCTTGAGTCCCTGGCTAAGAAATCTATTAAAAAATAGACTATCCACCTACTCACCATATTTAACCCATGCTATTTCAAAAATTGAAAAATTTCCTTAAAGGACAATATTTTCATATCGTTCATGACTTTTGGCATCACCTGACCAAATTTGCGAAGGATATTGTGGAAAATGTATTCGAAGAATATGTCCAGCAACAGCATTACCGTCTTATGATATTGAATAGCATCCCAAACGACTTCAGCAGTTAATAGTGAACATGGAAGTGAACTTTGAATTCACGGGGCCATCACAGCCACTAAATTTTCACTTGTCGTACTATACTCTATGAAATCAACTATTATCAAATGCTAAATTCTATAAAACTAATTTAATTACAATTTTGCTAACACCAGTTTCGAGACAGGGGACGAATTTCTCAAGCAAAGAAAAAATTCTCCAGTACAACGCAAACGCTGACTATAATGACTAGTACATACATATAAGTGTGTGTTTGCGTTGCTTGGAGCGCCATCTAGACGTTCATCCTCTCCCTGTCTTTTTTCTCAGTTATAATTTTTCTTTATGAGCTTACATTATGGTATCCGTTCTTCCAGTTGCTCCAATCTATCAAGTTTTATCCATACTTTCATCGGGTTACTGACATAATACAAGGCTCAGTTACCTTACTTGATTGAATTCGAGATTATCTCTAGATGACTGCTATGTTTATTTTCATATTCGATATAAATACATGGTATCTTTTTAAGTTGATTTTTCGAATCAGACACTAATTCTTATTAATATAACGAAGGGTGTAGATTTTATTCAAACATTCTGGACTGACGTTACAGAACCACTAAAAAAGAACTATAGTAAATTACTTAAACCAAATTACCTGAGAACTTTCCGCAACAGCAACAACTAAAATGCGTAGCACTTGCAATTTGAATCAAAACATTGGCATTTCACAGAAAATTGAACAAAGTGTTAAGAAACCTTCATCAATACAAGAATGAAAGATAATAGTGGACTTAGGAAACATATTTTTCTGAAACAAAAATTGCTTTTTTTCCTTATGGTCATTCACAATTAGAATTCTGATTTGAATATATTTTTCATTCATTGTATCTAATAGAATATATATCAACTTTATTTGAATTTATTCTTGAAATAGTAAACTTTTGAAGTCAGTTTGTAAGCAAAAACCTGCGCAAATTAGATATATTTTTAAGATGGACTTTAAAAGTAAATGCTCCAAAATTGCTTAAAGCTATGCATCCAATTCAGTAATTATGAAAGCTCGGCTTTCGCATTGAGTGCAGTCTTGTTATTCTAAAAGAAACTGAAAAATCAACCTGCTCTAATATGGTATGTGCATGAGCGTCTGTCGTTCTATGTGGTAAATCAAAATAAACGCAGAACATCTGCATTTAATTTTCTTTTAAATTTAAAGTGATCCTGGCTCGAAGTTTAAAATTTCATTTCGACCTATCTCTCTCTCTTTCTCCCTGTCTCTCCATCACACATACATATACACACATATACACAAATAAATACGTACACACACTGAAAATCACTCACACACGCATACAAACACACTACATCCATAGTTGCATAACCTTTCTTTTACAGCTGCTACGGAAAAAAGCATTCCTTTGATGCGCGTGCCATTGATTGACCTTTCAACACGTATGTAAAAACCGTAGACAGTCACACAGAAATTGATATTTTATGTATTTTTAAGCAAGTAATGCATTCTTTTTTTTAATACGACACGATTTCTTATTTATATAAGCGTTATATTTAGCAGGTACACGTGCATGAAAAGACATCCCTGAGTAGATATTTGTTCGTTTTTTTTTTTTAGCAGTAAAATTAACGTCCACCGACCTGGAGATCAAAAGTCTTATTAAAGAAAATGATCTTTCCAGCGATATCGAACTGGTATTCCCTTTAATCGGGAAACCCACCATCACCCCGGTCATGCTTTTACGAAAACGTATTGCAGCAAAAATACTCAACTACCTTACTTAAGAAATCCTCATCACTAATTGAGATTTTTCGAAGTCCTTGTCCAAAAAATTAAACGAATACCCTTCAGTGAATAATCACTTCCTCTCGTTTTGTTACTAATTTTCGTAGTTTGGAAATCAAATAACTTCAAATTACTCAACGCTTATTGGAGAAACATTACTGCAGTTACCTCGGATGATTATAGTGTGTGCTTTGTACTCAGTGCCGTTTAAAGAAAGCTATGTGGATCGTTAAGCATGGCATATATGTTCCTTAGTCCCCAAATGCATATCCCTACCTCAATAGATATCAATCCCGTTATATAAACACATGGTCAATCTAGATGCGTCTAAGATGTTCATGCGGGGAAAGAATAGTGTAAAAAGTGTATATATAAAAGCACACCCCCAGAGAGGAGGAGAATTTCATATGTCCGCGCGATAATGTAAAGTTGATGTTTAGGGTAGACCCCAAAGCCACATTGTCCGACAGTCTTTAACAATGTTTCGAATGAAACAACAATGTTGAATACAGGAAATTAAGTTTACTAATTCCATTATTCTGTTGGAGACGATAATATTAATTTTTTTCAACAGATAAATATTTTCTAATGACCCGAATTATGTAGAGACAGTGTAGGAAAATGAAATCGCCCGCCCAGAAGTGGGTCTCGGATTCTTTCCTTTTCTCTAGCCTTATCAGTAGTGCTGTCGTGAATCTCTTGTGATGTGTGCCGTTTGTGACAACGTGTCTTCATACTCAGGGTACCATTTTGGTAGTTTTCTGGTTGCCCTTCCCGACTTGTAGTTAGGAGCCGGAACACTTGCGTAGCATCTTGAGATGCTGATCTGAAAAACAGTTGCATAATATCTGGGTTATTGCAGTGTCACATCACGCATAGAAGAGTGTTGCTGCACGAACTTCACGTGGGCAACCCTGAGGCCACATTATGTTGCAGTCTGCGCAAGTTCCTTTCTGCCGATGTCACATATGATGACCGTCTGCTACTATTACTTTAGGCCTTTTCAACATAACCCCAACATGCACATAAACAATCAAAAATATAAACCTAAACCAGTTTTTAAAATATCGCTTAAACGCTTTGACATTTACTTCCCCAACGGGGCATTCGTACCAACTTCTGCAGTGTAGAATCGTTCCTCTTCAAAAAATCTCCTGCTATATTAGTTCTCTGCAACTCGAGGTAAAATTAAATCCTCTCCTCTGATTTCTCAATTCCCGGCTACCTTCTTCTTCTCAAAAAGGACTCTAAAATTCACATACATGGCCTGGGATTATATGTCTGCGATCATGTCCAGCTGGTTAGGAACTCTCTTTTGAATCTCCAGAACATTCGTATATGTCTCTATCTATCCTCAATTCATTGAGCTATCTCTTCTTTCTCTACCATTGACCTTCCTCTCAAGACTATTGCGTACTCGATACCATTTCCGATAATAGAGACAAGGCCATCTTTCTACATGCGTTTGAAATCTCCTCCCAATCCCCCTCCAGCCATGTACCCCTACTAACAGCATATTTTGTTTCTGTTATCAACGCGCAATGATTTCCTTCGCGACGTCCCTTGGAATTTCGTTTTTAATCACCGCGTTCTGGGTAAAAGCTGGCATCGAGCCTTTCATCCCAACAACAAAATATAAAGTTGTATTACGCCAATCTTTTTGTTTCTCAGCTGCTTTCTCAGATGCTATAGCCCACAGAATCAAACCTTCCGTATGTACCAAAGGAACATGTTTGATTGCAATAGATGCCTCTTTGTCTCTGCTCGTAATGAAGGCAAGCGTGTCCTCAATGAAACAAAGTTGCTATTTGTTGATAGAATGAAAGAACGTATTGCATCTCGCAATTTTGGTTGAAAACAAAATGAGTAAGACATAAGTTAAATAAAGACAAAGCAAACAAAGAGAGAGAAAGAGAAATCAAACAAGAAGAGAAAACAAAGGGAGAGAAAGAGAAATCAAACAAAAAGACAAAACAAAGAGAGAGAAAGAGAAATCAAACAAGAAGACAAAACAAAGAGAGAGAAAGAGAAATCAAACAAAAAGACAAAACAAAGAGAGAGAAAGAGAAATCAAACAAAAAGACAAAACAAAGAGAGAGAAAGAGAAATCAAACAAGAAGACAAAACAAAGAGAGAGAAAGAGAAATCAAACAAAAAGACAAAACAAAGAGAGCGAAAGAGAAATCAAACAAGAAGAGAAAACAAAGAGAAAGAGAAATCAAACAAAAAGACAAAACAAAGAGAGAGAAAGAGAAATCAAACAAGAAGACAAAACAAAGAGAGAGAAAGAGAAATCAAACAAGAAGACAAAACAAAGAGAGAGAAAGAGAAATCAAACAAAAAGACAAAACAAAGAGAGAGAAAGAGAAATCAAACAAGAAGACAAAACAAAGAGAGAGAAAGAGAAATCAAACAAGAAGAGAAAACAAAGAGAAAGAGAAATCAAACAAAAAGACAAAACAAAGAGAGAGAAAGAGAAATCAAACAAGAAGACAAAACAAAGAGAGAGAAAGAGAAATCAAACAAAAAGACAAAACAAAGAGAGAGAAAGAGAAATCAAACAAGAAGACAAAACAAAGAGAGAGAAAGAGAAATCAAACAAGAAGAGAAAACAAAGAGAAAGAGAAATCAAACAAAAAGACAAAACAAAGAGAGAGAAAGAGAAATCAAACAAGAAGACAAAACAAAGAGAGAGAAAGAGAAATCAAACAAGAAGACAAAACAAAGAGACAGAAAGAGAAATCAAACAAAAAGACAAAACAAAGAGAGAGAAAGAGAAATCAAACAAAAAGACAAAACAAAGAGAGAGAAAGAGAAATCAAACAAGAAGACAAAACAAAGAGAGAGAAAGAGAAATCAAACAAGAAGACAAAACAAAGAGAGAGAAAGAGAAATCAAACAAAAAGACAAAACAAAGAGAGAGAAAGAGAAATCAAACAAGAAGAGAAAACAAAGAGAAAGAGAAATCAAACAAAAAGACAAAACAAAGAGAGAGAAAGAGAAATCAAACAAGAAGACAAAACAAAGAGAGAGAAAGAGAAATCAAACAAAAAGACAAAACAAAGAGAGAGAAAGAGAAATCAAACAAGAAGACAAAACAAAGAGAGAGAAAGAGAAATCAAACAAGAAGACAAAACAAAGAGAGAGAAAGAGAAATCAAACAAAAAGACAAAACAAAGAGAGAGAAAGAGAAATCAAACAAAAAGACAAAACAAAGAGAGAGAAAGAGAAATCAAACAAAAAGACAAAACAAAGAGAGAGAAAGAGAAATCAAACAAGAAGACAAAACAAAGAGAGAGAAAGAGAAATCAAACAAGAAGACAAAACAAAGAGAGAGAAAGAGAAATCAAACAAAAAGACAAAACAAAGAGAGAGAAAGAGAAATCAAACAAAAAGACAAAACAAAGAGAGAGAAAGAGAAATCACACAAGAAGACAAAACAAAGAGAAAGAAAGAGAAATCAAACAAAAAGACAAAACAAAGAGAGAGAAAGAGAAATCAAACAAAAAGACAAAACAAAGAGAGAGAAGGAGAAATCAAACAAAAAGACAAAACAAAGAGAGAAACAAATGAAGTGAGACACAAGTTAAACAAAAAGTGTGAGAGAAGGCCAAGAGAAAGAGAATGGCAAATTAGAGGGAGAGAGAAAAAGAAAGAGAGAGAATGGCAAAACAAACAATGAAAGAGAGAGGGACAAAGCAAACCAAGAAAGACAGTCAAAACATTCTAGGAGAAAAGAGAAATAACAACATAGGCTTACAGTGTTTCCATTTTTGTTATTTAAACACTTAAAGACATTGTATTCAGAAAACTGGTACTCATCAGAACTTGATCGAAACAAACAAAATCTGCACAAGTGACCAAATATACCTGCCTCAGTATATTTTGAAGCAACAGAAATGTGCTTCCGAGCAGGTGAGCAACGACGATGTTTTAGTGAAAATAGAAACAAAAACACCCTCATAGATAACAACAGAAAAGACACAGTTGAAATTTCTTGGGCACATAATGAGGAAAGAGGGCTTGGAAAATTTGACACTCACGGGATATATTGAAGGCAAGAGAAATAAAAGAAAACAACTACCTTTCGAGCCTGTGTAAATAGATTGCAAAATAGGGTTTAAGAGGGATAACAAAAATACATAATTTACTAAGAGCTACAAAGGGCAGGACATGGTGGAGAGTCATAAATGACAATTTTCTGAATCGACACGAACATAAAAGAATATTTGCATTTTAAACAACTCCGTACATCCACTGTTAACAAGGGGTGTCATACTGCTGTGTCTAAATATGGATATGGCCTTGGCTTTGATTTTCCGCTCTTTTAAATATATTTTTCATGGATTAAGCAACACTGTTTTTTTTTCTTTTCGTATAGATTTGAATTAGCAAATTAAAAAATAATATGAATTTTAGAAAATATACAATGGTGATGGCTATTATAAAACACGAGACGTGTCTGAGAAGTAGCGGAACAGGTTATCACAAAAATTCATTTTTTGCAATGGTTGTAGAAAATTAATTAACTATATATATATATATATATATATATATATATATACATATATATATGAAGAAGCATAGTCTTAAGATATGCTATATTTATGGGATAAAATTCTCAATATCAGAGATAGAACGTGTGTAAATATAAAAGTGAACATAGTAGTCAACACTGAGAGGCGACAGTCTGTTTCATGCTATATGCAATCATCTAGCCTGACAATTGCGTCTAGCATGAAACAGACTGTCGCCTCTAAGTATTGACTTCTATGTTCACTTTTATATATATATATATATATATATATATATATATATATATATATTCCTAAGATATTATGTTAGATGATAACACAATCCGCTTATTCCTGTTTCCCCTAGAGCTCACACAGTATACCCAGTCCCGTTAATTTTCAGACAAACCTCGTCAGTGTCGAGAAGAACCAACCAACCTTATCAGAAAAGAAGTACTGAGAAAAAAATCCAAAAAAATAAGCTTTGTTTAACTTTGCTACATCAATAATACATTTTTGTGCCTTTGTCAAGAAGCTGTTTTTGCATTGAGTAGAAAATTTAAAGCTCTGGTTGTTCTTTCAGCGGATGAAGTTAATTGCTGCTTGCGCATTTTCTCGAAATATACTTAGTTTTTTTTTTTTTATTGCGTTCTGAAAAGTCACATTTACGCACAAGGCTCGAACAAAATGTATTGAGCATTTCTATTTTTATTCCTAATGGAAACGCATTTCACCAAGAAGCCGATACATCGTGTTAACTTCGTGTTTTTATTTTTCCTTTGTTATTTTCCATCTAGTAGTATTCTTCGGACCAACGTTTCCAATGACCGTCGTTCATATTACGTCCTAGAACCGCAACCTTACTTTTTCTTCTTGTGGACTTTTTTACATGATAGAGTCGAATGGCGAACTCTTAATAACCATATTATGAAAGCCTAAAATGTTCTTTGATACGTGTGGTTACTCAGCACAAAGGCGGCGGCTTTCAGCTGATATATGGGTTAGATTAATGAATGAGATAGAGAGCTGCATGTGATATGAAAAGAAAGTCTCCAATTCTAAAAGAATTGAATGAAAGTAAGATGATAAAATGTCAGAAAAATAAGAGAAATTAGGCAAAATAAATATAAACGTTTGCCATCATTGTCCCCATGTTTTGCGCATGACACAGAGACATACGGCTTCCGGGCTAATTCTTATCTTTATTTTTTTTTTTTTTTTTTTTTTTTTTTGGTAATCTTTCATTTAAGAGGCATAATATAATCTGTCAAAATTCTGCACCCCTTACACGGCGTAAAATAAACTGTCATTTTATATTTGCACTAATTTATATTATTCGGGTTGTTGTTCTCATCTTTATTACCATAATCACGACGCTTCTGGTGATATTTCTTTTCATTTAGAAACAGTGGTAGATTGTATTAATTCCACGCGGCATGCCTTTGTTGTCTTTCAGTTCCGATTAATTCCCCCAGATAACTCAATTCTCCAGATTTTTCTTCCCTCTGTTGTGGCCAGATTTTGAACTCATAACTCTTTGGGTTAAGTCACTTTTTGGATCGTCAGCCAACGTTTTTATCTACTGGGCTATAAGTCTTTGAGGACAATCTACCCCAGTGGACAAAATAAATGGTTCGGTTCGAAATTCCAAGAAATATCAACTGAATAAGTTTCGGAACGTAGAATGTCGTGAATATGGCAATAAAGATTAGAACAGTCTGAATAATATAAATGGTGTAAATAATTGCAATACTCCATCTCAGAACATGTTATTTTATATGTTTAAATGTCTTAATTTTTGTTCTTAAAATATTTTTTTTTTATTCACTGACATTCTGTTTTTGCTTATCCACACTCAAAACGTGGAAAATCTATGGATGCGAGACAAACGTAAATAGCACCGCCACTTCTATGACGTTGTTCACGTCCCATCATCCCGAATTCGTCTGGCCTCAACAGTATAAGAATAGTCCAGGGTCTTCAGCTCTTTTTTGCTGCGTAGTCCACGATTACCCATTATCATATACTGTGGTTGTATTCATTTTACGCCGTTCAGGGTATAGTAGTTAGTTTTTTACGCGTCTTAAGGAAAGGGTTACCTTCTTTCTTTTTTTTTCTTTTTTGATCTTTTAGCGATTGCTTGTCGGGATCTTTCTTGTACTAGCTCCAGTACTGTTGCAGCTTATTTACATGTTCCTCTAACTTCCGCCTCTTGATATATTTCAACATTTTTTTTTATTTTTCTCCTTTATGTGTCATTTCAAATGAGGACGTAGGCGATCATAGCTTTACACAAATTCCCGCCACTTGTAATTCTTAATAAATTTTGTCTATCTCTTATTTCTCCTAAGCCTTTGTCCGCTATCCATTTTCTCAAGCTCATTAAGTATGTTTTGCGTTGTTTCTCTTTTCCCTTTATCTCTCCTGTCAGTATCTGATTTTCCTAGCCCACCTTCCTCATTATATCCCAGAAACTACAACTCTCTCTTCCTGATGTAAACTGTCTCTTTCTGTATTAGTTTCTTTTCAGTTTCCATTTTCTCCAAAACTTCCTCGTTCCTCACATGTTCGGTTCACGGTATCCTCAGCAGCCTTCTGTAGAACAACATTTCTGTTTCCTCAAGTATCTTCTTCAACACTGAGGAGATCGTCACTCACTCACTGCCATAGAGGATGACAGATATCGCATAGCAGCTTAGTACTCTCTTCCTTGTTTCCAACAATTTTTTCCTATTATTTAGCACTCTGCTTAGGTTTTTAGAACATTTCGTTGGCTATCGAAATACGCTTTCGGATCTCAGTGTCTTTCTTTGTATCCTCTGTTAAAACACTTTAACTGTTATGAAAGCAAGTCAGTTATATGCCATGCAAGATACACGCTTAGGCGATGATGTATTTTTCGATACATGACTGACGAGGCAAAATTTTCCTACAGTAGGTTTCCATTTCTTTCTGCGGTAGACCAGTTCCCATCCAAGTCTATAGAATCCAGTCTATCTCGCTATTTATCCCTATCTGGGGGGAGGAGATGAAGATTCATACCTTACCCGTAAGTGAATATAATGGATTTGACCGGAATTCGAATTCGGCTCTCTGATTCCTCAATCCGAGTCGTTATCCATTACTCCACTGGGTCTCCTCAGTGGGTGCGATGAAACCAATGGGTCGTATTTTTAGCCAATGTAGAATACTGTAAATACGTTTTGAAGGGTAAGACTCAAGTTGAATATGGGAAGTTTTTCTTCTATATTGTTGTATTATTTCTTTTTATTCTTTCGGTCGCTTTTCTTCAGATTCTCGTTTTTATTTATGCATATTGTACAATTATAGGGCAATCGGTGCTAATCAAACTCGCAAGAATGTTTCTCCGAAACCAGCTTGTCCAAAATCATACCATAATGGTTTGATCGTTTCGTAGTATACACATAAGGACAATGTCTTAAATAAGTCTTGATAAAAAAATTTTTTTTTTAAAAAAACGAACGTTACCAGTGAGGAAGCACACAGAAAAAGTAAAAAAAAAAACTTCGGAATGATCTGCTTTACTTTAATTTTATTACATCAATAAAAAACATTGTTGTTTTTTGTTTTGTTTTTCTTTTTTCAAGGGGTGCTTTGTGTGCTAAGTAGAAATTTTAAAATTTGATGCCGGGGAAATCTGGTATTCAAGGGACAGAAAAAAACGGCGCATTACTTAGTGCGATTTAGTAAATGGATGGCGAAACAGGGCTTCTTAAGAGCTACAAGGGCCAGGAAGTTGTGGAAAGCCATGATCACCTATGTCCTGAGGGGTAACGGCACATAAAGAAAAATAAAAAAAAATGTTCAAATATATCAAAAGGCGGTAACCAGAGAAACATGTAAATAAGCAGAAAATTTTTAAGTAGACTGGCATCTCGGTCCCACACTTTCACTGTCAAAACGATTAAATATAACGGTCTCTTCTACCCAAAGAGCTTCTTCTCTCGTACTTCCCATCTGTGGAACTCTCTTGCCCTTGCTTGCTTCCTTCCCCGATAAGTATGCAGAGCGTTTAGCTTCGGGAAGAAGGCCTATACGTTGGCGTGAACGACAATATATATATATATATATATATATATATATATATATATATATATATATAAAGAAATATAGTCTTAGGGTGTGCTATATTTATGGAATAAAGTGCTCAATATCAGAGATAGAGCGTGTGTAAATATAAAAGTGAACATAGAAGTCAATACTTAGAGGCGACAGTCTGTTTCACACCATAGCTATACATATACACTTTCTTCTTCTGCATATATGAAAAACATTCATTCTTCTGCGACTGATTGATTGCACAGATCCGGAAAATCTTTCTATGATTTTGTTCACAAAACTGACACACATAGACATATCTATGTATTTTAAAGAAATTAATGTATATTTTATTCAACATTAATTTTTATTAATATAAGCGTTATTTTGTGGCTTATTTTGGTAGAGGTTATTAATATCTACCAGCATATATTCAAAGATCTCACTAGAGAATTTACCTACCGACAGAAGTCGAACTTGTATTCCCTTTAATCAAGAAAATCACCTTGAAGCCTTGTATGCTTTACCACTAAGCTAGGAGAAGCCTTTATAGCAAGAAATGCATATCGCTCGTTGCCATTTTTAAAGTATATGTCAGAAAAACAAAACGAACGCCTATTAATCACTTCCACTTTTTTCCTCCTAAATTTCATAGATTGAAAATAAAATCATTTCAAATTATTCAACCCTCTTTCGAGAAATATTACTGTCGTATGTGGCACACTTCTCATGATGGTGGGGTTGGATTTGTACTCAGTGTCGTTCAAGGAAGTCATTGCATGGTTTTCAGGCACTTCGTAAGAGTACCTCTCGCAACGTGATATTTTCAGTAAGTCACTTCCTTAACAAATCGTCAGAAGGCTAACGTTAACAATTCAGCAATTGACACAATCCCCCTAGTCGCCATATTTTAATAATTAATCATATTGTATTGAACTTTATTCTTTCTCTCAGAAACTATTTTTAATTCTCTCTTGAATTTGAATACAATCGATATATTTATTTATATAGATGTATATTTGTAAACTCTTGTATAGCAGTGAATGTTAGACAATCACCTCACAGGTTTATAAGGAAGAAAGACGGCTTTGAAATTTTCATACTCATTTTTTTCTGTTTCGCTTGCATTTAATCTGATCTCTGAGCATGGAAATTTCAAATCCGTCTTTCCTCCCTATAAACCCTAGAAATTTCAACTGATGTCAAATCGGCCGAGTTTCGATCCCAATTTAAAGCAATAGCCACACTGAATAGCTGTCTATGGATGACTATATCTATGAATAAAAAGAGACAAGAGTAAAACCCATACTTAGCTCTTTATACATTTGGGTATGTATAGTTTTTCCTTTTTTGTCTTTTTATTCATTTTGTATCTTCTACGGTCACACCCAATCTGCGAATATCCCCATATATATATATATATATATATATATATATATATATATATATATATATATATATATATGGCGCATGGTATGTGCGTATTGCGTGTTTGTAAAACAAAGACAAAGGAATGTACGTGTCACTCGAAAGATCTGTTGATTATACTTCTCTGCTAAACTCCTTCGTTCAGCTTTTACCCAGAAGCTAATATTTTCTTTCGTGATCCTGAATATTCCGCGAGGAATGCCATTTTTAATGGAACGTATCTTAAATATATCGAAATTTCTCTCCTAAATCCTGAACCTTTTGACAGTAAGATTCAATGTAAAGAATATAACCATTCTTCAATATCAGCACCGGGTCAGCAGGTGAAATTAACGAAGCAAGAAGACGAAATTAAAGCAGCAGAAATGGTTCTTTTTATCATTTTTTTTTTTTTTTTTTTTTTTTTACTTCTTTTATTTATAACTGGGATATTCTTTATGGCTTCCAGTAAGTTAGATATTTAATTCTAAAATCATTTTTATTAACTGAACTCCATGCGGGAGATGTCACCCTTTTTTAAGCCATTATCAATTTCCGCTTGTAATTCTCTCTCTCTCTTTCTGTATCACGCCCTTGATCTCTCTCTCTCTCTTTCTCTCTCTCTCTCTCTCCCTCTCCACTATTCAAATCCTTTGCGAAATAGTTACATATGAGCCTACAAATAGATAGACAGGTATAAAGATAAATATGTATGAATAGAATTACATAGATAGATAGATAGATACATACATATATACATACATACATACATACATACTTGAACGGACTGAGATAGATAGATATATAGATAGATAGATAGATGTAAATAAACTGGAATCGATAAACGTCATCACCACCATCATAATACCTTTTGTAATTATAGGAGGTATGTGAATGCAGAAGCCAAATTGAATCTCCTCCATCAACGGTAGCCATCAACAATTCTGATATAGTCATACTTGTCTATTGTTTGAAATTGCCCAACCTGTTTTTGCGTTGGCGTCCTCTACTACGTCCACCTTCAACGGTACCTTGCATGATGGTTTTGCACAGACTCCTGTGCCTTGTAACGTCTCCGTTTGACAGTGATCAGAAAAGGTTCCTGTTTTCCCACAAAACTTTTAACACTTTTCCGCACAAACTCATTGGTTTTATGTTCCCAATAGAAAATGCCAAGGAGTTTTCTCGTGCATTTGTTTTCAAACACTCGGATTCTTCTCTATGTTTCTGCCAACAATATTCACGTTTCAAATCCATATATGAAAATAGAGACTACAAGCGATTTGTACAGCCTGTACAACGTTTGAAAGCTGATTTTTCTCGTCTATATTCTTGTCAATTAGGCCATCGCTTCGGCAATCCGGTACCATCTTTCGAGAAGATTGCTGCCAAGTATTTAAAACCAGACATTTCCTCCAGTGAATTCCCATTCATGGTAATGTTGACACGGGACTTACTGTTTGTGCTATTCACCTTTACTTTATTTCTCCGAGCTGACTTCCATTCCATATGCTCCTGCTCTTTCAACAAGTTTGTTGGTCAAGTTCTATAGCTCTCTCTCTCTCTCTCTCTCTATCTATCTATATATATATATATATATATATATATATATATATATATATATATATATATATATAGTTAAATTTCGCAGAATAATTCTGAAGATAAGACAATTTGAATAAAAATGACAATTGGAAAATATTTCTTATTTCTTTATCAATGAAATGTAAATGCTAAGTAGTTACATCAAATTAAAATTTTTTTAAAAAAGACGCTCTTGTGTAAGCCTCTTTCTGGATATTGGTAACTTTTTTACAAAATGGAAATGTCGACAATATTGTTAAATTTCTCAGAATAATTCATATATATATATATATATATATATATATATATATATATATATATATACACACACACATATATATATATATAGACAGAGAGAGATAGAAAGAGAGAGAGATAATGAAATTCCTGAGACGAGATGAAATTGTGTCTATTCGCTCTCTTTCATTTCGCGCTAATTCCTTTGTAAAAGGTATGAATCCATATTCCATGCAGCGTCACTACAATCTTAACCGTAAATTAACCACTAACACCATAAATTCTGCATTTTATTCTGTAACGTTCTGTAATTATCTACCTCGCATGTCTCTTACGTTTTTGTATAGGGTGAACATCCATTTTAAAACGTAACCATTTCGTCAGTTATTGAAACTTTTTTTATCGGTATCACCCCACGCAGGCAGTTCAGCTGCTAACACGCAAGTTGTATTTTGTAAACTAGAAAGGGTTACTGAATGAGGAATAAACAAAACGGAAGTTGGACATGATATGGTAATCATTATAACATCAACAAAATGCAATACACGAAGTATGTAAACCACTGCCGTGGACTAATTAAACATTATATTACCCCTACTTACAAGAGTATCCAACGTATTTACGAGGATCGGGACATACCCATTAGGGTTCATAGGTAGGGTATATAACAGTGTTACAATCTGTGGAAGAATTAGGAACAGGAACATTAGTAATGAGTAGAAAGAGAAAAGAGCATTCAGGAGGACACTAGATAGTGATTGACAGATTGAAGTTGGCTGGTAAGTATGGAACCGTAATTTGGTTCCACAAGCAAGAAGTACGAGAAAAGAAACTGTTAGCATTGAAGTTGCTTCTACCTCTAGCCAGCTATACTGTAATGTGCTTGAATTCATCCATTCTAGATAACATAGCGAAGAGCTAATCCGAACCATTACCAGTTGGTCATTTTCTTGGATAGATATACTAGATAACTTACAGAAAATGGCCGTTAGAGATATTTCAATAAAATTCATCACAAAAGTCTTTCTTGAAAATAACTGTAATTCAGTTTTCTAATAACACTACTGACCGATGTACATAATTCTAATCCAAATAATTTTGTCAGTTAATACAATTGCTCTTACTATAAAAAGTGACGGTTTATCACGTTTGTAAAACGAACTAGTGGAAAAAAATGTTGAAGAAGCATTAACTGCGCAGTCGGATGAATCAAAACGGTGTGAAAAGTAAAAGCTTCTTGATGAGGGGCAATAATTAAAATGTGATGAAAACTAAATCGAATCATTCAAATTATTACCTGTAGGTCAACTTATGGTGAAACTATGGTACTGCAGTTTCAAAATGGTTTGGTCTGGGTTTTTTTTTTTTTACGGTATGTCAAAATCAATTTGTTATTTAATGCCGACAAGATTTTTATTGGTGGTAATATTTTTTTAAAAATGGTATTACTGGTAATATTTTTTTCAAAAATGTATCGATGGCAATATTTTTTTTTAAATGTACTGCTGGTAAAAATATATTACTAGTAATAATTTTTTTCTTCAAACATGTATTGCTCGAATTTTTTTCCAAAATATATTGCTGAGATTAAAAGCTATTTTTAAACTTTGATAGTGTTTTCACCTCAGTTTGGGGTTTCAAAATGTTTGGTTTTGTTTGGCTTACGGCATATCATCATCAATGCTTTAAGAAATGCCGACAAGATTTTTAAAGCTGGTAATATTTTTTCCCAAGATGTATCGCTGGTAATATTTCTTTTTCAAAAAATTACTTTTTCAAATATATTGCTTGGACTAAAAACCAATTTTTACACTTTCATAGCGTTTTCACCCCAGTTTGGGAGTTTGCTATTTGCCCATATCTAGGATCCTAACAGATGCTACTATCCCGGGTCATGGTGGACCTTAAAACACCAGAAATTAAGAGGTATTTCCCCGCTTCTCAAAACCTCCTGATCAGAAGCTTTGATGTCGGATGTAGTTTATCGTCTTCCCCAGGACGCTGATGTAGTTTAGATGATATTTTGAAGGAATAGTTTATAAAGTTCTTAATAAATTACTTGTTCATATATTTGTAGTATAAAAATATTACACTTGCTTCTGTTTCATGTTTTTAAAGGCTTATTAAAACTCAACTAAAATTCAACTTAACTTTTAATTACATATTAGAAAGGAAACACAAATTAATAATAAAGATTGAATTTTATGATCAAATATATTTGATGTTAGTTATAACAATAACACAGACAATAACATTAAATTAAATTTATGTAACAATTAATGGAATTTTAAAATGAATTTCGCAGTGAGAAAAATAGAATCGGCGGAGGAAAGATTTTCGGTAGAAAAGAATGTTAAAATGACGTCTTTATTAATTTTCTTGAGAGAAAATTTGTAAGAAAACGAGAAATATCGGATCAATAAATGATTTCTTTAAATGAAATAAAACTACGTATTTTTCGCTTTGCATATACGGGCTTGTTTAGATCTGTACCTGTTTTGCTAATTTCACAATATATATATATATATATATATATATATATATATATATATATATATATATATATATATATATATATATATATAATATTGAAAAATTTAAGTCATAAATATAGCATAATCTCTCTCTATATATATACAGCATAATAATGGTGTAAAAAATTCAACATAATACTTAACCTTCTAGCAGACATTTTTACATTTTTTAATTAAATACATTCATTGATAATAATAATTTATAACGTATATATATATATATATATATATATATATATATATATATATATATATAATTTATCATCATCAATTGTTTTATTTCAATAATTTAACTTCATTTAACTGGTTTAAAAAATCCGCGTAAATTTCTTTTCAATTTACAAGGTGATATGATCATTAAACGTAATGTAAACTTATTTCATATTGTATGATATATATATATATATATATATATATATATATATATATATATATATATATATATATATAATTTGTATATACAGTGTTACCCGGGTATAAGAGAGTTGTCTGGACCGGAGAAGAAGTCTCTTATATCCTGATTTCTCTTATATCCGGGTTTGGTCTATTATGTTTAGGTAAGTATGGCTCTAATTTGGGAACAGAGAAAATCTCTCTTATATCCGGGTTACACTGGATATAAATATATATATATAAATCATATTAATCATACATATATATATATATATATATATATATATATATATATATATGAATGGTTCTCCCCTCCCCCGTTGTTTGTTTGTTTTTGTTTTTATTTGGCCACGTTGTTATCTTTCTTTCTTTTCTTTTTTTTTTTTTTGACTATAAGTATTCCGTTCTTTTTTTACCTTTTGAGTCAACCTTCCCGGACGATTCGCTTACATGAAACCTTCGTAGAATTGTCTGACTCTCTAGGTTAAACGATATAAATATATATATATATATATATATATATATATATATATATATATATATATATAAAATACCATCACATCGGAATGCAGATTTTACAATAACTTTGTCTTTGTAATTTACCTCCTAACATGATTGTGGACAGATCGAAAGTACTTGGATTCGAAAAAACTTTGGCGCCTTCTTTGATGAATTTCATCTTCATACTAAGAAATTGGTAAGAAAATGAAACGGTTCAAGGTAAAATAACCAATCACATTCTGTATATATTATTCAATGAAACATATTTGACTGAATACATATATATATATATATATATATATATATATATATATATATATATATATATATATATATATATATATATATATATATATATAATTTGTTGTACTCTTTTGGAAAAACCTCGTATAGCTCAACTGGCAGTCGAACAAATTGGTACCGGAGGAAAAATGGGGAATAAAAAAAGAAAAAACCGAGACCATTAAACCAAGGCGAAAATAATCGTCCATTCTTCAAGATCCAAGCCCAAAGGAATATAAAACAAAACAAGTAAAAAGACAAGTACGGAGGGGTGCTTAATACACTAAGCAGAGACAAACCTAAGATAAGATAATCCTAAGGGGGCGAACCTACCTAGGTTTCACGTAAACGTATCTTCAGAGTACTGCGTACCCTACAGTACCCTGAAGATCCGTTTAGGTGAAACCAAGGTAGGTTTACCTGGTTCTTTAGGATTATCTTATCTTATCTTATTTTATATATACAGGGGTAGGCCAAAATAATTGAAACAGTTGCAAAATCCTCTCCTATATTTTAAAGACCTATTATATTAAGAACTGTAATGATACTGGCAAATTAATATGCCTAATTTGCATAAGTGCAAGAGAAAGACTATATAACTGGTCACTGAGAATAACGTAAAAAAAAGAAGAATACAAGCTTAGTGACTGACTAGTGCTAAACTTGGACATCACAACAATGGCGTCGCAGATAGGATCGCATTTGTCTCTAGAAGATTCAGATTACGTGGATGCATGAATTCGCTGTTTTTCTGCCAGTGCAAGAAGTAAAAAGCTGAAAGACAAGGAGAAGGGAGGCGAAAATGAAATTATGGATTTATTTTTGGCTACAGCTGGATGCGAGGCGATAATGAAAGTCTCCACCATGGCATATCCAACAAACTTAGAAGACCTGACTTTCGAAAAAATAAGTCAGATTATAAGGAGAAATATGAGACCCAAGAAAAGGCTGGTAGTGGCAGAAAGAACAAAGTTCATGTCGATGAAATAAGAAATTAACGAACCAATCATAAAATATCTACACCGTCTACGAAATGCGAGTAGATATTGCGAATTTGAGAAACTCGGACAAGACGAACAGTGTATTGAAGAGGACTTGATTCAATTAAGGTTAATTGAAGGTATGTGCAATGCATCACATCGATATAAAATAATGGAACAACTACAAATAGGAAATATGTCTTTAAATACATACATTGACTTTATACAGCAATAAGAATTAATACAGAAATACAATCATCATAAAAGTCAACACAGCGAACAAATATTCGCTGATACGTACATGTTAAAAAAGATAAGAAAATGTTCGTATTGTGGACGTGAACATGAAATAAAAAGGGAAAAATGTCCAGCATTTGGAAAAACCTGTACAAATTGCTTTAAAAAGAACCACTTTCAATTAGTATGCAAATTTATAAAGAAAAACGTTGAAAGAGTTGAAGAAAACGAAACCAATATGGAAGTCTTCACATTAAAAAATAAGAATATAGAAAAAATTGTAAAGAAAAAAGACATTATACTAAAGGTTGAAATCAACAACTGCAATTTAGATATGCAAATTGATACTGGGAGTGAAGTAACGCTGATACCAAAAAATTCTTGGGAACGCATTGGAATGCCACATTTCCGAAAGAGCAGTTTATAACTCCGCCAATTTGATGGGTCGGTCATAAAAACCTTAGGATACGTTGAAGGGTCCTTGGAGTTAAAAGATAAATTTGAAGTAATACCTATAATTGTCACAAGTTGTAAAAAGAACCACGGCCTTCTTGGAAACGACGTGCTTAACATAAATCCTACCAAATTAATGAGATAAAAATGGAAAAAAACGGAAAGTTAAAAAACTATAAAGCGAGTTTAAAATTAAAAGAAAATGTCTCCCCTCTTATTATGAGGCACGAAAATTACCAGTACATTTGTTGCCATTAGTAGTAACAAAACTACGAAAGTTAATAGAACAAGACCTTCTTGAACATGTTCCCCTTGGTGGTAGCAAGTGGGCATCACCCATTGTAGTTTTGAGGAAGACAGATAGTGATTTACGTATTTGTGGAGAGTACAAAATAGGCGTAAATCACAAAGTTTGTTCGGATTCATATCCAATACCGAATGTTGAAGTTGCATTACACGCATTAGCATGAGCGTTTTTACAAAAGTAGATTTAAAAACGGCATACCACCAAATACTAATAGACGATAACTACAAAGAAGTAACCACGATAAATACACCAATAGGGTTACTAAGATGGAAAAGAATGCCATACGGAATAAAAACCGCAAGCGCCATATTTCAAAGGGCCATCGAACAGGTTTTAGAAAATATGGAAAATATTATTTATTACCAAGACGATATATGGATAGGTGCTACTAATGAAAATGAACTAAAAAAGAAGACCGACATAATCTTGAATAGATTAAGAAATGCTGGAATGACGATAAACGAGAAAAAATGGGTAAGCATTTCTAGTAAAATATCTTTTTTAGGTTATTCCCTTTCAAAAGAAGGTATATCACCAGACCAAGCCTTGATAGAAAAAATACTAAAAGTAGCCACACCTACAAATAAAAAAAACTGGAGTCTTTTTTGGGATTGGTGAATGTCTACAGGCGATATTTACCAAAATACACGGACTTGACTGAACCGTTTTCAAATTTAAGAAGAATGTTGAATTTATGTGGTCAGAGGAACAACAAAAAGCTTTTGATAAATTAAAAGTAATTATGGCAAAGAAGCCAGTAGTGAAAATGTTTGATCTAAAAAAGGACATTACGTTAACCACAGATGCAAGCGAACATTCGATATCGGGAATATTATCACAAGGACATCCGATAATGTATCTATCAAGAAAACTAACGAACACCGAATAAAATTAGAAGCATGGTGGCCGCGATATTCAAGAGATGTCGAAGAATATATAAAAAGGTGCAAAAAATGTAAAGAATTAAGAAACTTTACACAGACTACTTTACATGAGGAAAACGAAGAATAGAAGCTTAGCGACTGACTAGTGCTAAACTTGGACATCACAACAAGAATTTTCACTAAAATTTCGTACTTGCAGGTTATATCTATTGTAAATCCGTTTATTTATCTAATTTACTGTCTTTATCTTATTTATTTTTAGAATTTAGTAAAATTTAAGCTAAATGCGTGACCTCTCCGAGTTCGAAAAAGAGCAAATTATTGGAGCTCGCATGCAGGAGCCACGATCACTAAGGTTGCTGAACTGTTTGGTTTTTCAAGAGCTACCATATCAAGAACTATGACACAATTCGAGAAACATGGCAAGACTTCTAGCAACCGTAGTAATTCGGGCCGGATTTGCAAACATACTGACAGGGACTGACGTGCATTGAAACGCAATGTAGCAAAAAATCATCGGATAAATGCGGCCAAAGTGACTGCTGAGTTGAATAACCACCTGAATAGTTCAGTTTCTACTAAAACTGTTGCTCCATAAGGCTGCATACTATGGAAGAGTCGCTGTGAGAAAACCACTTCATTCCACTCGCAACATTCAAAACAGGTTGAAGTGGTGCAGAGATAACAATGCCTGGTCTGCAGACCAATGGAAGCAAGTCATATGCTCAAACAAGTCCAGGTGAGTTTATGTGAGGAGACAGCCCAAAGAAGCTTACAACCCTGACTGCGTTCTTCCAACAGGGAAGCGTGGATATGGATCAGTGATAGTTTGGGCCGCCATATCATAGAAATGTCTCAGTCCAATAGTTGCCCTGCATAGTAGAATCAACAGCAAAGATTACCTGAACATTTTGGGAGATCATGTTCCTCCAATGGCCAAGACTTTATTCCCTGATGGTGTCTGCATCTTCCAAGACGATAATGTTCCAATACATACCGCTCAAGTATGAAAGTGAGCTAAAACACATGTAGTAGCCTCCCCAATCTCAAGATTTCAATATTATTGAATATTTGTGGTGCATTTAGGAGCAACACATTAGGAGCCGCTATCCTCCACGGTCGTGTCGTAAAGAGCTGGAGAAGGTTTTAATGGAAGAATAACTGAAAATTGCTCTGGATGAAGTCAGGAAGCAGTTATTCCATTCCTAGACGTATTAAAGCTGTCTGTGAGGCTAAAGTCGGACCAGCTCCATATTAAATAAATTTTCTTTGAATTTAACAAGTGTTCCAATTATTTTTTCCAACCCTACATATATATATATATATATATATATATATATATATATATATATATATATATATATATATTCAAGATCGATTTAAAGAAGCCAGAAATCAATCCTTGTGACTTCTTGTACACTGTGCCATAAAGTATGCTAGTCAGTTTCTGGATTCATAAGACACATAAAAAATCATGTTGAGGACATGGCTGTTGGACTTGAACATCTTCATTTCACGTGCAACATTTGGCCCAAAGCTTCTAAAAATAGGGCTGGTTTTAAAAATCATCTACGCTCTCATACGGTGAATCTGAAAGTTATATATGAAAGAAAAAAAAAAGAAATTTGTTGCTGAGATGGTCTTCTGTCAAGAAATGACTATCACCATATATATATATATATATATATATATATATATATATATATATATACGTGTGTTTGTGTATGTATGTGCGTGCGTGCGAGTGTGTGTATACACAAGGATAGTTAAAGACCAATGAATGTGCTTTGTTAAGGATTTTTTTTTCCGCTGGGAGTTTAAATATTCTTTTTGTTTCACTTATTTTCCCTATATTTCTTTGCTTGACTCTCTTGTATTTCTTTTGAATTTTTTGTTTCTCCTCTCTCACTTCTCTTCCCCACCTCTTCCATGACCATTTCATTCTTTCTTTCTTTCTTTCTTTCAATACTTCGTTACTCTCAATCTTAATCGCTCATGCACATACAATGTTTTTAAACATCCAAAACAGAATGGTTATATTGTAGTTCATTTTGATATTTTTGTCTCCTTACATCCAGCAAGATGTGACGAGTTATCCAACGTTCCTCATGGACAGAACGGAATAGATTATCAGATGAAAGATTTTAGACCACGATTTACGAAGTTTTAATTGACAATTCACATGATATCCTGCCGACAATATGAAAGATTTGGGGCGTTTTTCTGTTATTTTAAGTGACAGTTGCGCCAGGATTTGTGCTCTTCAAAATCTCCAGCCATTTTGTCTTTCTTGATTTGTCTTTGTTCCTATTCAGAGATGATGTACCGTCTCGGTAAAATAAAAAGAAATGACTCCGCCCTTGAGAATTTTGATAAAATCGCCTAGCAAAACAGCCGACATACACAGACACACACAGAGAATTATATATATATGTGTATGTGTGTGTGTGTAGTTAGGTACTAAATTCTCTTTTAGGCATTTCTGATTGAATAAATTAGACATTATATCTGCTAATTTTTAACAAAATCCGTTCATGCTCACGAATAACCTTCCGTGTATTGATGTTAAATGTTGAGAAAAATGTGCTATAGCTGTTTAAATTTCTTTTATTTTCATTTCCCAAGTACTTTCGATCATTTTCCAAGATCATCTTCACGGGTGTGAGTAATACAAAACTATGTGTTGTTCAATAATATAAGTATTTATACAAAGTAATAATAAATGCTCAGAACATTGTCATTGTCAACCGCTTTGCATTTAAAAGCATAATGAAAAAATTACAGTAATGGATGACAACGCACAATTTTGTATATATATATATATATATATATATATATATATATATACATATATATATATATATATATATATATATATATATATATATATATATATATATATATATATATATATATATGAAGAAAAATATACGAAAAAAAAAATCCTAATATGTAATTATGCTGTTTTAATGTTAATATAATGTCAACTTCGGGCGTTTCGTTCAAGTAGACCATCTTCAGGACATATTCATAAAACAGACCGAAACGTCCGACGTTGACATTATATTATATTAAAACAGCATTATTGCATATTAGGATGTTTGTTTGTTTTTCCGTATATTTTTCTTCATACTGTCGGATCTATATCCATATATTTGCTTACATCTATATATATATATATATATATATATATATATATATATATATACACACACACACACACACATATATATATATATATATATATATATATATATATATATATATATATAAACACAGACAAGAACTAGAAAGTTGCCAACGCGAATTTCAGCCACCTTCTCTTTATGGGCTTCCTATTAAACGCTACTACTAGATAGGCATATTCTCTTTGTATGTGCCATGTCCTTTCAGGATGAAGGAGGTCATGTCTCTCCCCCCCCTCTATCCCTTGCATCTCTCAACAAGTTCCTTCCCTTTGCTACGTTCCCCCATTCCATGTTTTGTCATCCACTTGCTTAAACCCGCTAGGTATGTCATACGCTACTTCCTGTTGTCTCTCTTTCCCTCTGTTTGGCCCGTAAGTATCTGTTTCTCCAGGCCCTCCTTCCTCATTATCTGTCCCAGAAACTTCAACTGCCTCTTCCTGATGTAAAGTATAAGCCTCCTTTTTGCTTGCATCCTCTCTAGGATTTACTTACTAAATCCTTTCTGCCCATTCCTTTTCAGTTTCGAGAACTTCTAGCGTCTTAGTGGATTTATGGCTTTGCTTGTGGTGAAATGATTAAATAATTAGAATATGGATGCACCATAGTTAATAACTGAGGTGCGTGATCAGCCACAACACCTATTTTGTCTATGGCAATTAAATGGTCTTTTATTGATGGCAACGGTTACAATGAATTCCAATAAAATATTCCCTGTACAATTTCGCTATCAACAACCTGAACAGTAAATATTAGGTTGGTGCAAAAATAAAATCGTTTTTGACGTAGTTTTTACCGTCAAAAAACGATATTATTTTTGCACCAATCTAATACAAGGAATGGTGGATCTATTCTTATATGTTGGTACGCGGTAAATAATCATCATCACACTGACATTTAAATTGGCAAATAACAGAACTGTTTTGCAGACAGAGCAAACAATCCTTACCGCATGATGGGAACACCAAAATAATATAAAACACCTCCCACGCACTTTTTAGTATTCGCCGTTTATGATATGTTTTGTATAGCTTGGGAAGATTTAATCTTGTTAAATCTTATTAAATTTTACTTATTTCAGGTTCGAATCTTTCTAAAGTCATCTCCAAATTAATTTTATGGCTTCTAATTATTATTTTTAATCTGTTCTTTCTTTTCTTAATCTATATGATATTTAATTAGTTTACCTGAGTTTTCCCCCTGTTTAATCTTAGTTATTGCCCGTTTCAGATAGCAGACATTCTTATGCAATAAAAAGTAGAACTGGTGTTACCGTCCTGTTATATTCAATCATGCAGTGACAAGAAACGGCAAATTCTTGCCCAACAATCCGAATGTTTGTCAGGAATAGAGAACCATCAAACCAGGCAAAATCTTTCCAATATTCTATTTTTTTTTATTATTGTGATCGTTGTTGTTCTTATCTAACAGAAGTAGCTCATGGCATGGTCTTCTCCTGCTGTAGTCCATCTAGATTCGATGTATTGTGCACTCAGGCATTCTCTTCTTTATATCGCCGTTGGATAAGTGAGGTTATATCAGCTGATGGTGCCTTTTTATAATTTTGAACCACTCCGTCGAGATATATATATATATATATATATATATATATATATATATATATATATATATATATATATATATATATATATATATATATAGTTGTTTTAAGGCGTGCTATATTTATGGGATAAATATCAGAGAGGGAGCGTATGTAAATATAAATATAAAATAGAACATTTAAGTCAACACACACAGGCGACAGGTTGTTTCATGCTGGACGCAATCGTCATGCGGCCTGACGATTGCGTCCAGCATGAAAACGCCTGTCGCCTCTGAGTGTTGACTTCAGCGTTCACTATATATATATATATATATATATATATATATATATATATATATATATATATATATAATTATTTATTTGAAAATTATAACATAAAAATGTTATGAAATCACTACACAAATAGCCATTTTGTTTCAACACCTGCGGTGTCTTATCAAGTGATGTATTTTGTGATTGTGTTTCTGTCTGTAGTAAGTAAATAGAATAACACACATATATAGTAAAATAATAATATTACACATATATGTTTTTCTTTTTTCCTCCGTTTAATTTTTAAAATGGGTAATTTTTAATTTCAAATTTTATCGTATAATTTAATGCTTATTAGTTTGAATAAATTCTATTTTAGTATAACCCCAACTTTAAGGCATTAAATAATTATTATAATCTTACTTCGTTGTCAAGTTTTTCGAATTCTCGTACACTTGTATTTTGATTGGTCATTCCAAGTTATGTAACAGCTTTTCCCCTTGCGAGGAGTGGTTAATTAATTTGAACCTTTTAAAACCCTTTAGTCTACATTCAACATCATCACTTGATAAGACAAAATGGCTATTTTTGTAGTAATTTTTATAACATTTTTATGTTATAATTTTCAAATAAATAATTATATTTGCTCTACTCTGTATTGAGCACTCTTTAAAAAATAGTAATTGTTGGTTGTTGGAATTTATTCCGTATACACCAATCCTATACTTGTGTATATATATATATATATATATATATATATATATATATATATATATATATATAACGTAAGTTTTCTTGTGATGCGTTTTGTCCTTTAGGATTTTATGTGTCATCCAATGTAGTCCTAAAGAACGAATCACGTCGCAAGAAAACTTTTTCCACTTTGTCATATATTTTTCCCGATATTGTTATTGATATATAAAAATATATAACGTTATGTATGAATTCTCTTCTTCTCCCGTACCCCCAGATATGGTTAAATAGGAGGAAAGACTGGGTTCTATAGCCTTGAATGGCAACTGGTCTAGGAGAAGGACAACTCCGAATTCAAAACCTGCGAAGGATTGTTTGGGGACCCTATGGCATACGGTGCACCAGGCGTTTGTATTCGGCCCTTCAAAAATTGTGGTTAGTTCTGCACAAGACATTCACCACTATAATCAAATCATATGTGCAGGTTTTCTGGGTGTCGATTCCGAGGAACTGAAGTGTCTGACCCTCATACATCTTAAAAGGGATCCCCGGTCTGCGCGGGTCAAGAGCCCGATCAACGACTGGAAAGTCCACGATATACATACATACATACATACATACACACACACACACACACACACACACATATATATACATATATATATATATATATATATATATATATATATATATATCGCACACTGGGTGTTAGTGGTAATAAAATAGTGCTCGATGTGTAATAGCAGAGCTATAATATACATTTTTCTTCACTGGTAGCACAACTCTGAATTTCGTGCAGGTTGTCGCCACACCTAACGAATTAAAACTATTACAAAATAAAGCTATTTTGTTAAATAATAAATATCTGTTTTGTATTTTGATCCTCGCTTTATGCGACATCTGATAAAAAAAATCATCGAATAAAAAATTGATCCTATTTCCTGAAACGATGCATCACGGAACACGTTTTTCTCATGTTGCTTTTCTGTATCCCTTTGTCGCACTGGACAAGGTGGCCCCAGTTCTCAATTTCCAATTCTCACGCAATAATACACAATTTCAAGTATCAATATCAATTTTGACTCCTGTTGCGAGGAGAGTAGAATATTTGCCTCAACAAGAGGTTCAGTTCAAAATATGCGACATGAAGTCATCTTAAGCGTGTCTAAGTGCATACGTTGAGCTAGGTGTCGATGTTTGTTATATTAATAGAAGGAAAAAAACATTATTAGATTGTGTTCAAGATTTAACGCCACGCACGCAATGACATTTAAAAAAAACTCGTAATTTTCACCGTTAAGACAAGATGATTTAGAGAAAAGGTCATTTCGAACATTTTTTTCAGTATGTTAAACATAAGTACACGGCTACTAATATTCAATGAATATAATTAACTGTGAAGATAAATATTAACAGAGTAATCCATATAGGCACATATAATGACAAATAACCAGAATAATATATATAAAGTCAGTGATTGTAAGTGATAGAGACAGATATGAAAGTAGATATATACATATATAAAAACCTATTTATTCAATCCACAAAATCTAAACCATCTTCAGTATATTTTCGATCAAATGCATGCAAACACGCACATACACAAACACACACACACACACACACATATATATATATATATATATATATATATATATATATATGTGATTGTGTGGTAACGATATATATTTTTATATATTAAGAACAATGATCGAAAATTATATGTCAAAGTGGAAAAAGTTTACTTGTGATGCGTTTCATCCTTATGAAGTCCTGAAGGGGGAAACGCGTCACAAGTAAACTTTTCAATTTTGAAAAGTTCCCAATTTTGTTATACAATTTCTCAATTTCCCACTATATATATATATATATATGTCTGTGTGTGTGTGTGTGTGTTTAAATTTATTGATATTTACTTAGACAGACGATAGCTAGGTCTATACCATAGATAGATAGATAGATAGATATTAGGTTGGTGCAAAAATAATGACGTAATAATGTCGTTTTTTGACGTTAAAAAATACGTTAAAAAACGACATTATTACGTCATTATTTTTGCACCAACCTAATAGATAGATAGATGCTTGAAATTTCCCTTTCATCAAATAGTATTTAACGACGTGACATAATGGTTGACCATTGCTATTCAGTAGTGAGAAAGAACCTCACTGGGCGTTCATTTCTCTGGCTTTGTTAAAAAAAACTATGCCCACTATAGTACATATTCGTGTCCCTTGTTAATGTTTATCAAGAGTTTGCTGTTCATCCTTACTAATGAATGTGATCGATTATTGTGGCCTTGTGCCAGACTAAGCTAAACTTTGGAAATTGTGATTTTATTCTCTATTTCAGATTTTAAACGATACGGCATCTTATATTTTATTTTTATGCATAAATTTTTAATATTTACATTAAGAAGTTGCCTTGAAATGCATATTGTAATTTGGAACTTTTCAAAAAAGATAATAAAGTTTTTAAATAAGGAAGGATGACGTAAAAATTGCATAACTTTACGAGTAATTGCGTTAACCTTCCTATCTGAATTAATAAAGATTAGTATTTAAAGAAAAAGAGAAAAATAAAGAAAGATGTTTTTACTCATCATTCAGGTGACATGTTTATAGACATTTTCTTAACGTGACAATTAGATTTATATGAATGAAGCAAAAGTCAAAGGACGAATGGATCTGAAATGTTAATAAGTTTTTTAAATGATATTTTAATACTTTTTTTTTTACTGATTTTGTAAAATACTTGGTGATCAACCATTGTTATGATATTTTAAATTTAAAGAAAAATATAAGCGAATTGATTTCAGTATTGATTAAATACTGAAATCGATTCGTGACTTTTGTCCTAACATAAGAAGTCATTTAATGTATTGCGTGTTAAACTAAGAAAAAGGAAACGAAGTTGATATTACTAAAGAGCGGATCCATTCTGCGCATATTACTGAAATAAAATTCAAAGTAATTCGAGATAAAGAGGCTATAGAATTTGATGCCATGGAGTACTGTTAAAAGTTGATAGCCCTTTAAACAATGTTATGCAACAATAAATATTAATTTAAAATGGTTATAGATTTTAACAGTACTAATTCTTATTAAAGCTAATATTTAAAATACAGATAAAACAAATGATTAAATGGGACAATATACAGAACGCCTCAAAGTTTGATCCGTTACGACATGAATGTAACACTATAATTTTTGTTTAATCTTGATTAATTAAGTGTAGAAAAATATCTGTTGAAACAAGAGAAAGTGTACGTGTTATATAATGTCACAGATGAAGAAAAGAATTGATGCAACTGACATTTAGTTCCACAGAAGGATGCCGAGAAGACCGAACATGAGAGCAACAATGAGCAAGTTTTAGAATAAATTAGATTTAGATAAATTGAAACAAAAACGGACACTTATACATAGCATCAGGAAGAGACAAGTGTAATTACTAGAGCACATAATGAGGAAAGAGGGCTTGGGAAATTTAACACCCAAAGGACAGGTTGGAGGCAAGAGGGACAGAGGAAAACAACGTATAACCTAGCTAGCTCCCTTGAGTGGCAAGACAGGTCTTAGGAGAGATAACAAAAAGACAAAATTTATAAATATCTATAAAGGACAGGGATTTGCAGAGAACCATGATCGCTTACGTATCTGAGGGATAAGGTACATAGTAGATGATGAAAGAGTTGAAATAAACGAATCTCATCACCGATAAATTCCACCTGTAAAACACACAGTGCGTCCAAGTATTATATGGGGAAGATCGTCAGATGTAATATTGTGAATAGGTTATACGGGACAGACTGATGTGAAAAACATATCATATTTGGTGATGAAGCAATTTTCTACCTAATCTGTGAAGTTAGCAGACTTAATCTACAATGTTAAGCTCATAGTAATCCACATTGTGTATAGGAATGCGGTGTACATTGCTATACCATAATGATTATATGTGCTGCTGTGTTTAATACATAATGCAATTGTTTGTATATTTCTTCCCGATGAGTCATATCTGCACATGTTGACAAACTTCCTTACAGCTATATTAGATGAACTCCTATTATGCCATCAGTTTGAGTAGAATGCGAGTTCCGCCATATTTTGTAACGTTTATTTGTGAATTTCTACAGGAAGTGTTTCGAGGGAAATTCGATGACGTAATCTAATTGAATGGCTACCCCGGTCTCTAAATATAACTGTTTTCGATTACATCCTACGGCAGCACTTAAAGTCAGTGGCGTATAATATGATAACATAGCAAAAGAATTTGAACTCTCATAAACCATTATGCCCTACTCAGAAATCTGTAAAGGCCTTGTACTGAACGAACATGTTTACAAGTAAATGTACGCCATTTTGGACATTTACTTATTAAATTTATAATAGATAAATCCATTAAAAAGACTTATTCAGCTTCTTTTGAGCTTTTTCTTATGGAATCAGACTTTTCGGGCACCCTGTATAATAAAGAAAGTCAATTCAGAATACTAGCAATCAGTTAAACGTAGACCTCTTCAAATCTTTTTCTATTTCACAACAAAAAGACCCATTATCACATCAAGCAGACGTTTCTTACGGCTCAAAAATATTTTCGATATTTTCAAAATCACTTACATTATTTAAATTATTCCGACTGTTATCCTCATTTTCATAAGCCATATTCACAACGTTTCGTTCACTGTACGCTCCGGCCTTCTTCAGGTAATTGGAATTTCGAATCGAACCCTTTATTTCGTCCACCAGGATAGAGAGTTCTAGTTCCACGTGTCATGCCTCTGAAGGATGTCTCAGTTATTTCCCTTTAATTCAACTCTGCAAGTTTTGGTTTACTACTGCTGTAACCAGGTATATAACTCACAACTCTTTGTGCCTAGTCACTGGGTCTAACCAACGCCTTTATCTACTGAACAATGTGTCCGTGAGGACAAGGTCGCCAGGTTCTTCTTTGTTACTTTTGTCTTCAGTCTGTCTTCCGATTATCAAATTTTCCAAGCTTACATTACTCTTTATGTGCCCCAGGAATTTCAACTGTCTTTTCCTGACGTTAGGAACAAGTGTCCTTTTTGTTTCCATTACCCCTAGAACTTTTTGTTGCCTATATCTTCGTTCCATGGTATTCTCATCATTCTTCTGTAGAACCATATTTCTTTTGCTTCAAGTCTCTTCATCAAAATTAATGAGATTTTCCAGCATTCAATGTCATATAGGAGGATTGATATTCAGTATTCTTTGTTTTTAACGAATTTGTACTGTTTATCTTTTGCTTAGCGACTTTCTCCATCACAATCTGCCTTTGGATTGTCCTTTCTCTATTAAAACGCTTCTCAGATATTTAAATATTTACTTCTTCGATTTTGAGGTTTCCAATTCGTAGTTGGCTTCTTGGGCTGTTCCTCTTGCTAACAACCAAACATTTCATCTTCTCGCAATTAATGTTTAATCCTTTCTCCTAATTTTCCTTCGCAGCATTCTGTAGAAGTTTCCTTTCTGAATCTGCTGTCAACATTGTGACTTCGGCATATCTTATGTTGCTAGGACTGTGGCTCCCAATAATGATCCTGGAAGCTGATATTACTGGAATATAATCAAATAAAAAGGAAGTATGCCTCGGGCTCATCAAAGGTTAGAGAAGTAGCGAGATTCAGCGAGTAACCTATTTGACAAAACCGAGCGAATGAATATAGAAACGACTACCACGGATAAATAAAAGAGAAAACAGACGAGAGATGGAGAGAGCAGAGGATTTTGGAATCTGTTTGTTGTCGACATTTCAGATACACTTAAAAATCCGGAGGCACTTTGAAATATTTATTCGAGAAGTCGATAAGATGTGTCTTCTGCAAAAAATCCACTGCATTTGTCGAAAACTTTCAGTAAGTAATTTCTCCTTGTACTGATACAGTTGAGAATTAAAAAAAAAAACACACCTGACTGTAGGCGAAAACATTGTGAAGTGTGATTTGAATATTTCTATGATAAAAAGTCACATTGATAAAAATACAGATACGGTCTATTAAGAATATCGGAACTCTACGAGAAAAAAGTTATTTAAACTTATTAATGCTCGTACATGTGTATGTGTGTGTGTTTCTGTGTGTGTGTGTTTTTGTGTGTGCGTGTATCCGTGTTTTTGTGCACGCGCGCGAGCACAAGGCGGTCGCTTTTTATTCGAGTGGACCTCTTATCAGATTCCACCCAAATCTATCCGAGTTCCATTATCTGAGGCTATTCAGTTTTAATAAGTCGCCCGCTTTCCTGATACAGATTCGCTTAAAACACACGGAGCCTGACACTATGCCAACGCTTTATAATACAAAAGATTAAACTTTGCTCATAGTCTATTGTAACCTTTCTTGAATAATAATAATATTTTTTTAAAACAAGTTCTAGTAACTTTCTTATTTAAAGATTTTGTGAATATTCATCGTATAAAAAGCAATCTGATAATTAAACAGTCGAGTTAATCAGCCATGCATTAGTTTTTTGCAACATTTATACAAGTGTATTATATGGTTTAACCACTTATCTACCGAATATAAACTATATTCTAAGTTTGCCTCACTTGTACAGAAGTAAGTTAAGTGCCTACGTGCTGCATGCTTGAGCAATCATATCTCTTTCGATTAAGATCTGAGTATTAAATTTCCCAAGCCCACTTTCCTTATTATGTGTCCTAGAAATTTCAGCTCCCTCTTCCTGGCGTTTATGTATAAGTATTCTTTTTGCTTGCATTGTCTCTAGAACTTCCTCCAATAGTTTTTCGTTTCTTTCTGGATTCATATCTTTCCCAAAGATATTTGTGCCTGAGAGAATGCAACAAACCCGAATTAGAAACTAGAATTAGAACTCAGCTCTCCGATTCTTCATTCCGAGGCTTTTTTTATTACACCACCCACACCTATGTACAGAAAGTCACGTTTATTTCACATCTTAAGCTCTTATAAAATCACATGCAGTGTGTGGTTTCTTTTGTTTTTGTTTTTTTTTTTAAGTGTACTTCCTTCTACAAAGTCAAGTTTATGTTAACATATAATCAGTTGTGCAGAAATTGTCACTTGTTTGTTACCTGATAACTAGTGCACCTTTTTCAATATGTTTACAAGGAAGATATTTTATAATCTTTGAATTTTTACATAAGACTTCTAAAAAAATATACAACAGTTAACTGATTCCTCTTTATTTCTCCTGCAAATTCCCATATTCTTTTAAAGCATCCGCCTTCAAAGTTTATTCTTTAAAAATGATTTAACACCTTTCCATGCTGATATGTTTCCAGTGTATTGTTTTGGAACTTGACAATTTCTTTTTTTTTTTTTATCTCTCAGAACAATTCTAGGCCCGCCTTTGCAACTACAGTATCTTTATTTTAATCATTTGGCCCCAATCAGTGCAATACAAATAAGTGAAAAAAATAGCGAGTAAAATAATGGAAAAGGATTTAAGGGGAGATAAAATTGAAGGTTTGATATTGCATTTAAATAAATAAATGAAACTCGTATTTGACAGGAAAACAGGAAGCTGGAAGTAAACGTAACAAGTGAGAAGTGGGGAAGAAGAAACTATTATCATAAACTTATGATTATAACTAGCAATTTCAACATTGAAATTATGGGACCTATCTGCCAATCTAGTACTGTGCTTAGATTCGTGAAGTCGAGGTACCAAAATAGAAAACTCATCAGAACAGCAGTGAAAATATTTATATGGAAGGCAAAAGGTATCTAAGTTACGGCGGTGGGATAGTGATTAAAGCCGGGATGCCAGGTCAGAACTGATAACTTTTCATATTCTTCTTTCGATTTTGTCAAGAATCTCTAGATATAATGCAGATTGCAATGTAACTTGCATTTTCGGAATTTTCCAAAATTACCCAAGTAAATGATGTCCAATATGCATCTTATGTTTAGTTATGAATTTGACCATGATAAAGCAAAATTATTACTTTCATTCAATAAAACAACAAAGTACAATTAACAGCTTTGTAAACTTGAGGCACTCTTCAGTGTTTCTTAACAATTGGCAATTATACAAATGAGTGTTTTTGTATCAAGCTAATAATTCAATACAAAATTGTTTTCTATGGACTTAAAGCAAATCTCTAATCTCAATGTTTTTTACTTAACATTAAATGTGTTTTGTATCAGCCTAAAAAGCTATAGTCTTATAAAAAAATCGTTAATTCTTGTTAATAACGCTTAACCTAACTTATTACGAGCTGAAGGCAAAGGTGACATGCGTTGCTAACGGAAATTTCTACCTTGCGGAAAGGTCTGCAAGACATGTAGGAAATTTTGTAAGACGTATTTATTTACTTAGCCCACAAAGGAAGTAATTAGGGTCGTTTTTAAAGGATCGAGTTAACTTCAGTAGTAATAGTGTGCGAGGTTATCTTACTAAGCCGTTTAATATAAGGTAACACTATTGTGTTCGCAGTTTAGTTTGGTACATTTCAACAAATGTGGTCCAGTTAGCGAAGATAAAACAAGATTATTCTGCTAACATTCGTATACAGTTAAATAACCTTTTATTAAGTACAGGACACGGGATAAAGTATCGAGAATGAATAGTCTATAAAACTTAACTATTTCACGGCAAGGGGCATGTCGCTATTATGTATCATTTCATTTGTGAATGACTGTTTATGTCGTTGTTGTTATTTCCTCGGGTGGAGAAAAATGTTTCTCAGATAAATGTGTTGTCTGTGGTTCTTTATTGATATCAGATTATAATGACGTTGATTCAGTCGATGTTATATACTATCAATTATATAAAGGATTACCAACGTCCAACCAGCGACCGGCACTTTGTTAATATTCTGGTTCAGTCGAATCTTCACCTGAGGAGCCTACGTCCCAGCCATCATGAATGTCACTTTCGATTTGAGATCCTATAACGCTTTGTATTTAACGCTGTTGTTTATCTTAGTTCTTGCGGAGTCGAGTATATCTTTTTTTTTCTTCTTCCATGAACCGTCTCCCTTCCTTTTTTTTATAAATCTTAATAAGTTTTGTCTTCGTTATTTCTTCCAAACTCCGTTCTGTCATTCATTCACACAAGCTCGTTAGGTCGGTTACTCGCTGCTTTCACCTGTTCCTTTTTGGCTTAATTATGTCCCGTAACCGTCATGCGATCTTTCTTCATTCTCGTAGTGTATCGAAAGTCTAGATGAGTCTCTGATCGAGGAATTTCAGAGATATTTATTCTTCGAAACATGTCGTGTACCCCATAAACTGTTCAATAAGTAGAGCACGGCTTAGAAAAAAACATTGAAAACTAATCGTGGATACAAAGATGTGCACCGTTAATGGCAGTAACTTTTTACTTTTATCACAATAAAATAAAATCCGGAGTAATCTTAGGATTTTGCTTAAGAGCTCTTAGATTTTACAGTCCCGAGTAAGAGTAAGATATTTGCAATGTATTTACATCGCAAATATCGTGAAACACCTCTAAAACCCGAATTATTTCTTGTACAATTCCAAACTCGAAACTTTAAAAATACACAGAAGGAAAATACAAAAATGCGAAAATAGTAATATTTCCAACAACCATAACAAAAGCAGACATAGATTCCTATCTATCATCTTCATAAGAGCTAGCATTGAAAATAATTTTTCTAGCCATAACCTAACATTCATCAACACAATCTTTAAAACAATAAGATATATCGTTAGCATCAAAAGAGATAGAAACAACAACAGGACAGAGTCAGGGATATACAAAATCTATTGTCCACGATGTTCAATGATGTACATCGGCAAAAAATCCAGAAACCTAAAAAAAAAGAGACAAAATAAAAATGCGCTATGTTGGATAACGTAACGTAATATATAAACAATTTCGTCTTAATAAATCAAATCTGATTCACTAAGCAGAAAATACATTGAGATTGCGCTAGTCCCTATATATATTATAAACTATATATATATATATTAACATATCAGCTAAATGACAAGTTTTTACTTATATATATAGACTTTCGTATAGGGAGACGTCCTTCCACTCTTCAGTGGGCACACACACACACACACACACACATATATATATATATATATATATATATATATATATATATATATATATATATATATATATATATATGTATGTATATATATATATATATATATATATGTATATATATATATATATATATATATATATATATATTAAGCTGGTGCAAAAATAATGATGTAATAATGTCATTTTTTGACCTATTTTTAACGTCAAAAAACGACATTATTACATCATTATTTTTGCATCAACCTAATATATATATAATCCTAGTGAGCCAGAAACCACCTACCAACGTTTCACCTAATGGATCTTCAGGGCTAAACTGCCTCACTAGGATTTTTAAGAGTTGCTCTACGTTGTGCATTGAGCGTTTTTTCTTATTTTGCTCGATTGGTATTTTGGGGTAAACAGGCTGGGCAATGCGGTGTTTGTTTATTTTTTTTTCGACCAATAAGGATGTTTTTAGTCTTCTTTTTTCCTGAATTTTTCCCCTGATACCAGTTTCTTTTAATATATATTTTTATTTGCATATTCTACTATCCATGTTTTGTTTTCACACCAGTCACATATACGCATTAAAATATACGCATTAAAATATACATATACATCATATACATCATATATATATATATATATATATATATATATATATATATATAAACGTTCTCACGATGAATTCTTGCCTTTCGCATACTCAATCATATACAGGCATTAACAATCTTTCTCGCATTGAAGAAAACTGAAGACGTGTGTTATTTTTCATACATAAATAATATTATATATATATATATACATATATATATATATATATATATATATATATATATATATATGAATAGAAATCCCCCTTTTATACGTTTCATTGACGACGACTGACAAGATACTGTGATTGAGCGTTTTATTTAATTTTTTCTAATGTTGGCGTATTTTTGTTTTTGTACATGAGGTGTGTAAAACTTGCCCAAATGTTCTATACACCCGAAGTCTTTTCTATTAGCCAATAACAATTATCTGTATTTTTATTTTTAACTGTAAGTGTAGATTTTTTATGTACATGTTTCTAGAGATATGAGAATTATTTTTATTTTCCAAATATAAATTAAAAAAATCATTTTTAATTTCAGTGCCTAGTCAGTCGTCTTCGATGAAAGATAGATATCAACAGAATTTGATAGATAGATAGATAGATAGATAGATAGATAGATAGATAGATAGATAGATAGATAGATAGATAGATAGATATGCAAACACATGAGCTTGTAATTTAAACATATGCATGCCTGGAATGAAAGAGAAACCTCGAAAATGAAAGTAGCCATTGTGAATCGAAGGACTCGATATATCTTCACAAACTAATAAACGTTCGAATGCACTTATGCACGTATCACTATCAACGGAGTTGATGACTTTCAGAAATGTCTGAATTCTCAAAGTCATTTGGTATATATCTGTCGCTTGATTGGTTCTTGCGATTGGCTGCCACATGGAATCAGGTTCAGTGACTGATTAGATACGTAATTGATCACTACAATGGACAGTCTTTTTCTGGCTCCTTTGTCCTGTAGGTCTCGCCATTTAGCTGGAGTCTAATTATGTTCAACATGCGTTCGCATAGTTCAGCACGGTACGTGGTCCATTATGTATAACACAAAATAACATGTGTGTGTGTGTGTGATAAAAATAATATGCAATAATGATAAAATAATATATATATATATGTGTGTGTGTGTGTAATAACAATAATATATAATAATGATGACATTACATATATATATATATATATAACCAATAAAATAACATGTATACAATAAAACTAATGTATTATAATAAACATATATATAATAACAATAATAATATCATTTCACTTGCCTCAGAAGAAGAATAGTTTTTCCTCTTGTATTCATTTTATTTCTTGACAATCAGAAAATAATTTCCATTTTACTTTTTTCTAAAATATATACGAGATGCGCATGCATATAAACTTATATGTGTACTCGCGTGAGTGCGTGCGTACGTATAATAATGTGTGTATATGAAATAATACACACGCACGTGTGTATCTATATCTGTGTGTGTGTGCGTGTGTGTGTGTGCAATTCACCTAAATCGCAATTTCAACTTGCTCTGTCAGAGGGACAAGCCAAGCCACTGTAATTGTAGTTTTTATGGAATATAGTGTAATCAGTTTTTGCTTATCTTGTGTCGGTTCGGTTATCACCATTGCCCTATTTGTAAATATATCGTCGTGGGGAGACGTTTGTAGTGTGTGGTACGGTTGGGTAGTGCCTGAAGTCCATATCATTCTTTCACTCAAGACGTGTAAAAAAAATAGAATAGAAGATATAGGCTTAATAGCGCAAATACTTCATCTCAAAATCTCAGAGGAATTTAAGAGCGGCTCGTTTGGTCAGCATTTTAAGAATTAATAAGAATAACTTTTCATATTCTTAAATTAAATATAATCGCATTATTCTATCATTAGTCCTAATCTTTATCTCTGGCCACTAGCAATCTATTTCTTACTGATTTTGGCGCAATTTTTTAAAAAAATCGATATTAAACTAATTTATAATCCAATATTGAAGTAAAAATCATTTGAAAAGCATTAAAATCATTCATTAAATAATAGTGATTCTTCCATATTCTTTAAAAAAAGCCGATGACCTACTTTTAGGTTCATAAGATGTACATTTTACGCTAAATTTTAATGGCGAAATATGCTTGTGGCCTATCCACAAGCATATTTCGCCATTAAAATTTGACGTAAAATGTACATCTTATGAACCTAAAAGTGGGTCACTGAAGGATAGGATAAAAGTGATAAACACAAGCAAAATCTCGAAAATAAATTCTACGAATTTCTTCTGGATAAGAGAAGGCGAGAACAATCTGTGTCCACAAATATAATATTATTTAAAGCTAAGAGGTCCCCATCTGATAACTGTTTAGAAAATTTTAATTATACAAGTTACGTACCGGTTCACGAAACGTAAATGCCTAGTTATGAGAGAGAAGATACGCACAAAAAAATTGGTAACATAATGTTATATAAGTTCCCGACTTACGAGAAGAAAGTAACCTCTCTGGCATCCACGAGAGAAAAAGAAAATTTGAATGTTCGAAGAAAATTGCCGAAAAGCAACACCTCTTCAGAGTCCAGACAATTGTTTTATATATGAAAAATTTAATCTAGTATTACTATAAAACATTATTAATATAATGTTTCATATGGAATCAGACATGGTAGGTTACTGATCATTCATTTCTATCTGGTGTTCCTTCTTTTCTTCTTATGTGTCAGTATGTAGGCGACCATGGCTCTCCACCTTCCTCTATCACTTGCAGCTCTCAAGTTCCTTCCGTCTGCTTCCTCTCCCAGACCATTTTCTGTCATCAAGTTCGTCAGGTATGTCACGCGCTACTTCCTCTTCTCACTTTCCCTCTATTCGAACCACCAGTATCATATTCTCCAGGCCCTCCTTCCTCATTATGTTTCCCAGAAACTTCAGCTGCCTCTTTCTGGTGTTAAGTATAAGCGTTTTCCTTGTTTTCAACCTCTCTAAGACCTCATCGTTGCTCACATGCTCGATCCATGAAACCCTTACCATCCTTCTGTAGAACCTCATTTCCGTCACCTCAAGTCTCTTCTTTATCTTTGAGGAAATCCTCCAACATTCGCCGCTATAAAGAATAATAGATGTCACGTAACAGCTTAGTATTCTTTTCTTTGTTCCTCCTGTCTTGCAATACTCTGCATAGCTTTTGGAATGTGTACTTGGCTATCCCAATATGTCTACGGATCTCAGCGTCTCACTTACCGTCCTCTGTCAAGACACTTCCGAGATATTTAAACTTCTGCGTCTGCTTGATTCTAGTGTTCCCGACCTGCAAATCGCATTTCGGTTTCTTCCTCTTACTGATTTTCCTTAGAATGCTTCTATTCAAAATGTTTTATTTTAACGTGATTTATGTCTGTATCCGAACACCGACTATTAACTCACATAAGAGATCATCTTAGCCATGAAACAGGCTCCTGTTTCTTTATTTTCTTTTTAGGTTTCCATCTGGGAATTTAATATATTGCTTTAATGTGCCTGGCTTTGAGATGTCTTTTTATATAATGAAATTCCTAGTGCTATTAAAGAGTCAAGAGCTAAAATTGCACATAAGTTTCTCTTGATATAAGAATAATTGAAAATCCGAAAGCTTATCAATTGTTACGCAAAGTAACATGGACGTAAAATTGCCAATTTCGCTTTCAATAGTCTTGCATTGATAATGTAAAAAGATAATAACCTTTTCGGCTTTTAAAAAGTGATATATAATCGACTCTATCATATTCAACTGTGAGAGTTCCTTTCAGTTAGCTTGTCAATTTTATCTGGATTAAATCCGCCATGTTGAAAACTGCGGTGATGGTAAATGATTTACGTAAAATTGAAAAATGGAGAAAAATATTAATGTTTGTACTTATTTTATTTATTAGATTTATTATAATTGGGGGTCTCTTTTCTTGATTAATTTTCCGCCCGAGAACTACTTCTAAGGTACTGATTTTATTGTGATATTAGCAAAGAGTATTTACAGCCACTTAATAACATATTTCATGAAAGCTTTTATTTTATGATACATTCATTTTTCGACCGCCGTAATATTGCCTCCCCGTGGCTTTTCCATAAATAATTTTATGTTAAAGACTTCGGGTAAAGTCTTCGCAATGGTACTTTGAATTTAAGCACAATACAAGACTGGTGACGACGTCTCATCAATGAACAAGTGAGTTGGCTAGATAGAACCGTAAGTTCTACGCTAACAGTTTCTTTTCACGTACTTCTCGCTTTTGGAACTCTCTTCCCCGAACCCTTTCCAGTCAACTTTAGCCTTTAAAAAAATTAAATGAAATGTCAATCGCTATCTACTGTCCTTCTGATTGCTCCTTTTGTTCTTGGGCTTTAGTAATGTTTCTGTTTTTTAATTCTCCCACACCCAGAAACTCATTTACAGCCTTGCTTGGGGTGACATCGATTAAAAAATATGTATTATACTCAGAAGTCACATTTTATTTGTATTTTGTAACATGCTACGCTCAGTATTTCTTAGTTTTTTTTTACATTGGATGAAGATTCACCTCATCATACGTTGACTATATCTACCAGTTATAATTTCAATAGGTGAATATATCAACTAATAAGCCCGAGTGAGATACCGGTTTCTTTTTTAATTTCAAAGAGATCGTATATACGTGGTGCGATTGGTAAATTGTCACCATTTTTAATTTTGCGCGTGCGCATTTTTTATGTCTATATTTCTGAGATGACGTATTATGCACACTATTTACATTATTCGGACGATTGTCTTAATCCTTGTTGCCATATTTATCACAACGTTTAGGCCGTTGTACGCTCCGTCCTTCTTTATTTCGCTCGTTGGGGTAAACATGACACTGTGGATAAAGGCGTTGGTTAGATCCAGTGACAGGACCCAAAGATTTGTGAGTTCAATACCTGGTTAAGGCAGTGGAGAACTTGAAGAGGTGAATTAACAGGAGATAACTAATAACTGACATCCATTAGACATGGCACGTGAAACTAGCACAGTCTACCCCAACGAGCAAAATAAAGGTTTCAGTTCGACATTTCAACCAACTGAAGAAGGCCTGAGCGTACAACGGCCGAAACGTTGTGATAAATATGGCAGCAAAAATTAGGATAATAGTCCGAATAATGTAAATAGTGCGCATTTTTTGTTTTTGATTTTGTCGGCTGCACATGATTTTAGGTCCAGTTGTGCGCCGTCTCTGAGTAAAAGAGCCCATGACGCTTTTCGCTCTGCCAGAAAATTGGTAACGGTGTGCTGTACTGCTTGGCATTCGCACCGGAAGCTCCAATGCGAACATATCAGATTTTTTTTGGTTTCAATCTAAGAACAGTGCAGAAGATTCGGAAAGAGTCGGATGATATATGCAGTCAACATCATGCTGTTTGGTGCCATCACTAGTGATATCGACGTTATACCTCCATTCATTTTCCAACAGAGCCTCAGCATCAACATGGAGGCTTACATCAAGTGCCTTGAGGAGGTAGTGCTTCCCTGGGCCAAGAGGGTGGCTGCTGCAAGATCCTATTTCTGGCAACATGACTCATCTGTATGCCATCACAAGCAAAAGGACCCAGTCATGGCTGTCAGACAATATCTGCAAACATATCACCCCTTATATCTGGCCTCCTAAATCCCCAGAGGTCAACCCCTTTGATTAATATTTGTGAAGGTTAGTTGAGCGATTGACCAATAAAACTTGTAATAGCAAAGATGAAGACAAGGATTATGAGAGCATTCACTAACTTAAACATGCAGACCGTTCAGAAAATTTACAGGAGATTACGAAGTCGTCTGGAAAGCCGTAGTTGAAGCCAATGGCGATTTTATGGAATACATTTACTCTTTAATATTTCAATATATTTTTGCGTAATTTTTGTAAATATGTCTGTTAAAATGAGATGTCAGCGTTATTTTCATTTTTGCGTAATCTATACCACAATTTATCCATTGTACAGTATATGTGTTAGATTACTTCATCGATGACCCAGCTGTCTATAATAAAAATAATTGAACTGATCCCTGTTCTTATTCAAAATATACATTAGCTTCCTCTTGAGCGAGATCCTTCTTTAACATGATTCTCTTTTGAGGCTGACAATTCCAGGTATGAAATTCAATTGATAACTGTAGAGAAGTTACGTCTTTTCTATTCAGCATTTCGTCCTTACTTAGAGAAACTGATTTTTTTTTTTTCACTTGTCAATCTTGTCACATCCAAAATCTCCCCCTTCCGGGTGCTGTAGTTTTCACATTTGGCGTACTTTGCTCTTGTTGGTTTTTCTGGCTGTAGAGATTATCCAAATCATTTGGGGGTTCTTTTTCTTTTGCAGTATAATGTCAATCAGCCTGCAGGTATTTTTTCTCGCTGTAGAAATTTTTATGAGATGCGTTTCGCTCTTTAGGACTTCATAGTGATTTTTACGTTGATGCGACTACACCTACGCACAAACGAGAGAGGACGCTGAAATTTTAAATATCATTTTAATTTTCTTTTAAATATGAGTTTTGGATATAGTCTAAATCTTCATAGGGGAAAAGGCATGCCTCTATGAACACATTAAGAACATTCCATCACAGAATTCAACCTGCAATGTCTTTATCATCTCTAAGTTAATGCGGTTTATTCTACCCAATATGAGTGTTCTTTGGAAAAATGTTCGCGCCCAATGTCATCTGTTCTAGTGACGTTTTTCTTATTGTTGCTAATCACGTATTACATAGGGTCCTTAATGTTAATTTTGTGAATTTTCTCATATGAGAAGTTAATGTTATCATACACTGGTGTATGCGTAGAGCAAAAACATGGTCATCATCCTCTGTTGTATGAAGGTACAAAATCCAGAATTTAATTAGTAACGAAAGCGATAAAAACAAAAACAAAACAGAGCTCATTTCGATTTGTGAACACCTTCAGCAAACCGAACATAGAAATAGTCAGAATCACTCTTGATATGGAAGCAAATAACCGTAGTATTACAGCTCTAACATTTCACGATCTGATAGTAGCAGGCAATAATTAACTAATGAAGATAATCATTGATTGAGAGAATACAGTAAATTTAATGATTGTGAACTCAATCGATGGATCACGTAGGGCAATCCATATACAATGGTTTAATGAGATTAACAACAGCGTCACGACAAGGAAGGATTAGCTACTAATTAATTCATTCGAGAATATCCTTTTCTTTAGACAGCAAAATGTCATCGTCTTCCCATTGATTAAATAAGAGGTTTAATTCAAATAATTCGATCAATAGTCTTCTAAAAAGTGTCAGCGGGAAAAATCAGTATGCGTTGTATAATATAGACAACGGTTTGAATATATTAATGTATACAATGAAAAAACATTATTATAACAATCACTTTTTTCTGTATTTGTTTCTATCTCGTTTTAACCCTAGAACACTAACCATAGGTATATAGTAGACGGCGCAAATTTTCCTATTTTTAATTACAATTTTCAGTACCTGATTTTCTTACGTAAATAATATGTTTTTCAGTTCCTATTAATGTTAACTTAAATTATAAAGTTTAAAGTGCCAGCATGCAAAATATTTCAAATAAAGATTTATATTTAATATTTTTTTGATATTTTCAAAATCGGCTATGATATAACCATGGTTAGTAGTGGTGTAACTTTAATTGATGATTAGTGTCTAGGGTTAAAACGGTATATATTTCCAGATTTCTATCATCAATATACATTTAAAAATGAATTATTCTAGGGCCTATTAGGTGGAAATAATTGTGAATTCTGGTGTAGTTATTTATTAACTTTTTTATTCATTGTTTATTATTTCATTGTTGGGTGTTATTATTACGTTTCCTTCTGTTTATGTTTGATTTTGTGGTTTGTTCAAAAGTAAACTTGGCCCTATGGCCATCCAACCAAAACAAAAAAAAATTAAAATAATGAATAAACTTAAGAATAAAAGTATATCCACAACAATATAAATCAGTAGCAAATAATAAATGAATAAATACAAAATACACTAAAGTAGTTAATAATAAATAAATGAGGTTTTAAAGGTAACAACAAATAAACAAATAAATTAATCACTTTTCAGTCAATAATTCTAGTTTAAAATAAACATACCGCCTATTATGTAGCTTTAAGAATAACAAGAAATAAGAAATAACTGACATGGCGATACATAATTCTCCAATAAGAAAGATATTTTAATAGTCAAACTAATGTCCAACACACAGGGCTTGAAGATTTTGTTTCAACGTTTAAATAAAACGTCTCTTTCTATGTATAATAAATATTTATTGCTCTACATTTGTATTGAGTCCTATTTTAAATTAATGTTTTGATTTTATTCTTCATTATTATTAAATAATGTTTTTGGATTTTATTCTTCGTTCTTTTACACACACACACGCACACACACACACGCATATATATATATATATATATATATATATATATATATATATATATATATATATATATATATATATCTAGTGGGTGAAAACAAATATTCGTACATATAGAAATTCTTAATTTATTGCATTTCCAACTAATGAATAAACATAATTTTCATATAATTAGCTGTACACGGATGCATAATAACTAAATATGCATAGAAAATAGAAAAATGACTCAATAGAAATAAACCCCATATATTCATTTTAATAGGTGAAAAAAGTATTCATACAATGCAAATTTCGGATTTTAAAACTTTTCAATTCTTTTAATACACTAGATGATTCAAGTGGAATATTCTAGAATGTTCCAATAATGTTATCAGTAGTTATTTTTAGCCTAGAAAATAAAACAGAAAGTCCTGTAATTGATATTCTTTCAAGAAGCTTATCATCATGACAAGGGCTAAAGAATTGACAAATTCGCAAAAAGAACTGATTGTTAAGCTCGGAAAAGAAAGTAAAAGTTACAGAAAAAGGGCCGATTTGCATTCTCCAAGGAGTCCTGGGTTTAACTATTAAAACAAATTTAGAAGATGGAATTTAACTTCTAGAAATTTCATGGAATTACGTGTTTCTGTGTGTGTGAGGTGGGTAACAGACTATCGAGATATTCTAAAAATAATAATTTAAAAAATAAATACAACCATTTGTTAATACGTCCTGAAAGTTTAATTAAAATTCGACAATTATTTGATTTTCGCAAGAATTTGAAAATTAATGTTAATTTACCGGAACATAACCGCTAAAATTTCCACTACTTGTTCTGTTACACCGTTGACGCATAAAAAAAAAATTCAACCATAATTTCGAATGTGTTATAAAGAAGTGAAAACTCTTAAAAGGTAATTTGGTCTTAATACTAGCATAAACATTATTAACATTAACTTTGTGCCTTTTTGATCATTGTCTGCTGTTTTTTAGCGAAAAAGTGGAGGTACCTATAACTTCATATATACACTCCTAGACACACAGAGGAGAGGACATGTACACATATTTTTGTTTAATGCATAATCCTAAGAAAGAAAGAAAGAAAGGAAGGAAGATGGAAAACGCGAAAACAAACTTGAAAAGAAATAAAACAAAATGTGTTAATGAAAAAGAGTTAAATAACAGCTCAATAAAATCGAGAGAGAAATGAAAGAATGATTGGAAGATAGATGCATGCATATATATATATATATATATATATATATATATATATATATATATATATATATATGAAATGTTTACATGAAATAGTTCTCCTATTAATATCAGAAATTATTTTCAAATCTCTTCTTGTCCGACATAGTTTTTTTTAGCAGCCCGTTGTCTACGTACAAAAAGCTTTTGAAGCTGCAATCGGAATAAGTGATAAACAACTATAGGCAAGAAAGTAGAAAGATCCATTTTAGAATCTTCATCTTATTGACGCTTTCATTGTATTTGAATTTTGAGTTGAATTTTGAGTTGAATTTCAGACAATAAAAATCACCGAATTGTTTTTTTCTATTGTATCTCAATTAGAATCACAATTCTATATATTTTGCTTTAGCATTTTATTGTCTGAATTTAAATATGGATGCCGGAAATTTTCTATTAAGACATGGTTGTAGAAGTATACATCTTTGAAATACATTGCAACCAAAGTTCACAGATCGATTCTTGTAGAATTTTCCTAATATTGTTTCACAATATTAGGAAAATTCTACAAGTGTCTTTAACGCTTATTCATTTATTTCTAGCTATTAACCAAATAACTACAGTAAATGGTTTCCATATTTTCAAGATGAAGCTAGAATTTAATGAAATGCTTTCCACAACGATCAACACTCAATCATTTATATATCATTTCTACGTTTACAAAAAATGCTATTTATGGGAAAGATAGTCACTGGCGATCAGAAATGTCATTATAAGCATCATATAATGTTTCTATGCTTGGTAAGCTTCATACCAAATTCTTTCGAATGAGTTGTAAGAAAATGAATGAATAATTAAATAATTTGGCATACAGAAAAAAATAATAAATTTGTCGCACGCCAGTGCTTATGCTTCAGTTAAAAATGCGGAACTGGAAGCTATTAGGTTGGTGCAAAAATAATGGCATAATAATGTCGTTTTTTGACGTACTTTCTAACGTCAAAAAACGACATTAATACGTCATTATTTTTGCACCAAACTAATATTATTGGGCTAGAGCGGGAACTTCTACATATTATATTTCTAACCTGAATTACCACCTTGTTTTGCTCTCTAGAATAACAACACACTCGTCAGCAGTTCTAACAATTTTAAAACGGCAAAAACATCGTTAAAAAAAACTCAACGAGACAAAAAATTATGTAGTGAGATTTTAAACATTTATAATACAATTTTTCAATTCCTAAATACATGAATTCATAACTTGAAATAAACGAGAGTTTGTGAATGGAATACACTGAAATATAAATACATCTCAAATCGATGCAATATCTTAAATAAAATTCAAGCTACTGCAAAGGATTAGGATCTGCAAACACCAGCTGTTTTCTTTTTTATGAATATTTAAATAATCCGTGATAAGACATGATACCAAAATTGTACAGAAGATAAAGATTAACCCTAGAATTTTTCAGGTTAAGATTGTAGTAATCGGGCAGAATCATCTGGCAAATAGTTTCACAAAGCAGCGGTTTGTTTGAAGTAATTTTTAAAAATAATATTCATCATGTAAAAAGCCCAAGAGTCACTTGATGTAGAGGGTTTAGAGTAAGATGCAAAGTTTATGCCGACATATAGGGAAGATAAAGATTAACCTTGGAATTGATCAGGTTAAGATTGGGGCAGAATCTTCTGGCGAATTGGTTTCACAAAGCAGATGTTTGTGTGAAGAGGCTGCTTAAGTGGAACTTATATCTCACCAATGGAATAGAAAGAGAATGATGGTGGGTCGTTACAATGTACCTGTCATGATAGGTGTAAACCGTGAAGGTTAGAACCGGGGAATGTAGGTCGTCTGAACACTTTCCATAAAAATAGCAATAGAGCAGTGAGAGGCTTGCGACGTTTCGTATGTGACAGATTGGAGGGTGAACAAATAATTCATTGTTCACAAGGCCGTGGAGACGCTATGAACTCTATCAAGATTTTCAAGACTTACGTAGTCATGGCTCTCGACAACATGTTTTTTTTTTGTGTGTTATTGCTGTAATTGTTATTCTTCACCATTCCTGTTTGTGTTCCGCTATCCATTCACTAGTTAAGTAGTTTCCTTCTTTCTATTGTTCAAGAATTTGAGACTCATTCATGAGTCTCAAATTCTTGAAGCCCACTTTCCTGATTATGTTCCAGAAATTTCAACTGGCTCTTTCTGATACTAAGTATCACTTTCCATTTTGATAGAAATTTCCTTAACTTTCTCGTTTCTCATATCTCCTGTCTGTGGTATTTTTAGCATTCAACCTTAGAACCCCCAAGTCGATTGAAATTACTTCTCCATCTCTAAGAAAATTATCTAGCTTACATAGCAATATGGAAGGTCATATACATTATACATGTTTAGGATTTTTTATCTTTCTGTAGATATTTTTGAAGTTTCTGTAGATATTTTTGAATGCCTTAGTACTTTCTGTAGTTTCTGGAAGACATTATTTTCTATTCCATACTTCTTCTCATGTTAGGGATATTGATATCGAAGTATATATGTCATAAATTTATCGATATTATAACAATCTGAAATTGTTATAGTATAGTAAAAACGATACGCCAGAGACGATAATTTGGTTTTGCTTTGTTAGAACAAAGCTGCAGAGAAAATAGTGAAATTGAAAATAAATGATTGAAAATCCGAACAATAGTTGAAATTGTGCTGACAATACGAATACTGAGAAACCTGCTGAAGATTCGAGGGGACTTTCTGTGACTCAATTCTCAAAGATTACAGACAAATACCTGGTGTAAAATTGTAATAACAATAATAATATAATTTTGGCACTTTAATGTATTCTTTAATTTTCGAGTTTAACGTATTGGTGTTCAGTGTCTTCATCGAAAAACCATTTTAATGAACCACATAACAAAATTAATGGTGCGAATCCTGATAAATAGATCGGAAAGCAGAACTGGACTGAAAATAGGAACAGCGCAGCTTTGTCTAGGTCACTTGAACAAGAAATGTGGTATTCATGGTTAGAAGCATATCAGAGAGATCAATTCAAATTCATAAAGCTGGGTGGTTATGTTTCATAGATTGCGCAAAATCATTTGACAACCTACGGAATAAGGATTTATTTGAAATGCTAGAACAACTAGATTTTTTTAGAAAAGATGTTACCATAATCACAGAACTTATTCTGGATCGCAAACCGCCTGCATACAGATAGAAAATAAATTGTGTAGTTATTAGGTTGGTGCAAAAATAATGACGTAATAATGTCGTTTTTTGACGTATTTGTTAACGTCAAAACGTCATTATTACGTCATTATTTTTGTACCAACCTAATACATAAAAATAGAAAGAGGTGTTAACCAATGATTGTTTATTCTCCTCGGATTTATTCTTCCTCCATAGAAAGGCTTTCCTAAGAGAGATGGAAACCCTACCAAGATGTATTATCGGTGAGCGTAATTCTAACGACATAAAATACGCAGATGACACTGCGGTGATGGTTGACACAGAAAGAAAACTGCAGAGGCTTCTAGAGAGGATATTAAAAGAAAAGGAGAAAATGAGAAACAAATCGGATTAAACATCGGCTGCAAGAGAAAGGAAAGCTTAAGAGAGGAATTACAAATTGGCGCTATCCATTTTAAGCAAGCATAGAAGCTTAAGTTTCTGAAACGTGTTTTAACAGAGAATGGAAAATACGACACCGAAATTCGAACAGGTACTGGACAAGCGAAAGAATCAATTCCAAAATCTAAAGAAACTTCTGAAAAACAGAATTTCGTTGAAAACAAAAAGAAAAGCCTGTTGCATTTCTATGTGATATCCATCATTGTATATAGCAGTAACGACTCTCCACAGATGAAGAGAAAACTGTTGCAAATGAATTGCGGCTCTACAGGAGAATACTGAGAATTCCATGGACGTGGTGAATAAGCGACGAAGAAGTTTAAACGACTGCCAACAAAAAGAAAATGTACTCAGTATCAGGATGAGACAGTTGAAATTCCGTGGTCGCATAATGAGGAAGGAAGGAGTACTGAGGACAAGCATTGATGGGGAGGCAGCGAGTGATCTACCTGATGTGCTTGTGCGAATGGAATGTGGCAATCTTACCAAATGTAGAAAAACTGCTAAGGGCCAAAAGGGATAGGAAATTCTGAAGGACCATGATCGCGCATGTTCTACATGTTCGAGGCACATAGAAGAAGTCATAATACTAAGAAAGACTGCTCTCATTTACTATTTCCTCTAACTCATCTCTAAGCTAGACTAAAAGAGTATATTTATGATATTCGCTCATTTCTGCAGAAATTACTGTTACTCTATAATATTTTTGAGGCGCTACTATGAAAAGTATTTGAATTTGTTTAAAAGCAACGTGCTAAAAAGTTTAATGGACGGTGAACAAAGGGACAGAGGAAATGGAGAGGCAGAATTGCAGACGACAAATGTTAGTCTGGAGGCAAAACAACACATGCGTCAATGACGACTTATCTGAGATGGATTTGAGTCATTCAGAGTAAAATGTCAAAATACCACGCCCCTTCCTTTTTCTTTTTCTTTTTTTTTTTTTGTTTCATTCCTTCTTTTCATTTTTTATTTTATTTTTTTTTCTTCTTTTTCTATTTTCACATTTCCATTTTGTTTTCATTTTTCTTCATTCTTTTCTTACATTTAACTTGTTTCTTCTTCATTTACTCGGGCTTTTTCATTTTTCCTCGACTTTCCTCTTCTTGATTTTCTTCCCGTTGTTCTCTTTTCTTTATTTTCTATTCTTCTTTTTTTTTTTGATTTCTCATTTTCTTATTCTTCTTTTCGCTTTTCTTCTTTTTTCCCTTTCTCATCTTTCCTTCATTTCCTTTTATTAAGGCTAGCTAAGTACTGAGAGAAGCCAAATGAAGAGAAAAACATAAAAGAATATTAAGAAATACCAACTTCACAAAAGGCTACTTGATTGCCTTGAAAATCCGCAACCAGAATACTGGTTCCTTACACTGATTTTTATCAAAAATGCACCTGTAGGGACCGGATTCTTTATCTTTTTATGCTTTATCCGTTTATTATTTCTTCCGCTACATTTTCTTCTTTTTACTTTTTAATTTCGTTTCTCTTTTTGTCCTTCCTTTTAAAATCCTTTTCTTAGTTTCTTATAATTTGTTAGTTTTTCCTTCTTTATTTCTCATTGCTTTATTTGCGTTCTTTCTGTTATGGTCCAGGTTTAAACCATGGAAGAACAACACGAACACAAGAGTAGAAATAAAGAAGGTATATTAAACGAAATAATAATACAAGATGTGGAAGGTGTTAGTATGACTATCAGTCTGGTTTGGAGTGAACTACTATCGGCTCGACTCGACCCTCTCTTTTGAGAGGCGTAGTATACATAATGTTAGGAAGAGTTCATTCTGTAGTTATAGGTAAAGTCCCATGACACTTTCTATCTTCATCTCTTTTTAATTCTTTTTATTATTATATTATTTTATTTTATTAATTTTATTCTTAATCAATATGTTCTCATTATGTTAATCTTTATATTTCATATAGGTTTGAATCCTTACCCCTTTTCATATACTCATTCTCTCTCATAATAGTTCATTAACTTGCATATGTATTTTATACACGAAACGTCTCAACTATTATAGGACAGAGGTCAGTTTTCATTTTCTGTTATTTTCTTCTTTACTCATACTTATTATTATCATCAACATTATTAAAATTTTGTTATTATTTTTATTATTATTATTATTTCCTTTGATTTCTGCCGGGTACCCATTTCTTTCTGGGTCCCGCCCAAGGACCTAAAGTTAGAAATGGCATCATAACACTTTCCACTGACAAAAAAAATAAATTACATAGATAAAGCCCTTCGTAAAGTATGGTCTGTACTTGTGAGAACAATGTTTTGTATTTCTTTCGGGTATAGACTTCCAGGAATCCCTTCAATTAGTCTACTGGAATATTTCCAACCAATCCTAGGGCTCCAACTACAACAGTGATAGTTGATGTTCTCATGTGCCACATTTTTGAGATTTCTATTTCAAGGCCCTTGTATTTTGACTATATTCAAAGATACATTGCAGTCTGCAGGTATTATTATTATTTGTGTATGTCATATTTTCTGCTTTGTATCTGTAGAGCCTTGTCCAAAATATAATCCTTATCGTGTAATTGATAGCATTTTTATTAGTAAAAAAGATATTCTTAGTAGGGTATTCTTCTGGGCAGCTTGAATGTTGATGTTACCTGGGACACTGTCAGTAAAACTGTCCATTCCTTTTATGACGAGGCCCAGAGCTCCGATTACTATTGATATAGACTCAGTTTTTATTCCCCTCATCCTGCTAAATCTACAGATCCTTGTATTTGGACAATTTCTCGACAATTGAAGTTATGTCTGAGTCTCGTGAAGCACGTCTTGACTCCTTAGGATCTAAACGCTTATAAATGAAGAGTTTGCTGTTGTTGTTATTAACATCAATAGTAAAAAAAAAAATAGCGGGAGGGAGGGAGGCCGGGCACCCTGTACGTCATATCCGACCATGGTATGGATATGCTCTGGCGCCCATGAACCAGCCCCCACGTATAGGTAAATACGAACTAACTACAATGCTGACAGAACGAAAAATATTGCTAAACTGCATCGGTCGTCACGCGGATCAACAAAAACCTTGATCTCCAGGGATGAACCAGAATGGGATCGAAAGTCTGCAATTGGAACTAAACCTACCGAACGAGAATTAAGGTAAAAACGCCAAGGACAGTCCTCACAAAGGTATACTATATTCATTAAAAAAAAATACTACAAAAATAACAATAAATAAATGGTCTAAAGAAGAGTATATTGAATAAATTATAGGATTTTACAATGCTATGATAAATCCGACAAGGACAACGACAAAAGCCGCCTATAATATCTAGCGTGAAAAACATCCCTCTAACAGACTAAACATCGATTCCAACAAACTAGCCAATGTCAGGCGTGACATCATCAGAAAAAAAATAATACCTGACATAGCACCCGAAAGCATCCGAGAAAACATCAAAAATAGATTAAACGTTAACATTGACGGACTAATGCCAACAACCTAGAGACACGCACAGATGAACAAATAGAAACCAGTTTTAATAATCTCGCTGATGTACACAACTAAATCGAGAAAGATAATGACGAATATAAGAGAGAAGCTGAGATGACCAAAACATCCGAAATAAATGTATGAATGTAAAGGAAATGACTTTCGAGGAAAGGTCAATAATTCCAAAAGTAAGAAAGAACCAACATTGAAGGAAAACATCAACCTCGCTAATCAAGCAGTTAGAAAATAAGGGACGAAATGAAAAGACCGACGAACATGACAAATTAATGATCTTATACATGCGGCCTCGGCATGGATCGCAGAAACAACAGGTGAAAAGTAAAAACACAGCGTAAAAGAAAATGCCAGTCTGAAAAAAATACAGAAACCAAAATAAATAAACTACAAAGACAATTGGGCTTCAAAATGAAATAAATAAAAAGGAGAAAATGGAAACGAATCATTGACATAATGAATAACACTATCGTACCAAAAGTTAAAGAGAAGGCACATAAGAACAGATTCTTCTGGCAAAACAAGATCTTCAAAGATGCCAAGAAACTATATCGAGAACTGGAAAAATAAAATAGAGATAAATGACACACCTAATAACCAGGAAGTCGTGGAATTCTGATATAAGATGTAAGGAAACTTCAAAATGAACAATGAATAAGCTACATGGATCAAGTAACAACAGGAATAACATATACTTATAGAGTGCCAGAAATAGATGGATATCAATATTACTGAAACATTCACTGCCATCTGCAAAACCAAAAACTGGAAAGCGCCAAGAATAGACCGACTAACCAATTTTTTGATGAAAAATCTCTCTAGCACCCATTAAAACATCGCACAGGCATACAATAATATAACCATAAACTGAGAAAATGCCCCAAATGGCCCACGCGGGGTAGGGGGGGTAATATAGCTACTACCAAAAACAGAAGAGACGCACAACCCGAAGGACTAGATGTCCATCACCTGCCTAGCAACAGTGTACAAGTTTCTTATTTCTACGATAAGCAAAAGGAAATACACCTTCCTCGAGAAAAAAAAATTACACCCAGCCGAACAAAAGGAGTATTAAAGAGGAAGTTACGTGAGCAAGCACCAAATAATCATCAATAAAACGATATTGGAAGAGATGAAAACAAGGAAAAGAAATTTAACGAAAACATGGATCGAGTGCAAAGAGGCTTCCGGCAGTGTACTACACTCATGGGTATAGAAGAGTCTAAATATATAAAGGGTATGCCCTACAACGGTCTAATTCATAACGGAGAACATGAAAGACTAAAAGACTCTACTAGATCTAAACAATACAAATGGGTCATTAACATCGAAACCAATCAACATTAAAAGCGAGATTGCAAGAGTTTTACCACTACTATACTGCATTGCATTAGCGCCACTCAGCTGCTCACTGAACAACAGCAGCTATGAATACAAGTCACAGCATAACAAACTGAATCATCTATTCCATATTTTACATCTTAAAATGTTTACAAAGGATGACAACTGGCAGAAGAATCTACTCGGCATTGTTAAAACCTTCAGTGAAGACATTAGGATCGAGTTCGGAATCGACAAATGTGCCAAAGCCACCTTCAAAGGCGGTAAACTAACGAAGACTACAGATTTAGACTTTGATATCAGGAACAAGATTAAGGAACTAACCCAAGATGTTAAATACAAATACTTAAGAATTAATGAAGGAGACAGAATACAATATTCAATTATGAAGAAAAAGATCCGAAAGGAATATTGTAGAAGAGTGCGTTTGATATGGGATACCGAACTTAATGGGACCAATAAAACGGAGGCTACCAACACTTTAGCTATACCGTAGTAACATACAACTTCAACATTATTAAATGGAATTTGAATTACATAAAAAGATTGGACGCCAAGACCAGAAAAATGCTTAACCAAATGAGGATGCCCCACCCGAAAACCGATGTTGACAAGGTGTATGTGCCAAGAGCTTTAGGAAGCTGAGATCTAATCCAACTTGAACTCTAAAAACTAAAACCAATGACCCTCTCCTACAATTAGTAAAACATCAGTCACTGTTTTAACAAAGAAGCTGTGCTCTTGAATAATTATACCTGAAACCCAGCCAACAAAAAACGAAGCGAATACAATCCACGTAAAACTAGTAAAATAGAAATCAAAACACCTTGGCCAAATAAAATTACGAAAAAACTAGGAGGATAAGACGTTGCGTGACAAATACTTAAAACGAATAAAGGAAGCAGATGTTGACAAACAAAAAATACATCATTGTTTGAACAGCACCCGCTTGAATTCTGAGACAGAAGACCTAATTATTGCAGCTCAGGACCAAAGTCTCACAACCAGATCCTGTCACTGTCACATAATCAAGGATGGAACTAATCCGAAATGTAGGATCTGCGGAAAAATATGCAACTGTAGTCCATATTGTCTCAGGATATCCGGAACTAGTAAAAAAGGAATATATCCACAAACATAACAAAGTAGTAACATATGCGCACTGGAATATATGCAAGAAGCCCCAAATCAAAACCATTGAGAGATGGAATGAGCACCAACCAGTCACAGTTACACAATATAACGATGTAACTATCCTCTGGGACATGCCAATTCAAACTAACAGGGAAATAAAAGCCAGTAGAACTGATATCATAAATGACAAAAAATTTAGCAAGTGTATGCTTATTGACATAGCAGTGTCATCTGACAGAAACACCTTCATGAAAGTTATCGTGAAATTTTCCAAATACAAAAACCTGAAAATCGAGATTAACATGATGCGGAGAATGAAGATTAGTTCGCGTATTGTTTCTTCTTTGTTTTCCCAGTGTCTATGTCACTGGTTCCTTCCGAAAACAAGATCATAAATAGACATGTTAAGCAAATATGTAATTGGAGATTCTTGGCCAATATCTCCGGGCCGTAAATAGCGTCAATAAATAGAAAAATGTTCATTTTTACTTTTGAATGAAAGGCGGATGTGTGAGCGAGTAAAAATTGTAGACACATTTGTTGAGAATCGTGACAGAATAGAAAGTTAACATAAATGTCAAAAAGAAATAAAACAGTTTGATAATCTATAATCTTTATCTCATACAGATATTGTAGATTGGAGGAGCTATTCAAAATTGCATATTCATCCGTCAGTTTGTATTTGCGTGTATACAATATAGGTGGTTATTTATGATAACAGATATATATGTACGTGTGTTCACATGATGTGTAATAGATATCTGTGCGTTCACAAATTTATTTAGGTGTTTATAAAAGTCACATGGCATGTATTTAACTCTAGAACACTAACCATGGTTATATAGTACCCAATGCAAATTTTCCTATTTTCAATTACAATTTCAGTACGTTATTTTCTCACAAAAGAAGATATAAAAAACGTTGCTTTGGGCTTTGATCGTCCAAGTCCAAAAGAGACACAAAAGAAGATATAAAAAGACTAGAAATCCGATAAAACCTAGCCAATAACACAAAAAGTACATCTCACATAAACTGGTAAAAATCAACTCCATATGCTCAAAGTGTAAAAATTTAACCTCAGTAAACTCTTATACAAATTTGGGGACATTAAATAGTGTTTACAGTATTGTTCATTCTGTACAATGCCCGGAGGCGACTCGAGGTAAAGTGATACTGACTCAGAAGTACAGTTTATGCAGATATCGGTGGAAGATAATGGTTAACTTAACCCTAGAGCACTAACCATGGGTATATAGTACCCAGCACAATTTTTTCTGTTTTTAATTACATTTTTGAGTACGTGATTTTCTTACTTAAATAATATGTTTTTTCAATTTCTATTAATGTTAATTAAAAGTACAAAGTTTGAAGTGCCTGCATGTAAAATATTTCAAATAAAGATTTATATTTAATATTTCTTTAATTTTTTTTGATATTTTCAAAATCGGTTATGATATACCAATGATTAGTAGTGGTGTAACTTTAACACTTTCACTGCTCCTCATTTGCCCAGTGCTGCCCCCATCCGGCCAGCCATTTTTAAAGAAAATGCCAAATTTCAACCTACATATTTTATTACACAGAAAACTGGCACCAGTGTGTATTACAGCATTCCATTTTCATGGATATACCTGGGAATGACTTACCAGGTCAGTAATGAGTATACACAGGATATCTTTTGAAGCATTGTCCTTTGTGATTTTACGACAGATGGCGCAACACGACACTCATACCAGCGGTATGCAAAAAACGTAGGTTTCCGTACTTAGCCAACTGGAGCAAGACAAGAAAAACGAAAAACTGTATCTTCAGGCGATATTCGTAAAATTTGTTTTGGTGGTGTGAGTCTAAGTCGTTCTTCAAAAATTAATTGTTTGTGGTTAGAAGTTAATTCGGGATGCTGGGATCATCAGTCAGCTTCCTGCTCAGAGCTCAACAGCCTCAACTGCAACTAACTTCTATCTTTGACTAACCCCAACTGCCTTCTAACTCGCTGCTACTCTGCTTATATGGACGCCGACCAAAGCCGGGTGTGGGCTTGTCGTGGTTTGGGGATCGTCGATAATTCTAAATCCACAACACGGATTTTCTTTGTTTTTGGAGAGGAAAATTTATCACTTTCCATATTTAGAAGTCCATTACTTTTTCTCTTTAGAGGTGTTCTTAAGGGTGTAGTCCTCCCAAATTCTTCCTTTCTCATATTGGTATCTCACACCAATCCCCTCACAGGGCGTCAAAAGGTTCTCCTTCTCTCACAGTGTTATCTCACACCAATCCCCTCAGAGGCGTCAACAGACCTCCTTCTCTCTTACATGTTTACCTTCGCCCACCGCTCACGCCACCACTCAGCCAATGATGTTCGGCAGCGCGGGTGTTTACAATTATCGCTCAAAGAAAAAAATTATCTTCTTTTTTTCCTTTATTTCTCTTCCCGACAACAACCCCTACGACCCGTAGTGTGGTCCTTAATCTCTATCTTAACCGAATGTAACCTGCACTTTATCAATCGAGATTTCCGCCAGCGTCAAGTGGGTGGTTAACTTGACGTATTCGCATTCTGTCGCCAATTATCTATCCTGGTATCAAACTTTATCATGTTCAGGTCTGGACAATAAAATAGGTGTTTTTCTCAAAACCAAATGATATCTCCAAACGATAGTTAATGGTTTATTCTTTACCTTTCTCTTTTCCATTCATTTCTTTTTTTCTTTGGCGGTGGTCTTCAGCTGATGTCTTTCTCGGTCAGTGCGTGACCTGATTACCATTATCTCTTAGCATCCTGTTTTGTAGACGACTTGACCAATTTGAAATTTTCATTATTGCCATGGGAAGATGGCTATCTTTTATTCGCCGCCTCGTAACATAAATTAATTCGTCAGATCAGAGATATTACGAACCTCCTATCTTATGCGAAAGAAAAAAAATATACTTTTTCTTTTCGCAAACGAAAACAAAATCTTCACCATTTTCTTTGACAAAAAAATAACATCGCTCAGTATGTCTTTTCGTGATAGCTTCTTATCGCCTTAATTATTTCAGCTTCTTCTCGCCTTAATTATTTCAGCTTCTTATCGCCTTAATTATTTCAGCTTCTTCTCGCCTTAATTATTTCAGCTTCTTCTCGCCTTAATTATTTCTCGCTTTTCATTTTCACGCGTCCGCTAAATAGTGTCACAATCCACCGAGTAGGAAAGCCATATTCGTTTTTAAATTTAGTATTTAAAACTCGCTTGCTATCAAGCCTCATACACAGTTCGTAATATGCTTTAACCGTTATAACAGCTGCAGATACCATCAACGGACATCTCTTACAAACACAAACACACACACACACACACACACACACACACACACACACATATATATATATATATATATATATGCCAAAGCCTTGTGAGTGAAATTGGGTAGAAGGAATACATGGGGACCGTCGATCGCAGTGCTAAGTGTTTGAGTCTGCTGGCCTTGTTCAGTTTGTTGATCACGCTTGATAACACGTTTTCTCCCAGAAACTGTAACTACGGTCAGCTCAGGATACGTGGGGTACAAACCACCGGTGGGCTATGTTGGTGTTGAACAAACACAAATGTGCCTGAGTGATCATCTGCAATAGGGATTGGCTAGCCGCTCTAGTAAATTGGTATCCTCGAACGCGAGTGGCCAACTATTACACACATACACACAAACACAAACACACAGACACACCCATATATATATATATATATATATATATATATATACATACATTTGGTTAAAGGATATCGACATGTTCTGCTTAATTTTGCTTAATTTTTCAAAATATCGAATTACATTCGAAAGTATTGGGGAAGAAAATAATATAAAATGAACAATATATAAACTGATAGTTTAACGATAATACAATTAATTTGGAAACTTGAAGAATTAAATCAAATAATTAATAGACAGAAACATTATTTAACCAAATATGTTGGCCAGAAATATTGCTTCCGAAATACATCTTTAAATCTAAAAGAATTCTCAAATAAAGAAAAAGGGGAACACTTTTTATAAAGTTTTTCTATTTACGTTGTTTCATCAGCAGTTTTATTATGAATAATTAAAAATTGTTTTCTTTTCATTTGATGGGCTGACGTTATGTCTCCATTGTATGACGTCCACGCACCAAAATTGACGCATACATACATATTAAATAGAGAAAAAGAATACGTGACACCTCCTCAGGGAATGAAGACCAAATAAACGCTTATGGGATTAAAAAAATTTCTACTTGTCCAAAAATCTCTGATTAAATTCAACAAATAACAAAATATGCTTCCTGCATCATGCATCAAGCATCTGTCCCATGCAATTCTACGCTTTTTTTCCTTTTTACGGTTTTACATGCAAGGTGATGTACATTTCATCTTCTTCTGTTCTATAAGCAAATTTAATGGTCTTTTCATCTTCTTCTGTTCTACATGCAAATGTAATGTTCTTTTTATCTTCTTCTGTTCTACATGCAAATGTAATGTTCTTTTTATCTTCTTCTGTTCTACATGCAAATGTAATGTACTTTTCAACTTCATCTGTTCTACATGCAAATATAATATTCTTTAGATCTTCTTCTGTTCTACATGCAAATGTAATATTGTTTTTCATCTTCTTCTTTTCTAGAATTTTCAAGAATTTTGTTCGACCCGAATTTAAAGCTATGTATTTTGTTTCCACCTTGTACCTGGCTACCATTCGTGTGGCTACCATTATCATCATCATCATCAACCCTTTCATTTTGATCATTCCTGCAAGGCAACAAAATTTTTTATTCTTCATAATCATTCGGTCTTGTTCAATTCTTCACTCAATTATTCCATAATATATTTCTAAGTTTGTAACCCTTCAGCTCTCCCCTCCCCTAAATAACTCCTAACAGGCAGAATGGTCCGGACAGGTGCGCGGGGCTCCTACTTTCAAGGTCGTACTTCATGACACCACCGCTGGCCAGTTAGCAATGCCAATAATCTTCTTCCGTGCAGCTCGCGACGCCATCCCCTCCATCCACATCCACCACAGTCAGGCAGTAGGTTTATGGATGACCCAGGGTCGTTATCTGTTGACACCGAGTGCTTCTATTCTGCACAGCCTTCTTTGTTCAACTGAGACTTGGGGTTCTCCACCCTTCTCAATCTCATCTTCAGAGGTAGTTCCTGATCGACGTCTAACCTTCACTTGGTGTTCCATTCCCGTTCAGAAGGTGTTTTGTCCACCTCTTCCTCTCCTGATTCTTCCATCTGCTTCGAGTCAGCGCCCTGGACGTCTTCATTACTTTTTGACTCGATGTCTAAATCTCTCCTTTCTTAGTCTTTCTTTGAGCTTGGAAAGGGGTATTTGATGCTCCTCCTCCTACTCGTTGAACTCTTCGTCTTGTTTAGGGTGCCACTTTTTAGAGCCCTTGACTGCTTGATTGGATATCCTCACTTTTCTCTTCCTTTTCTTTGGGCATGGGGGTGCGATGGGGACATCACAGGGTCTCCTCTGCACCGATTCAGGCAACGACTGAACGCCACTGATCTCCGCCGCGGGTTCCAACTCCGTCACTCGGATCTCTTCACCTATCTGGCCAAGTCGATCTATCTCTTCATTTTCCTCGGAATCTTCCTCCGTCTTCACTTCTTCCGGCTCAACCAGATTAACCTTTCTTGTCCTTGATTTCTTAGGCCTCGGCTCGCTCATTTCCAGGTTAGCTATCCCAGCCTGGATTTTATAGTAGACAGGGTCTCTTACCTTCAATTCTACTACCTTTCTTTCAGCAATCACTCTCTCATTTCTTCTCTTCTGTACCCTCTTTATTCTTCTTCTGACCTGTACAAATATTTTATGTTGTTGTTCCAGCAATAGCTGAAGATGATCTTCTCCCATATACTTTCTTCGGGCTACAACGGGTTATCCACAGGCAGGACCACGTCTCTGCAAAACAACATAAAGAAAGGGGAAAATATGGAGGTTTCGTTTATTGTAAACCTCACGGCCGCCAGAGACTGCGTCAAATACAAATCCCAGTTTTCTGTATTCTCTCTGACCATCTTGGCCAACACATCTCCCAAGGTTCTATGAAACCTTTCCACTTTAGCGTTTCCTTGGGGGTGATATGGAGTTACGTGCTCTATATTCAAACCTGTCAGCACCTCTCTCATTATGCTGTTTATATTCTCCGTGCCATTATCAGTGACAAGTTGCACAGGGGCGCCATACCGAGGGAAGATTTCACTTATTATCAAATCGGCTACAGTTGTCGCCTTCTTGTCTAGTACTGCAAATGCCTCAGGCCAATTTGTTAGCCAATCAACAAAACACACTATATAGTTGTTACCTTGTGCGGTTTCCCCATATGGTCCTGATACATCCATACTCATATTCTCGAAGAGGAAGTTCGGCACGTCCATCCCCTCCCATGTTGCAATTCCCTGCCTTCTGCTCTGCGACTGGCATACTACACAGCTCCGAACATAGTGACCTCTCCGTACAGTTTGGCCAATAGTACTTTCTCCCTATTAGGTCATATGTTCTATCAATTCCCCTGTGACCCAACCTCTCGTGGCACTGCTCCAATATCTCTGGTCTTGAACTTTTAGGCACATACAACTTGGGCTTGACTTCTTCATCCCTACCTGAGAGATAATACAGAATTTCCTCTATTATTGCATACTTGGTGGTCTCTCTTGCCTCCACCATTTCTCTAAGGGCAGCTCTTTCACTCAATTCCTTCCGTCCAATAGGGATCGGTTATTATCTGTGCGCCCCCCTTCCTCGTCCGATTCTAACATAGGGAGATCTTTTAGCTTATTAGAGTTAATTACTCCGATTCTATAGGCTTTATAATCTACTCCTTGCGCTACTTTTACAGATCTTTCTTCCAGGTGTTTCGGTATTCTTGAGAGTAAATCTGCACACGTGTTTTCTTCCCTGCCAAATATTCTATCTTACAGTGGTAGCTACATAACTTTAGCGCCCACTTTTGAATCTTCTTATTTGTACATTCTGCCTGCAGTAGGTACTGCAGAGGCTTGTGGTCTGTCTTTATAGTAAAAACCGCACCATTCAAGTAGTAGTTCAGTTTTTAGAGAGCATACATGATAGTATATGCTTTTCTTTCTATTACTGGCAATCTCTGTTGTGTCTCTGAGAGCTTATGAGAGAGAAAGTTTATCGGTACCTCCTCTGGTATGCCTGGAACTGGTCCTTCTTTATCGGGGAACGGCTGGGTATTGCTCCTACACACTGTTCACTGGCATCAGTGTATAGTACCATGGGTTTCCTGAGGTCTGGGTACGTCAGCAGTGGGACGGCTGTCAAATGTTCTTTTAAGGTATCAAATGCCCGTTGACAGTCTTCTGTCCACTTGAACCTAGCGTATTTCTTCGTCAGGGCTACTAGGGGTATGGCAATTCTCGATCATGCTGGGATGAATCGTCGGTAGTAACCTATAGCTCCTATAAACCCTCTTACGTGTCTCACTGTCTTAGGTTCTGGCATTTCCCTATTGATTTTCACTTTATCCATGTCGGATTTAATACCGTCTCCGTTTATAATAAAGCCCAAATATCTAGACTCCTCTATCAGAAACTGACACTTCGACAATTTCTAACACTAGTTTTAGATGAAAAAAAATGTGGTTCTACTGTTTCTGAAAATATCAAAATATCATCTTAATATGCCATGGTAAAGGTCTCGCATCCTCCTAACACTATTGACATCAGCTGTTGGAAGATTCCCGGGACATTAGCTAAACCAAATGACATCACCCTGAACTGAAAACAGTCCCAGGTGACACGCAAATGCAGCCTTTTCCTTGTCAGCCTCATCAAGGGCTACCTGCCAATACGCGGACCTCAAGTCTAACGTAGAGAAGTACATCGCTTTCCCTAATAATGCCAATATGTCATCGATTAGTGGCAATGGCACGGCCAACGGCTTCGATGTAGAATTCAGTTTCCTAAAATCTACACAAAAACGGTGCCCGCCATCTTTCTTGCCTACTATCACGATTGGAAAGCTCCAAGGGGAGATCGATCTTTCTATCATCCCAGCTTCCAACATCTCTTCTACTGCCTCTTCCACAAGGGGTCTCTTATGAATAGGTGTTCTATAGGGATTCAATTTCCCAGTGGGGGTGATCGCCGGTGTCAAATTTTCATTTTTACTGTGTCGGTCTGGCCTAATTCCTTATCTGATTTGGCCAACACATCTCGATTATTTATCTGCAGACCTCCCAGTTTGGCCCTAAATTTATCAGGTGCCAATATCTCTTCGTCTACTATTCCTTCTGGTTGTTCTTCGTGTTTTCCTAGCTTCTTCTCGAACCTCACTCGATTCAGAGTTCGTAGGGGTAGTGCTTTTCCTATTTCTTTCCTTCTCTTAACCTTTATCGTCTGTTGGGCCTGGTTCACCATCATAATGGGCACTAATTCAGCTGCCTCCACTACTGCCTCACACAGAGTTACCTCATTCTCTTCTAGGTCCTTCCCTTCCACAGGGACCAATTGCAGGGTTCCTTTTTCTATTTTCTTCCCTATTATCAGCCTACCGTTGCCCGACAACGCTCTTCTGGGAGGTAGCTTTATATCTTCCTCCACCACTATTGTTATATCTTCTTCCGGTGGGCATCCCAATGGCGCTCTCTCGGCATTCACTACCAGCACAGTGGGGTTGAACTCTATCCGAGCGCTCTGGCTCTGAAGCCAATCTTCTCCCAAGATTGCTTCCGTACACAGGTTGGGGGTTACGTAGAAGTTCTGGGTACCTTTCAACTTTCTAATCCTCAAAGGGAGCCTCGCCATCCCTTTTATCTCCAGGGTGGCTCCATCTGCCTGTGTGATTTCTATGTCCGCTTCCTGCAGCCCATTCTTGTTTCACTCGTCTGTATTCTTTTTCTCTCAGCAACGAAACAGACGCTCCTGTGTCTATCAGAGATTTCATTGCCCTACCCGCTATTTCTTCCCTCCTTCTCTTGCGTCAGCGAAGAGAATACTTTGGCTTTCCTTTTCCTGGGTTCCCACCTTTGGGTCATCCCAGCCATAGGTGCCGGTAGCAACAAATTCCTTTCATTCTTCTCACATGGGTTCTTCCTTTCCTGCACCTGGGCGGTCCTGGCTGGACCTCTCCCAGTCTCTTGCGACTGTTCCTAAGAGCACAATTCCTCTTCTGGTACCCTGGTCTCCTACAAAACCAGGACCTTCTTGTTGGACAGTTAAGCGCAAAGTGGCCCACCTGACCACATATCCAATATTTTACGCTTCTTCTTTTTATCTGGGCCACCCTCTCTCTTATTCCTGGGGGAACCTGCCCTCTACCTAAGTGGCTCTCCTGTCCACATGTCCAACGTTTTACTTTCCTTCTTTTTAACTGGGCCACCCTCCCTCTTAATATCCGGGGTGGCCCGCTGGCTTTTCCCTGGTTCTGTCTTTTGGACTTGCCCTTCTTTAACAATATCGGTGGAGCACCTTTTCTTAGTCCGCGTCACTTGGCTAGGTGTTCCTTCTTCCAACACCTAGTACATTTATCCTGTTCAAAGTCTGGAGGCAAACCCCACTTCGTCGGACAGCCCTCTGCTCTGTGGTCCTCATGTCCACATGTCCGGCAGACCAGCGCGTATGGACCCGGCGTGGGCTTATAAAACCCATGCCTTGTCGACCAAGCCTTTCTTTTGGGATCCCCTTCCCACATATCAGGCTCTTCCACCTCTAGCTTGACCTATCGATTCCACGTGGGGGCTCTCCCTTCTTCCCCCTTTCTTCCGATCTCTCGACTTAGCTCTTGCATCTTCCCACCTCTTTTCACCTTCTCCCAAACTCACTGGCTCTATTTGGCCAGCTCCACTGCTGCCGATAATCTTAGCGGTTCTTCCTTCAAAATATCGTGACGAACACGTTCGTCACTGAGCGCTTCCACATAAAGATCAGCCAACTGGGTCCGCATGACTGTATTATTTCTCAGTACCTCTGGGAAAGCTAGTGACGACAGCTTCTACGCTCGGGCCCCCAATTCTCCAGGGGTTTCGTCCCTCAGCTGCGTCATCTTCGGGAGGGCCCTCATGGCCTCTATCGTCAGCAAACTCCCGAGTTAATATCCCTTCCAGTCTTTCCCATGTCAAGTGGGGCTCACTGGCTAAGAGTCCTTTTATGAACTCAGACGCTTTCCATCTGGTGGCATCATACGCCAAGTATAGGGTTTCTTGGTCTGAGAGTCCAAATATTACGCGGCTCTTATCCAAGATTGCCAGCCAATTCCTAAAATCTATTGAACTACCGTCAAAGGCTGGGACCCTTGGTCCACCCAACAATTTTCTTAGGTCTGCTGACAATCCCTGTTCAATCCCCTCTTCCTCTATGTCTACACTATCTGGATTGTAGTCAGACATATTTAAAGGAAAAAAAGAAAAACAATCAGAGCAGCAACAATCGAAATTGGGAGATTAACCGAAAATAATGTGTCCTACCTGACAGACGATTTCCAGCTCGTTCTTCTCAGATTCCGGGTTGTCGTACTAGAGTGTCTGGAACCATATGGTTATAGTTAACCAAAGTCCTTTGGTTCCCACTCTAGTTTGTTTCAATTTGAGTACTTGAGATGACGTGCGTTGTCCTGGTCGATATTTTCTGCAACTCCTGTGACAGCGGCTGATCCAGGGTCTTGTCCTGGTCACGGCACCAGTTGTGACGTCACCCCCGAGCTGTCTCCGCGTCCGCCGCCGTGCTATACTGTAACGACCAATGTGACTTGGTATTGGTCACGGCACCAAATGTGACGTTCTAACCCTTTACTGATTCGGATGGGAATCTGGTTAGATTCGGTATCAGCTTTGTCGTTCCCAGCTAGCCTCCAACGTCTGGTTACCGAAGTAACTTCTTTGATTTCTAGTCACCTACGCACGTTGTGATTTGATCTTAGGTAGACGAAATCAATCAGTCGCCGGGCCGCAATGCAATCCGAGTCTGAGCAAAGGTAACACCACACAATTATATGTAAAATAAAATAAAGTAACAACTCGAAAAGTTCAAATGTGTTGAAAAAAAGAATAACAAATATTTTTATATCTGGTTGTTGAATACAGGACTGCGTCTTTCTCCCAAACCGCTAATATGGATTCGTGACACTTTGTGTTTGTTAGGCGAGTCTTAACATATTCAGTTGTTTTTTTAAGATACTGTTTTTTTTTCTGTGTCTTCATGCGATATTCGTAAAAGTTGTTTTGGTGGTGTGAGTCTAAGTCGTTCTTCAAAAATTAAATTTGGTTAGAGGTTGAAGTCGGGATGGGTGGATCAGCTTCCTGCGAGGCTGGTCTCAGAGCTCACCAGCCTCAACTGCAACTAACTTCTCTCTCTGACTAACCGCAACTGCCTTCTAACTCGCTGCGACTCTACTTATATGGACGCCGACCAAAACCGTCTGTGGGCTTGTCGTGATTTGGGGGTCCTCGATAATTCTAAATCCACAACACGGATTTTCTTTGTTTTCGGACAGGAAAATATATCACTTTCCATTTTTGGAAGTCCATTACTTTTTTGCTTTAGAGGTGTTCTTAAGTGTATCGTCCTTCCAAATTCTTCCTTTCTCATATTGGTATCTCACACCAATCCCCTCAAAGCGCGACAACAGGTTCCCCTTCCCTCGCAGTGTTATCTCACACCAATCCCCTCAGAGGCGTCAACAGACCTCCTTCTCTCTTACATGTTTATCTTCGCCCACCGCTCACGCCACCACTCAGCCAATGATGTTCGGCAGCGTGGGTGTTTACAATTATCGCTCAAAGAAAAAAATTATCTTCTTTTTTTCCTTTATTTCTCTTCCCGACAACAACCCCTACGACCCGTAGTGTGGTCCTTAATCTCTATCTTAACCGAATGTCACCTGCACTTTATCAATCGAGATTTCCGCCAGCGTCAAGTGGGTGGTTAACTTGACGTATTCGCATTCTGTCGCCAATTATCTATCCTGGTATCAAACTTTTATCATGTTCAGGTCTGGACAATAAAATAGGTGTTTTTCTCAAAACCAACTGATATCTCCGAACGATAGTTAATGGTTTATTCTTTTTCTTTTCTCTTTTCACTTCATTTCTTTTTTTCTTTGGCGGTGGTCTTCAGCTGATGTCTTTATCGGTCAGTGCGTGACCTGATTACCATTATCTCTTAGCATCCTGTTTTGTAGACGACTTGACCAATTTGAAATTTTCAATATTGCTATGAGCAGATGGCTATCTTTTATTCGCCGCCTCGTAACATAAATTAATTCGACAGATCAGAGATTTTGCGAACCTCCTATCTTCTGCGAAAGAAAAAAATCTTCACCATTTTCTTTGACAAAAAATAACATCGCTCAGTATGTCTTTTCGTGATAGCTTCTTATCTCCTTAATTATTTCAGCTTCTTATCGCCTTAATTATTTCTCGCTTTTCATTTTCACGCATCCGCTAAATAGTGTCACAATCAACCGAGTAGGAAAGCCATATTCGTTTTTAAATTTAGTATTTAAAACTCGCTTGCTATCAAGCCTCATACACAGTTCGTAATATGCTTTAACCGTTATACCAGCTGCAGATACCATCAACGGACATCTCTTACAAACACAAACACACACACACACACACACACACACACATATATATATATATATATATATATATGCCAAAGCCTTGTGAGTGAAATTGGGTAGAAGGAATACATGGGGACCGTCGATCGCTGTGCTAAGGGTTTGAGTCTGCTGGCCTTGTTCAGATTGTTGATCACGCTTGATAACACGTTTTCTCCCAGAAACTGTAACTAAGGTCAGCTCAGGATACGTGGAGTACAAACCACCGGTCGGCTATGTTGGTGTTGAACAAACACAAATGTGCCTGAGTGATCATCTGCAATAGGGATTGGCTAGCCGCTCTAGTAAATTGGTATCCTCGAACGCGAGTAGCCAACTATTACACACATACACACAAACACAAACACACAGACACACCCATATATATATATATATATATATATATATATATATATATATATATGTGGTTAAAGGATATCGACATGTTCTGTTTACCAAATTTTGCTTAATTTTTCAAAATATCGAATTACATTCGAAAGTATTGGGGAAGAAAATAATATAAAATGAACAATATATAAACTGATAGTTTAACGATAATACAATTAATTAGGAAACTTGAAGAATTAAATCAAATAATTAATAGACAGAAACATTATTTAACCAAATATGTTGGCCAGCAATATTGCTTCCGAAATACATCTTTAAATCTAAAAGAATTCTCAAATAAAGAAAAAGGGGAACACTTTTTATAAAGTTTTTCTATTTACTTTGTTTCATCAGCAGTTTTTTTATGAATAATTAAAAATTGTTTTCTTTTCATTTGATGGGCTGACGTTATGTCTCCATTGTATGACGTCCACGCACCAAAATTGACGCATACATACATATTAAATAGAGAAAAAGAATACGTGACACCTCCTCAGGGAATGAAGACCAAATAAACGCTGATGGGATTTAAAAAATTTCTACTTGTCCAAAAATCTCTGATTAAATTCAACAAATAACAAAATATGCTTCCTGCATCATGCATCAAGCATCTGTCCCATGCAATTCTATGCTTTTTTTCCTTTTTACGGTTTTACATGCAAGGTGATGTACATTTCATCTTCTTCTGTTCTATAAGCAAATGTAATGGTCTTTTCATCTTCTTCTGTTCTACATGCAAATGTAATGTTCTTTTTATCTTCTTCTGTTCTACATGCAAATGTAATGTACTTTTCAACTTCATCTGTTCTACATGCAAATATAATATTCTTTAGATCTTCTTCTGTTCTACATGCAAATGTAATATTGTTTTTCATCTTCTTCTTTTCTACATGCAAATGTAATATTCTTTAGATCTTCTTCTGTTCTACATGCAAATGTAATGTTTTTTTCATCTTCTTTTGTTCACCATGCAAATGTAATGTTGTTTTCATCATTTTCTTTTCTATATGCAAATGTAATGTTCTTTTTTATCTTCTTTCATTCTACATGGAAATGTAATGTTATTTTCATCTCCTTCTGTTCTACATGCAAATGTAATATTCTTTAGATTTTCTTCTATTCTACATGCAAATCTAATGTTCTTTTTCACCTTCTTCTGTTCCTCATGCAAATGTAATGTTCTTTTCATCATCTTCTCTTCTACATGCAAATGTAATGTTCTTTCCATTTACTGTTTTACATGCAAATGTAATGTTCTTTTCATCATCTACTGTTCTATATGCAAATGTAATGTTCTTTTTCATCTTCTTCTGTTCTACATGCAAATATAATATTCTTTATATCATCTTCTGTTCTACATGCAAATGTATGTTCTTTTTCCTCTTCTTCTGTTCTACATGCAAATGTAATATTCTTTAGATCTTCTTCTGTTCCTCATGCAAATGTAATGTTCTTTTTAATTTTCTTCTGTTCTACATGCAAATGAAATGTTCTTTTTCATCTTCTGTTCTACATGCAAATGTAATATTCAATTCATCTTATTCTGTTCTACATGCAAATGTAATGTTCTTTTCATCGTCTTCTGTTTCTACATGCCAATGTAATATTCTTTAGATCTTCTTCTGTTCTACATGCAAATGTAATGTTCTTTTCATCTTCTGTTCTACACGTAAATGTAATGTTTTTTTCACCTTCTTCTGTTCTACATGCAAATTTGATATTCTTTTTCATCTTCTTTTGTTCTCCATGCAAATGTAATATTCTTTAGATCTTCTTCTGTTCTACATGCAAATGTAATGTTCTTTTCATCATCTGTTCTACATGCAAATGTAATGATCTTTTTCATCTTCTTCTGTTCTACATGCAAATGTAATGTTCTTTTAATCATCTTCTGTTTCTCCTGCATTTTAAAGTGTGCCTGTGGCTGCATGTGCATGGTTATTATGGGTTGTTTTTCTTGGTCAAAGTTTTTCTCTCTGCCGTAGGCGGTTTTTTCGCGGCACGTGTCGGTTTCACGTCAGTCTTCTCCGCCGGTCTTTCTCCAATTTCTTCGCCGATTCTGTATGAGTAAAGAACACTGCTCTGCATCTCCCTCTCGAGTTGCTGCATGCTCGTTCGATTACCGCTAGTTAATTTCCTCTTACTTCTAAACTTCTATATTGCCATACCTCCTATGGCTATAATGATGAATGTACCCATCATTGCTGACCAACTTTTCGCGATCTGCTCATTATCTTGCCAAGCTATACCTTCATTTCCCCACGCACTTAACTTATCCCTCAATTGATCCATATCGATCTTTTCCACCGGCTTCATTAGTAATGGCATTTTATTCAGGGTAACATTGGAGAATCCCTTCACTATTGGCTCCCACAACTCTGTACAATTGACTAAGCTTCTGACAATCAATTATATGATTGAATCTTTCTCTTCATATCTTTCTTCTTTCTGGTAATAGGAGGGTAAGGAAATAGATATCCTAATTGCCGAACATCCTAGAGGTAACTTTAACAGGGATAATGGTGGTTTTACTCTTAATGTCCTTGTGGACTCTCCCCCACATACCCTAGACAACCTGATGGGTTTCTGTGTGGCCACTGCCCACACCCCGTCTGAAAAACTGATAGCTTGTGGTAATGCCGTGTTTGCTAATACCTCTACTTGACAGGTTCTCTTAATTCCCTCTTTCTTCCCCTCAAACAATTCTAGTATGCACATTTTGTGGTTACCAGCTATATAGATAGGGCTTAAAGATGTACAAGTCCCTAGAGCATCATTTCTAAACTTTCTAGCTTATTCAGCCGTTAGCAACAAGAATTTTGTTCGACCCGAATTTAAAGCTATGTATTCTGTTTCCACCTTGTACCTGTCTACCATTCGTGTGGCTACCATTATCATCATCATCATCATCAACAACAACCCTTTCATTTTGATCATTCCTGCAAGGCAACAAAATTTTTTATTCTTCATAATCATTCGGTCTACTTTCAAGGTCGCACTTCATGACACCACCGCTGGCCAGTTAGCAATGCCAATAATCTTCTTCCGTGCAGCTCGCGACGCCATCCCCTCCATCCACATCCACCACAGTCAGCCAGTAGGTTTATGGATGACCCAGGGTCGTTATCTGTTGACACCGAGTGCTTCTATTCTGCACAGCCTTCTTTGTTCAACTGAGACTTGGGGTTCTCCACCCTTCTCAATCTCATCTTCAGAGGTAGTTCCTGATCGACGTCTAACCTTCACTTGGTGTTCCATTCCCGTTCAGAAGGTGTTTTGTCCACCTCTTCCTCTCCTGATTCTTCCATCTGCTTCGAGTCAGCGCCCTGAACGTCTTCATTACTTTTTGACTCGATGTCTAAATCTCTCCTTTCTTAGTCTTTCTTTGAGCTTGGAAAGGGGTATTTGATGCTCCTCCTCCTACTCGTTGAACTCTTCGTCTTGTTTAGGGTGCCACTTTTTAGAGCCCTTGACTGCTTGATTGGATATCCTCACTTTTCTCTTCCTTTTCTTTGGGCATGGGGGTGCGATGGGGACATCACAGGGTCTCCTCTGCACCGATTCAGGCAACGACTGAACGCCACTGATCTCCGCCGCGGGTTCCAACTCCGTCACTCGGATCTCTTCACCTATCTGGCCAAGTCGATCTATCTCTTCATTTTCCTCGGAATCTTCCTCCGTCTTCACTTCTTCCGGCTCAACCAGATTAACCTTCCTTGTCCTTGATTTCTTAGGCCTCGGCTCGCTCATTTCCATGTTAGCTATCCCAGCCTGGATTTTATAGTAGACAGGGTCTCCTACCTTCAATTCTACTACCTTTCTTTCAGCAATCACTCTCTCATTTCTTCTCTTCTGTACCCTCTTTATTCTTCTTCTGGCCTGTACAAATATTTTATGTTGTTGTTCCAGCAACAGCTGAAGATGATCTTCTCCCATATACTTTCTTCGGGCTACAACGGGTTATCCACAGGCAGGACCACGTCTCTGCAAAACAACATAAAGAAAGGAGAAAATATGGAGGTTTCGTTTATTGTAAACCTCACGGCCGCCAGAGCCTGCGTCAAATACAAATCCCAGTTTTCTGTATTCTCTCTGACCATCTTGGCCAACACATCTCCCAAGGTTCTATGAAACCTTTCCACTTTAGGGTTTCCTTGGGGGTGATATGGAGTTACGTGCTCTATATTCAAACCTGTCAGCACCTCTCTCATTATGCTGTTTATATTCTCCGTGCCATTATCAGTGACAAGTTGCACAGGGGCGCCATACCGAGGGAAGATTTCACTTATTATCAAATCGGCTACAGTTGTCGCCTTCTTGCCTAGTACTGCAAATGCCTCAGGCCAATTTGTTAGCCAATCAACAAAACACACTATATAGTTGTTACCTTGTGCGGTTTCCCCATATGGTCCTGATACATCCATACTCATATTCTCGAAGAGGAAGTTCGGCACGTCCATCCCATCCCATGTTGCAATTTCCTGCCTTCTGCTCTGCGACTGGCATACTACACAACTCCGAGCATAGTGACCTCTCCGTACAGTTTGGCCAATAGTACTTTCTCCCTATTAGGTCATATGTTCTATCAATTCCCCTGTGACCCAACCTCTCGTGGCACTGCTCCAATATCTCTGGTCTTGAACTTTTAGGCACATACAACTTGGGCTTGACTTCTTCATCCCTACCTGAGAGATAATACAGAATTTCCTCTATTATTGCATACTTGGTGGTCTCTCTTGCCTCCACCATTTCTCTAAGGGCAGCTCTTTCACTCAATTCCTTCCGTCCAATAGGGATCGGTTATTATCTGTGCGCCCCCCTTCCTCGTCCGATTCTAACATAGGGAGATCTTTTAGCTTATTAGAGTTAATTACTCCGATTCTATAGGCTTTATAATCTACTCCTTGCGCTACTTTTACAGATCTTTCTTCCAGGTGTTTCGGTATTCTTGAGAGTAAATCTGCACACGTGTTTTCTTCCGTGCCAAATATTCTTACAGTGGTAGCTACTTAACTTTAGCGCCCACTTTTGAATCTTCTTATTTGTACATTCTGCCTGCAGTAGGTACTGCAGAGGCTTGTGGTCTGTCTTTAGAGTAAAAACCGCACCATTCAAGTAGTAGTTCAGTTTTTGGAGAGCATACATGATAGTATATGCTTTTCTTTCTATTACTGGCAATCTCTGTTGTGTCTCTGAGAGCTTATGAGAGAGAAAGTTTATCGGTACCTCCTCTGGTATGCTTGGAACTGGTCTTTCTTTATCGGGGAACGGCTGGGTACTGCTCCTACACACTGTTCACTGGCATCAGTGTATAGTACCATGGGCTTCCTGAGGTCTGGGTACGTCAGCAGTGGGACGGCTGTCAAATGTTCTTTTAAGGTATCAAATGCCCGTTGACAGTCTTCTGTCCACTTGAACCTAGCGTATTTCTTCGTCAGGGCTACTAGGGGTATGGCAATTCTCGATCATGCTGGGATGAATCGTCGGTAGTAACCTATAGCTCCTATAAACCCTCTTACGTGTCTCACTGTCTTAGGTTCTGGCATTTCCCTATTGATTTTCACTTTATCCATGTCGGATTTAATAACGTCTCCGTTTATAATAAAGCCCAAATATCTAGACTCCTCTATCAGAAACTGACACTTCGACAATTTCAATTTTAAGCCGTGCTTTCTTAGTCTTCCCAACACTAGTTTTAGATGAAAAAAATGTGGTTCTACTGTTTCTGAAAATATCAAAATATCATCTAAATATGCCATGGTAAAGCTCTCGCATCCTCCTAACACTATTGACATCAGCTGTTGGAAGATTCCCGGGACATTAGCTAAACCAAATGACATCACCCTGAACTGAAAACAGTCCCAGGTGACACGCAAATGCAGCCTTTTCCTTGTCAGCCTCATCAAGGGCTACCTGCCAATACGCGGACCTCAAGTCTAACGTAGAGAAGTACATCGCTTTCCCTAATAATGCCAATATGTCATCGATTAGTGGCAATGGCACGGCCAACGGCTTCGATGTAGAATTCAGTTTCCTAAAATCTACACAAAAACGGTGCCCGCCATCTTTCTTGCCTACTATCACGATTGGAAAGCTCCAAGGGGAGATCGATCTTTCTATCATCCCAGCTTCCAACATCTCTTCTACTGCCTCTTCCACAAGGGGCCTCTTATGAATAGGTGTTCTATAGGGATTTCATTTCACAGAGGGGTGATCGCCGGTGTCAAATTTTCATTTTTACTGTGTCGGTCTGGCCTAATTCCTTATCTGATTTGGCCAACACATCTCGATTATTTATCTGCAGACCTCCCAGTTTGGCCCTAAATTTATCAGGTGCCAATATCTCTTCGTCTACTATTCCTTCTGGTTGTTCTTCGTGTTTTCCTAGCTTCTTCTCGAACCTCATTTGATTCAGAGTTCGTAGGGGTAGTGCTTTTCCTATTTCTTTCCCTCTCTTAACCTTTATCGTCTGTTGGGCCTGGTTCACCATCATAATGGGCACTAATTCAGCTGCCTCCACTACTGCCTCACACAGAGTTACCTCATTCTCTTCTAGGTCCTTCCCTTCCACAGGGACCAATTGCAGGGTTCCTTTTTCTATTTTCTTCCCTATTATCAGCCTACCGTTGCCCGACAACGCTCTTCTGGGAGGTAGCTTTATATCTTCCTCCACCACTATTGTTATATCTTCTTCCGGTGGGCATCCCAATGGCGCTCTCTCGGCATTCACTACCAGCACAGTGGGGTTGAACTCTATCCGAGTGCTCTGGCTCTGAAGCCAATCTTCTCCCAAGATTGCTTCCGTACACAGGTTGGCGGTTACGTAGAAGTTCTGGGTACGTTTCAACTTTCTAATCCTCAAAGGGAGCCTCGCCATCCCTTTTATCTCCAGGGTGGCTCCATCTGCCTGTGTGATTTCTATGTCCGCTTCCTGCAACCCATTCTTCTGTTTCACTCGTCTGTATTCTTTTTCTCTCAGCAACGAAACAGACGCTCCTGTGTCTATCAGAGCTTTCATTGCCCTACCCGCTATTTCTTCCCTCCTTCTCTTGCGTCAGCGAAGAGAATACTTTGGCTTTCCTTTTCCTGGGTTCCCACCTTTGGGTCATCCCAGCCATAGGTGCCGGTAGCAACAAATTCCTTTCATTCTTCTCACATGGGTTCTTCCTTTCCTGCACCTGGGCGGTCCTGGCTGGACCTCTCCCAGTCTCTTGCGACTGTTCCTAAGAGCACAATTCCTCTTCTGGTACCCTGGTCTCCTACAAAACCAGGACCTTCTTGTTGGACAGTTAAGCGCAAAATGGCCCACCTGACCACATATCCAATATTTTACGCTTCTTCTTTTTATCTGGGCCACCCTCTCTCTTATTCCTGGGGGGACCGCCCTCTACCTAAGTGGCTCTCCTGTCCACATGTCCAACGTTTTACTTTCCTTCTTTTTAACTGGGCCACCCTCCCTCTTAATATCCGGGGTGGCCCGCTGGCTTTTCCCTGGTTCTGTCTTTTGGACTCGCCCTTCTTTAACAATATCGGTGGAGCACCTTTTCTTAGTCCGCGTCACTTGGCTAGGTGTTCCTTCTTCCAACACCTAGTACATTTATCCTGTTCAAAGTCTGGAGGCAAACCCCACTTCGTCGGACAGCCCTCTGCTCTGTGGTCCTCATGTCCACATGTCCGGCAGACCAGCGCGTATGGACCCGGCGTGGGCTTATAAAACCCATGCCTTGTCGACCAAGCCTTTCTTTTGGGATCCCCTTCCCACATATCAGGCTCTTCCACCTCTAGCTTGACCTATCGATTCCACGCGGGGGCTCTCCCTTCTTCCCCCTTTCTTCCGATCTCTCGACTTAGCTCTTGCATCTTCCCACCTCCTTTCACCTTCTCCCAAACTCATTGGCTCTATTTGGCCAGCTCCACTGCTGCCGATAATCTTAGCGGTTCTTCCTTCAAAATATCATGACGAACACGTTCGTCACTGAGCGCTTCCACATACAGATCAGCCAACTGGGTCCGCATGACTGTATTATTTCTCACCACCTCTGGGAAAGCTAGTGACGACAGCTTCTACGCTCGGGCCCCCAATTCTCCAGGGGTTTCGTCCCTCAGCTGCGTCATCTTCGGGAGGGCCCTCATGGCCTCTATCGTCAGCAAACTCCCGAGTTAATATCCCTTCCAGTCTTTCCCATGTCAAGTGGGGCTCACTGGCTAAGAGTCCTTTTATGAACTCAGACGCTTTCCATCTGGTGGCATCATACGCCAAGTATAGGGTTTCTTGGTCTGAGAGTCCAAATATTACGCGGCTCTTATCCAAGATTGCCAGCCAATTCCTAAAATCTATTGAACTACCGTCAAAGGCTGGGACCCTTGGTCCACCCAACAATTTTCTTAGGTCTGCTGACAATCCCTGTTCAATCCCCTCTTCCTCTATGTCTACACTATCTGGATTGTAGTCAGACATATTTAAAGGAAAAAAAGAAAAACAATCAGAGCAGCAACAATCGAAATTGGGAGATTAACCGAAAATAATGTGTCCTACCTGACAGACGATTTCCAGCTCGTTCTTCTCAGATTCCGGGTTGTCGTACTAGAGTGTCTGGAACCATATGGTTATAGTTAACCAAAGTCCTTTGGTTCCCACTCTAGTTTGTTTCAATTTGAGTACTTGAGATGACGTGCGTTGTCCTGGTCGAAATTTTCTGCAACTCCTGTGACAACGGACCTGATTACCATTATCTCTTAGCATCCTGTTTTGTAAACGACTTGACCAATTTGAAATTTTCAATATTGCTATGGGCAGATGGCTATCTTTTATTCGCCGCCTCGTAACATAAATTAATTCGACAGATCAGAGATATTACGAACCTCCTATCTTCTGCGAAAGAAAAAAAATATACTTTTTCTTTTCTCAAACGAAAACAAAATCTTCACCATTTTCTTTGTCAAAAAAATAACATCGCTCAGTATGTCTTTTCGTGATAGCTTCTTATCGCCTTAATTATTTCAGCTTCTTCTCGCCTTAATTATTTCAGCTTCTTCTCGCCTTAATTATTTCTCGGTTTTCATTTTCACGCTTCCGCTAAATAGTGTCACAATCCACCGAGTAGGAAAGCCATATTCGTTTTTAAATTTAGTATTTAAAACTCGCTTGCTATCAAGCCTCATACACAGTTCGTAATATGCTTTAACCGTTATACCAGCTGCAGATAACATCCATGGACATCTCTTACACACATACAAACACACATACACACACACACACATATATATATATATATATATATATATATATATATATATATATATATATATATGCCAAAGCCTTGTGAGTGAAATTGGTAAGAAGGAACGCATGGGACCGTCGATCGCTGTGCTAAGGGTTTGAGTCTGCTGGCCTTGTTCAGATTGTTGAGCACACTTGATAACACGTTTTCTCCCAGAAACTGTAACTAAGGTCAGCTCAGCATACGTGGAGTATAAACCACAGGTGGGCTATGTGGGTGTTGAACAAACACAAATGTGCCTGAGTGATCGTCTGCAATAGGGATTGGCTAGCCGCTCTAGTAAACTATTACACACATACACAAACACACACACAAACACAAACACACACACGGACGCACACACACACACACACACACACACATATATATATATATATATATATATATATATATATATATATATATACATACATTTGGTTAAAGGATATCGACATGTTCTGTTTACCAAATTTTGCTTAATTTTTCAAAATATCGAATTACATTCGAAAGTATTGGGGAAGAAAATAATATAAAATGAACAATATATAAACTGATAGTTTAACGATAATACAATTAATTAGGAAACTTGAAGAATTAAATCAAATAATTAATAGACAGAAACATTATTTAACCAAATATGTTGGCCAGAAATATTGCTTCCGAAATACATCTTTAAATCTAAAAGAATTCTCAAATAAAGAAAAAGGGGAACACTTTTTATAAAGTTTTTCTATTTACTTTGTTTCATCTGCAGTTTTATTATGAATAATTAAAAATTGTTTTCTTTTCATTTGATGGGCTGACGTTATGTCTCCATTGTATGACGTCCACGCACCAAAATTGACGCATACATACATATTAAATAGAGAAAAAGAATACGTGACACATCCTCAGGGAATGAAGACCAAATAAACGCTGATGGGATTAAAAACCGTAACTATTCTGAATTTTTCCACTTGTCCAAAAATCTCTGATTAAATTAAATAAATAACAAAATATGTTAAATTTTATAGTTTTTTACTTGGTCATTTAATCATTTTGCATATCGTAACATTAATAGGAACATATTATTTGGGTAAGAAAATCAGGTGCTGAAAAATGTAATTAAAAAAAGAAAAGATTTGCGCTGGGTACTATATACCCATGATTTGTGTTCTTGGGTTAAGTTAACCGTTATCTTCCACCCTTATTTGCATAAACTGTACCACTCACTCAGTAACACTCTACCTCGAGTCGCCTTCAGGCCTTGTACAGGATGAACAATACTGTAAAAACTATTTAATTTCCCCAAATTTGTATAAGAGTTTACTGATGTTAAATTTTTACACCTTGAGTATATGTAGTTAATTTTCTCAGTTTATGTGATATGGTACTTTTTGTGTTATTGGCCAGGTTTTATCGGATTTCTAGTCTTTATATATCTTCTTTTGTGTCTCTTTTGTACTTGGACGATCAAAGCCCAAAGCAACGTTTGATGCTCATTTGTTCTTGATTTCTCTTTTTTCTCTCTCGTCTGTTCTGCCAACCATTTACAAAATCACATCAGGGGAGTTATCCATTGCTTTATTCTGTACCTTTTAACTTCACTATGTCCTGTAAGTGTCAAATTTTCCAATCCCTCTTTCCTCATTATCTTTCCTAGAAATTAAATTTGTCTAATTTTAATCTTATGTATAAGTGTCCATTTGTTTTATTTAAAGACATTTTTTATGTTTAACATTATTTTTATAGATACAAGTATTTAAGTAAGTGCTCTGTCTATAATAAACAGTATTAAATAACATTTACCGGCCTGAATGTCCGAGAAATTTTCATAATATTCAGTGCTATATACGCGGTGTGATATTACATAACAGTTCAGCCCTATTTTTTCAAAATCTAACGAAATTTGCCTGTTTTTTAGGGTTTTTTTTTTTTTTTTTAATACTGCACTTAGCTTTTGGAAACGACTTTCACTATTCCAATGGGTCCTGATTTCAGTGTTATATTTCTGTCTGTTAAAACGCTTCCATGATATTTAAATTTTCATACTTTCTTGATTTTATTGTCTCAAATTTGTAATACGCATCTTCGGCTATTCTTATTTATCATTAGGAGAATCATTTATTCGTTACTTTTTTTATTGTTGCTACCATATTGTTTTTATTCTGTTAGGATTTCTAATTCTATAAGGTTCGTCTGACTATATAGATTCAATAATCCGGTGAGAAGATGCATCCTTGTCTTACATCCTTTCTATTCTTGTGTATTTACGGACGCCATTTTCTATCCATATGCAAGTGATTTCCTCCCAGTATATGTTCTAGATTATTCTAATATTTTCTCCAACAAATCATGCTTACCTCGCAATTTTTTGTGTCGTATTTTGTCAGGCATTTTTGAATAAGCAAACATATTTCTGCAATTGTATTGCTCTTTCTGAGACTAAATATTGCATTCCTTGTTCCAGTGTCTTTAACGAAACTGCACTGTTCTCATCCTATTTCTCGTTTAATTCCGCTGCGCTCACTATTCATCAGAGTTCGGATCATAATTTTCTTTCTAGCTTCTTAGGCAGCCCTATGAAAATGGAATTACTAGGGTTTTCCGGCCTACCCCTACTTTCATTTATTATTTCTGCAATTTTGTCAACACCGAAATCATCTGAGGATGCCAGCATCTCTATTACGATCCCATCTAGTCCTAGTGTTTTGTACCTGTTCAGCATTTCCACTGCTGATTTCGATTCATATTTTCATATTTCTGGTCTTTCCATATTTTTTTTTGTATTTCCAGTTTTCCTCTTTCGTTATGGAAAAGTTCTCCAATGTATTTGCTACACATTTGTCTATTATCGGCGTTCGCTTTTTTAATTTGATGCAGCCTGTCATTTGTCCACCTTTGTTTCTTATTCTTTTATCTATATCTACCTCATGTATTATGTTCATTCTTTCTATTTCTACACACTTTTCGTTGAGTCATCCCCCTTTTAGTTGCTTGTATTTTTCTAATTACTTTTTCTTATGCCCCATATTCTATACCACACCTTGGTATTGTTTGCTGTCTCCCTTTCATCATGTCAAGTGATTCCTCTGTCATCCACAATTTTCTTATGATTTTATATATATTCTTATGCTTATAATATATATTAATATATATTCAGCACACAGACACACACACACACATATATATATATTTATGTGTGTGCGTGCACATGCTCATGTGTGTGACTAGTTGTTTCTTTCTGAGTAGTCTTCTGTTTGAGTGGCTAGATAATTCCATTTGCAGGCGCCAGCTCAGGCACACTTGTATTTATTGTCTATTATACTGAAACAAGGTTGAGCAGAACTTAGTTGCAGTTTCCTGGGGAGTACTCATAAGCTGCCGTGATCAATATTTGAATGAAACTAGTAGGCTAAATGTTTCGGTCACGATGACTTTTGACTTCTTGCTAGCATAAACATCGAAGGCATCCATCCGCTTCATCTCTCCAATTTCACTAAAAAGAGTTGGTTACCCCGACATGGCATTGTTTTCAAGCATTTCTTAACAGTAATGCACATTGGGATCATCTTCCCGAGTCGATAATTTCAAGATTTCAACGACATCACAACTCGAACATCGTAAAATTCAAATTCTGGTCGTATGGTCAAGAAGGTTAAAGTTCTAACCACTAAGTAGTCCTCATATATACACACACACACACTCACACACGTGTGTATGTATTCTATTCCAATGAAACTGCAACGATTTATTCACCTCTACCTTTTTTACAAGACTGTGTGCTTTTTGTACAGCATCTCCCTTAAAAAGATCTACCGATTTTTCAGTTTTCAATTTCTCAAATCTGCCAGAGCTTTATTGGCCATTCTTTAAATTCGTAATTAATCCCCGACAGACACGGGGCACCTGTTCTAGCCTTACGTTGATCCAATCCTTATCTTCGAAGATTAAAACATGTTTAATTGGGCATTTTCTATTTAGGCATCATTTCTATTCAAATAAAATTATAGGGTCACTTTTTACTAAAATAATACGTTTAAAAGAATACAAAAGGTGACGTAAACTATTTTATATACTGTAGTATAGTATTTTATATATTTTGGTTTGTATAGTATTTCATATATAGTGATTCTAACCACTCGGCCACAAGTGGTTAGAACGTTCGTATTCTGTCCATGAGGCCTTGGTTCGAATCTCACCATGGTCGAATTGTCAGGAAGGAGACTTCCTGGTGTTATTTGACTAAAGGGGTCGATCTCAGCGTGCGGAACCTTTAGAAATTGCCTGAAAACCATACCAAATTGTTGATCACACTATATAACACGCTCTTTCCCAGAAACTGCAACTAGGGCCTGCTCAGCATAGTTACAGTATAAACCACAGATGAACTCCGTGGGTGTTGAATAAACACAAATCTGCCTGAGCAAGCGTCTGCATTATGGATTGGCTAGCCACCCTAGTAGACGGGTGTCCTCGAATATGAATGTCTAGCTATATAGCTATATATATATATATATGTGTGTGTGTGTGTGTGTGTGTGTGTGTGTGTGTGTGTGTGTGTGTGTGTGTGTGTGAAAAGGTATAGAAAATAGGAAAGAACTCGTTAGGCAAATAAACAATTGCTCTAGCCGTTTCCATGTTAATTTAATTTTAATAATTAATCTGCTTATAAGGACGCTTAATCTTCAAGATTAGTTATTCCAAAAATTTCGCTTGACGATGAAACAGAGCTTGGTACTTTAATTTAATTTAGTTCTAATAATTATATTGATGTTTTCGGCTCTTGTTTTTGAAACATGAGAACTCTTATGTAGCCGAGGAATCCTATTTTTAAATAAATAATTATATATATATATATATATATATATATATATATATATATATATATATATATATATCGTTATTTTCTAAACAAAGGGGTGGATATTTTATTTATTATGCCGACAAATTTTTAGTACTTAAATGTTATTTTTAGTGGTTACTCTTATTTGAGTAGAAATTCCGTTTATTTTTTAACAGTATATTTATTTATTTTCAACTACCTCCTAAACATTCAAGAAAAAATATGGGCTCAACGGTAGGATTCGAACCTGTGTTTCCCTAGGGAAAACCTTCATTAGATCTGACGTACTTCGGACCTCACGGTTATTGGGTGCGTCTATGACTAAGCACTATTAAAGGCATTATTCAAATTTGTTCTAATGATGATTTACCCTACGGTAACGCAGATTTATTCTAAATAAAGGTTGCAAGCTCTATAGTGATTTACTAAGCGCAATTTTTATAATTGATCTAAAGACATAATCTTTTTAACCATTGCACAACACCGAATTGCACAATGGCTCAAGTTGTGTATGTATAAATATTTATATATGCATCAGTTTAACCGTAAAATATTTTACATTTTCTGTTATCTATTTTTAATCAATGCGTCCTTTCCCAAAACCCATACACGCCATACACAAAATCAACACGCACGCATAGAAAGAAAGGAAGAAAGAAAGAAACGGACAATGATAATATATTGATACTGAGAGACAAGTCTGTACTAACAAGCTTAGATAGATAGATAGATAGATAGATAGTTAGTTAGTTAGTTAGTTAGTTAGTTAGTTAGTCCAGTTTTTACTTAGTTTATAGACATAAATATACGAAAATCCACCTCCTGTTTTGTGTGCATGTATATAAATATGTATGTCTTTACACATAATTGTATATTTACTTAGGCGATACTTTTAATGGTGGCATGTGTGTTAAAGTCGACACAATTCTTCTTCCTGGGGGCGAAAATAAGTAGAAAGTTGGATTTCAACTGAGATTTTCTTTTTTTTGTTTGTTTTTTAGTTCAGCACGACTGTGTGTCTGCAAGGAAGAAGGAACTATTTGGGAAGTGGATCCAGGTCTTTTACGAAGAAAGAGGAACTTTAATAAATGACAGCAGTAAATAGAGATTAAATGGCTCGTGACGCAGGAGAATAAATAGAGTCGGCCATATTTGTCTTCAGAACCGAAGAGCCCTCTTCAAAATTGTTAGCAGCTGGTGTACTTGGTCGACACCCACTGCGTGCAAGATTCTAGAGATTTGCAAATATAAAAGGTCAGTATTATGCGAAGTGTGTTTATATTAATGGTTAAATCTCATTTTTATTAAACATCATCTTTTTCTTTCTTGTCCTCACTCTCAAAACTTCTTTTCTCTTAATTTCTTTCTTTTCTCTTAATATCTTTCTTTTCATTTCCCTTACTACATTTCTCCTTATCTCTCATGTTATTCTTTCTCTTTCTCCTTAACTCTTCGCGCTATCTCTTTTTTCTTTCTTCCTTTCTTTCTTTATTTATTTATTCCTCACCGGCTATATTGATTATCACTCTTTCTCGCCTCTTACCTCTCTCTCTCTCTTTCTCTTTTCCTTCTCTAGTTCTCTCTTTTTTCTGACTCTATCTCGTACTTTTTCATCAGCTCTCTTGATTTACTACTCGCTCGCATTCATTTTGTCTTATTTTTTTCTGCTCATCTTGCCTTTCTTTTTCTCCCTTTTTTCCCCCCATTCACGTATACTGTGTATCTATATATGCTTCTCTATTATGGAGATATGAAAATGTATATACTATTATATATATATATATATATATATATATATATATATATATATATATATATGTATGTATAATAAAAGTTAATAGCCAGAGTTGAATTAGACCAAGAAACAGTTTTATTAAAAAAATACTCAAGACACATATAAAAAGATAAAATTTTAACATGTAGCGCTTTTAAGTATATAACATTAGGCGATGAGCCGATTCCGCCATCTTGGTTTCAACATGTCGGTATCTTCAGGCGATTTCGGTCAATTGATTTCCTAACGCTTTATTTTTTTTTTAAAAAAAATTTATGGACGCTATATTTTTAAAAATAAGAAATCAGTTGACTGAAATCGCCTGAAGATACCGAAAGTTTGAAGCCAAGGTAGCGAAATCAACTGATCTCCTAATTGTGTATATATATATATATATATATATGTGTGTGTGTGTGTGTGTGTGTGTGTGTGTGTGTGTGTGTGTTTCTGTGTACGTGTGTTGTGTTTTGGCAGCAATCCCTCCTTTATACATGTTTCATTAAAAACAATTGATAAGGTACTGCAGTTATTTTTTAATTTAATTTTTATTGTATTCTAATAATTTTTCTCTTTTCTGGACATAGATTATGTATAAATTGTCCGAATGTTCTATATGTCCGATACCTTTAGCTATTGTCAAGGATAATTTTATTTAGACTTTTAATTGAATGTATGAAATTATTATGTATGTATCTAGAGTTATAGTAATGTTTTATTTTCCAAACACGGTCAGCACATTGTGGATGTGTTCATAGTTGATGTTATTGCGTGTTGGCTTTTTTTTTTAATATTATTATTATTTTAGTCTTTTTACATGTGGATTTGGTCATTATATTTCTATTATCAACGAGTATGTTGCGGATATAGTTTGGTAGGTACCCATGTGTATTTCAATGAAACCTAATTGAGCTATAGCCAGAAAGATGTAACGTGAGGCTTCTTGTGAGGTATGTTGTAGCATATCCAATATAGTTATTTATGAATTTGATTTGATCAGGAACACAGTTCCTTAAGAGGGATGTAATATTGGCTCTCTGTAATATTTTCAAATATTAACTGCTGCGTTTTATTCATTTTCCTCTTCTGAAACCTATTCTCATTCTCTCTCTCCTTCTCCTCGATTTTTCTCACATATTTCTATTACTATCTTCATAACTATGTATTTATTCTCTCTCTCTCTCTCTCTCTCTCTCTCTCTCTCTCTCTCTCTCATGGTAGATATAGACATATTTTACCACACTGGAGGCCGTGTTTTTTTTCTTTTCTTCATTCATTGGTGGTATTCTTAAACAAGTTATTAAATTGCTTATTCTGTTACGCATCGGCTAAGATTAGTTTTCCATTTGTCTTTATTAATATACAGGGTGTCCATAAATTTCGTGTGCACTTTAAAAATTTATAACTTTATTTGTATTTGCGATAGAAATAATCTGTAAAAAATGTTATAAAGTTTAATGTACCTAGTTTTAAGTGTAGGTAAAATAACAAATGTTATTTCAGGCATTACTGTAAATCAGTTGACAAATGTTTTCCGTGAACTGCAAAATCGTATTACCCTGTGTATTGCTAATGATGGTGGACATGTGGAAACTTAAATAAAATTTCAATAAAACCTTAAAAATATATAGATTTACTTCTTTCTAATCGTTTTTAAAAATTATTTATATCGCAAATACAAATAAAGTTATAATTTTTTAAAGTACACACAAACTTTATGGACACCCTGTATATTAATAAAGACAAATGGAAAACTAATCTTAGCCGATGCGTTTCTCCCTTTGATGGACCTTATCAAAGGAAATGTAACGATTTTATTTTGAAATAGGTATTTATAAACAGAACTAAAAATATCATTAGATTTTCAAAATTTAAGATTTCGAACCTGTAAGTTAAAATTTTAACATAAATTTAGAGGCTATCAAAAATCAAGATAAACTATGGATGATTCTAAGTGATGTAATTCAATATATTTTTACGGATATATTTTTGTTATATCTGAATTTTTCACACGCACACACACATACACACACACACACACTGAACAGAGCTCCTACACCCACATATGCTTTCATTATATTGGCAAGGCCTTTTGCAGAACCAAATACACTTTTCGAAAAAATCAAAGACTTGGTGCTGAAAGTTTTCCACATGTTCACCAAAGCACCTTCCTCGACCGGCATATTACATGGGAAGAGGAAGTAGTGTATTCTGACCGAATTGGGTGTCTATTCGAGCCTGGCTTCTTGTATACCCGGGGGTATAACATGGTCTAGCGTAACATGTTAAAATAGCGTGAGCGAGCGACATACTATAAGCTGTGACGCCTGCATTATACATGTTGCGTCCAGCCAATCTTTGGAAATATATTGGGTTCTAATCTTTTGAATACCATGATTAAAAGCTGATTTCTAAATTACTGAAGACGAAAAAAAAAAAGATTTTTTCGACCGAACAACGAATCGCTTCTATACGCCTACTTTTGTGCATTTTATCTTTGCTTTGAATCGAAGATCAATAAACTATTTCGGTTTCCTCGTGCTAACTTAAAATTATAGATAAGGAATTGTCATTGTGCTTTTTTTTTCTAATTACCGATGTTAAATTAACGATTCTCACAAAAGATAAAAGGGACTAATTAAGTAAAAATACTAATTAAGGAAAAACAAGATTACGTCTATGAATTTTTATACTGCATGCGTCAGATAATAGAAAATAATTTCATGTGAATTACTTTTCATCATAATAGAGCTGGCTCTAAATTCTCAAAACAACAATCATAGGGCTCTTTTAACATTTAAGCTCACCCCCACACATCAAAGGAAACATCGTTAAAGACACTAGAAAATGGTCGACTCTTTGACGGCTCTAGAAATGATTGTCTCCTACTGCCATTCGCTATCTTTACAATAGCCAGATCAGCCAAAAATTGAGTATTGTTGCCATATTCAGGCTGGATCAGCCTGAATCTCTCCTTCCAGCCTTGCAGGTGATGAATTACTTCACACCCCACAACCCTTTTCCCACAGACGCAACGTCGCAAGCCTCTCGCTATCTACCGTTATTTGTATTCGCTTCTTCAACCAATTTAGACATTTACAGTTAAGAGCCGTCATACTATAGACACAGGGGCAAATCAGACACATTCCCTTCTAAAACCATTGGTAAGAAAAATGTTCCATTCGAACAACATCTTCCCAAGCGCTGCTACTTTATGGAAGTCTGTTCCCGGGAGAATAATTTTACGAAAACTAAAAATTTAACCTCTTCAACCCTGGTGTCAACCGCTACATTTCGTACGCACCCTTACAATCTGAATTTAATTCCACTTACCCTATGCTACGTCCATATAATAATCTCATTTAATTACCATCTTTTTTAAGTGGATCTTGGAAATTACACCAGGTGAACATTAATAACGAAAAAAAAAATAACAAATATTCAATAGGAAAAATCAATATATTTTTGAAAAAGCAAAACAGAAAATATTTTTATTACTAAACACTCAGGCTGAATACTGTTCATAATATCCATTATAGGTGCCCTCCAGGTTACTTCAGTGTGGTGCAACGGTTAACCAGTTTTTCTTGCTAGACTAATTGCGACAGTGTCGGGAGTTCGATCCTCACAAATTTTTCCATACTTTCAGCCTTGTGCCACATCAAAACTACGCTTATGGAAATTGTGTCAGACACTTCGACGTGGTGTAGTAGTAACTTTGTTTTACTAGATCAATTACGAATGAGTAACGAGTTAGATCGAAACTGGGTGCTCCAAACTTTCGGCCTTTTGCCACATTTAAGCTACGCTTAGAAAATCATCACAATAGATGCCTTCAAAGTCTTTAGTATTGTCAACCGCCTAGTTAGCCTCTTATTCCCCGACGATGTCCCAGGAGTAGTTATCCAGTGCTTTCAAATCAAAAAAGCTCGGAGCCTATATTTTGTCATTTTAGGTCACGTTGGCGATGGAAAATAATTATTTTGTAACCTGTACGGCTATTCCTTCTAGCTAACAATTCTTGCTACAATTATACCAGTGTTTATATGCGTGTGGTGGGGGTGCAAATAGAATCCAAAATGATTGCCTGAACCAGGAAAGCTAAATATACATATGTACTCAGATAGACCTTATACAAACACACACACACACACACACACACACACATACATACATATATATATATAAATATATATGTGAAAAATATATAGAAAATAGGAAAGAACTCGTTAGGTAAATAATACAAAGTTCTTTAGTATTTTTGCTATTATTTTTAAAAAATAGTGCTCGATACAAAAGTAGAGCATTAATAACAAAACTAGAACTTGTAAAACTTGGGATGACCCATGCTCTTTATGCCTACATGAAAAACTACACATTATTAAGTTTCTAAATAATAAAAATCTATTAAACAATAGGCAGGAGTTAACGTTTTTTTTCCCGACATCATCAAATTTTTGCATTGAATAATTAGCATAAAAACAAACAAACAATAAAATAATTTTTAAATTCCATAGTCTAAATAAATAGTTTAAATGCCCTACAAAAAAAGATAACTCTTTATGAAGTCGTCCAAAAACAAATGTTAGCGATTTACGACAGTTTTTATATACACAAAACCCTTTCAGAAAAAAATAAAAAATAAAATAAAAAATAAATAAATCTCCGTAGACACTTAACCAGACTAGACGATGTCATCTTCCGCTTTAAATTTAGACACCCCAACCTTACCCTGACTTGACATCTGTGAACGTAACTGAGATACTGATACAAATTATTAACACCTTACGCCCCTTTTCTTTAAACAATTGCTCTAGTCGTTACTATAGAAATGTTGATTTCAATAATGAATATGCTTATAAAACGCGTAAACTTCAGAAATAAGTTATTCCAAAAAAATTTCGCTTTAAGATGTAACAGAGCTTAGTACTTTAATTCAATTTAATTCATATAATTGTATTGAAGTTTTAGGCTCTTGTTTTGAAACATAAGAACTCTTATGTAGCGTGTTGGAATCATATTTTTAATATATATATATATATATATATATATATATATATATATATATATATATATAAGAAATATCGTCTTAGGGGGTGCTATATTTATGGGATAAAGTGCTCAATATCAGAGATAGAGCGTGTGTAAATATAAAAGTTAACATTGAAGTCAACACTTAGAGGCGACAGTCTGTTTCATACCAGACGCAATCGTTAGGCCTGACGATTGCGTCTAGCATGAAACAGACTGTCGCCTCTAAGTGTTGACTTCAATGTTCACTTTTTTATTATATATATATAATCATCCACAGACAGAATGTTTCGCTGTATCACAGCTCATCGGTGTGGCCAGACGTTTGCTTGCCTCTAGCTAGGATCGAAACCCGTCTGAATTGGCGCCAGTCGGAGATTCTACCCCTAAGCTGTTGACGCATGGCAGAAATGAATGTGAATTTAAGTGTATTTATTTTTAGATAAACACTCAGTGACTGAGAGAACTCTATTCGCTTTACCGAAGAGTTTTGCATTTTTTAGCTGTAATAGTCATTGTTTACAAACCCACGCTTCATCTCCAGAGAGCACAACCGAAATAAATTTTTGAGGAGCATATATATATATATATATATATATAATAAAAAGGCTTAAACACTAATATTCCATGGTCATAATTTATTCCATTGGAATCGTAAATACGATCCAATTCATCAGACCTACAAATTCAAAAAGAATTTGAATTTGTAGGTCTGATGAATTGGATCGTATTTACGATTCCAATGGAATAAATTATGACCATGGAATATTCGTGTTTAAGCCTTTTTATTATATCCTTACTCTGTCCTGGACATTGAGTTCTACCTGGATTTTATCCTCTCGGAAATTTTTTATTCTAAAATATACATGTGTATATATGCACCTGTGGATTTTGCATATATATGTATATTTACCACTAATATTATCAATATATATATATATATATATATATATATATATATATATATATATATATGTATGTATGTTGGTATGTATGTATGCATATATAGCTTGTTCGATCGTTCAATCGATATATAGATAAATAAATATCGCCTCTTTTTTTACGTTTTCTTCGGATTCGGTTTGCCATCGGTCTTTATTAACAATTTCTGTTCAAGAGCCGAGAATCACGTTAGTACATACATAGACGTACAAAGTCACACATATCCACAGTCATCCGACTGTCCGTTAAGTATGTCAGTGACAGAGAGAGAGCAAAGATTGCTGGAACCAGTCAGCCAAATTAAGCTGGTTTCTCGCATTTTGATTTCCGAGCAGATGTCACCCAAAACCTGCATAATAACAACAGGACAATAGATAGATAGATAGATAGATAGATAGATAGATAGATAGATAGATAGATAGATAGATAGATATACAAAATATACGATATAATCAGCCTGCGAGAGTGTGTTGTCCATGCGTGGTCAATGTGAGATTTTAATGTTGTTTTTTGATTATATATATTCGAGATCAACTCAAAAATCAACTCTATCTAAAAATAATGTTGTCTATTAAATCTCATATTTTTCCAAGATTGTATCTCTTACTATAACAAACAACATTAAAATCTTACATTGGCTACACATCTCTCTCTCTCTCTCTCTCTCTCTCTCTCTCTCTCTCTCTCTCTCTCTCTCTCTCTCTCGTTGATATATGTGGTTAAAAACGAATGAAAGTCCTTTGTTATTTAGAATCCATGTTTTTATGTTTTTCTTTCCGGTCTATTCTTAAATTTGATGTCATTTTATCTAAGTTGTGCTGTTTTTTTTTTTTTTGATGCTTAATGTTTCTCATATTTGTAATCATTTCTTGCAGTCTATATCATATAAAACTTTTGCGCTCTTGCTAAGAATTTGACGGATATTGCGTGTGATTGTGAGTAAGAGAGCGCCAGAGAAGGCAGACGGCTACTTTTAATTTACAATTTGGAAACGAGGCAGTGCCTAGACAGCAAATTAATTCTTTACTATCGGACAAAGGCAACTGAGAAGTAGCGGTTCATTTGTATTTATCGGTTCATTGTCTTTTTGTATCTGGGTTAATTATTCGATACTTCATATCCTTCACTTGCAGTTCCCAGTTGAATTGTAGCGTTCTTTGCATACTTTTTAAAAATTTTATTCGCCTCCACGTTCCGTCAGTATTTTTGAGATCACTTCTGTGATTACAAATAGAAAATTTTAATGTTATGTTGAGAGTTAATTATTGGTTAATCAAATTGCAAAATGAAATCGCGCTATAGAATTTTTTTCAGCTCAATTATAAAGTTGCATTAATGTTATTTGTACTCAAGATGAAAAATGCATAATACCTTTCATATAGTAATGTATGTTTTTTTAATAAGAAAAAGTAATATAGGTTTAGGTCTTGAAATCCTGCTCAGCAGTGAAGAAACAAAATTCCCGAAAAGAGCTTAAATTTTACATGTGTCCGATTTCGATTACTTTTTGGTGGATTTGTTAGTGCCAAAACGGATTCAGCACCAGCAAAAAAACCCAAAAGAACCTCCAATCAGTGGCTAAATGGGACAAGAAATGGCTTGTAAAACAAAACTGTTTTCATTTATCCACCATAGAGAGCATATTCTTCCTGCCATCAACATGGTTGAGACTAGACTGCTGGAGAGCAGCACACTGGGACTTCTTGGCCACAGGTTTTACACTGACTCGGAGTGCAGCGACTATATCGAGTCAATAACTGTATCTAATGCAATGAAATTTGGGTCACTGCAAATTTTTTCAGTTAGAGTCCATCTTGCACATTTTCAAATCTACCATTCACCTGTGCATTGAATACAGCTGACATATCTGGTCTGGTGCTTCTGTTATCCATCTCAAGGTTCTTGACAAAATCCAAAGAAGGATCTGTAATGTAATCAATCCTAACTAGGCATCTCGACTTTAGTTACTTTCTCACAGACGTGATGTAGTTTTCCCCTGTCTTTTCTACAAATAATTTCATAGCAACTGCTCTGGCGAGCTTTTACTCTGGTGACCCACCTACATAAATTTAAGCGTTCTACTAGATTGGCATCTATGTCCCACAATTTACTGTTGAATCAGGTAAATGCAACTTAGGCTATGGGCCAGAGGCCAAAAAAGGGCTTAGATTTTGAGTTCGTGGAAATTTTATTCATATGAGAAAATTTCAAGTGTTTCTAGGAGTATTTTTCGTGCTGATTTCAAATCTGAAGAGATCTCCAGGCTAAATGTGCGCACTGCTTCAGAAAAGGGGAGATAGTACAGGGTGTGTCATTTACGGAAAAAGTCCATTTTCATGGTTTACTTCATGTAAAATGAACTTTAAATAAGTTTTTAGCACATTTAAATGTATCAACAAGAAGCTGATAAATCTATGCTCTTATATTATGTGTTAATTTATTTAATCAGGAATTTTCAGCAAATAAAATGACTTGCATAAATCCATAACAATGAAAACGTTCTATTGTCGTGTGAGTTTCTCAAATTCGAATAACCTCGTAAAACATTGCAATGTACATTAATTTGATAAAAAAACATGAAAAACATTTATATATGTTTCCAAATCTTGTGCCTTCCAAAAATCATAGATGGAAGAACTGTTTTCAAATACTTCTGGTGATTGAATTTTCTTCATTTTGGACTGCCATTTACTTTTGATGTAATTTTGTCACACATACACATTGACTGATATAGAAATCTTAATGTTTAGACTAATTTTGACTATATATATAAAAAAAATATTGTAATAAGAGTTTTTTTTTTCAGTTATGTTGAAATAATTGTTATCAAGTAATACATTTATAAAAGGAATTGAAAAATAATTGATTGTCCTCTAATCCTGCAAGCTCATCTTATCATTCGCCCTCTGAGGAGTCAGAATCTTCTATTTCATTAATCTGCTGCACTTCATTATTTTTTTAAGTACATTAAAACAATCTATACACTTGCAAAGGTCGGTACAAGGCAGTGTTTAACGAACACAAGAACAACGCCTGGAGTTACAGCTGTTCTTCTTACAGTTACACTTTACTAAGTTCATCAAGGTAGATGGAGTTTTAGGAAGGATGCTCCAATGAACAACGAGTTTTTGATCTTCACATTTCCAGCCATGATTTGTTGCAGAAGGAAACATTAATATTAATGTGAAGACATTGTCGCCAAATTACAGCCTGGTAATTTGCCCTTTCTGCATGTAACCGTAAACTATTTTGGCAAGGTGGTAGAGTATTATCCAATTTTCCAGACATATGAAAAATATTAAAACGAGCAGTATTTACAGAAAAAAAAATTTCTCTGTCCAAATAGACAGCACACAAATTTTTCTAATTGCTGGAACAAATCATCTGTCAGGTGCCAGTTGCAGCCTAAAAGTGTGAAAGTTTGAAGAAATTCCTCTGTTTCTTTCATTAACTCAAAGGGTTTTATTTTACCCTTTCCCTTAAAGCAGCTAACAGTATCACAGCCAGTGAATGCATGCAATGAAAGTAAGGCACTTGAAAGAGCAGGTCCACATTTCTTTGCAACTGATTTCAAACAAGATGATCGGTTGGTATTAGTAGCCATATATAAATCACAGCTTAATTCATTTTGATGAGCAAAGCAAAGAAGAAAACATCCGTATCTGGAGTCTTAATGATAATGGAAGGGAAAGCAGTTGATGCATGCTTTGCATGAAGCAAAAGAAGGGTATCGGCTTCTTCATGGTCAGTTGTTAATTCTGGCAAAGTTTCTGTGATTACTTCATTTGTATCACTATGAGGACACAGCATGAAACATCCTTGGCTAAATGAAGCAATCACGGTTTTTCCATGAAATTCTTCTGCTGGCAATTTTTTTCAATGCATCAACATAAATAAGATGAGGAATTCTTTATTTTCATCAGACATGAGGAATTTTCGAAATTGTACCGGTGTTTTCTGTTTTTCATTCAGAGCACGTAACAGGTGGCATGGGGTAATCAAACGGCGTCTTCTTTCAGAGTCTTTAATACTCCATGGATTGTACTTATCACAGACATAGTCAACTCTTGATGACATATAAGTAGAAGCAAGCTTGATTACACATCTAAAAACATAAATACTTAGCTCACCAAACCTTGATGGAACATGGTCTGCAAGCTGTTGTATTACTGCCATTCCATCTAATATCAGTGCTGCATTTTTTGGAATATTGTTAATTTTCATATCAAGAAACTTTACAAGAAAATAATGAAATAATGTAGCTTTGTTGGTACGCTGCAAAGAACCATCAATGTTACTTAGGCTAGATGGGAACTCTGAAAGGCAATGTGAAAAAATTTCTAGGTCTTTATCTGCTTTCAAGCAATCTGCTTCCTTCTTGCTCTTTTGTAGTGAATGCTTTTTCTGAAGATCACTAAAAGTTTTTATCTTCATTGATTTTAATGGTGCATTCAACTCCACATTTTTCAAAATTAGTCGTTGTTGAACAAACTGATTAGAAATATTACAGCCTTGTTCATGTGCTGCCAAAATGTCATCTTTAATTTCAGAAGATGCTACTTGGCCAGATGCAATGTTAATTAATCCTGGTTTTGTTGCTGAACTACAAAATCCCCAGCAGCAAGATGCTTTGCTATTGCAGGGTGGGTATCTGGAACAGCAAGCATCTCATAGATATAAACAGGAAGATATCTAGCATAGTTCAAATGGTCATATGCAAAATACCAAGGTACCATTTCTGCTGCTGACTTAAGGTGAAGGGCCCAATCTCCTGTTCCTGTAGTACGAATCAAATTTAAAAACAAATCTGCCATATTTAAGTAACTCATCCAAAATGCAAAAGTTGGAAATTGGCTGCATCTCTCTTGAATAAATAAGGATAGTTTGCTTTCAAACTCTTTAAAATCATTTGATGTGCCGAGATCTTGGAATTGTGTTTTGGGAAAAGCATAATATAAATTTTTAGACAATGCAATGAATTTAGCTTTTTCTTCTTCACTTTGTGTTTCAATAAAAGTAGATAGGAGTTTCCTCCTTAAAGCTTCAGACATAATTTTTATAATTCTGACACATTCGATTATAGTGCCTACCTTTCATGACTCCAGGTAGTGATCCTTGTGCCACTGTTCCAGCTTCAAGTAGGACATCAGCTAGCCCCGAATCTTCAAAGCGCTTTCCAATGACACTGAGAAACGACATGCAGGTGTGGAACTCACCAAGTCTGACAACTGTTTTTTGCATATACATGACATCATTCCAACGTACTTGCTGTGCTTTAGCATAAAATGCAAGATCAAATGTTAATACAATACATTCAGTTTCAAGCTCATCAGCAATGGCAAGACTTTTTAAAAATACTGCATTCGCAGGCAAATATCCAATATTGCTTTTTGGTGGTATTTGGTCCTGTAATAAAAGAATATTGAAACCTGTCCAACCTGGAATTGGAGTAGTGTTTTGGTTGTCACTTTCACAGTGCATATTGATCATGGTCATAGCCAAATCAGTAATGATTGTTTTGGTCTCACAAAATGATTTAAATAAAGCATTTTGAATGCTGTCAATTGAAACTGAAGGTAGGAAAGGGCCTACTCTTTTTGCCACATAATATTCTGGTATGGGCGCTTCATTTAGCATCACACTGCGCTTCTTACTCCTGATCATTTAGGGCTGGTCTTTTTCTATTGCGACATCTTCAATGTGTAATAAGTGATCAGAAGTTAGCTGCTGCACTATGATCCCATTTTTCTTATGGGTTGTTCCCTTACCACTCAGAGTTTCTTCTCCAAAGTCATTATTATCCCAGGCTAAATGTGTAAAAGTTTTCTTTTTAAAACCCTCTGGAATGTTACTTTTTGATAGTTCTTTTTCAGCAAAAGCCGTATCCAGTTCTAGAGTTGTGCTGTGGCTTATAGTGTGCCCAAACCCATTTAAAATGCCTATAAGTTTTGACTGACCAGTCCAGTGTCGAACAGCCATTCCCAGTGCATAATGTTTTGGTAAAAACAAATTTCCTCTGTGAGAAAGGTTCAGAATATCTTGTGCTATGGCAAGTAGCTTTCTCTTATCTTTATCAGACACAGTAATAAATCTATTCTTCATTTCAACTTCATCAGAAAGATCACACCTCAATGCCAATGCATTAAAAAGTTCTACAGGAATTATCTTCATAGCACATTCTTTAGTTACACTATTGCTCTTAGGAGGCCAAGATGTTGGTGATTCCACAGAAATAATCTGATTTCTTAAATACATGCTAGCATGATACAAATTGTACCTATTGTTTTCATCGCCATCTGAAACAAAATGTAAAAGAAATCACTAAATAACTTTTTCAAATATTCAGAAATAAAAATACTTCATTACTATTAAATATTTTTGTGTTCTAAAATGTTTATATGAGTGTGATATAAATATTTTCCACTGGTAACATTTAATATTAGGTATAAATTAATCAATGATTAGAATTAAAACTAATGTTAAAGAGTTTACATTATTATTTTAGATATTATATTTACCTGTTGCTTCATGTTCTTGGGTTCCTTCATCATCATCACCATCTGAGTCATCTACTGAATCATCAGTTTCACTTGTTCCCATTAGGTCAGGAACTATTTTTTCACATAACACCACCTGACTCTGATTCCTCTGTCTTGGTTTTAAGAAAGTGAGCTGTGGAAAATCATGTAAAATCTGCTGCTTCAGATGTTGAGTTTTAGCCGCTATAGATGTCCCTTCTACTGATTTAAGGATGTTTCTGTACAGTTCAGACAGTTTCGACATTCGTAAGACCAGATTTCCTTTAATGATTTTTTTCATTATAATATCTTTCTTGAAAATATCATATGCAGCACTGTGTTTTGTTTCATTGTTCATGTCTACTGATCTTCTTTTTTTTTTGTATCTCAAGAAATTAGTATAATCAATTTTACAAGTATGATGATATTTTAACTCTGCAGCCACAAGATCTTTATCCTGTAACTGACAAAGAAGATCTTCAGTATGTTTTAGCTTTGCAGCAAATAAAATTACATTTACAATGAGTTCACATTGTTTCCAGGGTTCCCTGATGCGCCTTCCGTCAATTTTGTTTCTTTTATCTTTTCTTTGTCTTTTGCAAAATATGCATTTGGCTGGGAAAACAGAGGAACAGCGAGTAGTTTGATCATCTTTACCAAAAGTGGATTGACTAAAATTACTACTGCTCCTCAACCTTTTCTGACTGGGTTCAAGCTCTTCATTACTGGTTGATGGGGCAGTGTCAGTGAATATTAAATTCATTTCTGTAATGCTGCGTTTCTCAAATTTTTCCAACCTGTAACACACCAGCATAGCTAGCATTGACAATCTTTATTTAAATCATAAAAAATGCTGTAAAAATATTGTAGATGTAAAAAAATAGCAGATTATTGTAATAGCTAAAGAAATTTTAAATGCCATTTATTTCTACACAGAATTATTTTAAAACAGATGCAAAACTCGTGGCGATTAGAGTATTCAAAAAAAATTATTAATTATGCTTAAACTAATTAATTAATGTAAGAATAAAAAAATACAGTAAAAAACACGCCTACACGCAGAGACGCGCGCAGAGACACGCGCACACATACACATACCTCTATTCATAGTTAAATATATTGACACAACAGACGATTTTGTGACAGAAAAAATAGAAAAATATAGTTGTATATGCTGTATATTTATTTATTAGAAAAAAAATCTTACCTTGCGATGTCTGTGAATCGACTATAGCATCTTTTGTGCATTCCGAATCTTTGATTGTTTAAACATACGAGCAACATTACCCTGTTGTCAGACAAAGTTGCTCCATTTATTTGCATATTCACAAATTTTTTTAAGAGCTATTTCAATAAAAGAAATAATTTTTTCATTCGTATTAATTGACTCAAAATGTATTGCACAAATATTCGGGGAATTCATTTTCGCCGTATTTTAAAATTTTTGAATTTAAGGGAGATAACTACTAGCCTAAGAAACGTCATATTTGCTCAATTATTACCTCCCTTACTTGATTTTTATGCTCAGATTTACCGATAAAATAATCAATTTAAAATGCAATTTATAAAAAAAATGCGCAATTCTCACCTGGAGAACTTTTTAGATTTAGACTCTACGGCATCGAAACTCCCGAAATCAAGTAAAATTTGTTCATATAAATTTTATGTCCACGGAATGAAACGAAAATCGACCGTGGCCTATAGCCTAACTATCACTTCTACTCCAACAGTTTCCTTTTTGCACTTCACGTCGGTGGAACTCCCTTCCGTTTATTCGCTCCCTACTAACTACAATCTTCAAAAATTTAAATGGAAAGACATGTAAGAGTGGTGTGGAGATTCAAGACATGGTTCTTTAGACATAAACTACCAGGCCATGCATGTAAATATTAGAGCCCTTCCTAAGTAGAGGGGGATAATGAGGAATCGAAAAATCCGAGAGGGAAGACAAGTTAAGTTTAGTTTCACAGAGAGCTAGGATGTCCGGAGACTTTTCGAAGAGCAATGAGTCCACACTGCAAAAGTTGTCATGAATTATAGGGAAAGAAAGGTTGAGGGTTTTAGATGATTTTTGTGGATCTGATTGAGATTTATATCTTTATATCTTTGGTATCTTATCGTTATGGTGTGTTGTTTTGGTGAGGAAAGGTCTGGGGTAGTAGGAAGGCAACTGGCGCAGACTGCAACATAGTGTGGCCACGGGTTTGCCCACCGGAGGCGCTTAAAGGGACACACTTCCATGCGTGGCATCACACTGAAAGCTGTTGATCAGAGCAGCCTCTCAAGGCGTTACGCAAGAACTCGGGCTCTTAACTACCAGTCGGGAAGAGCAACCAGAAAACTGCCAATGAAGCAACGTTGCCTCCATCATCATCACATCACAAATATCATGATAGCACCACAATTAAGGCCTGAGAAAAGGAAAGTTACTGAAAACCCATTCCTAAAGAGGAAACAAGACATAAACCTCTACTCCTATTCATGAGGATTGGTCGGGGAGTATGGACCGGGCGATAGGAAAGCCTATCTACTCGTATTAAGAAAAAACAGAAAAAGAACAAACAATCAAGTAAAACAAAAGAAATACAGAAAAATGAACAAATACAGAAAAAAAAACAGTCCTGGTTCTGATTCTGCTTTCCAGTTGAATTATTTTGAGGAATGAACATTCACAAAAATAATTTGCTCAGTCAATCAGCGTCCATAGAACTTTTGTGCAGGTGATATTGAACTGATATTCTAGTATATTTCAGGTTTCATCACAATCGTGTTTTTTTGTTTCCCTTGTCATTGTGACAGTGTGAATGCTGGAGATTACTTTCTTTGGAAGATTTTATATCATACACCGCTGACTTTCCTATACTGAACTCAGCCATTAGTCACAATGAACTTTCACCAGCTGTTTAATTTTTCCAGTTTTTGCGATAACCCCAAAATTGTTCTTTTCCTCTTATTCCCATCATCTTTTGCACCAATATAAGCCATTAAGGTAAAATAAGCATAAGCAATTATCCAAAGTAAATTTCCTGAAAAACAGAAATTACAAATCATTTACATACCAGCCAAATTGTTCAGATATATACATCAAAACCATGTCCGGATATGCGGGATTTCGGATATGAGGCACTCCGGATATGAGGGATTCTGAATATGTGAGATTCCGGATATGAGGCCTTAGGATATTAGGGATTCTACTGTAATGTGAATTAAGTTTTATTACCAAATATTTGTGTCGATAGTTACCAAGTTTACCATCAAAAATCTTCCATGCTAAGAAACTTACCATAAACCGAAAGAATTTAAGGTTCACATTCTATAGCTGGAGTATAAGACGATCCTCTGTTTGAGGGAGGGTATTTTTAAGTTTAAAATGTTGCCTTGTACGCCGACATATAAGGTACTCTAAGATCGAGTACCAAAAAGGAAAGTTCATCAGAACATTTATCAAAATAGCTAGCACAGGGAATCTCTATCTATAAAAGACAGGACGCGCGTGTGTGTGTGTGTGTGTGTGTGTGTGTGTGTGTGTGTGTGTGTAACGAATGCACGGCCGCAATTTTTGACGGATTTGCACCAAAATTTACATGCACACGCTCCAACTCAGCGGTAAGGCCAAGACCGACTTTGCATTTCCCAACTCCCATCGATAATGGAAATAATCGATTTTTCATGCTTCTACGGCAGTTTTCCACTAATTTGCGGCCATTTTGTACTGGCCAGAGTGAGAGCCTATAGCTGGCTGCCACGAATAGGCAGGAAGATTCTATTGGCCAGCGTGAGAGCCAACAGCTGACTGACACGAATGTTAACTAGCATGCTAGCATGCAAAAAAATCGATAGCTGCATTCGTCACAAGTGGGAAAAATTTGAATCTGCATGGCACTTTACTCCAATTGGATCATTCGCTTGCTTAAACTCAACGTTGTTTCTGATTCCGCAGAACTGGGTTGGGTGTGAAAAAGTATTTGTTGTTAACATTCTTTTTTCATTCGGTTTTCCAGTTACGAGTCCTTTTTTAAAGCTGATCGTTTTGTGTTCATTTTGTTTAGTTCTTTTTTCATAACAGATTTAATGTTTAGTATAGAGTTTAGAAAAAATTCGCAGTGTGAGATAGGCAAGAAGTAAGGCATGTAGCAACATCAGCACGTCAAAGGACACTCCTTTAAAGGCAAAGAAGGGCAAAAATATTTTAAGTCAAGTGATAGCGATTGCTGTATGAGTCGTACAATTTTTTAATCAAGCACGGGCAACGCCGGGCCATGCTACTAGTCTATGATAAGTCGATGGGCAAGTGACTTGAAGCCGACCATTTGACAGTTATTTGAAAAGCACAGAACAAGTAAGTTTTTCCAGAGGGACTAGAAAGGAAATGTTTGAGAAATATGGTAAAGATAATTATATTATTTATTTATTTGTTGAAGCTTCAGCTTTCTGGTTCTCTCTCTTTTTGCTCAATCTTGGTTCTACGATATTACTGATAAATGAAGCCATCTTTGTAGATTGGCCGTCATGTTTTCCTTTAAGCAGCTTTTGTTATGCATTTATGATGGGGGAAGTTCTTTCCAGAAGCGTCTGAATGTGACAGTTCACCGAACAATTAAAACCAGTTTTCCCTTCTCGCGGCGTGATGTATCCAGTGTAGTTTACTTTATACTATAGATATTATTCATTCGACAGTAGGTGGGGGGAATAATGTATACATCATAAGGTAAACTAGGTATAACAAGTAAATGGTAGAGAATAACAAATAATAATGGAAAAATGTGTTGATAGTAAAGTTCAGATTTACTGGTTTCATACGAAAAACATTCAGTATGTGTTCGACTGTGCAGCTAACATTACCGCCGGTTGAAATTTATACAATCTTTTTCTTTAAAGAGTTTTCTGAAATAGGATATAGACTTTCCTGTTTTCCAGTATATAGTAATTTTCCAAGGGTGTCTTATATGTGGCACAATGCTGAAACCCAAATGAGGACCGAACTCACCACTCAACTGTAATCGTCCTAGCTACACAAGCTTGCTAACCATTACTCCACCTCGAGGTGATTCCTCTTTTTAGTCTTAAGACCACATCACGTTGAAGCAATGGATTTCGTACGATCACCGAAATTAAGTAACGTCGATGGGTGACCGCTTTGGTTTGGTTTGGTTTGTTTTACGGCATATCAACCTCAATGGGTTATTTAATGCCGACAAAATTTTCATTGTTGGTAATATTTTTTCAAAAATCTATTCCTGGTAATAATTTTCCTTCGCTGGTAATTTTTTTTTTTTAAAGATGTATACCTGGTAATCTGTTCTTTTGTTTGTTTGTTTTTTCAAAAATGTATTGCTGGTAATATTTTTTTTACAAATTATTTCTGATATTAAAACCTATTTTTACAGTTTCATAGTATTTTGACCCCCCCCTAACAGGTGCTACCAGCTCGGGTCAGATTGGACCTTTAAACACCAGCAATTAAAAGGTGGTTCCACGCTCTTGAAAACCTCTTGATCAGAGGCTTTGCTGTTGGACGGGTGACCGCTTGGGAATACCAGGTGCTGTAAGTTTACGTGTGCGGATGGCGGGAAGGTTAATGGCTGCTAATTTTAATCTAGAACCTTGTTCCAATTCCTGTTGGGTTTGTTGGATTGTCTTACGGGCAAATACCGTTGGGATAGGTATTAATCCACTTCTTCTCTCCCAACTATGGTCTAATTAGTAAGACTTGTGACATTAAAACCATGACTAACTCGAAAAAAATTTCTGGCTTTAAAAAAACGTAAAGGGATGATAAGCCGTAAAAAACAAAGCAATCTAGTATAGATCGAATTTCCATTCTAAACTTTTGTTTAAGTATAAAGTCATCAATCTGACTACCTAATTATGTTACCTTTTAGTTACTTGTCCTACCCAAGATTTACCTTAACTTCCACCCCCACTGAGTCAGGTTGGGACAAAATGTCAGTTTTTAACGTGGGGTCCAGAGTGTTTCAACTCGCACCGCTAGTCGTAGTTTGTCTAAGCTGGCCAGAGCTTCCTAAGCTAGTTATAGCCGGTCATACCACAGCTACTTAACAGATGTCACGCAACGGAGGGGAGCGTAAGCGTAAGAGAGGGGAGAAGGCGTCTGGTACGGAGCAGATACAACAGTTGCACCATGCATCACGATGGGAAAAACCCACTTGTCTTCCTCTGCCAATCCCTCCAAAAGAATCCAGAAGGAAAGCCCCAGTCAATTGTCTTACCCTGCAGTTGTAAGTTTTCAAGTAATGTGGCTCTAGTTATTCTTGTGCTGGAAGTTTTCGACTATTTCTTTTGAAAAAAAAGTTCTTTGTTTGTGATTCTGAGGGGCAAGTCTGTAAGATTTGATAAAGTGTTGTCTTCTGTAGAAACTAGAGGTTTAATGTACTTACTTTTAATCACTGATCTGGAAAAACTTGTATATAGATGATAGTTTCGATATTTCTGAGCGAGCTTGCTTTATTGAGATTAACTAAAATCTGTTCGGCATTGGTTTATTATCAGCCAGCATGAATAGAGTTACTAGGATAACAAAAAAGCAAGAAAGTTGATGACTGATTAAATGTCGTGACCACGAATGTCATCCCCAGGCGAAGTGAGCTTATTCTGAGTCAGAAATCTTCCACTGTGTTATTCCACCATGATGGGTTAGAAGCATGTGTTTTTGACATGCGGGATTTAGATGAGCCTAGAACATTAGCTTTCATATATTCAGGTCATTTTTTTATCTAGGCCATAATAGTTTCCTTGTGCTCGAAAAGATTGGTTAATTTTTTCAGAAACAAATATAATATGTATTCTTGGCAAAGATTTTAAACAATATGAGGGCGAACCAAAACTTCAGGAAAGCCCAGCAGATCAATTTGTCCATCTAAAAAAGACACTCAGGGTTTCGAGTTTCTCTGAATTTTCTATCTTTTTGTCATCTTCTTCTACTACTACTGCACCCATCGATCTTTTCATCGACTTCTTCTTCTACTGCTAAACTCTACTATCTTTTCGCCTTCTTCTTCTTTTACAACACCCTCCTAGTTTTCGTTTTCTTCTTCTACAAGTACACGATACTATTTTTTCGTCTTATTTCTTCTACTATTATCTTTTTATCTGCTTCTTTTTCTACACCCTCCTATTTTTCCATCTTCTTTTTCTTCTAATAATACACCAGTCTATTTTTTTTACCTTCTTCTACTACTAATACAACTATTACAACTTTTACTACACACTTCTATCTTTTCGTCTTCTACTTCTTTACTGCTACTAGTACTACGAAACGCTTCTATCTTTTTGAAGACATCTTGTACGGCTACACCCTCCTATCTTTTCTTCTTCTTCTACTACTACTACTACTGCTACTACTAGTCCCAAAAAACTTTTCGGCTTCTTCTTCGGCTTCTTCTTCGGCTTCTTCTTCGGCTTCATCTTCTATAACGACACTCTCCTATCTTTTTTATTCTTCTCTCTCTAGTACTACTACTACAACTTCAACCTCCTATCTTTTCTTCTTCTACTACTACTACACACTCCGACATTTTCTTCGTTTTCTTTTTCTTAATCTTCTACTACTAATAATACTACTAGTCCCTCAAAAAACTTTTCGGCTTCTTTCCGTCTTCTTCTTCTACTACGATACACTCCTATCTTTTTGTCCTCTTCCTCTAGTGCTACAACTACTACTACACCCTCTATCTTTTCATCATCCTTTTCTACTTCTACTACTACTTCTAATACGCGCTCCTATTTGTTCGTCTTCTTCTACTAATACACCCTCTTATCTGTTCCTCCTCTTCTTCTTCTGATACCTTCGTCTTCTTATTCATTTACTACTACTACTACTACACCCTTCTATCTTTTCGTCGTCTTCTTTATCTACTTCTACTACTACACCCCACCAATCTTTCAGTTTTTTCTTCTACTACTATAGCCTCCTATCTTTTCATCAACGTCCACTACTGCTACTACTAAACCCTCCTATCTTTTCGTCTTCTTCTAAATCATCCTTTTATCTATTCGTCTTCTTCTTTACTACTACCACTTCCAACTATTTCGTCGGCATCTGCTACTATTGCTAGTATTATTAATACTAATATTAATAATAGTAATATTAGTAATGGTTAGCCAGCTTGTCTGGCTAGATCAATTAAGACTGAATAGTGAGTTCGATCCTTACTGGATGTCCTATACTTTCGTCCTTGTGCTACATCTAAGCTTAGAAAATCATGGGGCTCTTCAGAGAAGGGCAGAGTAAGAGAAAGGGCCGATGATGCGGTTGTAGTATCTGTTACCTTCTCTCCTTCTTTGCGTACCAATTTTAAAAACCGACATTGTGTCAAAACGTGACTCAGATGGGAGTCATGGTAAATACTTGATTCTTGTATTGCTTGTACTGTTAGCACTCCTCAGTTGCGTCTCTGTCTTTGGGCGGAACGCAACCTAGTTGTGTCTCCGACTGCGATAACCACCTCATTGGGGGAATCGGAAGTAATATCGATGCCAGTGAAGTTGACGGTTGTGGAGGCTGGCCTATTTTGGGCTTTGGCTCGGTTATCTGCGCACATTTTCCTTACATTAAACCGACCTTGTGTCACATCGCGTCACCGTGGAAGGTCAATTAAATACCAGCACTATCTTGTCCCATTGGCAGACAGGGGATTTCTCTCCTCTGTCGAGAATATTTCTCAAGCCTCAAAGGGCCATCACCGCAGGCAGTACCTCTCTACTTCCGGGGTGGGGGGTATTTCTTGGGGCCTGAGCCCTCCCTAAAATTGCACTCGATAATTTTTTCCACATTGCTGACGATAAACCTGCATTAAACTCAATGTTGTGTCCCATTTCGTTGCGTCGTGGATACAAGTTTTAATGATTAATTTAATTTTGGCACCATTTTATGAAATGTAAATCATAATTAAATCTGTTAGTTTCAACAAAACAATTGAATTTACAACAGAAGAAACAAACATGAAAATCGTTTGTCTTAATTTATTAAATATGGCTTCTTGTTATTTTAGAATTCGAACAAACCAGAATGTTACCCTCCAGGCAAATCACAAGATAACAATTTAAAATACAAATTAGCTTTTCTGAACGTAATTAATAAAGGTTTTTATACTTTATACTTGATTTGCATTATGATTGCAAATATGAAAACTGATATAAAGTGATAGAGTGGTCTGCCATTGTTTTGTTACCCTCCTCTTTGATAGAGCTATTTCTGTTTACTGAGACTAGTAAAGGACACTATACACGAACTTTGTATTCTCAATTGAATAAAGCTTTCTTAAAGCCGACATCTGCGTCATTTTGTCATTACAATGATTATAATAATCAATGACTATTTTCTTTCAAAATAATCTTCTTTTACGGGGGTGTTACTAATCAGTTTTAACGGTTTTTTTAAGCAGTTTGCGTAAAAGAAAAGGACATCAATACGCAAGGGGGACGTTTTATATCAATAAGCAGAAAACACTAACTAGAATTGAAAATATTAATAGGATTTATCTATTAATGTTATACACGAATATTCGGTATCAAGTTAACAAATATGTGTTTCGTTAATGAAGCAAATGCGTTTATGCTATAATATCGAGATCTACTGAATTAAACATAAACAAGTGAAGGCAAAATAAAGCATGATTATATTGCGAGGCTTTCACGCTTTATAAATTAGCACTTTATTCTGGATTGAATGTCGACCACTAACGAAAAGTGAGTACAAAAATACCAATACCACGAATACTAATAGAACCAAGCAGACTAAAATAAAAAGAGGTTACATGTAATTACTTTATATGCGTAAGAAAATCCGTGCTATGAATTACTAATACAGATATGTACAGTCACGAGATTTATGAATGACTAACTTACAACATTACGCTTTTCTTGCTATTCCTCTTAATGTTTCTTTATTACTCACTTCTCTGCCTCTCTCTCTCTCCCTATATATATATATATATATATATATATATATATATATATATAAAAGTGAACATAGAAGTCAACACTTAGAGGCAACAGTCTGTTTCATGCTATATGCAATCGTCAGGCCACATATGCTGTTATTTTTCTCGGCTATTTATATATATACGGGTTAGTGGTGCATTGTGGGTATTCTGTTATGGCAGTTATTTCACCGGAAGTCGTTTGTTTATCTATTTAGGTCAAATTATATTGCTTGTTTTTATTTTTGTTTCTTATTTTATTTATTTATTTATTAACGTAGTCAAAATTTGTTTATATCACTTATTTAACAGTTTTATTTTGGTTTGGGAATTTAATTAAAGCTATTTGTTCAGTTTTGGGGTTGATTGTTGTAGTTCATTCTGAGCATTATTTTGGCGGGAACAGTTTTTAATTGATTATCTTTATTTGGGATTGCTTTGTTTATTTATTTACTTGGATGAATTTAGGTTAATTTATTTTACTTGTATATTTTCTCTTTTCGGTTTTCGATTTTTAAGTAACATAGTATTTATTCATGTTTTATTTCTATTTTTTTTTTGTTATTTTGTTTATTAGTATATTTATTTGTTTTTATTTTATTTTTTCCGTTTTTAATTTTTTAGGTTACGTAGTAAAAATTTATTTTCATGTCTGCATTTTGAGATGAGCTCGGATCTTTTGTTTAATAATTTGTTTTGGTCGGGGAAACTAATGATATCTATTTTTTCCTCCGAGCAAAGTTTGCAAGTTTTTGATTGGTTATTGTAGGCTGATGATTTTTTCCTTACCTTCAAAGATATTTTTGGTGTGATGTTCGTTTTGTTTTTAATTTAATGGGAAATTAAAAAAAATAAAATTCCATAAATATAGCACAAGACTATATTTCTTTATATATATATATATATATATATATATATATATATACATATATATATATATATATATATATATATATATGTGTGTGTGTGTGTGTGTGTGTGTGTGTGTGTGTGTGTGTGTGTGTGTGTGTGTGTGTGTGTGAAAATATTATAGAAAATAGGAATGAAACTGGTTTGGTAAATAATCCAAAATTCCTTAGTATTTTTGTTATTATTTTTAAAAAATAGTGCTCGATACGAAAGTAGAGCATAAATATAATTATTTATTTAAAAATATGATTCCAACTCGCTACATAAGAGGTCTCATACTTCCTCGACGTAACCCTAGACTTATCGAGCAACACGTACCAACCTTATAGAAAACCAAATGCTAACCCCTTATATATACACCCGAAGTCAAACCACCCTCCATCCACAATTAAACATATACCCTCATCAATAGAAAATAGAATTAGCAGTAACTCCGCCAACAAAGTAATATTCCACCAACATAACGACTTCTATAACACTGCCCTAAAAAGTAGTGGTTATAAAAATGCTAACATTAAATATAGGGACAATTGCAATAACCAAAGGAAAAAAAAACAGGAAAAGAAACATCATTTGGTATACACCTCCGTTCAACCAAATGGTTAGTATTAAACTAGGACAGAAGTTCTTAGCTCTAATCGATAAACACTTCCCCACCAAAAGTAGGCTTAGTAATATATTCAATAAGAACACACTAAAATTGGGTTACAGCTGCACTGAAAATCTAGAAGGTATAATAAGAAGACACAATAATAAAATCCTGAACAAACCCCCATACCTGAATAGTTTTAATAAAAACTCTACACTTAAATCAGATAATAATAGGGAAAAATTATGCGATTGTAGAAACCCGGAAGACTGCCCATTAGAAAATAAGTGCTGCATCAAATCTGTGGTATACCAATGCACTATATCATCCACTGAGAATCCTAACAATAATATGATATACATTGCGTCCACGAAAAATGCTTTTAAAACCAGATGGAGGCAGCATAAATGCTCCTTCAACAACATAAACAAAAGACATCAGACCTCTCTATCTACATATTTTTGGCACCTGAAAGAAAAAAATAGGACACCTAAAGTAAAATGGAAAATTATTAACAGGACTAGAACTTGCAAAACTTGGGATGACCCATGCCCTTTGTGCCTCCATGAGAAACTACACTTTATTAAGCTTCTAAACAATAAAAATCTATTAAACAACAGGCATGAATTAACGGTTTTCTGTCGACACTACCAAATTTACGCTCTGAATAACTAGCTAATAACACGCATACAATAAAATAAATTTTAAAATCCATATCCCATATACATAGTTTTAATACCCTACAAAAAAAGATAACCCTTATGAAGTCGTCAAAAAACAAACGTTACGGCTTTTTTATATACACAAATCCCTTTCATAAAGAGATATAATAAAAGAATAAAAAAAAATAAAAAATAAAAAAAATAAATAAATCTCCATAGACGCTCAAGCCAGACTATGCGAAAACTTCCTCCGTCGTTAATTTAGCCACCCCCACCTTACCCTGACCCGGCATCTATGAAAGTAACTCTATACTGATACAAATTATTAACACCCCACCCCTGCCTATTCTAAACAATCCGCCCTTGATGTTACCATGGAAATTTTGATTTCAATTCTGAATATACTATTAAAACTCGTAAATTTCAGAAATAAGTTATTCCCAAAAAAATTTCGCTTGAAGATGGAACAGAGCCTACATTAACTCAAGTTAATTCAAATATTATTTTGAAGTTTTCGGCTCTTGTTTTGAAACATGAGACCTCTTATGTAGCGATTTGGAATCATATTTTTAAATAAATAATTATATATATATATATATATATATATATATATATATATATATATATATATATATATACAAGTATATGATTGGTGTATACGGAAAGAATTCTCATCACTTGATAAGACACCGGAGGTGTTGAAACAAAATGGCTATTTTTGTAGTGATTATATAACATATTTATGTTATAATTTTTAAATAAATAATAATAATAATAATAATAATATATATATATATATATATATATATATATATATATATATATAATATCAACTATGAACATAGACACAATATCTTGACCGTGTTTTGAAAAATGAAAACATTATATGAAGACATACATGCAACAAACTATTTCTTATTTAACAGTTAAAATATTTCATCTTTGAAAATCTCTAAATGTATAGACAAAAGTACTCGGATAAAAAGACCATTCGGACTGTTTTTATATAATTTATCATCTGAAAAGAAAAAAATATATTAGACCGCATGAGAAATTGTATAAAAATTAAATCAAATCACATTGTCGTATTCAATGAAATGTGCATGAAAGGATTGCTGCCTAAATACACAAGTATATACATACATACATATATACATATATATATATATTGTAACAGCAAAATTGTCCAGTTGCTAGATCAAGCTCTAACATGTTGTATCTTACTAGATTTCTCCAAGGTTTTTATAACATTATTGGGCTCTGAACAATAAGAATATATAATTACTCTCTAAGCTTAACAGAGTGTATATATATTAGTGAATTTCAACAAGGGTTAGGGTTAGGTTAATAGAATGGCATCAGTGTGGCAAGTCAAATAGAGAAATTGCTAGGTTTTTCCAGGTTAATCATGAAACGGTTAATAATATTGTCAAGGCATTTAATGAAGAAGGCCAGTGTCGTGTGAAACAATGTTCAGGAAGACCAAGCATCGTGCTCAAAGGGAAGTCATCAGAAACCGTCGTCAGAGCGTCAAAGATGTCGCTAACAGCATGGAAATGTCGCCATATATGGTGTGAAAGACCCTGAAAGAGCTAGGCTATCAAAGAAGAGTTGCAAGAAAGAATCCCTTGATTTCAGAGGTTAACAGGAACCTTTGTATGGGCTAGGCGAGAAAATTCGAGAGCAAAGATTGTTAATTTTGACAGTCGGTAATTTGGTCAGATAAAAATAAATTCTGCCAATATTCTAATAATTCGAGATTGGTTTATGTTTGGAGAAATCTGAATGAGACTTGGAACACTGAATGTCTGCAGGCGACCGGGAAACATTGTGGGATTGGAATAATGGTGTGAGGCGTTATCTGGTTTGGAGGGAAATCTGAACTGATTCTTGTTGACGAGCGGTTGAATAGTCCAAAATACTGTCAAATATTAGAGAAAGGACTACTTCCATTATTTGAAACAAATTAAATTGACAAGAATGTCTAACTTTTTCATAATATTGGGCGCCATGTCATGCGAGCAAAGTAGCAAAGGCCTGGAATGAATCGCAAAGAATCAAGTCACTGCCATGAATAGCCCAAAATCCTAACATGAATCCAATAGAGCACGTTTGGGAGCACCTTGACCGAAGATTTCGAGAGCGTGCAACCAAACTCACGTCAATGATAACCCTTAAAGAAACATTGCTAAAGGAGTGGCAAATTATGGCTCAGACGATTGTTGAAAATTTGATCAAATCCATGAAAAATCGATTACAACTACTAATACTGAAACTAGAGGACCAACTCCATACTAGTTCCAAATACTGTTTGTTTATGTCGAAGAGGGTTTACGTAATTAAATTTTGAAATTGGATGTAGTTTATTCCTCCTGGCTAAAAACCTTTCTTAGGCCACTGTATCTGTATATATATATATATATATATATATATATATATATAGAGAGAGAGAGAGAGAGAGAGAGACTGTTTCACTGCATCATAGCTCACCAGTGCGGTTTGACTCGCGATTGCTTCAAGCCGGGATAGAAACCCAACCGAATTGAGATCAGTCAAAGACGCTCACCCTTTGGCCACAAGCGTACGCTGCAGAGATGGGGAGTTTTTAACGAAACAACCTTGTCCGAAGACGTCGTAAAGGACGGAAAACGTCATACGACAATTTTCTCCACTTTATAATACACCTTTCCTACAAAACTGTCCTTTATGTATAAAAATTTATATATCGTTATTCCATATGGATATATATTTATATATATATATATATATATATATATATATAGAGAGAGAGAGAGAGAGAGAGAGAGAGAGATGTATGATTAAGCGTCCTGTGATCATCAGTATATCACATTTATTTTTAGTAACTTTTCTGATTGACATGATTTCAGTGAGAATACCCTAAAATCCTTATATTCCCATTGTATTTGGTGTTTTCTGGACAGTATACCCAATAGTAACTTTTGCAAAACTAAGAATATGGTGATGACTACACGTCATTGAGCACTGTATTGAGAAAATCATCGTTAGTATACATTTGGCTAAATTTTATTTCATCTGAATGATAAATAATTAATATAATATATATGGGTGTGTGTATGTTTGTGTGCCTGTGTACAGCATGGACAGGAATATTGACAATGGATGGTGACAAATCTTAAACTCAATCGTCAGGCTATCGATTACCTGATGTTAAAGAATAACATTTAATGAAAAAAAAATAGATCATGTGTATAATATACGAAAAAATGTTTCATTCAAAATCGTTCCCTTCAGTTGAGTTATCCATGACTTAAAGAAGTAGTGAGCACACTTATTTAAACGGTTCATCTTTATAAGTGGCACAAGCAACCAAAACACAATTAAGGGTATGACTCTATAATTTGGCAGTCTGCAACATTCATCAGCAATTTTTTTTTTTATATCTAAAATGTTACTTTACAGAGGAAGGAGTTCAACAATAAATAATTGTGTAAAATAAGGCTAGGGACTTATTGAGAAAACTAAGCTGAGATTCAGCATCCATCAATCTCAGGAGGTCGTGGAGCACGCTCAGCCAGATGACGTTTTAGTTGCAGGGTCTATATTACTGCTTGTAGTTTCTCAAGTGCACAAGGATTGGGTAGGGAGATATGGGGTGGGCAGACTACTACCCCTACAATAGCCCCTATTTCCATATCGATGAAATGGTTGAATGGTAAGACAAATGCCGATACACATATTTCCTGCGCGCTGCAATAGTTACCAGAATGTTGCTAGATACAAATACGACGTTTTTTTTTGTTTTTTTTACTTCGGCTTGACCCTCAAAGACTTTACCATGAGTCTGTATAGTCGTAAGTAAGTGTAGATTTTAATTCAAGTTTTTTTTCTTTTCTAAGATGAGCTACTTTTCTGGGTTTACGAACCCTGTCACTCGGATGCATTAATGAAAACTTGAAAGAGACAGACGACAGTGGCACCCTAGTTCGTTCTATGGGATTAAGTGAATCAGATAAATTGTCTGAATATATTGTCTTGGCCCCCGAAATAAATTTTGAGCCGGCTTCTATGTGACCTGGATATCAATAACTTTCTAGCCTTTCTCGCTCTTAACAAAAATTATTTTATTGCTATCTCTCTTAATATCTGTTATGCGAACCATTTACGATTGGGTCGCTTATCAGCTGTTTTCCTGATATTGCATTCACTATGCCCTGTGAGTGCCAAATTCTCTAAGCCTTTTTTTTTACTCATTATGTTTCCGGAAATTTCAACTATCTTTTTTCAGATTCTAAGTATGTGTCCTTTTTGTTTCCATCTTCCCTAAAATATCATCATTTCTCGCGTTTTTAGTCAATGGTATTTTTACCATTCCTCTGTAGAAACTCATTTCTCCTACTTCAAGTCTCTTCTTCATCTGTGAGGATTTTATTTAGCATTCGTGACCATATTGAAGGAGCGATAATACATAAAAGTTCAGTACTCGTTTTTGTCTCAGACAAAATTTCCGTTTCTTAATTATTTGCTTAGCATTTAGGGGGCATCTTTCTCTGTTCCAATGTGCCTTCTGATTTCGTTATCACATTTTCAGTGCTATATTAAAACATTTCACATATATCTCATTTTCTGTATACTTGCTGGATTTTATTGCCTTCAAATCATATTCCAAACCTTTTGCCGACAACCATACATTTTGTCTGCTTACAATTGATCTTTAGTCCTCTCTTATGATTTTCTTTGATTACCATATTTAGGTCTTCCTGTAGTTCCCTTGCTTTCTCTGCTGTCAACACAGTCATCTGCATATCTAATGCTGTTACGAGTGTTGGTTACTAATAAATGAGTCCTGATAGGATTTCTATTTCTCTTACGATTGCTGCATTGTAAAATTTGAATGTCCTTATGTTACATCCCTTTTTATATCTGTTAAAAAAGTAATTATTCCTTAATTTTTAAAAGAAAACATAGAAAGGTTTTGGGATATATCCGTTAAAAAAGTCGCATTATAAACGTTAGAAGGTAACATCTAGAGTTCCTCGACGTGGTTTAATAGTTAGCAAGCTTGTCTCGCTACGTCAGTTACGGCTTAATAGATTATGCCTTTGACTTTGTTTCACTTCTAAGTTACTCTAAGAAAATGCCCTTAGAAGTTAACGTCTGGATACTTTGTCCTTCCTGTTTGAAACTAACAACATAGTTTCATATTAATACTATGAAACGTTCTCGGTCTGACTGTAAAGCGTTTCCGAATAAATAATTTTGTTGGGTTAGACTTTTCTTAAGTAGTTTGGACGGTGAAATTTTCAATGCTCTCTCGTTTACTCAATTTACAAAGTTTCTTTTAAATCCTGAAATGGTATCTTCTGTTCACTTCCTGTTACAATTAATAAACAAAACGCGTCTGAAATATAAAAGCCAGACTATCTTATATATAAAGTACAGTGTATGTGTGTTTGTCCAAGCAACTCCTCTGCTCCGACTGGTCCGATTTCAATGTTTCGTAGCTCATTCAAAAGCCCTATAAAAGTTAGGCACAGGGAAGGATTTTCGTTGAGCTCAGGGTTGACCGATTATGCGAGATTAAAAATATATATTAATATATTATACTAGCCATTATCTTTGCTTTTTATGGTTCAAGAAGAGTAACTGTTATTTTCCCTTTGTATCCAAAACTGCAGTGCACGTTTTGTTATAAACTAGCTTAAAAGCCATCCTATCGGGCGGTATTTAAGCTAGCTCCTGTGGATGATTCTTGGTATGGCCATCATCACAATAACTAGGGAGGAGGAGATGCGATAGACATCAATAAACTACAGAAGAAATCAAAATTGATCACTGCATTTAAGTATTTAATTGATATTTAAGCTTACCTTTTAAAAGTTCTTCAGCTATCATTTAAAGACGATTTGATATGCGTAGATCCTTATTTTCCCTGCAAACAATTATTTTTATTTCATGGTTGACAGAACAGGGGAAAAATTAATATAGTGTAAAGATGGGAAAATAGAAATTAAAATTAGTTATACATTCAACAAGTGAAGACTTAGAGAAATATAATGGCTAATTAAGTAAAACATATATTATGGAATGTATATAAATAAATACGAAATTGGAGGACAATTATCCAACGAATTCTGGAGTTTAAAAAGGCCCAACTCTATTTCATAGTAATTTATACGCGACATTTACTCGTTTCTCCCCCACTAGGACGAGATGTGTCTTTTTTTTAGGTGGGGACCCGAGCGCGTACAACCGGGCAAGGAACAAAAATTGCACACAGTCCCCGCAACCGTCGGTTGCGCTGGCCTCGGTGCGAGCACCGATCCCTCTCTCTGGTGCCATGAGAGGGTGCGGCCTAAGGGCAACTGTTCCCCTGGGCTGGGATAGTAATTCATACACTAAAATCTCAATATCTGTATTATATATTATCTGCTTCTAGGTGATATCACTCTTCAGGTTTAACTAATTTACATATTGATTTTTCAAAAAGTATATTTCCTTAATTAACTGTCCTTCATTAGTGTTCTTTGATTTTCATATCAAAAATAGTTCTGTTTGGGAATATTTTTTTATATAGTGCCGAAAATTATTTGAAATTTGCATTTTACTTGCCTTAAGTTGGGATTTATTTGTAAAACTTCGCTTAATTATAACATGCCAATTTATGAATGAAATGTTCATTAAAAATTTTTGTTTCAAATGTTTCAATTAGTGAATATATCTTATTTGCGAAGCGATAGCGAGTGGGCAAATCCTGAAAGTATTTAATAAAGTCATTATTTATTGTTGTTAAAATCGCTTATTTATTCTCGGTCGGCAACGAAGCGTATATGTAAAATAGGAAAACTATTGTTCTAATCAAATAAGTACTCATGCAGAAACTTTATTTAATTTGAAATGTTGACAGACATTCAATCTTATTACCATAACGGTGGATATTTAATCAGAAGAAAAGCCACTTAGTTGTTCTCATACTAAGTACGATAAAAGCATTTATATATGGAGGCGTCAGACAAATTTAAAGATGAATATTATATTGAATGAGAAAAGGAAAATATAAAATGCGATACTAGCCATAGGTCGTAAAAAGACAGAAAACAAAATATTTATACATAAATAAACAACATCGTTTGCTACGAATTATGTTTTATCATCTTTTGTCGTAAAACTGTATTTTCACCTAATCCTCTTTAGACTCAAGCGCAGTCAAATGCCAGACAATGTTGCCTGGCAACGTTCTTAATTTCAGCAAGAAGAAAACAGATTTCAAGAAGGAAAATATTGCTGCCAAAAAACCAATTACTATCAGTCATCTGTGCGCATGTTTAAGTCCAATGTCAAATCGACACTGGAACCTGTAGAGTGATCAACGTTTTAGCAACAAAAATTGGCAGATATTAATCAACCCATGTCTTAGGTGCATTTTCAACATTAGGTGACATTAAGAAATTGTGGCGAAGATCTGAACGGGAACTCGTTATCATGTAGATCTTGCAGAAGAAGTGGAGTTGAATAGGACACAGTATCAAATAACCAACATCCAGTATCATGCGCTGAATCCCATGGTGGGAAAGTAACTAAAGCTGGCCTAGAAATACCTGGTAACGTGACACAGATAATGAATTAAAAATATGGAGAAGCGACTGAACGCAAATAAGAGGAAGTGCTTACACACAAATTCAATGGAGGTTTGACGTCGATGGCCTATGCTCTTCGCAGAGTGAAAAGATCTAATAATAATGTGACTAATAAATAAGTTTAATCTTAATTTCACATACGATTAGAAGTGGAAAACATCTTATTACGGACACCTGTTATTGTACGAGTGGACAAATTGATAAGAAAGCAGGAAATGGAATTCACTTCACACAAATGCCCCTGGGTAAGTGCATGAATCCAGTTCTCTGCTCTAGGTATGTGTTAAATAGCAAGATAGACTAGGTTCTGTATTTTAATTAACAACCATTTTAGAAGGAATAATGCGAAAACTGTGGAAATGTGATGGGAAACCACTTTACCTGAAGAAGCCATGACAATGCAATATTTGCTTATGTTGAAGGAAATAAAAGCTATGGGGAGCCATGGTCGACTGAACACTGCAGAGACCCCCCCTCTCCCTCTCTCTCTCTCTCTCTCTCTCTCTCTCTCTCTCTCTCTCTCTCTCTCTCTTTTCTTTTCGGGGCGTAACCAATGTTATCTTCTGCTTTCTCCTTAATGATAATTCATCTCTTTCTGGTACTAGGTTCTAAATATATTTGTAGAAAATTGATTGATACTTTGCTTGCTGTTTTTCATGCTTTACTTAAAATTCGTCGTATCCTTTGAGTGTTAAAATCTCTAAACCTTCTAATTATATCTTCCAACCATTCAATGTTTTTATTGTTTCCTTTTTCTTCCTATTTTACTTAGAACTTCCTTATTTCTTATATTCTCTGTCGTTGATATTCTCTATATTAGATTATGCGAACATTATTCGAAAATAATTATTCGCAAAGCATTTATTAGAATCGTAAATTATTTGAATGAAAATTACTCGAAATGACAATCAGACAAAATGATAATTATTCGAAAGGTAAAAATTAAAAGAGAAAAATACAGATGATAATTATTCGAAATACATATATCGTTAATAAAACAATTTAGTAAGAAAAATCCTCTTAAATCTAAGTTATGTAATACTGCAAGCAAATGGTCAACTACTGAAAAGTACTCGTTAAAAGACGCCACTATTTTTTTTAAGTTTTCCGTTTACGTCGCGGTATTTCTTGCTGCACTTGATATTTTGGCAACATGCGCTTACTTCTGAGGCACGGTGGAGTAATGGATAACGGAACGAATTGAGGAATCGGAGAGCCGAGTTCGAATTCCAGTCGGATCCATTACATGCACTTACGTGGTAATAACCTTTGATAATGTATTGATACTCTTCTTCTGGCTGGCAACCGGTATATGAGAAGGAAAACTCTGAATTCGAACTAGACTTGAGAAGTTTGGGGTCTATCAAGCTATCTTCCCGAAGAAACACAACTTCAGGGGCTGCGCTATATGCGGTGCCCCTACGATTTTGATGGGTCACAGGATTCATGATCGCGATCTTACTTTTGCAATATGAATTTCTTTCAAGTCCTAATCGCTTTTAAGAGCATCTAAGAATTTCCATATTGTGAGATGATTGGATGATACTTGCTGCAAAAAGGCTCTATATTATCCTTTAAGTGCGTTATTACTTCTAGGTGCATCAGCATTGGCTTTCTCAAAGCAGGACCACATACGCATTTCAAACATAGATATTTCGAATAATTATTATTTGGTATAATTGTCCTTTGGATTAATTTTCATTCAAAAAACTTACAATTCGAATGTTTTTTGAATAATTGTCACCATTTTATATTCTTAATTTCGCGCATGCGCGTTGTTGTTGTTGTTTTTATTATTATTTTGTCTATTGCACAATATAGTATGGTCAATTGGGCACCGTCTGTGAGAAAAAGAGCGTCATGACACCATTCACTCCGAGAAAAATTCGAAAACGGCATTCTTGGCATTCGCGCTAATACGAACTTTTCAGAGTGTTTAGCTATCAATCTAAGGACAGGGGAGAGGATTAGGAAAGAGTTGGATTACTCTGATGATGATTACGAAGTTACGGCAGCTAATAGGTCTGATAAGAAAAGAGACCCCGAATTTGTTGGTGATGGCCTCAGACTCAACACGGAGGCCTGTATCAAGTGCCTTGAGGCGGTAGTTCTCTCCTGGGTCAAAAGGGTGCCTGCTAGAATACGCTAGGCACCATGCCACACAAGCGGGAAAACCCAGTCATGGCTTCTAGACAATTTCTGCAACCATATTAATTCTGACCACCTATCTCCCCAAACTGCAACACTCTTGATTATTATGTGTGGGGTGCAGTTGATCGAGAGACCAAAAAAATTTCAAGTAACACCAAAGATGATCTGAAGGCAAAGATTATGGCAGCATTCACCAATTTAATCAAGGAGACCGTCCAGAAGAGTTACAGGAGATTCCGAAGTCGTTGGAGCTCGTGCTTGAAGCAAATGGCCAGTGTAATGAATAAATTTATTCTTTAGTATTTCAAGATATTTTTGTGTAATTTTGGTAAATATATCTATTAAAATGAGATGTCAGTGTCATTTTCATTTTTTGCGTAATTTAAACGACAATTTATCCATCGCACTCTGTATATCTGTTAAAATGAGATGTCAGTGTCATTTTCATTTTTTGCGTAATTTAAACGACAATTTATCCATCGCACTCTGTATATCTGTTAAAATGAGATGTCAGTGTCATTTTCATTTTTTGCGTAATTTAAACGACAATTTATCCATATCTCCCTATATTTTCGAACATTTTTTCGATACGCTATATTCGACGGTTAACATCATATCATTATCTGTTCAAATCTCCTTTTTAAAGGAAATGTCTCACTTTCATTACATCTAGAAGGGTAAATACTAAATGGTAATCAATTACTCGTTCGTTTATTTCTAATTTATTGTTCTCTTATTACGTTTCTCAGTTTCTAAAAAATGTGTTTTTCCATTCCTATATGCCCTCTAGCCTCTGTGCGACAGCTTCCGTTTTGTTATTAAACTACCCAGATAATTGAATGTCCACTCTTGCTTAATTTTGTCGCTTCTGATGCATAAATTATAAATCGCCATATTGCATTCCGTTTTAGCCTCATCAAAATGTCTCGTCTGAAAGTCTCGTAGATCGAGACTTCCACATGACGCCAAACTCTTTTCAAAATATCTAACAGTCAGCAACATAAAACTGCTATTTCAGATCGATGGTAAAAATAACCTCGAACGAATGAAGACCATCCATCTTCAAACCATGTCGACTGGCGCTACAGAATAGAGTAGTAATCCGAGGCGAAAATAATGACATAAACAAGATGTTGTACGCTATTTCAAACAAAAAAGTTAGGAAGGAGGCTCCTATTAATAATGGAAAGAGCGATAGGAATTACTGGATTTGTGGAATCTATTTTCTTGATTTTCTTTTCTTTTTTTTTTAATCTCGATAGTAACACTGACTGCTTGGTCAATGAATGACAAATCTTTCCTTATAAGAAAACGGCTAATATCTCTATCTATAAAAGGCAGGATGTGTGTGTGTGTGTGTTTGTGTAACGAATGCACGGCCTCAATTTTCGACAGATTTGCACCAAAATTTACATGCACACGCTCCAAGTTAGTGGTAAGGCCAAGACCGACTTTGCATTTCCCAACTCACATCGATAGTGGAAATAATCGATTTTTCATGCTTCTACGGCAGTTTTCGAGCATTTTCTACTGGCCAGAGTGAGAGCCTATAGCTGGCTGCCACGAATAGTCAGGAAGATTCTATTGGCCAGCGTGAGAGCCTACACCTGACTGACACGAATGTTAACTAGCATACTAACATGCAAAAAAATCGTGGGTGCATTCGTCACAAGTGGGAAAAATTTGAATCTGCATGGCACTTTACTCCAATTGGATCATTCGCTTGCTTAAACTCAACGTTCATTCTGATTCCGCAGAACTGGGTTGGGTGTGAAAAGTATTTGAGGTTAACATTCTTTTTTCATTCGGTTTTTCCAGTTACGAGGCCTTTTTTAAAGCTGATCGTATTGTGTTAATTTTGTTTAGTTCTTTTTTCGTAACAGATTTAATGTTTAGTATAAAGCTTAGAAAAAATTCGCAGTGTGAGATAGGCAAGAAGTAAGGCATGTAGCAACATCAGCACGGCAAGGGCACTCCCTTAAAGGCAAGGAAGAGCAAAAATATTTTAAGTCACATGATAGCGATTGCTGTACGAGTCGTACGATTTTTGAATCAAGCACGGGCAACGCCGAGCCATACTGCTAGTCATTACTATAATTAATGGCCAGTCATTCAATCAAATAATTACAAGACATTTGAGGAAGTGTGGCTTTTTTCTAACAAAACCAAATTGTAAGTGGTTTTTGTGTTCTGTTTTCATTTGGTGGTAGAATAGGTAAAATAAAGCATCACGGACCAATAGAACTGGTTAGAATCTTGGGGGTATCTATATTCAAGTCGGCATCTCCAGATGTGCGATGCGCCACAGAGAGAGAAAAAGAGAGAGAGAGAAAATGGGACAGGAAAGAAAGCACAGATTAACTGCAAGTGGTTATAAATTGAGAGTGCGAGTTTTGTTTGAGAATTTTCAACCGCAAAAGATTGCACCTAGAGTGGCACTTTTCCATCTTCCCACACTATGTCATTGCAGTCTAGACGACTTTTGTAATGTGATCCAAATGACGTTGCCGACGACGGGGTTTCTGTTCTGTTCCTTGTTGCTTGAATTCGCATACTTTCTTGACTCAATTTCAAAGAACTTCGTAGATGTGGTGCCATTTGCTCTCATTGGATTAATTCGTCCTGATTTAGTTATATATATATATATATATATATATATATATATATATATATATATATATATATATATATATATATGCGATAATGCCACTAAGATGCAAGTGGTTACTTGGGGTGAAAAAAAATTGGAAGACATTAGTGTGGATACAAGAAAATAAAAGAACAGGTTTCAGGAAAACACAAGATGGTAATTAGCGTTTGATTTATATTTTTGAAAAGAAACTACTAAATTAGAACTGCTGGTTGTATCTAGCTGTTCCAAGAGTAAAACAATGAGACTTAGTTGCCAATCTTGTAGTACAGTTTAATAAGGAAAGCTTATCAGAACAAATTTCTATGAAAAGATTTATAGAAAAGACAACGGAAATAAACGTCGCAGAATTGGGAAAGGGACTGAAGTCGAGATGCCAAGGCAGGATTGATTACATTACAGACCGTTGCTTAGATTTTGTCAAGTATTTCGAGATATAAAGTACAAACTCCAGACCAGATATGGCATCAATATTCAGTACACGGACGAATGGCAGATTAATAAATGTGTAAGAGGAATTCTGATTATTGTATTATTTAAACTATTCGGACTTTTATCCTCATCTTCATTGCCATATTTACAACGTTTCAGGCCTTGTACGCTCTGGCCTTCTTCCAGTTCGAAACCCCAATCACCTGAAGAACGCTGAAGCGTACAACGACCGAAACGTTGTGAATATGGCAATGAAGATGGAGGTTCGCATTTGTCATACTGATGGTGGGCAGAAAAAGTTCACTATGGTGAGTACATGATAGCAGTTTTATAAAATATGTCACAAAACTGGTTTTCTTTTAATCTGAAGATGGTATCTGAAGATGGTATCTGAAGATGGTATCTGAAGATGGTATCTGAAGATGGTATCTGAAATGTCCTGACCTGAATGTCCTGACCTGAATGTTTAAAAAGCAAAGCATTTTTCCAATGTGTGTATTATATAAATTTGGCAACCATTTCTTTTGTAATAATCTCAATGTCTCTTTATCAAGTGCATGAATAAAGTTTTTGCTCTAACTATATTTATTCCTTTCCGAATTTCTGGTATGAATAACTGCCATTATTTACATTTGCATTTCAGTCATTATGTCTTGCGATTTTCTTCCGGTGTCTGTCAAAAGAAAATTGAAATTCATAATTTAGAGTTCTTAATCTATGGTATTATATGAAAAAAAGAACTCTAGATCATTCTTTTCATATATATATATATATATATATATATATATATATATATCTGTTGACCCTGACGATCCGTATAAGTGAAACCTAAGGAGGTTTACCTGGCTCTTTAGGTTCATATTAAGATTTGCTCTACTTTTAGGACTCTGAGCTTGAAATCTGGACTATTGTTTTCGCCTCAATTTCATGGTCTTAGTTCTTTTTTATCCCTTATTTTCCCTTGGGCATTGGTTTGTTCAATTACAAGCCAAAATACCTAAGGTTTTTCCAAACGGGTATAACAATATATATATATATATATATATATATATATATATATATATATATATATATATATATATTAGGAAATCACATTTATTAGCACAGTTGTGTTGGCTTCCGTTATACGATCAATTTACAATTAATTTACATAGCAGACTGGACACAATTAAAAAGGAATTCTTCCCTTATGTATGTATAATATGTGTATGTTTATGATAATTATGGAGTTACTCTTCTGATAATCAGCCAAAGAATCATCAAAATGATAAAAATTAATCTTTTTTCCGATTCGAGTGAAACTAGCAAGTGGCAATACTAAAAGCCGTTCCAAGAGCTAGATATGACGATCCTGGTTATGTCTCCCTCGTTGTACCTCCCCAGCCTTTATCAGGTTTATGTCAGTTCGGGTAATTCCTATTAAATTCTTTATTTAATCTACAGTGATTCCGCTATCAATGTCAAAGTATATCTCGAAGACTTCCTTTTTAGAACTACAAATCTATTTCTCACTCTGTTTGCATTGAGTTTCATGTGTTAGGAAAAAAGGAGATTATCTCACTTTAGTGGAGATAAGTCACATGGGTCACATGACGGCAACTTAATGACGTCACTCCATACAGTGACGATAGCGGCAGTGCACTTCAGTTTGTTTACAGCAGCTAATCTATAAGGTTGCTTTCTTTAGCTCAGATAACCCATGGCCAATGCAGAGGCTAAATTTTCTTTTCCCTTTAGGAATATATCTTTCCCAGATATAGAAAAAAACTCGATCTCACAGTCCACAATTTGGGAAAACCAAAGATACGCTTTTTTTTCCGTTCGTGGAATATGTCCTCTCCTGAGATATAGATGAATTTGGCGCGTTTGAATCTGTAGTCAGACCAGATATCAGGTTCGTTGAAAGAGTTCTGCTTCTTCTTGTTAAACGTTTGTGGCTTAAAAATGAGCTTTCAGCCAAATAATTGCCTAAAACTGAAAACCATGACCATTTCTAGCAGTAAACCTGTTTTTATTCTTGGTTTTTATGCTAGTCATATAATCGAGCGAAGTTATTCTCCGCTAGCCAGCTTCGTCTATCTGCGTCTTTTGCCGTGTACTGGTCGGTTTTATAGCTAACATGCTTCTTTGTCATGTCGTCTTAGTCTAAAAACGCAATTTATCTTCATTCAGCGACTTCGTTTTCTGGGCCGCTTGTGAAACCCACTTCACGATATTGATAACCATACTGTCTTGAATCTATTTTGGGGACAAGTGCTTATCTGACTAATATCACTATCATGGAGTGTGCTGACTTGGACTCAATGAAAACGGAACGAAAAATAAGAGGCCAATTGTAAATAAGAACTGAGATATCCCTAGACAAGTTCAAAGGAACGAGAACACTCTAAACATCTTAGATTAAGTAAAGGTTTCAGTTCAAAAGTACCAAAAACTTAGCCTGATGAATAAATACCTGACGAAAGCTGAAAAGTATAGAGACGAAAAGTTTCCATTATAATAATAATGATGAAGATAAGAGTCCACTTATAAATAATGTATATAAAATACTTTCAACAAAAGAAGTCGACAATTACCTGTAAAAATGTTTTCCAGCCTCAATGCTGTGATAAAAAATATACCTATCTTGTTAATACATATGTTTCAACACAGGTTTATTTTAACAATAAAAGAGTGTACTATTTTTTTAATGTGAAAAATGTTACTTTTTAATTATGGAGTAGGTTTTACAATTTTTTTTTTTTTGAAAGTTACTGTAACCAATGAGTTGGAGAATTCACATTAGATCTAAAACTGCGCTCTCGTTGACTAAAGACTAAAGAAAAAGATCATCAAAAGCTAAAAATTTAAAGGGAAATAGCAAAAGAAGCAATTTACTCTTTGAAAAAAAAAACAATGATAACATTCTGGAATCATTGGATTGTAAACTACGAGTAACAGAACTCTGCCTCTACGTCCGTTTCTCATTATTTTAGTTGACCATTACGACTATGTACTTCACACTTGTAGCCTTGTAGCCTTGTACCCGAACTAAGCCAAGCTTAGTAATTAACAAGGCTATATCGCATATAATAATAATAATCCGTAGACGCAGTTATTGGTCGGCCGCGGTCGATTTTAAACTTGTCAGCTTCCTGATCTTGTCAATGACTGCATAGTCACTGCTAAGCAGAGGGTGACGCACGTTTTTTTCTTTTCTGCCTAGACTGGTTGTCAAACGGAGCTGCAGACCCCAGTCCGCCCTATTATTTAGTACATATCTAGTGAAGAAGAGGTGAATTACTACCTTTACCAAGCGTATTTGCTCCAACATCAATATAACGATCTCGCTTGGAATTCGAACACGGCTGACCGATTTGTCAGGTCCTTAACCACTCGCACATCTTATATATCCTCTTTTAATAGATCTACAGGTACGGATGGACCTGTGGATAAAAGCGTTGTTTGGATCCTATGATTTGATCAAAGAGTCGTGTGTTCAATACCTGGCTAATGCAGGTGGGGGAGAAAAAGTGGAGAGTTGAGTTAAACGGAGATAACTGGGATATCCAGACGAGGCATGCCACGTAGAACTAGAACAAACTACCCCGGTGGACGAAATAAAGGGTCTAAATGAAGACAACATCCCGAACAATGTAAATAATTACAATATCTCATTTCAGAAATGTAGACAGATAATACTGGCTCCTTGACACTCTGTAACGTTAACCGGGTTTTAATCATTTATTTTTCAATTTTTTTATTCTTCCAAACTTAACCTTATTTGTAGCGGGTATCATTTCTTTCCAGAGATATTCTTTGCTTAAGTACCGTTTTCTTTTATATACATACATATATATATATATAAATCTATATATATATATATATATATATATATATATATATATATATGTGTGTGTGTGTGTGTGTGTGTGTGTGTGTGTGTGTGTGTGTGTGTGTAAAAATATATAGAAAATAGGAAAGAACTGGTTAGGTAAATTCAAAAAAAAATTTCGCTTGAAGATGGAACAGAGCTTACTTTAATTCAATTTATTTCAAATAATTATATTGAAGTTTTCGGCTCTTGTTTTGAAACATGAGAACTTTTATGTAGCGTGTTGAATCATATTTTTAAATAAATAATTATATATATATATATATATATATATATATATATATATATATATATATATATATATATATATATATTATTTACTACAATCCTCGTATTGAATTAATATCTACACATTTTAGATGCTGTTTATTTATTAGTTTCTTAGAAATCTTTTTGGCGAATTGAGAAATAGTGGATTTTACAGAAAGTAAGTTAGCATTGTCTAGCAGGCATTTACGTTATAATGTAAAATTTATTGGTTTTGATATGTAGCACTTGTTTACAAACATTTTCCAGTTTAATCTTGATACGATAAGTTTGAAGGAAAATGAAATTTTGTTGTCTACAATATTAGCGCAAAACGCAAAACTCTACTTTCATCTTCTTGTCTTTTAAGTCGTGTCACTTGATTAGCTAGTGGATCGATCCAAAATAGTTCTACATCCATCACGAAAAATTACTATTGACAAATCTATTTTCAAGTACTTCTTGGATAAACTTATTATTTTCTTTTTGTGGTGATTACTTGAAGCTTATAGTTTGATTTTTTATCATATCTTTAGGCAGTGGTCTTAATAATTGGTCCTGACTTCTTTAAATACATTTTTCTTGCTCGTTTAATTTTTCTCAAATAATTCTTTTTGATATTGTTGAAGTTAGTATTTTTTTTCCTCTTGCCGGCCATTTCAATTTCATTTTTTTAAATTTTTTAATGAACTCTGTTCAACTTTTACTATTTTTCCTTTCTTTTTTGAGATTATACATTTCTTAATATCAGTGGCAGTTTTTATATACTTGTTAGCTACTGCAAACAGTGATTATTGCAATATAATAACAAATCAAATATAAAACATTTTACAAATAAGATAAAATAAAGCCAAAATGAAAACAGTGGTTGGAAGTCTGAGTTGAAGAGGCGACCATATTCCGTTAAATTAGCGTCAGATTTACACAGCGCTGTTCAGTTGTCGATTTTTGAGCGGATGATTTTTCTATTTTTATACCAAATTCTATATGAATATTTCCTTCCATGCTTTTGCACACGTCGTTCTTAAATTCCTTATTATCTGCAAAAATCTAAACACAGGTGTAAATTTGAAATTGTAATTATTCTTACTTTAGAACTGTATGTTTTCAAACACCTCATATTATTCGACGAATAACGTATAAAAGTAACATTTAATAAATGTTTCTAATAATAAAAACACATTTAAAAATGTTATTCTTACAAATAGTGTTAGTATTTTAGCAGCATAAGGATACTTTGGGGATATTGATGAATTTACAGTCAAGTTAGAGAAAATATTTTTCAAATACGCGTAAGATACAAATAACAATGTAGTGTTAAATTTTTATATTTTTCTGTCACCACTCGCACAATATTTGACATCCAGAAAATTTTATTATGCTCATGGTGTTCGGCTGAAGATCATTTTCGTCTCGATAATCAAAAGATTCGATTGTTACTTTATTGTTATTTGAACTTCAAATATAGTTTGAAAAAAGAAGCTATGAACAGAAGCTGATACTATTTTTTCTTCTTTTATTGATAGCAAAACTTTTATCGCTATTGCGATGTACTGCTGAGAAGTTCTTGGCTCGACCAAGAAGTCATTCCAGTAGAAATTCACATCCTTGGTTATTTGGTAAGATTTGGTGAAATGAGTCAAAACAAGATATTTTATCAATCTTTCAGATAATAATCGATAACGTAAAACTTCCAGATGTTCGATATTTTTAAAGATCGATTTGCTTTAATTACTAATGAAAGAAATTGATGTTTATTTTGTTGCTAACAGCAACTCAATTCAAATTTGAACGTTGTCTTGGTAATTTTAACGATTGCGAAATACATTATACATGATTCCCGTTGGGGTAATAGTTTGCAGACAGTTACTATTGTGTACTGACTTCGACCCTCACAAAATGCTTCACATTTTTGAGCTTGGGACAAACTAAGATAAATTTAGTTAATATCTGTTGTCAACTTGAAGAAAATCAAATGAATCCATTACTTCGAAATTTGACAAAACTGTTTAGGGCTACTCGGTACATTAAAAGTAAAGTAAGCTGTATCAACCTTCCACCTGGATTCTACCAAATTAAAAAATCAATGAAAAATAAAAGGAATATTTTGGGAATATCTGCATAACTAGCTTAAATATGCTTATTGTAGATCAGAACCAACTGTTGACTAATCGATTTTACTTTATCATTAACTAGAAAATAGAAAATATGGAAAAACTGCTTTCATCATTCAATTGTCATATCGAAAGACATAGATTAACACATAGTGCCTTCTCCGTAGTAACTAACAATCAGAAAAAATAATAAAATGTGCTTTCCAGAAACCAAGCAAAGTATTAAGAGATATGAAGGATATTAAAGAGCGCTAGAACTGTTTAGTGCTGGTCGGTATATTGAAAGTGAGGCAAGTTGATACGCTGCATCAACCTGCCACCCAGATTCTACCAACTTAAACCAATGAAAAATAATAAGAATAACGTAGGAATATCTGCATAGCTGTATGAAATATAATTATTGTTGATCAGAACAAATGGTTGATCAATCGATTTTATTCTTATGCCATTAACTAAAAATAGAAAATATAGAAAAACTACTTTTATAATTCTATTGTCATATTGAATAGTAGTTGTCAACTGGTGGTCCACAGACCACTGGTGGTCCGTGCAAAATTTTTGATGAGCCGCTGAAAAACTGGGACATTATTTCAATTTTTATGAAACTTCAAAATTTAATTTGTTTTATTTAAATAATTACGCTATAACTTTTTTTATTACCTTTAATGGGTGCATTTCGTATTAATAAAATCAAAGTTTTCCGATTATTATTATTATATAAATGTATTTGCCTTTTTTTTCCTAAATTCATATTACTGGTCCGCCAAATTTAAAATTATACATTTAGTGGTCCATGAAGTTCAAAAGTTTGGCGACCGCTGATTTAAAAGACATAGATTTACACATAGTGCTTTCGGCATAGTAATCAACATTCAGAAAAAATAATAAAAGGTGTTTTCCAGAAACCAAGCAAAGCATTAAAAGATATGAAACAAAGTAAAGAGTGCCAACACTAATATGTCATATCTATTTGGCTGTACGGCATTGAATCCTGAAAATTATCCTAGATGAAGAGATTGAAAGTAACTCTGATGTGGTTTTATAAATGAGTGGCGAGAATTCCATCTACTGAACAGGCGGAAACTAAGGAGGCTTTTAAGAAAATGGGAATTAAAAAGTATCTCATAAAACTAGAAAGAGTCGGTTCAAATTTCTGGGCCTCATAAAGAGGAAAGAAGGCTCGGAAAATATAATCTTCTCATAATATACTGAAGTCAGGACGGGCAGTGGGTAACAGAGTAACCTCCATAATGATTTTATTTGTGGAGAGGCACGTTCATCCCATTCTGATTTTAAACAATCCTAGCTTGAATATTATTTTCGCAGTTGTTACACTTATTACATAAACTGGAAGAAAACTTCTTTTCATTCCGGTTAATAAAATTTACAATGAAAAGCTAGTTTCACAGTTGCAAAATTGCAATTGTTATCCACGTACTTCATCCACTATTCATCTTAAAAATAGAATTCACGTACTTTTACCCAAAGAAAACATAAAACTTCTGATTATAATTGCTATAAAAAATTTTCCATCTATTCTATGGCGTTGACTGTAACTTTTTATCAGATTCAAAATGGAATCTTCGCATTACTATAAAGGGTGTTTCAATAACTTAGACCGATTTTAAATGTGAATTAAGTTTAAGCGTCTAATGATTTTTTTCATTTTCTTTCAGATTTAACAACTTGTTTTTTCAATTTCAAGCATGAAAAGATTAACAATCAAACAACCTATTAAAGGTTCAAGAGTTGCAATTGTAAAAATTGTTCGTAAATTTAATTTAAACAAACTGGGTTGGTAGAAGATGTGAAAAGACTATTCCGGGCTCGTTTACTCAGTTCAGCTGAAAACATTGGTGCAGTTCACGAGAATGTGGCCGAAAATCCAGACACCCCTATACGTCATCGCGCGCAGGAATTGAACTTCTCTACAACAATCGTTTACAATTGCACTCTCGGTTGGTCGATTATGTTGACCAAAAACATCATGAAGTGCGCGAAATGCATTTCTGTTTGAACCTTCATTTTTGTAATAGGCTTCGATAACTTTAACAAGTTGTTTGATTGTTAATCTTTCCATTGTTGAAATTGCCAAAGACTTAAGTTGTTAAATGTGAAAAAAAATCATTAGACGCTTAAACTTAATTCACATTTAAAATCGGTCCAAGTTATTGGAACACTCTTTATATTCAACCTTTGTCGAACTAAAATGACTTATAGAAGTGTTTTCATTGGCATGTTCAACAGACATTACTCTGCTGTCATTGAGTCGAAAGAGAAAAAAGTTTGTTCAAATCATTATATCTCGCATAAAAACCCATTCGTCAACTGAAGAGATTTTTTCTTCATCTTTCCTCTTTACGAAAAGCACAACATATAGCCTACAAAGTGAAACTATAAAGAAAATAATATCGACTTTTGCCTTGAAAAGGATGCATTTGAGACAGAATGAAACAAGTTTGCATAATAAAATAAATTTCAAAAAAGCCATAAACTGCCCAAGAAAATATGAAAAGTAGTAAAGGTACCATAAACAAATGTAAAGGATGAATAAAATGAATTGTACAGTAGATTATATTGTGGTCGGGAAGTAGCTGTAGAAACAGAATATAAACACCAACTTCTTCGAATGAATTTATGATCGGTATAGTAGCTCCTAATCGTTCCCGTGGGCTGAGTCGGTTGCGTCTCCACGTTCATTTACACGATTTTCTGGGACCAATATATTAAATTTGGTTTGTCTCGGCCTCTTGCTGAAAATTAAATTTTCACTGGATGAGCGGATTCTTCACGTGGTGTCAAACAGCACAATACATATGGTCTGACTTGACCCCATTCTTCTTCTTCTTCTTCTTCTTCTTCTTCTATGTGCTGTGTCCCGTCAGGAGTTAGGCAATTATCTCTCTCCACTACTTCTTCTCCTTTGTCGCTCCTAGTCTGATAGAATTTAGTGTGAGGATAACTCCTTTTTGCTATCCTTTTCTGCTAAGCATTTACACAAGCTCATTGGTAAGTGATTCACTGACCCTCTTGTCTCCAATATGTTCTGTGACTGAGAAATTCAAGTCCTCTTTCTACATTATATGTCCAAGAAATTACAACTCTCTCTTTCATTGTACATGTTAATGTCCTTTTCGCTTCTATTTTCCTTAAAACTCATTATTCACATGTTCAGTGCATGGTATTCTCGGCATCCTTCTGTAGACCCACATTTATGTTGCCTCAAACTCCTTCCTTATCCGTGAGAAGATTCTCCAGCATACACTGGTATATAGAAGGATTAATATTGCATAATTGTTCATCACTCTTTGTTTTATCAACATTAGTAGGGAAATTTTACCTGCTAGTTGTCAGTGGAGGAGATTTAAGAAAAAGCATGAAAGATATTTACAGAGAGAATTCTAATTTCTAGACATTACAAACCGCGAGGTGAGAAAATCACTGAAAATACCCAAAGTGAATCGCCCATTATAAGGAAATACCTAACTTTTCGTTATGTTCCACAATAGTGTCAAATGAAAACAACTTTGTGTGTTCTGCCTGTTAGTTTGGTGAGTTCTTTTTATCTTTCAAAATATTTAAATATTAAAAATTGTAATAATTTTGACTTATCACCGCCTGATGATATATATATATATATATATATATATATATATATATATATATATATATATATATATATATATATATATATATAGGTATGGGTATGATAAAAGATATACATATACACAAATATACGTGAACGTACGTATAAATATATCTTATGATTTTGACTTATCACCGCCTGATGATGATATATATATATATATATATATATATAGGTATGGGTATGATAATAGATATACATATACACAGATATACGTGCACGTACGAATAAGTATATCTTATAATTTTTGACTTACCACCGCCTGATGAGATGCTATGATAGCCATCGAAACATGTATGCATTGATGTAGCGGGTACATATGTTCGAATGTAATATCCTATAAAGAATTATCGCTCTACTATTGTAAGAAGCCCTATTTTTGAAATTAATGCATCGACGTTTGAATTTATATTTAATTCGTTCTCATTTTATATCGATAGCACGACTCGGAGTTTCATGCACACTTGCAAATTTTAGGTGATGAGTATATTCTGAACGTTACAGAGTTCGCGTTCTCGGGTTGTTGTTTTAAATTGTGTGTTAAGACTTGTTTAATTAATTATTATTGCCTGTAAACATATTAATTATTTATTTATAATTTATATCATTCAATTTCATAAGCTCGAAAGACGAAGAAGTAAAAAAAACAATTATCTAAATTTGAAATAAGTAAATAAGTTATGTATCAAGGGAAATAACTCTCTTTTAATATTAGGTTGATGCAAAAATAATGACGTAAAAATGTCGTTTTTTGACGTTAAAAAATACGTCAAAAAACGACATTATTAAGTCATTATTTTTGCACCAACCTAATAGCATAAGATACCATAGTTATAATTAAATTAAACTAGTACTTGTGATATAAATATAAAAATGGGCTGGGAGTTTATATCTAATGTGTTTAGAACCAAGCCTCAAACTGAAATTCTATATACACTCCAGACCAAAAATTTATGACCACTTGAAAAATATTTATAAGAGACTGTTTGTCATGGATACATTATAAACTTTTTCTTACTTAAGGTTACAAATTTTATAATCTAAAAAGTTATGTAGACAAAAAGTTATAATCCGATCAATTTATTCAGAAGTGGACATTTTTATAAAATGAGGCGTTTTACATTTGATCAAGGGGAATAAATTGTTAGATCTAGGGTAATAAATTGTTAGATCTAGGGTAATTCCAATGTTTTTAGTTCAGTTAGAGATTAGCAATCGCTGCATAAAGGTGTCACCATGCCTAAAGCAAGCAAACTTACCGAAGTTGAGCGTGCTCGAATTCTAGATTTCCATAATCAAGTTTTATCCCAGCGGGCGATCGTAGCTAAGGTAAATCGCAGTAAAACTGTGATTTGCAATTTTCTAAGTGAGAATTATGGAAACGCAAAGTCTACTAGTAGGCCCCACAAAATTTTCTCCGGCATTGAGTAGGAGAATAAGACGGGTTGTTGTGAAAGCCAGTGGACTTTCTTCTAGTCAAATTAACGCATCCACTGATGCTGATTGCAGTCCAGTAAACATCAGACGACGCTTACGACAAAAAGGCATGGTAAATAAAAAGCGCAAATTCCTCGGCTGCTTGCACGTCGCAAAGTGAAGAGTTTAAGGTTTGGTCATGAATACAAAACATGGGACATTGAGAAGTGGAAGAAAGTCCTGTTTTCTAATGACAAAAAATTCAATCTAAATGCTCCTGATGACTTCCAAAAACATGCCTCCTAAAATTTTCTCCACACGTCATAATGCTGGAGGGTTCCTAATGGTATGGGGTGCCTTTTCTTACAGAGGGACGCTGGAGCTCCAGGTGGTGCAGGGTCGTCAGACAGCGGCTGGTTATGTTAACATGCTACAAAATCCATCGTTGGTGACGGAGAGCCATCGTTTGTGTGGGGATGGATGCTTATTCCAACAGGATAATGTTGCAATCCACGCTGCATACCGGACCTTGACCTTTCTACAAGAAAATGGGGTCCATCTCTTGAGTCATCCTGCATGCTCACCGGACTTGAACCCAATTGAAAATGTTTGGGGATGGAGGTAAGAGATGTTTATCAATATAGCAAACAATATTCAACAAAACATAAAAATCTTGGTGAAGCTATCTTCAGAAACTGTTGCAATATTCCTCGCAACTTAATGGAAACACTAATTTCAATCATGCCCCAAAGAATTTTTGAATTCATCAAAACCAATGGAGGTAGAACTCATTATTAGATTTGGTTGTTAAATGTTTTCGTACACTTTTCGTCCAATTTTGTAGAATTTTTGTCACTGGTCTTATAATTTTCATCAAGTGTAAAACGCCTCATTTTATAAAAATGTCAATTTCTGAATAAAATGTTCGGATTATAACTTTTTGTCTACATAACCTTTTAGATTATGAAATTAGTAACCTTAAGTAAGAAATGTTTAAAATGTTTCCATGAAAAACAGTCTTTCTATTAGGTTGGTGCAAAAATATTGAAGTAATAATGTCGTCAAAAAACGTCAAAAAACGACATTATTACGTCATTATTTTTGCATCAACCTAATAAAAAATTTTTCAAGTGGTCTTAAATTTTTGATCAGGAATGTATACACACATTATAAATTAATCGCATCCGGTAACATGGGATAATATGTGTGTATAGATATATAAGAAATGTTATTAGTGATGGGTTCTAAGCATATTAATAGTTGTTGCATATTATATTAATATTCGTGAAATCTTTTTTATAATCTCTCTTAATCGAGGTCAATGTGTTTGAACAGGTGCTTGATCTTATGGATCTATGTAGGCATCAATTCTGTTCTCGTGTTCAGCAAGTTAGGGTTATTTAAGTGTTTTAATTTAATAAGCTCCCACAAACACAAGCTACATCTGTCTTCCTTTCCATTGTATGGTTTGACTTTCGGGATTATCTCTCAGCTAATGTTTAGGATCTCACCATTGCTTTTAATCACTAAACATACTTTGAAAATGTTGTGCAGTTTTTGTATTTGATATTGCTCACTATGACTTTGTGGTGGTAAAAACACGATTTCCAGCTGCTCTCGTTGGATCCAAAGTAATATTTAACATCATCGCCTGAACTGGTCCTATCTCTGTAGATTATACTTTCAGTCATGCACTTTTAATTCAATGGAAAGGTTACGTTTTTACAGCAGTTGTATAGACTTTTAGTAGGAGTATTATTCAGTGCTTTGTTTGTGTGTTTGCTTAATACATGATTAGATAACTGAGACATCCGTAAGAGAAATGGCACGTGGAACTAGGACAATAAAGAGTTCAGTTCGAGGACAACAGTCCGAATAATCTAAATCAGGTGTTCTTAACCGGGGGTATCCATACTCCTTAGGGGTATGGGGACCAAATGCTGGGGGTATGGTGTCAGATGACATACGAGTAGTAACTGTACTACGATTCTATGCTTTGATTGCACAAAAACAATATCAAATATCTCACTAGATTAGTAAAAATATGTTTTATGTAACCGAGATACTAAAAAAAAACTTGCACATTTATGATCGCTTCCTTTTACTTGTTTAATAAAACTGAATTAAAACTTTATTTTGCTTTCAGTAAAAAAAATATAATAAAGTTATCAATGCTTATGTCTTTTTTTCTTTTTTTCATGTTCTATTCTTAACAATCCATATCTAAAGTACAGTAAATTCAAGCGATTGAAATATTTGGAAGACATACTGGCAAATAATAGGATTGGTGATAATTATTTCGACAGTCAAGTGAAGCGGGTATGGAACCATATTGGTCAATCCATTAGGGGTCTGGAATCATCAAAAGGTTAAGAACCCTTGATCGAAATAATTACAATACCTCATCTCAAAAATATAGAGAGATCTAGAGGTGTGTTTAGATTAGTAATTCTTTTCTTAGTGTTCTTTTTTCCATCTTTCACCTTGCAATTCATCATTGACTTATCATCACATATATGTTCTTCTGGTATTAATAGGTCCGTCTGGTTTAACATTTTCTATTTGTAAATTCCTCCTATCTGTCCTTCTATCAAAAGAATTAACTTACTCCATCAGATTGTTAAACTACCCACTCCGGGTCGTACAGGCTGGCACACTTTTTCCCAATGCTTAAATTATATTAAACTTAACTTCGAAATTTATGTTTCCATTTTCATTAATTTATTTCGTAGGATTTTAGAGCCATCTATGTGGAAAATGTCACAATTCTCTTCGGTGTCTTCGGTTCGGTTTGGAGAATATCAAAGGGAAACAATTCTAATTGGTTTCTTTAAAACTTGAAAGTTCCCATTTTCATTCCAAAAGATAACCATTTATATATATAAATTAGAGGATGTCTGTCCGTCTGTCTGTGTGATACCTTTTCTCTCGAGATCCATTCAACCGATTTTGACCAAATTTAACACATACATTGGACAATGTAAGAGATAGATTCTTAGCGTAAGAAATCGATAATTTAAAAAAATCAATAATCGATAAAGCCAGTCAAAAATCCAAAACTTCAACTTCTTTCCTGATTTCATTCAAACGCGCTATGTAGGTTACTTGCATCATGATGAGCTAAATGATATGTCATTTTTTATTTCTACACCATTGCGTTTAGCGAAAAACCACGAAAAACACAAAATCGATTTAAACACAAATCGATTTAAACCGAAATTTTAAACTAAAAACTCCCTCAATTTTCAAGCAATCTAATACAAACTTCACTCAATTGTAATCAACAATAATATGATCGTTTAACAGTCATTTAACTTGATAATTGAATTCACTTGCGTAAATAACGAAAAATGGCGATTTTTACTGGTTTCTTATTTTTCGCTGATCTTTCAACCAATTTTCATCAAACTTAACAATTGCTTTATACATGTATCCACATTTACATCCCTGATAGCACACTGACAAATTGAACTTCAAAAATTCCAAAATTGTGGTCTAAAGTGGGTCTTCATGTTGCATGTTTTACCCCTTCATATCCTCGGCTAACTTCGATTAAATAAATACAGACTACTTTTGTTATATCAGTAACTGCATTAATTCAAAATGTTTTTTAACGAAAGTACTTTAAAGTAATTGAAGAAGATATACTCTGTTACATGATGCTGATTTTGCTCCATTCTAATTTAACGCTTTTTCTGATCGTCCAGATGGGTATGGCTGCTAGTTAGATATAAAAATAAATGTTTTGTGCACTTCTCGATATTTATTTGTTTTAATTTTAATTTTAATATTATTCTAACAATTTCTTTCATTTAAGAGCTTTTTTATCACTATATTAGAATTGGGATGAATGATCTCGATATGTTTGAGCAATCGGTTGATCAACAATCTGCATTTATTTTTGTTATAATCTGAATATATATTAAAAGAAGTGGAATATTTTTTTGCCATGTCTGGTCTGGAGCTGCCCAATACACACTTTCCAGTCTTAATAGATTGCAAAAAATGTTTACGAGGCGTTGTAGGTGATGAATTATTTTCCTTTCTTTACAACTTCTTCCCCGTAAACGAAACAATGCTAGCCTCCCGTAACTATCAATATTTGTAGATTTCCCAATGAGTTATATTCCTCCTATTCACCAACCAAGACTTTACCATGCAGAACTTGCCATGACACCTACAAAGGGTCAATTCATTTTCATTCCCTTCGCATTTCATTGTTAAAGAGGAATTCCCATCCAAAGAGATTATTCTCCAGAACTGTTACATTGAGGAACAGATTCCCGTGAGGATGCTTGCTCGATCACTAGGATCTTAACCATTATCTCTTGTACATAACGCAATAATAGACACTTCCGCTATTTACACCTGAAAAGAATGCAATTCAAACAAACGTGGAAAGCATCATTTATGACAACCTCATGCAGTAACAGTTCAGCCTCAGTGGTCATTGGGTTTCATATTGAGTGAAAAAAATAGTATAAAGCTTACGACTTTACAACCTGAAGAAGCCTGTATAAAAGTTTCGAGCTAGGGGACTATTTATAGTCTGTTATAATTTTTTTTAAGTTAAACCTCTATATATCATATATATATATATATATATATATATATATATATATATATATATATATATATACATTAGGCTAAAGCTAAATTCAAATTATATCTTAAAATGAAATGGCTTATTTTTTATTAAACGGAACATTATTTCCATATAAATATCTGTGCAAAATCCCTAATAAACATCAACTTGTAGTTTACCTGCTTCAAAAAATATTTCAAGAAAGTTTAAGAAAAGAATGTTGATTACAAATTAGATACATGTTGGGGTGAAGACACTCGTTATCTAAATTCAATAGCAATGTTACAAAGTAAGGATGTTTGTCTCCATTGGTAGATAATTAAAAAATGTCTCCAATAGAACAGATGCAGTACAACTCTATCCTGTCTGGACATCTTTGCTCCAAAGAAAAATGTGATATGGGGAAAAACATATGTATGCCTCGACTTGCTATTACGTTGTAAACGTCATCAACTCGGTTTGTTTTCCTTAATTTAAATTCTTAAACGTTTCGAGCTTCTTTGCACTGTTTTTACTCAAATTAAGGAGTGACCAAGACTAGCAACTTCTAGTCGAAATATTTCCATGAAAAAATAAATCATTCGTTGAAATTACAAGTTATTTTCTTTCTTTTAATTGAGCAATGTAACAAAGTGGACATTTTTTTTTAACTATAATCCTTCTATCTGGAGAGAATATAGTCATTTTTATTATCTGTAGGAAACCAAAATCTATTAAAATATCCTGAAAGTGTTTTAGCAGGGCACTGAAATTCGAAGGCGCATTAGGATAACAAAAGATGTCTTCCAAATGCTAAGCAAAGTATTAAGAAACAGAAAAAATCGTTAGAGACAAAGAAAACATTATTGAACCCTTATATTCCTATATGTCAGTGAATGCTGGACAATTTTAAAGAAGAGACTTGAAGCAACAGAAATTTGATTCTACATAAGGATGCTGTACCGAACATATGAGCAATGACGAAGTTTTAGAGAAAATGAAAACAAAAAATACACTTATATTTAACATAAGGAAGCGGCAGTAAAAATTTCTAGGGTACATAATGAAGAAAGTGGGCTTTGATACTCATAAGATAGATTGAAGGCAAGAATCACAGAGGGAACAACATGTAACCTACCTAGTGAGCTGGAGTAAATGAATGGCGGTCAAGTTTTAGAAGAGATAGCAAAGGACAAACTTTATTAAAAGCCCCAAAGGACAGGAAATTGTGGAGAGCCATGATCACAACACCATGAAAGGTCACGGCAAATAGAAGAAGTTTTTTTTTTCTTTCTTGCTGTGGAGATATTTTACTATTCATTTCTTTATTAAACCTACATCAAGCCCGTATCCATATTTCTGAGATAAGGTTCTTTTAACTATTTGCACTATTTACATTGTTCGGTCTGTTGTACTCATCTTTATTGTCATATTCACGATGCTATTGTCTTTCTATACTCCGGCCTTCTTAATGAGACATTCTTTCGAATTTTGAACCAAACTCTTTATTTAGTCCACGGTGGAAGATTGTTCTAGTTCCACGCGTCATGCCTTTTGTGGATATCTCAGTTAATTCCCTTTAATAACTCAACTCAAGTTTTTTTATTCACCCCTGCTGTGGCCAGGTATTGAACTGATAACGTTTGGATTACTTTATCCAACACTTTTATCCATTGAGCAGAATATCACCTGAAGAAGGCCGGAGTTTACAATCGTGGAAAGGTCATAAATATGATAGTAAAGATGAGAACAACAGTCTGAACAATATAAATAGTGTAAACAGTACATCAAGCCGTTGCCAGTGTATGTTCATCACAACGCGAACTGGTATTGAACCACAGCGTGGAGCAGAAGCAGCGCAGTTAGTGAAATCCTTCCTGAGTTACAAAGCTGTATGTTTTAGAATTGTTCAAATAATTTTATCATGTTTAACCATTCACGGTAATGAAATTATGTTATAAGCATTTTTCTTTTCATGTCTTCATTTGATTTAAATACTTTGGTAATTTTTGATCTGGTTATATGACATTTTCTTCATGTTCAAATTGTATTGAAGAAATGAGCTTTTTTTCCGAAAACTGCTATGTGGAATAAACTCCTACGTGGGTGCTTCCTATAATTTGAACCTTTTCACGTCAAATATCTATCTTCTTTATCCTCATAATATTCACTTCCGAACCATTTATTTAGTTCATAGGACAGAATGAAAGCGAGAGGGACAGAGGAAAACATCGCATGAGTTACCTAATAAATGGATGGCGGAACAGGGTTTGGGAGAAAGAAAAAAAAGGACAGGAAAATGGGGAGAGCCACAGTCGATTACTTTCTGAGTAGGCACTGTACAAAGAAAAAGAAAAACCGCTGTCGCAGCTATTATTTTACTTACCAATTAATCACAGGTTGTCTAAATGCGTGTGCGTGAGCAGGTGCACTTCCGTGGGGGCCTTCTAAACATTAATTCACCTAAGTCTGTGTACGGCATCTGACTTTCTTCAAAGCTCAAAAGTACTTCCAGAGCTCTTATTTCTCTTCCTCTTATATCATCCATTTCCACAAGCTCAGTAAGACGTAAGAAAGTATGAGCGCATATGCTAGGTGATGATAACGTCTTTCATAGGTCAAGCATATAAATAAATATATGGAAGACAGTTAAAAAGGGGAAAGAGAGATGATAGTCAGGATTCAATAGTAGCAAATAAGGAGGGGATAGCTTCAGTGTAACACAGAACTCTTATCAACAAGCAGATTATACTTAAAGATCCATATTCTTCACTCACAATTGTCCTAAATAGCCTAATGGTAATGGTTCATGGATTTGATAACATATTATGAGTTCAATCCCTGGTATGGGCATTGTGTATTTAGTGGAAGCAGGACGAGCAACTGAACAGTACTAAATGAAAAATAGATATTATATTCTCAGAGTTATGATCGAAATACTTCAAGTTTACCGGGATAGAGAAGCACCTGATGAAGACCGGAGGAACAAATGGCCGAAATGCTATGAGAGAACAATAGTCCGCATGTATATAATAACATATAGTTATTGCCTCCCCTGTCTTTTCTACAAACACTTTCATGACAGCTGTTTCTTTGCCAGAGTACCTAGACTTTAAATTTGAATTTAAGCGCCATACTAAATTGGCATCAAGGTCTCAGTAATTTACAGTCGAGTTGGCTAGATGTAACCGTAAGTTCTATGCTAACAATTTATTTTCTCGCACTTTCTTGTGGAAATCTCTCTCGGATCCACGTTTTCCTGTTAACTTTAATAATAAAAAAATGTAAATGCAATTGTACAACCTACTGGTGACTCTTCTTTTGTTCTTGCTCCATAGTAATATTTCTCTTTTCTTATTTTTCCACAACCCCTTGCGTCTCAGTGGCCTTTCTACCTTGGTTGGGGTCAACTTATATATATATATATATATATATATATATATATATATATATATATATATATTTGATATATATTAATAAATACACATATACCTACGTTTGGTGTGCGACTAAAGTTTCGTTAATTACCCAACTCGTCTGGCACAAGATATAGCTTATTGTTTATTTAAATAAATAATAAGCTATATCCTATGCCCAATGAGTTGAGTAATCAACGAAACTCGAGTCGCACATCAAACGTAGATATATGTGTATTTATTAATATATATTTCTTAGCTCTGTCTAATCACACTGGGCACAATTATGTCTACACCTCATAATGTATGCACGCCAGCACGCACGTATACAGTCGGTATCTACTTATTCCATTAATTAACCCTATACCTATATATTTATTTATTACTAATTCAACACAAAGTAACAGTAGTATGACACAATCAGATACTTTCTTCCTAATAGCCACGTGAGAGGATTCTAAATATTTCGTGTGATAAACAGCGAGTTGTTGAAATGATTAATTATAATTGCACCTACTGATAAAATGTCAGGGAATGCAATAAAAATATAAATATTTATACCTTAGTACATATATATATATATATATATATATATATATATATATATATATATATGCGGAGTTCGTATTTTTTGATGTGGGTGCTAAGTTAGATGCTTTTGAAGCTGTATGGATATACACAGAGGTAACTAATGCCCGGCTAATCGTTTCCGATTATACCATTGTGCGATTGTTAACTAATCCCTGTTGCAGAGTCTACTCAGGCACATTTGATTTTGTTCAATACCCACAGGGTTCACCTCTAGTTTAAACTGTAATTTTGATGAGCCGACATCGGTTATATTTTCTGGGAGTCGGCGCATAATCATGCGTGAACAGTTGGTACAAGGCCAGTGTACTGATACCCTCGGTCAAGATGACTTGTGTCATGGTGATAACACAGCCATGGGTGACTTCAGATTAGTTTCAGCTACACAATTTCACTCACAAGGCTTGCTTCAACAGTGCCACACGTTGAGATCGTTTCTACAGGCCGATAACCACAAGGGATGACCGTCGTTAAAAATCGCCAGTGTTGACGTTCGAACTCGAGTCGTGTAATCTGAAATTTGAACGTTCTAACTATGCGAGCAGATATCTATTCAATGAAAAAATGTTATCAACAAAACTGTCAACAAAAGCAAACACACGACACGCTGAACTTTTATTCTATGTTATAAAAGTCTGACTGTTTGACCCTATACAAAGGAAAAGAGCTTATGTTCCAGAATATAGATTTTTAACGGTGCCTGCGAAATGCTACTATTTCTGCTACAACGTATTTCCACTACAACCAGTCATCAGTGTCTCCTGCTGCTATTGCGGTGTAAACTATATTGTCCTGATTATTACTAATTTGGTTAGAATATCAGAAAGCACAAAATATAATATAAGGAAAGATAGTGAATGTATGATTTAAGATGATAATTGCCGTCACTTGATCATAAATAACCAAGTCTCGTTTTCGAGTTGACTCAGCTAATGGAATGATGACTATAAATGACTATAAATATGTTTATTATCTTCTGTTCACAACAGACTGCATTAATATTTTTACGTCATCCCTTATCTAAATTTATAATACTTCAAGCAAAAAAGTAAATCCATTCTAAGTCCCTATATTTTGTAATAAGTAAAATTGCTTTTTATTTCTTCTTCTCATTCCCTCTGTTTTCGGTGATAAGCGGACTAATTTTTTGTCTTTTTTGCTAAAAATAGGAACTACGGGAGGAAAAGATATTGAAAGGAAACACATGGTAAAAAGCGATAAAAGATTAGAAGACTTTTTTTCTTCTTCTCTTGCTTCTTTCTTTCGAAAGTGGACACAAAATTATGCTCTGACTTTTCAATATGGATAACATGATGCAATATATGCAAAAAAAAACACTTCACATGTTAACTATTAAAAGTGTTTGGGAATAAATAATGGACACTTTTAATGAGTACATCTTTCAAGGGAAAAGAAAGTGTAAAAGAAGCGATTCAATTGTACGAAGAGGGGGGCAGGAGTTATTCCCTTTTGAAAAGGGCGTGTTTTTACTTAATATCCTGTTCATATGTTTCCAATTCCGGCTAGCATCATTGAGGCGTTTTTTTTACACATTTGGTTAAATCGTAACAATGAGGACAACAAGGATAGTCGTATTAACTCTCGCATTGTCGTTAGAACTCATAAAAATAACGGAACAATAAAGAATATCGAAAACTGGAAGAGAGTAGAATACAATGGAATTCCTTGTTTCTGGTTCCAGAGATACATTTCCATTTACAAAGACCAGTTCAGCAATTGCAATAATGCCTGGTGCAAAGAGCAATTCCAGATTGGACGACAAAGGGAACATCGTTTCTGACACAAGAAGATGCCCCCAAAAAATGAACAATTGCATGTAATCAAAACGTGACTGAATAGAATCTAGATTAAATATTCATGGTAAAACTTAACGAAGAAATACACGACTTGCTAAGAAGTAAAATTACATCAAAAACAACCAAAGAGACAATATCATTTTTTTTACTAAAGTTTGCCAAATAAAAGGCTCAAGAGCTACTCATGTTAGAACGTTACTAAATGAGTGTGTGAAATGAATATAAGAGGAATTAAACGGTAGTATGAGGATAAAGAAGATAAATATTGATTGACCTTTGAAGTGAAGAGGTTCAATTTATAGTGTTCAGGAAAGCACTCACGTGGGAGTTTATTTGACATAGTAGCAGTTTTCAGGAAAAAAAGCTCATTTCGTCAATACATTTTGAACATTGAGGAAATATCAAATTATAACCATATCCAAAATAACCAAAGGATTTAAATCAAATGAAAACATGAAAAGAAAACAAAAATGCCTATAACATAATTTTATTACCTTGAATGGTTGAAATTATTTTAACAATTCTGAAACTAAAACGTTTTTAAACATACAGGTTTGTCATTCAGGAAGGTTTTCACCGACTGCATAGCTTCTGCTCCAGGCCGGGGTTCAATTCCACTTCTCGTCGTTGTGAACATAAACTGGTAAACGCTTGATGTACTATTTACACTATTTATATTGTTCGGACTGTTGTCCTCACTTTTATTATTATATTTATGATCTTTCCACTGTTGTAGGCTCCGCCTTTCTTTAGGTGATATACGGCCCAATGGAGTGTTGATTAAAATAAGTCAAATGTTATCAGTTCATTTGGCTACAGTAGAGGTAAACAAAGTCTTGAGTTACTAAAGAAAATTAAGTGAAAACTGAATTTTCTATAAAAGTCATTGCACGTAGAAACTAGAACAATCTACCCACGTGGACTAAATAAAGGAATCGGTTCAAAATTCCAACGAATACCATATGAAAAAGGCCGGAGAGTAGAACGGTCTAAACGTCAAGAATATGACAATAAAGATGAGTACAACAGACCGAACAATGTAAATAGTATTAATAGTTACAAGACCCCTATCTCAGAAATATAGATACTGGCTTGATGTACGTTTAATAAAGAAATAAAAAGTAAAATATCCCCACAGCAAGAAAGGAAAAAAACTTCTTCTTCTATGTGCCGTGACCCCTCAGGACGTTGCTGATCATAGCTCTCCACAATTCCCTGTCATTTGGAGCTTTTAATAAAGTTCGTCTTTTGGTTATCTCTCCAAAACCATGTTCGCTATTCATTTACTCCAGCTCACTAGGTAGGTTATATGTTGTTTTCCTCTGTGATTCTTGCCTTCAAACTATCCTATAAGTACCAAATTTTCCAAGCCCACTTTCTTCATTATGTACCCAATAAATTTCACTTGTCTCTTACTGATGTTAAGTGTAAGTGTCTTTTTTGTTTTTATTTTCTCTAAAACTTCTTCGTTGCTCATAAGTCATTTGAGATTGAGGAGATTGTCCAGTATTGCCCAGCCATATAGCAAGACTGGTATTGCATAAAATTTCCGCATTCTTATTTTGTTTCTAACGAATTTTCCTGTACCTTAATACTTTGCTTAGATTTTGAAGGGAATCTTTTTCTATCCCAATGTGCTTTCAGATTTCAGTGCCGCATTTTCCGTCTTCTGCTAAAACACCTGCCAGTTATATTGAAATTGTTATATTCGTTTGAGTTTTCTCTCTCCAACTTATAATGTTGAGCTGTCCTTTTTGCTAACAGTCATGAATTCTGTCTTGTAATTGATATTTAGACCCTTCTTCTTCCTTTACTTCACAATATCTTGTAGGAGTTCTTGGAGTTTCCTTTCTGTCTCCTATCAATATTGTGTCATCTGCATATCTTATGTTAAGATTATAACCGTCAATAATAAATCCTTCTAAGTAGGACTTCTACTTGTGTTAGAATATCATCACTGTATAGACTGAATAATTCGGGTTAGAAGATCCATACTATTATTACCACCCCTTAGATTTTTGTATATTTACTGAATTCATTTTTTTATCCGCATGCAGATAGTTTTTTGCCACTAAGTGTTCAGGGTTATTCTAATATCCTTCCTAAATATACCAAGGTTATTTTGTATTTCCATTAGTTTTGTCTGGCATACTCATCATTTTTCCCAATATAACGTGTTTTATCAATGATTCATCTGTCACTTTCTGGGTATAGGCAAATTACAATTGGGACATCTCTGCTGCTATTTCAGTCGTATCTCACGACAGACTAATGGACCAAATTTTCCATTTGGACAACGAGAACTGTAACTGACTCCTGTCCATCTATGATTGCGAATCTCCAGTCTGCATCTCTTAATCTTGTGACTAATTTAGAATGCAGTCTGATTATGTAAACGAAATTCTACACTTTCCGGTCGAGTGAAACTTAATCCCGAATTGTTTTATTTCATTATTGTTGTAGGTCTCTCCCCTTTTTACATAAGATGGACTAGCCCAAAGTATACTTATACGGACAGAGAAAACACCTGCTGTTGAGATACGTTGAGACAGATTAAGAGATACGAAGACAAACACAGCGTGTTCTCAGGGAGTTAAACAAGAGTCCAGAGAGAGAGAGAGATGATTACGGCTTTACTTACAGAGACTTGTACATATACTTTCTACTAACCCGCATTCCAGGACTACTAATCTTCACTTCAAGTCTGTATTCTTACGTTTAATACACTTATTTTTCTATCTCCATTACTGGCGTTGTTTATTTGTGCAGGATTCCATTCACGGAATCCACAACAATTATTTTTCCGTATTTATGGACAGTGTATGGTTCTTTTGATGTGTTATATTTCGATTTTATTAATATCAAACTGCCGGCGTTCCATGCGTCAAGATAAAATAATTTACAATTCACTGAACTATTATTGTGCCCTAAGCCAATCGATCAGGTACCATTTATGTTATAATTTTATTGTTGCACTGTATTGCCGCCTTGATGTGCCCGCCCGTCGGAGGCAGAAGAGGAAATATCGGGAAAAAATAACTATCAAGGCGCTAATGGTAATGTCTCATAGGCGCCGCCATTTTCATTTCGATATTATACTTTGCAGTAGAAATAAACGGCACCCCTAAAACACAATATAATAAGAAACAAATAGCAATGTGCGTTATTAGATGTCTACGCTTAAATGAAAATAGCACTAAACGCTAGAAACTTTTTAGTATATACTCGAGGTGTTGACATATATTGTCTTGAAAACACAGACACGCACGCGCACGCGCACACACATAGACATACTGTTACGCCCGGTGTTTCGTTGGGACTACGATAGCCTGGACGCAACGAGAAAATAAAACAATAAACGCGAGTATCCCAGGGTTCAATGTAAGATTGATGAAAAGAACGATGGGCGGGGAATTCTCCAATTCCGGACGTCGGTGAACGCAGTGAGAAAACGAACAATATGCTGACACAGAACAACAGAAGACGACACAAGAACATATAATAAAAATAATTTATTTATAAAATATACAGTGTATTACATTAAAGAAAAGAAAAGAAAACTAAATAGTAAAAGCGATGAGAGGACAATTGGTTGATCAAACATATATCGATGCGACGAAATACAGCCAAAAATTGTGACAGTAGATTATAGTATATATATATATATATATATATATATATATATAAACATGTAAAAACTTACAAATTGTAGGGATCGACGTCGATCGATTGTTATCAGAAATAAAGTTCGAAAGAAAAGATGTCCATTCAATTCTCCGAGCAAAAAAGGTGGAGTTGCTAATGTCCCGATATAAGTCCTTGATTAACGCCGCTCAATCTTTGCCGAGGGCTAATAGTATACGCAGATAAACCACAAGAGTATAGATGACTTGGGTTTGAGAATACCGTTCAGGATTCTTTCGTCGGTCATTCAATTCTTGGTGACGTCCGATTCCCCTGAAAGCAAACAGCTAAGTCCAATTTTGGTGACGTCCGATTCCTCAGAAAGCAAAGAGCTAAGTGAAGTTGTTATATCCCAACACGCGCGAAAAAAACCGTTATGGATTAAGTCACGTGTTGGTATATGAAAGTAAGTAGGCCTTATCCATTGAACAATATTAGGCTCACTTGTACCTATCAGACAAGCAGCATTCGTCTGGCCTGCGATCAGAAATCAGACAGGAGGTGGGGTAAAAAGAAGGTTCTCTTCCAACAACTGTCTTTAGATATTCCATAATCTGCATATTCAACGAAATAAAGAGACGACTGTTATTCTCATATTTCGTCGCAAATGTGTAAGGTATTAAAAATATACTTGTAAAATCTAAGGTGGGGCTACAATTATTGGTCTAACATAACAGCACACACACACATACATGCGCACACGCGCACACACACACACGCACACACGCACACGCAAACACACACACACATATATATATATATATATATGCACATTTCATTGAATAGGACAGACAAGGTACTCTACTTTAGTTCCTTATACAGTTTCTCATCTAATCTATTTTTTTTCTTTTCGAGAGTTAAATTATATAAAAATTGTCCAATCGTTCTTTTTATCCGAGCGCTTTCGGCTATACATTTAATCATTTTGATGGTTGAATTATATTAATTATGAAAATGGATAGATGTATAGCCGAAAGCGCTCGGATAAAAAGAATAATTGGATAGTTTTTATATATATATCACCCGAAAAGAAAACAAAATTTGAGATCACATGAGAAATTGTATAAAAATACTAAATCAAAGCACCTTGTCCGTCGTATTCAATCAAATGTGCTTGAAAGAAGGATTGCTGCCATAATACACTATATATATATATATATATATATATATATATATATATATAAATCGACAAGGATTGTATGCTTGATTTTTTATATTTCGAAGATGTGGATAAAGTTCATGTTTTGTTATTTTTTTTCAAGTTCCCCAGTTCACAATCGATTGGAGGGTCCTTTTCGAGACGCACGGCCAGGTGACACTAGATTTGTTTTTGAGGCAGAAATAAATTGTGGTGTCATACGCGTAGATGCCAACTTGGGAAGTTATGGCGTCAGGAAGGTCATTTATGTAGATAAGGAATAGAGTGGGGCCTAAGATGGAGCCTTGAGGAACACCTGCGTTCGTAGGATAGGAACTGGATGAGAATCCGTTGAGAACGAGATTCAATTCACGGTTTGACAAAAATGATTGTATTAGGTTATATAATAGACCCGTAATGCCATAACCCTGGAGCTTGCGAAGAGGCCGGCATGCCAAACCCTATCAAATGCTTTGGAGATGTCTAGTGCCACGGCACGGGCTTCCCCGTTATTTTGAAGAGCTCGGTAGACAGTTTCAGTGATGGCCGTAAGCACATCAGCTGTAGATCGGGCAAAGTGGAAACCACATTGCTTGTCTGAGAGCAGATTATGGGATGTGAGGTGGTTTACCACCTCGATATTGATTAGGGCTTCAAAGACTTTGCCGAAGAGGGGAAGGAGACTGATAGGACGGTAGTTGGAAGACAGGGACGATCGAAGAGGACTTCCGGCAGTCAGGAAAACAAGATTCCTTGAGGCAGTAGTTGTATAGTTTAGAAAGGGCGGGCGCCAGTTCAGGCGCGTATTTCTTCAAGACAATGGCTGGTATCCCGTCTCCACCACTAGCCTTGTTGGGGTCTAAACTGGAGATAACGCCCAGTACCAAAGATGGGGTTATGTTTAGCCCACTCAATATGGCCTCAGTTCTAAGAGGGAAGTCGAGTATGGGTACACCGGAAGAGTCGAGCGTAGAATTGAATGAAAATTTCCGAGCAAAGCATTCAGCCTTGTCGGTAGAGGAGGTCAGGACTTCGAACTGGTTGAATAAATGAGGTATAGAGGGTTTGCAATTATTCAATACGCTCTTGCAGAGAGGCCAATGATCTTTGGAGCCAAATTGGCGAGATGCAATACGTTCCTTCATCCGAGCCGCAAATAGTGACTTAGCATCGTTGAGGACACGCTTACACTCGTTACGGACGGAGGCAAAGAGACGTCTATTGCAGTCAGACATGTCGCTACGGAATAGGTGGAAGTAGTGGTTTCTATGGGCGATGGCGGCTGAGCAAGCAGCGGAGAACCAGGGGGAGGAGCACGACTTGACCCTATATTTCCTAAATGGGATGAAAGCGTCGATTCCAGCTTTAACCCAGGAAGAGACCTCAGAAGCACATTCTTGGACGGGGAGCTTGAAAATTCCATCACAGGGGACATCGCGGATGAAATCATGGAACGCGTCCCAGTTAGCACGTTGATAGTAGAACGAGGTTCTAGTGGTAGGAGGTTCTTTATAGGGGGTGGAGTTGAAGGAGATGTTAACAGATACTACCCCATGATCAGAGTTACGAAGAGGGCAGAGTTGCGAGGCGCTGCAGGATTCGGGAATGGAGGTAAAGCGCAGGTCGAGAAGAGAGGGTTTACCTTCCCGGTTGAAGGCAAAACGAGTGGGGAAGTTAACTATCTGTGTGAGGGAATGAGAGATTGAAAAATTGAACGTTTGAATGCCTGCGTGGTCAGTAGTAGCATTCTTAAGCCACAAGGTGTGATGGGCGTTAAAGTCACCAAACACAAAAATGTGAGCAAACGGGTGGAGGGAGAGAGCCTTTTCTATGCTGTCCGAAATGCTATCGAGTATCTCACAGTCTTGAGAGGATGGAGAGCGGTAAAGGAAGAAGAGATAGCTTACCGCATTGAGGAGAGAGAGTCAGAGACACATCTATGACTGGTCTGGCGATTCGAGAGAGAACTCTCTGGCCAGAGGGAGATGTTCCTTGACGTAGACACCAAGACCGTGCATGTGGGTTAGAGAGTCTTTTCTGAGGAAAGGAAGGTAGCCGGGGATCGAGAGATCAGAAGAGGGGATAGACGAGACAAGGTTTGTCTCACAGAGAGCCAGTATATCCGGGCCGTTTGCAGTGAGGAAAGATTCCAGACTGCAGAAGTTGGTCCTAATGCCATGGATGTTGGAGAACGAAATGTTGAGGGGTTCAGGTGATTTTTGAGAGGCTGGTTTAGGGTTAATCTTTCGGTTTTTGTAACTCATGTTGAATTTTGTAAGATGAGAAGGTCCGAAGTAAAAGAAACAGACAGTTTCAACCGTGACGTGGGCAGAGAGGTGTTGGCAAAACCTGCATCATTATGTGGCCTCAGAGCTGCCCACCGGAGATGACTGCAGGGACACCTTTCCATGCGCGACATGGCATTACAAACACCCCGGTATTATACTACTGTTGATCAGAGCGGCCGCTCAAGACACTACGCAAGAGTTAGGGCTCCTAACTACCAGTCGGAAACAGCAACCAGAGAACTGTCAGCCGTGTACCCTCAGAATGAAGAGGTGATGCCACAGACTGCACACATCACGGGAGAAACAGAGCTGCACTGCGACAAAATGTCTTACTATGGTAGAGCACATGTGGCAAGTGTTGGGCGGGGGGAGAGAAAAAAATTAACAAGGAAAGGAAAAAAATAAAAATGTAAATGGGTTTCTGCTAGAGCGAAACTATACTCACACGAGGCAGCAAGTGTCTGCTTTCTTCATCATGATTGTAACTGAATGTACGGCTTGCCTTATGTCCAAGCGTCGACCTGGTGGCGGGGGGGGGGGATCAACGGCCAATCCTCCGCCCTCACCAAATAGTGGGTTTGGGAGATATTCTTTCAATAAAATTTAGAACAGGAGAAAGAAGCGGCTAGAACAATTCCAAGTTCAGACAATATATCAAGCAAAAAGTTACAGTCACAACATCATTAGAATACTGACGAGACATCTTCGCATCTAGCCAGAGACATTCAATCTTCCATTTTTCCTGATTTTTCTTACGAACCGGGATTTCTTACTAAACTATCCAATAAGGGAGAATCATTGCGAAAAAATGTATTTTTTCTTCTATCACTATCTGATCTTGCTCTAAATTTTCTGTAACCCCTTGCGTCCTAGTGGCTCCCACCTTGCTTGTGGTGAAATGCTTAAAAAAAACAAAAAACTTTCGACTTTCGCAGTTATTATCAAGAACCGATGTGGTGTCTGTGTGGTAGTCAGAATTCCTTTGTTTACATCCTTCTATTTTTTTCGGAAGCCGGATGTTTAAAATCTTTAAATGCCCCCTGTAACGGTTATTTGGAACGAAGCTTCACAATAAAGAATACGATTCGTTCCCAATAGCCATTGCGTTTGATTTACACAGTCATTTCTTTCTTCTTTTTTCTCCATATCTCATTCTTTGATGAAGCTTTAATAAATATTTAAAATGTTAGATTTATAAGTGTTTCCTATTTCATCTTTATTCTATCATTCTGTCGGATTCCGATCCATATTTGATCCTAATTCACAACCCACACGCACGAACACACATACATATATATATATATATATATATATATATATATATATATATATATATATATATATATATATATATATATAACAGGAGTAACAGCAGAATTGTTCAAATCGTGTAACAGCATAATTGTCCATCCAAAAAATGTTTAATATCTAAACTAATTGATTTTCTTTTATCCAGGTTTTCTGGTATGTCGTTTAGACAACTTGATACCATTTTTCAGAAGAAACAGTGAAAAAAAACTTTTGTTAAAAAAAGAGAAATATAAAAATTGTTTTCTGCTAGAACCACTGACTTTTCAAATGACCAATGGCGAGAGGAAAAGATCATTCATGCCTTTAGTAATGGTGTCAACATTCCTAATCTGGTTTCTATCAGATTTTGTTATTTTTGTTCGAGTACTTTCGACTTTCACTGTCATTATCGAGAACCGATATGTATATATATATATATATATATATATATATATATATATATATATATAGATAGATAGATAGATAGATAGATAGATAGATAGAGAGAGAGAGAGAGATGTCAAAAGCAGGTAATATAAGTTTCGCAATGACGTATATCTATATCCAAAGCAGAAGTGTCAAATATATCAGAGTGGAATTAACTGCACAATAAATCCTAACCGCTTTAACATAAGCTGTAAGTTCGGGGGAGATTTTATATTTACGTTACATTTCATCATAGAAAGGATATCCTGTAATTTCGTTACACATAATCTAAAACTTATAAGGCCATATTAAAAAATAAATGATGTCCTAATATATATGGAAGACTTCAAAAGCTTATAGATTGTCTCAAAATTTTAGAATTGGTCTTATTCTTAATTCCAAATATTTGACAAGTTATGATCGTTTGAAGTTAATCAAACCATGCATATGATTCAACATTCATTGGAAACTTGCCAAAATGAATCTTAAGAGTGACAAACATGTTTACCCTCTTTGACAAAAATAACCGATATCAAGTCAACTTAATGGGCCCTACAACACAGAATTTAAATTAACACATTTTTTTCATATTTTCCCTGCTTTTTTGTCTATGACTGCTGCCCCAACAAACTTTGAATGAGACCTTTTTCTTTTTTAAGTTCCCAAATATAAAAGATAATAGAATATGAGACACTTGTTCTCGTGTATTTATTTAATCATTTCACTATTAGCAGGGCAATAAAGCCACTAGGACACAAGGGATTAATCAATGTGAAAGAATCAGAGAAAAACAGTATCAAGGAATTAAAATATGAAAAGAAGGGGAATCAAGAAGACACTGGATAATGATCGGCATTGCATTTAAATTTTTGAAGATCAAAGTTGGCTGGAAAGCCCGAAACGGAAAGACAGTTCTACGGACGAGAAATGAGAGAAAAGTAACGATTAACAAAGAACTTACGGTAACAATTACCAAATTCAGCTGTAATATGATGTGAACTTGTTGCCAATCTAGCACTGCGCTTAAATTCATAAAGTCTAGTCAAACAATTATCATGAAAGTGTTTATTAAAAAGGCAGAGGGAAGCAACATTACGCACATTAAGTGACTGAAGCTGGGATGTCAGGTCAGAACCTATAACAATACAGATTCTTCTTTGGATTTTATCAAGAATCTCTAAATATATGGTGGATCGCAAGACCAGATATGGCAACAATATTCGAAGAATGGACGAATGGTAGACATAAGTATGTAACATAGATTCTGGAGAGAAAAATTGTCAAGTACTACACGGTGAATCCTCTTTCCTAACAGCAGACTTAGCAATTGATTCAATATAATATTTCCACTTCATGTCAGCAGAAAACGTTAACCTAAGAAGACACGAGTCACTCTCTTGGAGGTTATTGTCAGCCATACTGGTGGAAGGCAGAAAAGGGGCCTCTCATATGATTAATAAAAAGCAATTTTCTTCTGGAGGATTTAAAATTAACAAGATTTTAATTCTCTTTTAAGATCACTAGATAATTTGACCTTATCGAACCGATCAGATTTACTATTACGATAGAAGTCTCAGTAAGGTCCCTACGTGGAATTGATCCTTACCTACATTTAGCGTCACATGCCGGGTACCAAGCAAATACTTTTCTACATAAATTTCCTTTGTATTTATCAGAAGATCATGATCTAGATCGCTAGTTCTATGTTATTTTGGGTGCGGGAAGCATTTCTGTCTTTTTAATCCTACTAAGAATAAATCTAAATGGATTAAATGCAAAATGTAAGCTATTTTCAGGAATTTGGCTGTTCACCGCAGATTAAGGTTTTTCGATCAAAATCAGATTCTTTAACATTTTAAATATGAACGTTTTCTTTTAATCTTCTTAGTAAGTAGAAATAACAATAATACATTTCAATAATTCAGGTGAATTTCATTCAGGGAATTCAAAAGCTACAAATGTCTCCCGGGCTGCCGTCCTGGGTATGACGATAAACTACATCCGCGTCCTGGGCAAGACGATGAACTACATCCAGCAGCAAGGCCTCTGATCATGAGGTTTTGAGAAGCATGGAACAATCTCTTAATCGCTGCTGTGTCCAGGTGCACCCTGATCCGGGGTGGTAGTACCTGTTAGGGCCCCAGTTATAGGCAAATAGTTAACCCCCCAAACTGTGGTCAAAACATGAGAAAGTTGTAAAAATAGGTTTTAATACCAGCTATACATTTTTGTAAAAATTATTACTAGAAATTAATTTTTGAAGAAAAATTATTACTAGTAATACATTATTACCAGTAATGCATTTTAAAAAAAAGCAATACATTTTTTAAAACAAAATATTAGCAGCAGTACATTTTTTAAGAAAAAATATTATCAGCAATAGATTTTTGGAAAAAATATTACCAGCATTAAATAACCCTTTGTGGTTGATATGCCGTAAAACACAGCAAACCAAACCAAATGCCCCTGACTCTATTATGGGCTCCGCTGTGAGAAAATCTGATACAAAGAGTCATGAGTTTCAGTTGTTTCATGTACTGGGCCAGATTTATTAAACCAATATGTGAAAATCTTAATTGCTTCTCATCGTTACATCGTTAGAATGACATGATTTTCTAATGTTTTTTAATGGTTTGAAGACGCATAAAGGGTTTCAATTACTTTTATTCATATTCTACTGTTTTTTTCTTCCTTTTACACTTCCGATGTTTTATTCCATTATCCCCCTTTCCTTTCTTTTTTTTTATTTCCTTCCTCTCTTTTCTTCCTTCCTTTATAAGGTATTCCCAATTCCCAATTCTTTTCTTTTTATGGTCTGGAGGTCCCCCCATGTCTGTCTCAAGGACTTCGACAAAATCCAGATAAGGATATGCAATGTCGTTGGTCTTGATCTGGCATCACGCCTACAGTGACTTTTCCAGTTGCCATACAAGGCTATAGAAACCGGTCTGTCCTGCTATTTACCCATAGCTGGGGAAAAAAGAAAAGTATTCATACCTTTCCCTAGAGTATTAGCATGTAAGTGAATGTAATGGATTCGACTGGAATTCGAACTCGGCTCTCCGATTCCTCACGCCCTAGCCGCTATCCATTACTCCACCGTAAGAGGATAACTTACACTCAGAAAACAGCTTCGGCCTGACTATTCTATGTGATTGGATTATCGGAGAAAATACAAAATCTCTGTGGTCCATATAACATCAGATCGACCTTCAGAATGGTTCGAAATTCGAAGAACCCACCTTAGAGGAGTACATGACTAAGAACTTTGTGTACGCCATTCTGTGAAGCTGTGGTAAGAAATATAAAGGAGAAACAGGTCAGGCCCTTAACGTAAGACTGCAAGAACATCGTAAAGAAAAGGGAGATCACCGCCCCCTATGGGATGAGGTTGAAATAGTAGATAGAGAACATCACTGGAAAATATGAAAACTTAGGAAATCAATACATACCCTGGGCCAAAAAATATTCTAAGCCGGCCAAGCATAGAAATGAATTCAATATGGGAACCAGTAGTAAAGGATTGTTAGAGAAAAGCAATAATAACAACAAAATTGCAATATGAGCTTTGGTAACAAATGAACATTAGGTTTATAAGTCCTAAAGCATGGCGCGAGGACTAAATTTTGTCAGTTTGAAATTCCAGTCACCTGAAAAAAGCCGATAAGTCGTGAATATGACGATAAAGATGAGGACAACAGTCCAAACAAAGTAAATAATGCTTTCTTTTATCTCTTAAAATAAGAGGGTAACTATGTTACCAAACGAAAATAAAAAATAAATGAAAGAAAGAAAGGTAAAATAAATTTATTTATATTTGACTGTTTAACGATAAATCTAGTGTCACTTATGAATCTATTTATTTTTACCTACCAAAATTAACGCTTTATCACTGATATGAATATCAAGCCCACGATTGCCTGTATCTTTTTTACCCCCACTCGATATGTCATAAAGAGAACCGCACCCCATTTTTAGAATGCAATTGTCAAAGCAATGACCCTATGTCATAATAAAACAGTAACAGTAACACTATTTCTTTTTAAACGTGTTGATAATGTCTGCTTCTTGAATTGAAATAATTTGATTCTTTTTAAGCAATCGATGGACTGATAGCTAAACTTCTAGTAGAGAATAGTAAATTAAGGTATTATTAGTGAACAGGGATAAACGAAGAACAAGAGAGTGCGTGATTTCTAGTTTTATTTTTTTCGCGGGTTTGTAAATTTAAATTACAAACAATGTCATTGAAATTATTGAATCTTTGTTTTCCTTCTCTATTTTAATTTAGAATTTTTTCAAACAAATCTTAACAACATAAACAGTTTTTTTGAGAGAAAAAAGTAGTAAACTAATCATTAATTTAATTTTAATAGAAAAACAATAAATAATTCACTCCTCTCTTTTCTCATTTTAGTACGTTCTTCTCTTTTTCCTTTCTTTTATCTCCCATGTTCTCTTTTCTTACGATATTTATTCCCCTTCTTTTTTCTCCTTCTGGTCTTTTTTTTCTTTTTCATTCATCCTATCTTCTGCTCCTTATTTTCTGCTTCTTTTTTATACTTCCTTTTTCCTTTCTTGTTTTTTCCTCGGTCATCTCCAAGTTCGAATTTCAAATGAGGTTTTTACAGTCACTTACGTATGGGTTAAATAGAATAATTCTTATCGGGAAAAATCGTTGTTATTCTCAAAAAAACATTGCTAATACAATTTTTTTCGACAAAATCTAAAGAGGAACATGTAATGTGATAGATCCTGACCTGGCATCTCGATTTCAGTCACTTTCACACAGTGATGTGGTTTTCATCTGTGTTTTCTACAATTATTTACATAGCAACTACACTGACAAGCTATTTTCACAGGTACCCCAAGTGCGTGAATTTAAGCGTGTTACTAGGTTGGCTTCTTTTCATTGTCGAAACCTTTAAAAGTAACTGCCTCTTCTACTACAACAGCTTCTTATCTCGCACTTCCCGAGAGTGGAACACCTTTCTTCTTACTTGCTTCCCTGATAATTATAATCTTTAAAAATTTAAATGTAATGTCAATCAGCATCTTTCGATTCCTTGATCTTGATCCCCGTCCTTCTCTTTATCCTTTCTTCAAAAACCCCTCTTGCTCTTACTTTCTCTTTCTGTAATCCCTTGCTTGCTAATGGCACTCCTGCCATACTTGAGGTGATATGCTTCAAAATAATATTCACAGAGAGAAAAACAAATGTTTCGGCTTTAGATAATCCAGAAAGGACTGATAATCTGGGAAAGTAAATCCTCAGTCATTTATGTCGTTTAATCATTTCATTCCAAACCTAGCGAAAATGTCACTATTTTCTTTCTTCTTATATTTCTTTCGTCGCCTCCTCCTTTTTATTTCCACTTAATTTTTCCAATTCTTTTAACACTTCTCTTTTTTCTCCATTTCTTACCCTTTCTTCTTCATTTCATTCCTCTTCCTCACGATGCTTTCTTTTTTTATTCCTCTTCCTACTTCCCTTCGCCTTCCTCTATTTCCCCACACCTTTCTCTCTCCCTCACCTTACGCTCCCAACCTTCCTCTATTTTCCTCCTCCTTTTAGATTTCTTTATTTTTCTTCCTTTATTCTTTTTTTTTTCTCTATTTTTTCTTTGTTTACCCTTGTTTACCATCTATGGTTTAAGTTTTCTTTTGTAAATACACGCCATGAAATTCGTTGTGCAGTTATCGTTGTTGAACAAGAAAACACGAAATAGATGCGCTTTAGAGAAAAAAATAGTCTAAGAATATAGAAGAGCCCTTGAATATAAAACAAGATATTACTTGGGTAATGTGGGCGGAGCGGATTTTTCTCTCCGTCTTTCCTCTCTTACCCACTCTCTATAGTTCTCTATCTCTCTTTCCCTCTCATTTCTCACCTTCTTTCACCCTCTATCTCTGTTTTCCCTTCCTCTTTCGATTTCACTGATTTTTTTTTTTTGTTTCCTTGCGATAAGTAGATCCTCTTGCCTGTTCCGAATTGGATTTGGATCTCAATTTTCAACTTTTTATGTCATCCATAGCCGATCACAGCTCTCCACAAATTTATTTACCTTTATAATTTGTGAAATGCCATGCATTATTCGGAAAGATGAGGTAGTTTCGCGTTACCCTCTCAACGGTTTAGAATTCAGTTTTCCTTCAGGCGAAAGGACCTACTTATTGGAAACAAAGAAAAGAATCAGAGAAATCGAAAGAGCTACAAGACAGGGATGAGAAGAGTGAGAGAAGATTGAGAGAGAAAAAAGGAGAGAGAGAGAATCGCAAAGAGGGGGTAAGAGAGAGAGAGCGAAAGAGAGAGGAAACAAGGAGAGAAAATTCGGTTCTGTCCGCATTACCTCAAGCCGTATCCTGTTTTAGAGTCAAAGGTTCTTTTATGTTCTTAAACATTTTTTTCCTAATGCGCATCTTCTTTCTCGCCTTCTCATAGTATAGTTGCCATCCATTTGTAAAGGGCCCAATCTACTCTGATATGCAACCTACAGCTGTGGATAGAAAAGATAGATTCATGCCTTTCCTGGCAGGATTTGAGCGAAAGCGAAGTCCGAGAGCTAGGCTGAATTAGAAACACGGCTTACCGATTCCAATTTCCGCACCGATATCCGTTATAATACCCGCACATCCTGTCTTCAATTGAGTCACTTTTGTTTCTAGGAGACTTTACCCTCTGCTAATGTCCTTTTCTTGACTGTCCATTTGAAATTGTTTATGTAGTTACCAATAGACGAACTCTCCTAATGAGCTATATAATTTTTATATCATTCTTGACAAATTTGCTGTATTTTCTTAATCAAGATGATGTCACTTCTGACCTAGCTCTTACAGCTAAATGGAGAAAAACTCGCTTATATCTTTAAATACCCCAAACGACCAGTTAGAACAGTTTGCTTATCATCTATTAGACCCTGACTTTTCTCCAGTCATAAGCACTGGTGGCTGACTATATTAGATTTCATGCTTTGAACGTCTGATAGGTTCATTCCAGACATCAGGTAGAATTTATATATAGATTCTATTGCTAAAACTCCAGAGAAGATAATCTATCACTACAGGATCTATCTGAATATTTCTGCCTTCAGTATCTGTCTATATCTCTGAGATGAGGTATTATGATTATTTACATTATTCGAACTTTTATCCTCATCTTCATTGCCATGTTCGCAACTGAAAAAGGTCGGGGCGTACAACGGCCGGGGTATACAACGGCCGAAACGTTGTGAATGTGTCGATGAAAATGAAGATAATTTAAATAATGCGAGTAAAAACTACACCCATTTAAAACTCGAATGACATCTTTAAAAATACAGGTAATTCTAAATTTGTTTAATAATGAAGATGAGGATAATAGTCCGAATAATGTAAATAATCTTTCCGGCTTGTTTTATCGTTACCAGAATCGGATAGTTCAGAAACATGAAGTTTTCCTGTAATATCTGAACTGGAGCTGTTCAACCCTCACTTTCTAGACTTTACCGAGTTCAAAATCGTTTATTGGGGGGGGGGAGACATATTCACAAATTTATAACTCCTTTACAACAGATGCAACGTTGGATACCTTTCGATGCTCTATCGCTATTTCCATGGTCAATGTTCAGATTAGCACCATTCTTTTGTTTCAACAGTTTAAACCTTTAAAGCAAGTATACACCATACTATATCCACGAAGTTGAATCACTTTCATTATCTCCATATTCCAAATGTAAGAAAGTTTCCTTCTGACCTTTTATTTTGTCAATGGTTATTATGTGAAACATATTTCCCTGAAAATTAGAATATTAAACGATAATTTACAGTCAAAGATCATCGTTATCTAGCCTCATTATCCTCATAATCTTCACTTCATAGCAGCTCTTTTTTCATTTATATCACACAGCATATTCCGTTTTAACGGTAATCCTTTATATTAAATGTCTTTATTGCGTGAATAGAAGTATTAGGAGGTTGACTTCACTGGAGAATGGAGCCTGAAGCATTCATTTCTACGTGCATGCGAAAATTGTGTACATTTTTTTCTGCATATAGATTCTGCAGGTTCGGTTTAAATAATAGAAAGCAGTTTTAGAACCAATGTGGTCCAATACTGCGCGTTCGAAAAACACTAAGATTTCAACCCCTCACAATCTATAAGAAGACGTTCGAGGTAGACATGGGTGACATTTCCCAAGGTCAATTGCTCATGTTCAGAAAGACGTTATTAAGGAGAGAGAACAATAAAGGAACAAAAACTAAGAAGACAGAAGATAACGATTGACATTGAATTTAAATTTTTAAGGAGCAAAGCTGACTGGAAAGCAAGAAGCTAGAAAAGAGCTCCACAAGCGAGAAGTGTGAGAGAAGAAACATAGTTAGCATAGGACTTATGATTGCATCTGCCATTTCAACTGAAAAAAAATGACTTTTAACTGCTAATCTAGTACTGCGCTTAAGTTCATAAATCGAGATACCAAAAAGGAAAGATTATCAGATAAATTATCAAGAAAATATATAGGGACAGTGGAAACGTACGAATCCTCTTCTTCTCCCGCAACTATGTGTAAATACCAAGACCAACCGGGTCTGCTGCATAAAGATAATGGCAATCTACTGCGGGAAGAAATCTGCCTCATCAGTCATTTACCAAAAGATACATGATATCACGCATGGCAAATAACTGACTGATTGCGACAGTGTGAAAATGGCTGAAGCCGAGATAAGAGGACAGGACCGATAACATTGCAGATTCTTCTTTGTATTTTATCAGGAATATTTAAATATATAGCAGAAGCATCAGACCAGATGTGACAGCAATATTCAGTCCATGCAAAGAATATGAATGCATGGATGAATGGTAGACATGTCCAAGACAAAGTGTGGCTAGAAAGATTGCCTAGAACGACACAGTGAACCAACTTTCCGATCAGCAGACCTAGGAATCAATAAAATATAATCCTTTCGTTTCGTGTCACCTGAAATCGCCCTCCCCTATATAAAATATGTTTGTTGACTTAAAACAGAAACAAATCTTTTAGTTGTTTTATGTCTATTTCAGCACGCCTTTATCCCCAGACGTTTTCTCACTTTTCCTGCCCAGTCATTTTCATGCTAAAGTTATAGGAAAGGATTATACATTTTCTATATCTTGTCGATTTCGCTGCCTGTTTAGTTCCAGTAGTTAACGGCTAAAACTAGTATTAGGTTGGTGCAAAAATAATGACGTAATAATGTCGTTTTTTGACGTATTTTTAACGTCAAACAACGACAATATTACGTCATTATTTCTGCACTATCCTAATAGAAGGGTTAAAATTGTTCAGGAACGCAGAGCTCAAAGGGTTAAAAAAGAAACTTGAAAATACAATTTAGAGCAGTGATCAGTGTTGATTGAATCGGTAAGAATAGTGAGGAGGAACTGGGGATTTATGTAGATTTTTATGCGGCCATAGCCGTCAATTATGCAGCAAGCGTATAAATGTTGTGGAATTATTATTTTGTTAATTAAATATTCAATATGACAATGAATATTCCGTTAACAATATTCTTGGCCTGATCTACTATTGAACAATTTTAACTCTGCCTGAGCTCCTGAGTCAAAATTCGCTAATGCAATTGTTTCACGGTAGATATAAATATAGTTACAAGGGTTTAACCACCGTTCAACCGGTGATTGGACATTACGGCATTTTTCACTACCACCAAAGCCGCAGTCATGGTTAAAAGTTTATGAGTTGATATCAAGTCAACTACAAACGCTCTTTTATCTTGTTTTTTGTTTGCTTTTTTTATTTGTTTTTTTTTTGTTTGTTTGTTTGTATTGTTTTTGATTTTTGTTTTGTTATTTAATTCACATTCAGTCTGTACTTTGCTAGAATTGCTATATTCACTGTCAAACCTTCTTTTTGTTTGCCATGTATTTAAAGAGTTGTACGGGCGTGTTTTTTTTTTAATATTAGAATTTCCCGCATTTTCTATAAGGCCAATAAAGAAAATGAATAATAGCGAAATTACTGTAATCGATCATCAAACAATTTTTTTCTCAATATTCCCTGCGAATTTGGATGTCATTCAGATACGCCATCAAAAATGGTCATTTAGGTTTAAAGATTTTGACGTTGTTTATTTGTTTGATATAGAAATTCGTTCGAGTTTCAAAGTACCAATAAATTGGCTTCTACACGAAAGCAGTTCCGGCAAATACACAGGCACGGAACAATAAAAAAAATGGCGAGAAGCTAAATCAGATATTAAAACTGGAGAAGGGGGCTAAATTGAATGTTACGATTCCTGTTGTTTTTATTTTAAATACAATTTTTTTTGTTTTTAACTGAATCTTTTTTCTGGGAGGAGTCGTATAGACGTTTTTCTACGGATATTAGATTGATATAAAAGTTTTAAAAGCTAATATTCCGCAGAAAAACGGAAAATTAAAAAAATATATATGCATTTTAGAAAGAAATGTTTCTTCTTGCTAAAACATGTAAAGCTAAGCTCAGTAGTATTGCCAAAATATTGGAGAGAAAAAGACAAAATAATTATGGTTTTTCAATTCAAGCAAAAAGCAGCTGGATTCAGATCCGCATCCCTATTCTTAGAACAATCGATGTTAGTGGCATTATTGCTGCAAAGTTTCTATAGTCGTTTATTGAATTGCTTTTCGAGCCTTTTCAAATATTACAATTTCTGCTTAAAAGAAAAACAAAACATGGAAGGACTTCACATGGTTTTGCATTGCTTTATTTTTAAAGTAATTACTTTTGTAATAGAAATTTTGAATAAATGAAGGTAAATTTACCCTATCCCGATCCATGGCTTTTCTCACGCCTTCTAATATAAGAAATACAGACAAACCTCTCATCAACGGACTAATGGGGAGAGGGATCCGTTAAAGCCCGAAGATGGAAGAAGCTCTAATTTGCCACCTATACTTAGGTTTGTACTATTCCTTTTTAGACTGCTTCGATGCTTTGATGAGGGCAAAAGAAAATATTAATCAAAATAACAAATATAATAGATTTCTCACAAGTACTTTCTCACGTACCTCCTAATTTATCGCACTTTATATACTGTATAGTGTACACCCGTCTATGTTTACAATTGAAAGGCCCTCTACCGCCGCCAAGCGATCACTTTCAGAACTAATACGACTCGTTCCGTTAAAACCCCAAATTTTGAAATACAGTTTGATAGAAGTTTGTTTTTTTTCCTACAGATTTTTTTTAGAATTTTGCCTGCAGATTTTATCCATTACATACGAAGTCCGTTGATAAAGGATCCGTAGATGAGAGGCTTGTCTGTACATATATATATATATATATATATATATATATATATATATATATATATATATATATATATATATATATCCCATCTTTTATATAAAAAGTATTCAAAATCTCTGTTATAAGCGAAAAGTAAAATACGTAATTTTTTCTTGAACTACGTATTTTCTTATAAAACCAAATGAACTACGTAGCAAGGGTTTAAGAATTAAATCATTCACTAAACATTTCCATAAAAGTATTATATAGGAATGAAGTGTCATTGCCGGCACTTGGGTTTGAACCCATAACACCAGAGACCAAACACAGGTGATTCCATTTCTGATAAGTAAACCACGTGATCGTAAATAAATGTATATATGGGAATTAGCGTGGCGTCTAATTGATCACTATTTCTACACTATCCTCTATTACTATACGGATGGCTATTCTCTAAAATATTCACTATACTATTTCACTATACTGATCACTATACGGTTTATTATTCAGTGGTTGCTTATTCGAGCGAGTATTACTGAGCAGGTACTATTAGTGCTAGTGTTATTCGAAGGCGTCTGATACCAGTATTGTTTAACGGCGTTACTATAGTTGCATCTGCGATTACAAAGTCTGTACTATAACGAACATTACGAAAGTGACAACAAGCATTCGTTGACACTATAAAAGGGGCAACGAGTGTTCGTTGACATCATAAAAGAGTTATCTGAAATAGAAACGAAATTGGAAAAGAAACACTGGCATCAATTGTCAGGTTTTCCAAAGATGATTGAATAAATTTGCACAATGAAAGGCATATGAATAATGATTTGGAAACTAAAAGAAAAAATAATGTGTGGCTTTTGGATCTTATTTTTATTATTACTGAAATAAACATAATTTAACATCGTACGAAATAGAAATGAGAGGTTATGGTTGAAATGATAGTTTATGATTGAAAGCATTGTTTATGTTTATTTTCTTTTAGCAACATGAAATTTCATTACACTCAAATGGAAAATAGAAAAGAAATAAAATCGAGAAAATATATTAAAAAATTAAATCAAAAAATAATACTTAGGAAAAGGAAAAATAATATTTGCTCGCCTACGTACATCACGTTAGAGATTTCATGACTTTTAAAGGAACAAGAGTAGATCACTGCAATAATCCTACCGAATACCGACAAAAATGTCATTACTTATGCAGGCCAAACCTTAGTAGGAAGAAGAAAGAAAAATTCACATTTTTTAGCAATCCGACGATCTAAATGAATGAAACAGGAATTGGAAACGAAGAATTAAAAAAAATTCGTGATATTATGAGAGTTCCGTCTTGCTTATCAGTAAATAAAAAACAGAAATACTTTCTTAATAATTTCATATCTGACCCGTAAACTCGACCCAGATTCATATACATACCAAAATTAATAAAATCTAATAAAGATATCAATATTAAAAAGTTTACTGATATGAAAACAACAACATCAGATTTGGATTACGGATACATCACCTAGGAACACAGGTTCCCAAACGATCCCGAAGTTAAGCAATGTCGAACATGGTCAGTAACTAGATGGGTGTCCATTTAAGAATACCAAGTAATGCAAGGTTGGATTTATGGTTCTGTAATGCATAATAGCATGCAAGTGTTATTCGGCGAGCCGAGTTTCAATTCCAGTTGAGTTCGTTATATACACTTACGTGCAAATAACCTTACTAAAGACATGAAGCGTCCTGGTTAAGAAGATAAACTATTACAGTCCCAACTATGGACAAATAGTTAACCCCAAAACTGGGATCAAAATGCTATGAAATTATAAAAATAGGTTTTAATACCAGCAATAAATGTTTTGAGGAAAAATTATTACCCACAATACATTATTACCAGCAATACATTTTGGAAGAAAAAAAATATTACCAGCATTACATTTTTGGTAGAAATATTACCAACAGTAAAAATTAAATAGCCCATTGAGATTGATATATCGTAGAACAAACAGACCAATACAAACCAACGGTATGGATCCAACTATTCGTCCTCAGCTACGGGTTAATTAGTAAAACTTGTATCAATATCATCTCTCCAGAAAAAATAAAAATAAAGATGTAATTATGCGCATTAAATAACCCATAGAGGTTGATATGCTGCTACAAAACAACAAACTTATTAATTTATTCTAAATTTTAAATTTATATGATACATTAAGTTGAATCATAAATGATGTTTTTGTTAATCAATTTTATTTTTCAAAAAATAAAATACAATTACATTTTATTAAATTATGTATTCAACATTATTTGCAATTACTTGTTCTCGCTTATTAGGCAGCTCTTTCATACCTTTTGAGGGAAATTCCATGAGTTTTGATTTAAAAATATTTTCGACAAAAACTTGAATTTGGTTTTCATTAATGAAAGTTTTCCACGTCAAAGCGTTTTACAGGGTTCGGAAGAGGTAATTATCAGTTGGTACAAAATCAGGTGAAATTGATGGAAAGTTTGAAATAGAATCGATTCCCAATGTTTTTCTGTTGTTCTTAGAGTATGCGACCTCGCATTGTGATGGAGGAAACCAATACTTCCCTTTTAATCCACGGTGTATTCTGCAGCTACAGCGCGGAAAAAAAGCTCTGCTAATGTAGTCCATTGTTTTTCTCAACAACAACGATTAGTAGTCTGTATGATACATTCGTCATAATTGGTTTCAAAAAACGGAAGTTTTTTACGGTGATATACTAAGCCTAGGTTAGATGTGGCACAAGGCCGAATGTAGACAGCACCCAGTGTGAATCGAACTAACTACTCAGTCGTAATTGTTCTAAAGAGACAAACTTTCTATTACTAGTTGCCTAAATTATTTTTAAGCGAGGTTTACATGTGGCACAAAGCCGAAAGAACGGGTCATTAAGTGAGAATCGATCTCACTTTTCAATCGTAAATGATCGAGCGAGACAAGCTTGCTAACCATTAAACAACGTCGAAGTGCCCAAACGGATGTTACTTATGACTCAATAAAATAACAATTTTATTTTAAAATTAAAATTCTTTTAAATGTTTCAAGTTTATCTGAAATTTGAAATTGATCTTAATCCTGAATTGAAATTGATATTCAGCAAGTTATTTTCATAGTACGTTTGAAAAATGACTGGATATGAATTAATTTTAAGAATAAATATATATATCAGCCACTATATAAAATTACATTCGACCGTTTTCCTCATTATCAAGAACTAAACGGTGTCAGTATAATAGATCAACGATTTTTTGTTAAATCCTCATATTTTTTGAAACGCTAAAATTGACATATTTGGGAATAATCTTAATTCATGTTGGGCGCAAACCGCCTGCATTTGGACAAAGATACATTCTGTAAATATACAAAATCAGAAAGGAAAGCGCGTAAGTCCGTCGAATCGTTAAATGCCTAAGTTCGTCGAAGGCCTTAGTTTGCCGTAGCCTGGCACCCGCCGCGGGCGGCCCCGATCGAGGGAACTCCGAACTACGCGAGACGAAAACGAGCGGCTGCCTTTGACCCATCCGCCACATGTCCCGAAGCCGTTTACTTGCGACGGGATTCGGCGTTGGGCTTCTCCCGGTTCACTCGCCGTTACTAAGGGAATCCCGGTTGGTTTCTTTTCCTCCGCTTAGCGATATGCTTAAGTTCAGCGGGTCGTCTCGTCCGAGCCGAGGGCGGCGGTGTTGCGTTTTGTGATGTTTTCGACTGCAAAAATAACGCGACCATGCACAAAGACGGCATTGTGCGGCGGCGGCGGCGGCAGAATGGCTTCGAGACGCCCAAGGTTTGTAAGAAAACGGGTCTTCTTAAAAAATAGAAAGGGTGTATTAAAAGAATGGGTCTTCTCAAGCTATACGATGAGGTGATTCTGAGATAATTCTTTTAAATCATCATTTACTCAAGAAAGGCGATGATGCCACTAGAGTGCAGGAGGTTAAAGTGAGGAGCAACGAGGAAAGAGGAATAAAGTGAGAGAATTCATGAAGACAGAAGAAGGCGACTAACGTTGCATTTAAATTTTTGAAGATTGTAATTGGCGGAGAGGTAATAAGTCGGAATACCGTTCCACAGTCAATAAATGCGAGAAAACAAACTGTCAGAATAGAAGAAACAGTTCCATTAAACTACCACAACGGAAAAACAGTGAGAGCTAGTGTTAGATATCGATTAAGGAAAAACCTTTGGTCTTACTTCCGCTGCATCAGTGTGTAAGCGGAAATAGGAATTAGTGATAGCATAAACAGGAAATATATTAGGTGGCTAAAATAAAAAGGACGTACAGGTGTTCTGGGTGGAAGAAAATGCGTGCTTGCGTTGGGAACATGCCAAGAGAGGCATATCCACGCAAACTTGCGTAGGCGACATACCAGAAGAAGGCGTAGCCACGTGAAGTTGCGTAGGCGTCGAAATGTTATATAACCGGTCCGTTTCCTGATCTGAACAGAGAAGCTGACTAGAGGTTCACCGAAGATTTGTCTCTGCCAATTCCTGTGTGATAAATCCCAACCTCTCCCTCACTCAACCCATTCGCCGCAACTCGAAAGTAAAGATATTTATATATTTTCATATATAAGTGTTCGTCGCCCGTCACCAATATACTAGACTAGTTACCAATCTAGTAACAGACTTAAATTAATGCAGTTTAAAAAAGCCCAGCGGAACAGTTGCCATGGAAATATTTGTAGAAAAGAAATTAGAAGTCCTGTTTGGCGGCTGCCAACTTAACAGAATATATACAAATGACGCAGCCTTGATAGCAGATACTGATAGGAAACTACAGGGATTCCTACAGGTCGTAAAGAAAAAGGAGAAGAATGGACCAAACATCCATTTCCAACAGATTTCTTGGTTGTAAGCAAAAGGGGCATCTCGATATGAAAATTATAAAATAAAGATACCAAAATAAAACGAGTATAAACGATTAAATATCTGGATATTGCTTTAACAGACGACGGATAAGTGTGACACTGAAATCTGAAGGTGAATCAGGGTAGCGAATGTTGCCTTTTCAAAAGCTAAGCAAAGTATTAAGAAACACGAAATTTTCGTTAGAAACAAAAAAAAAGAGTACTGAAAGGTTATACAATATCAATTATCCTATACTGCAGTAGATGCTGGACAATCTCTTTACAAACGAAGATATTTGAAGCTACAGAAATGTGGTTCTGCAGAGGGATGCCGAGGACACAATTTGAACAACGAGAAAGTTTTAGAAAAAAGTAAACATCAGAAAGAGACAACTGAAATTTCTAATGTACATAATGCGGAAAGAGGGCTTGGAAAATTTGATACTCACAGGACAGACTGAAGGCAAGAGGGACAGAGGAAAACAACGCCTTATTTAACAAGCGAGCTTGAATAAATGAAAGACTGAGGGAGTTTTAAGAAGGTTTTAAACTTTCTCTTTTTCTTATAAAAAAGACAAAATTCATTGAGAGCTACAAAGGTCATAAAATCGTGATGAGACATAATTCTCAACGTCCTGAAGGTACACGACACGGAGAAGAAGAAAACATTTCGAAATTAAATCCACGTTTTTTGTTAAAATGACTTCATGTTCGGATTGGTTTTACAGATGTTTTCAGCACCGGAATACGAATATTTTATTAAATGATTTATGCACATTTTAAAATGCTTTCCGCTGTGCTGAAAGATATTTTATTTAAGAAGGTTAGTTCTTTACGTACAACTTCAAGATTTTCAATTCTCTCTTTGCAAAGAAGACTATACAGTATTTTGCTATTATCTACTAATATCTATATATTAGGTTGGTGCAAAAATAATGACGTAATAATGTCGTTTTTTGACGTATTTTTTAACGTGAAAAAACATTATTACGTCATTATTTTTGCACCAACCTAATATTATCTACGTAGGTTCATTGTCATTTTTGTGATAGATTTTGATGTGATCGATTGATTCGTTTACTACAACTTATCAACCTTTTGCAAGTAATTTAAAGCCAGAAAGTATTTTTACATTGTAAGAATATTTTTTAGATAACAAAGGTTTAGTGATACAAGCCTTACTAATTAACCCATAACTGAGGGGAGAAGAGACATTTTTGCCTATCATGGATTGCTTTAATTAGATATTTTTTTTATTTATTGTTTAATCTTTGCAGAAAACTTCTGCACATCTGTTTGAATCGTTATTGAAACAGATCTCTTTGCAGTCCGTTTGTCGATGTAAAGAACAGCGATATATTCCGTGTTTGTCTGTGTGCGTGTGTGTGTCTTTGTGTTAGTGTCTTTGAGTGAGTGTATAGTAAAAAAGAAGGAAAGAAACAAGTAAACAAAAGACAAAGAAACAAGCAAAGAAAGAAAGCAAAATAGATTGTTGGTTTTTGTTTAACCGCATATCAATGGGTTATTCAATACCGAAATGTGAATATTTTGTGCCCAATTTTTTTTTGGGGGGAGGGGGGTGGATAATTATTATAAAACCTTAAATTTTGATGATGCAAGTTTTAATAATTAACTCATGACTGAGGGAGAAGAGATAAATTCGTACGTTTCACAAGGGTATTTTTCCATAAGTGAATATAACGAACTGGTTATCCATTACATCACCCGCACATCCATCACCTGATATTCCCAAGGGGTCACCCGTTTACTCACTGGCGAGGCTCGACGTTTCTTAACTTCGGTGGTCATACGGGATCCGGTGTTTCAACGTGACGTGTCCGTAAGCAGATTGCGATGTGATGATCGACATATGAATTGCAATAAGTTTCTACATATGAAAATGACTTACGAAAGAATGGATTCCATACAGCACCACTACCATATCCCTTTACGTGGGAGATTATTGCTCTCCACATCTTCCAGTCTTTTGTTGCTCAAAATCTTTTGTTCTGTGACCGCCCACCTTTACCTCTGCATTCCTAGTCATCATTTGCTCCGACTTGTGAAGTAGTTTACTCACTTTTTGCCTTCCTTTGGGTGTTAAATTCTCCAAGACGTCTTTTCTCATTATATGTCCTGAAACTTTCAGCTTTCTATTTCTAATTGATAGCGTCGTTTATTTGTTTGTTTGGTTTTTTGTTTGTTTTTTTTCTTTTTTTTTTGTTTTGTTTTGTTTTGTTTTGTTTTTTATACTTCCTATTCTTCTTAAAATTTCCTCATTGGTCTTATATTGATCTCTCCATCCAGATTATTCATATAATTCGTAGTTTCAAGTCTTTTATTGATTTTCGACTCTCAACTACAAGAAAAATAAAGCAGAATTTATATAAAATATGCACAGGGTGTTTTCTGAGACTCATTCGGAGGAAAATGATGGAAAATGCTAAGAAAGATATGGCCCGAAAAAAAAAACTATGAGCTGTCGACGGATTATTTAAGAAAATGGAACGAAATTCAGAGAAAATACAAAGAAATAATCAATACATTATGTGAGCGCTTATAAAAAGGTAAACTACTTTAGTCTTTTCTATCTCTCAAGGTCCAATATAGGTATTACTATATCCGTGGTATTCTAACACATTAACAAGATTGTAACGAGAGGAACCTAACCCAACGCAAAGAAATTAACTCTAAAAATGAAACAAACAAAACATGAGTTATATATATATATATATATATATATATATATATATATATATATATATATATATATATATATATATATATATATATATATGTCTTATTAAGTAAATTACAGACATTTTTCTAAAAAAATCCGTTCATACTCACGAATATGCTTCCGTGTATTGTAATTAAATAATATGAGAAATATGCTATAACTGTTTAAATCGCATTTATTTCTCATTTCCCAAAATAAACTCGTAATAATATCTAAAGTACTTGAGAAATCGGAAATAAAAGCGATTTTCATAGTTATAACACATTTCTCACACGTTATTTAATTGCAATACACGGATGGTTATTAGTGAGTATCGCTGAATTTTATTTAAAAAAATAAGCAGACATAATCCCTGTAATTTATTTAATCAAACATGCCTAAAAGAGAATTTTCTACCTAAATACACAAACATGTATGTGTGTCTCTGCGTGTGTGTGGATACATAGGCACATATTTTATTGAATAGCACCGTTAAGTGAACTTTCTACCGACTGAGATGTTTTACATCAGAATTAAAAATGTTAAATGTCAACAGTTCCTTTTTATACATTCAAGTACATTCGGCTGCCACTAGAGTTGCCATCCAGGGATTGCCAGTGATCAGTATTTTTAGCAAAATCTGTTTGACAAAGTTCAGCGTTTTTAGATTGCTGTAATTAAAAGTAAAGTCACTTAAAGGGGGTGTCATCTGCAATGGTCAAACTGAATTTGTAAGTGCCCTTTTTGTTGATACACCATTCAATACACGACCTTTGACAGAGAAAGATATTTTATTTAAATTTTTGTTGTTTATTTTATATTGATAACGTTGGCGGTAAGAGTTAAAAGAACTTGAATGTATAAAAATAATCTTTAGACTGTTATGATAAACATACAGTACATATATATAAGAAACTGTCGCATAGGGACATTTAGGTAAATATTAGAAGGAAAGCACTATTTGGAGGATCCAAACAAAAAGTATCTCATTCAGGGCATCTGCAAAAGGGACACTACTCTGTAGTCACTTTTTCTGTTTCTTTTTATAACATAATCGGACCGCCCGTAGACAATTAAGAAGTAACTTAGAACTGTCACCAAAGAACTGTAATACGTCCCTTGAGGCCTCCTTGAGACATACGGAAATTCTTCTTGTCAAAAGAGAGATAATTGCTTAATAATATGAGAAATAACAAAGAAGTTTAGAGATGTGAAAAATAACAAAAATATTAACAAAAGAAAATGCATTTTCTTCTTAGCCAAATGTTTATTGCCTAAAAACAATATTTTCCGCAATTACTTTTATTAATCACGTTCATATTTGCTTGGATACCTCAGTGTTCATATCTGTCAGCCAAGATGTATTTTTATATATAGAACTGTTCAAATATTCAGATGTTTTATTTTATTTCTCTGTCAACTTAAGTATCTATTACGAAAAAGAAAAAAAATTTAATTTAAAAATTTAGATTATTTTTTCGGAATTCTATTTTTTTAAGCCATGTCTGTTTATTTGTTTACGCAAGGTTTCTTTCCGTAATGTGAACTAATTTTTCTGAAGAAAAAAACATTTTTTGTCCACATTTATATAGTTTCTACCTATAGTTGATGAAATCATAGATTTTAATTGCCCCATATGTGCGTGTTTGTTTTAGCTATCATTAATATGAAAGTGTCAATTTATCTTTATATAAACAGATTAATATAGAAAGTTATATATAAATGTAAGTTGTATGCATATGCAATTTTTAGAAAGTGTCGCTGCCGGAATTGTCGATTTCGTTACAGTTTCTCGTGCTTCCTATACCGCATGTTATCGGTCACTTTCAGTAGACTGACAGCATGCCCTAGGAACATTTCTTGAAGCTAGCAAAATCGATTCTATGTAAATTTAGTGAAAGCAGAAACATTGACCTCACCCCTGTAACCTTTTATCTTGCTCGTCCGGTTAAATATTATTCCGTGGGTCTGAAAATTATTTTAAAAAATCAACAAAGCTTTGGAAATCAATAAGTGAGAGACTTTTTAACATAAAATACTGACAACATTAAACGCGAAGCAGGAATATAGGAAAATAGAGGGAAATAGATTTCGAAAAATATCTCAAATAAATAAATTGGTGAGGTATATAGATATTTGATTAAAAGCTTATATAAAAACAATAGTATTATTTACAAAACGATACACAAAATGCGATTCGAACGTGCATCAGGGTAAAGTAAATAGGACTTTCAGAAACTAAGCAAAGTATAAAGATAGAAAAATTTTCTTAAAAACAAAGAAAAGTGTGATGAATTGTTCTCATATGTATTCTCCTGATAGCAATTTGTTTGTTTAGCGGTTGATTAACTCTATATTAAACCATTTAGTTCACCTAAGTGCCGTGCCTACATGAAATTACACTAGATCGGCTCTTTTAGTCAATCTTGCGCTGATAAGATCTCTTCAACTATCATGCACTGTTTCAATTGTGTAGTAATATTGAACAATCTTTTCTAGTAAGAGTGATTTCACTTCTGTCCGTAAGGACGTCTTGCCCACCAATCAAAAGTTCTGTTATTGTGGTGACCAAGTAAATGGTTAAAGAAATAACAAAACAAATGTTGCAGATATATCATATATTTCACAGAAAATACAACACAAGGATATTACACGACTGGTGAGTGAGTTGGTTGACCCTGCGTTCAATCTATTCGACTCTTAATATTTAACAGGCCGCCCACCACGAGGGATGTATGTGACACAATACCGAGTTTACTGTGGGTTCTCCGAGCCCGTAGGCTCGGCCAAAAATATTCCCTTAAAACCCGCATAAACGGGTTCAGGGGCTGTCCACCAACCCGGACGAAACTTTGCCCTGCGGCAAAGCCTCATCCGGGTTCCTCTCTGCTCAAGGCAGAGAGTTCAACAGTAATGAACAATCTGGTCGACTGTTAATATTTAACAGCCCCACACCACGAAGGTGTATGTGGTACAAGGCCAAGTTTACCGTGGCTTTACCGAGCCCGTAAGGTTCGGCCAAAAATATTCCCTTAGAACCCGTATAAACGGGTTCAAGGATTGTCTCGCCCGGGTTCCTCTGTTCAAGGCAGAGAGTTCGACTGTTCCCCCAAGGTCTTCTCTCCTACTAATCTTATAGTAGGCGAAAGAGTCCAACATAGATTCTTTAGAGGGAAGACACCACAACAGTTATTTACCGTTTTAAATGTCGATGTGAGGCCGACTATGTGGATGTCTATCCAGCGACGGAAATTACAAATGGCGCAGTACGTGCCGGATTCTATACGTAGATATACTCCAATAACATCCGGGCACTCACAGGTGCATGTGTCTGCTATCGGGGAGCATTTATTGAGTTCTGTCACTTCTGGGTCCAATTATTCACCGGAGTTCTTCTCTGTGCTGCACAGTGCACGTACGAAACGCCATCTTAAGGTCTTGGAAGTGGTTGTTATCAACACGTCTCGTTCGATTCTGTGTAGGCAGAGTGTATTAAAACATAAACTGGCACACTTTGGTCAGTCTTTGTCTTGTTCTGGGTAACTTTAAATTTGGTTTTCCACCCCACCCCTTTGTCTCTGTTAATTCTATTGCATGAAGGTTTTTTCTTTTCTTTTCAGTAGTTTTTCTTAATTCCGAAGATTTTTCGTCTGGCGAAGCGTCAGACGAAAGGTAGCTTAAAATTTCTATTTTTAATCAAGACGATACTTATGCATCTGACTTTTTGATTAATAAAATATTCCCTGTTTTCAGAATACTATATATATATATATATATATAAATATATATATATATATATATATATATATATATATATATATATATATATATATATATATATATAATTGATAGAAATTTGGGGGGATTTGAATAATCATTTATATTCATCGAGTCTAGGAGAATCTTCAATAAAATGCAGAATGCCGTCCATTGTTTTCTGCTTTCTCTTGAGGATTTTTCTAGACTCTATGAATTACTATGAATGATTGTTTAAATCCCCCACCCACCCCCGAAAATATATCACTTGTATATATATATCCTTGCTTGTTTCAGGTTCTAATTCTCTGGAGGAACCGTCTTGGGGAAAGAAGAGGTGGCTCTTGGGGCACAATCCATTGGGTTACTTGGATGATTATCATCACGGAATTTAGTAACTAGGGACACCATATCGAGTTTAGTCAGTTTCTTCTTCATCAGTGATGCCCATTGGTACCGGGGTATGACGCTTGCGCTGTATTGTAACAGCCCGCGTTCGGTTCTCGTTAGTGGATGCGCACTGCTGATGAGTCCCAAATAGGACGAAACGGCTATCCAATGCTTTCTGCATTCTGTTGAGGATTCTTTTAAACTCGATGAATTACTATATATATATATATATATATATATATATATATATATATATATATATATATACATATATATATATATATTCATCTGAAGCAATGCGGCATCCCATGTTCTTCCAGGGACAACAAAACACCAGAGCAAAAAAGTTGGTACCTGCCCTGCTTCACACTTATATAAAGATTTCAACGTCCGAATTGAACATCGTGAACAACTGTGTGCAAATACTAAATAAAGTTTCCAGCATGCTGTTCATCTCAATATTAGCCTTACCCACCACAGTGGCTTTGTTAGTAAAGCAGGCCTTGTTGTCTATTCGTGGTAACATGTCGCAACTGATCTTTAACCTCTCGAGCAAAATGACTCAACCACATGTTATACTTGTCTAAATGTTTTCAAAGCACCTGCAGGCCTTGATAGACACAAGCGTGTCTATAAAAGTTGAGCAGATCTTTTTTACTGAGCCCTCATTTGTCGTACGCGCTAAGAGACCGCACCATATATATATATATATATATATATATATATATATATATATATATATATATATATATATATATATATTATATTATACTATATTATATTATATTATATTATATTTTTTCATATACACAATTTTACTAATTACAAAGATGCAATCTTGTTTCGGTGCATTTAGTTGCACCTCGACTGGTGAGAACCAAAAATGGTTCTGAACAATTCTGTTTTTTGGAAAAAGAGAGAAACATTTTAAGAAGGGAAGTATAGTGGTAAAGAAAAGATAGAAAACGAAAAAGGGTCACCGAGTAAGACAATAGTGCTTGTTGAAGTAATTTAAATCCCATTTGAGACCTTTAAATCGCTGAAGATAGTCTTAGATGAGATTGAAAGTACTTGGGCAAATAAAAACTATTCGAAAGAAAATTTTTATATTTTTCTCACTCAATTTTCTAAAAAAAATAATCCGCGAACTTGAAAGTATCACAGCGAAAACTAATCGACATGATATGCCTAGATTATTTAACCAAACCTGTTTGAATATATATATATATATATATATATATATATATATATATATATATATATATATATATATATATGAAGAAATATAGTCTTCAGATGTGCTATATTTATGGGATAAATTGCTCAATATCAGAGATAGACCGTGTGTAAATATAAAAGTGCGCACTCGTGGCCTAACGATTGCATCTAGCATGAAACAGACTTTTGGTTTGGGATGCGGTTGTTATATAGATGGGTAAAGTGTTGCGACAGAGTTGCAGTTTATACTTTTGTCGTTAGTTCGATTATACAATGGACCCCTAACAATGGATTAGTTGCTGTTGCACTCACATTGTTATATTATGCTTTTACTGTTATTCTATTGTATTGTTGGTAGTAAATGCTTTGACGGTCTCTCATTTCAGATGTCTGTTCTCAAACGAAATTGAAGCCGTCAAACTGCAGCTGTTATAAATATAATGGTGACTGCTCTAAACGAAGGTCAATATATGATACTTTATACAGTTGTATGCAGACGTTTTTGCGGGGAACAAATCTCGCCTTATAAGCTATTGAAATTGCTTTTATTACTCTCCCATTTTTATAACTTCTTCTTTCTAATTTTCATTGCAGATGTTCGAAATAATTAATATTTCTCAACATTATATGTTTTTTTTCTAGTTTTTCTTTAATATGCGATGAAAATAACAACCATCTTATTACTAAAAACCGCCAACAATAACATAAAATATGTGTGTGTGCGCCTGTGTTAATTCGTGAAAAATGGTAAAAATGATCACTTAAATGATTTAAGAAAGAATGAAATATAACATAATATCATCTGATCGAAAACAAGACGTCCTGGGTATGACGATAAACTACACCCGGCAGCAAGGGCTCTGATTGGGAGGTTTTGAAGAACATGAAATCACATGCGAATTAATGTTGCTTCAAGGTCCACACTGACGCAGATTAATAGCACCTGTTAGGATTCTAGCTATGGGTAAATAGTTAACCCCCAAACTGGGGTCAAAACACTATGAAAATACATAATAGATGTTTACCTGCAATACATTTTTGAAAAAAGGAAAATATTACCAGCAATACTTTAAAAAAATTACTAGTAATATATTTTAGAAAAAAAAAATTGATTACAAACAATGCATAATATATATATATATATATATATATATATATATATATATATATATATTACCAGCAATATATTTGAAAAAATATCACCTGCAATGCATTTTTTAAATAAATATATATTACTAGCAATACATTTTGGGGAGAATATATATGAATATATATATATATATATATATATATATATATATATATATATATATATATATATATATATATGTATATATATATATATATATATATATATATATATATATATATATACATATATGTATATATATATATATATATATATATATATGTATGTATATATATATATATATATATATATATATATATATATATATATATATATGGTTATTCAAAAAGAATGAACCGATTTCATTATGCAATATTTTAATAGAGAAAAGCAATAGAAAACTCCAGCGAAGTCACAAGTATTCTACTCATAATCAATTTTTATTTCCTGTCTAACAAGTGTTCAATGTGGCCACCACCTGCAGCACGGGAAACATCAATGTGATAAGAGGATTCCTTCCAGATACGTATCAACATACGTTGTTGCTATTCAATGTTATAGGTAATCGCGTTTAGTGGGTATCGGTGACACATAAACGCGATCTTTTACGTATCCCCACAAGAGAAAATTCACACACGGTGAGGTCTGGAGATCTAGAAGAACAAGCACATAGGGCAAGGTCTTGGTAAGTTTCTGAACGAGGCGTGTCTTAAGGTTTCAAATATAGACGTCTCCATAGCACGCGCCAGGTAGTGGATTGAGAGATCGCGAGCTAACGGCTAGATAGATTTGTGGATTCCCTCAAATGTAGCAAGGTTTCTCGCCACTTGTTCTTCCGAATTCCGATGATGAACAAACTGAACCTCGCCGGAGATATGACGTGACTACAGCGCTTATGTTGTAGCCATTTAAAACTTATAAAACTCCTCTTTCAAATGATCACTGACTAATTCAATGACGATGCTTGAGAACTGAAGCAATGCGTCATGAAATCGGTTCATGCTTTTTTAATAACTCTGTATTACAAGTAATAGATGCTTGTAAAAGAAATTATTAATGCTTCCAAGAAAATAATATTTCGGTATTAAATGACCCATAAAGTGTTGATATGCCGCAAAACAAACAAACAAACGAAAACAAATGTGTCGTACGTGATACAGGCTATAAGATACCAAATGGTCTGAACCGAAACAAATGTCAGTGAGAAACCTTTTTTTTATCGTAGGAGCGGTTGAGCTGTGATGATCTCATTATGTACTGGGTTCACTCCAGATGCTAGACATTGCCCTCAATGTTGCACCCAATCATCAAATATGCCAAATACACCATCAGTGGTCTGAAAATGAAATATGCAAACACTAGTATAAACATCGCCCGGCTGAGGTTATTGAAATAGAATTCATAACAATTCTATGATATTACACCATCTTTACATACAGGAAGATTGGATCAAATAGACCGGACATAATTATCAAAAAACAAAAAGAAAAAAAAACTTGCATACTAATTGATATGGCTTGCCTTGTGGACTGTAACATAGCAACGAAGGAATTTGAAAAATTATCGAAGTATAAAAACCTGGAAATCGAAATAGGAAAATGTGGAAATTGAAGACAAGAATAGTAGAAGTCAGATCAGGTGTACTTGGAAAGACAAAATGGAACACAATAACAAATTGAAAAAATCTCCGGAAATTCCAGTTTTTAGAGAAATATAAGAAATCGACTTCACATGTACAGCCCGCATACGAAGAAGAACATTGTCCATGTAATGCTAGTGATGTTATTGAAGGTAGAAAAACAAATCATCAAATGTACCCTTAACAACACACTGCTTTAGGTTTTCCCACAAATTTGGTAGGTAGCTTGACCAAAGCAGAAATCGAGATATAATGATGGTGATGATAATAATAATAATTTTAGTATTAATAAATTACTTTCTATTATTATTTGATTTGATATCCTCTCCTACCCTTAGATGTTTCGGCTGGATGATGATCCTAATACCTCAGCTCGTACCTGCAGATAAGAGGCACAACACATTCATCGGCACACGAGCTCTTCCAAGTATGCTGTTAGCTATGACTCTCAATGATGTCATGTATTCCTATGGCATCCTGCGTGTCAGAAAGAGTTCGGAAAATAAACCCGAGTACGCTATGCACAAAACGCAATATTTGAGTTGCAGCTTGGTATGTTTCTTTTATTTTATCTGTCAGGTTTTCGTACCTTTGTATTTTTTCCGTCTCCAATTTAACGATGTTCTTCTCCCAAGATACCACAACGTCTATCAGGATTCATTCATAACTGATCTTGTGCATATGTTATGTGTTATCTCGTGTGTTAGCAGGGCGATTGCTCTCTAATCGCATGTCAGTCAAAATAGTCATATCCCTTATGAGATTCACGTGACCATTCTCGACTAGTGAATGATGACAACATAATTTTTTCTTCACAACCTGCAAAAGACTAGACCATCTGTTCTATCAACAGCTTACTTCATATAATTTTTTATTAAAGCCTGCACTTGGGTTGTACATATAATTGCTTCAGTTTTCTTCTTCAAGATCTCGTTCTTGTGCCGCCATCAAGATTCAGGATCTGTTAACGGATGTTAGTAGGGCTCGTCCAACCCTCAAAACGGGGAGGCTGCTGTATTCTGCCCATTGGACAAAATCAAGAGGCTCTCTTACTAAGGGAGTGGGAAAGTGAAAATATGGATGGACATGGGGAAAATATAAAGCTGACCCAGTCGAGATAAAAAGTGGCCAAAACAAACTGGGGAGGTCGGGAATCTCGACTCTTGCGTTTTTTGAGTATTGGCTTTTCCCATCATAAATTCTCTTCCCATAATCATTCAAAATTTAACTTGCATCTACAAAGCTTCTTTTCTATTTTTTTTAATCAGGTTTAAGCCCAAGTAAGGCAATAAAGCCACTAAGGCACAATGGGTTACTGGATGTGGAAGAATTAGAAAGAGAAATATTGCTAAGCAGTGAGAACAAAAAAAGAGTTATCAGGAGGTCAGTAGATAGCGATTTATAATGCATATTAACTATTTTATCACAAATAAATTAAATATATCGTCTCTTTTGGTGAATGATATACTATTTTAAATGCGGCAGATTTTTTTTTTTTTTGTCGTTTTTTTTTTTTGTTTTGTATAATCACAGCTTTGAATATTCTGAGATTGTATTTGCAGTGACAATACTCAATTAAAAACAGAGCAAAAAATGAATATTTTGCTGTTTATTCCCAACTGTATTTTGGATCTGAAAAAATATTCATAATTAGGAAAAATGCAATAAAAGTTAAGCAAACATTCCTTGTCGGTTTAATTTAAGAAAACCTGTTTAAAATGAAATCTCACGGCCTAAATGTATACTACATAGACACACACACACATAGATAGATAGATAGATAGATAGATAGATAGATAGATAGATAGATAGATAGATAGATAGATATCTCCAAATGAGAGAAAGAACGGATGGAGTAAAAATCCACAGTTTTGTAGCATTTATTTTTTTTAAATAATGCTCAATAAAAAAAATAGAGCAAAAATGATTATATTTTTATTATAATAAAGTCCAATAGAAACATTTTACATCGCCAAACAAAGTTTTACCTTTGTTCGAAAAGAGTAAATCCTTTTATCACAAATTATCTACCATCGCCTGAAGAAGTACAATATTAGTACTGAAACATGAAAGTTTTTGTGTAACGATGTAAAATGTTTTTATTGTAATTTATTGCAATATATATATATATATATATATATATATATATATATATATATATATATATATATATATATATATATATATATCAATTAAAAGGTGCAGTTATAATTTATAAATTATATTTGTTTTTTGTATGAATGATTCATGAATATATATATATATATATATATATATATATATATATATATATATAATATATTTCTGTGGGAGTGCGTGAATGTGTTATCCTACTATATTAATATATAAACAGGCATGTATATATTACGCAAGGGACTTCTGTTTTTAAGAGAATATGAGAAAATAAAAACTATTAAGGTTTGAGGAAAATAAAAGAGCAAGAATTAAGAACACAGAAGATAACGATTGACATTCCATTTAAAATTTGGAAGAGCAAAGCCTGAAGAGATATCCACAAACAAAATGTGCGACAGAAGAAACTGTTAGCATAGACTTTCGCTAACATCTAGTCATTTGAAATGTAAAATGGTGTGACGCACACATATATGTGTGTGTGTGTGTGTGTGCTTTAATTTATTTATCCCCCCACCGCGATGATGATACGTTTTACACAAATTAACAGGAAGTCCTGCACTCGTACATGTGAATAGCGCCAGAAATTTCAAATTCTACCAGCAGTTAATTTTCATTCCGATTCTCGCTATATAGTTTCAATACGAAAAGGTGCTCCCTGGTGTTTGGACGTCTCCATAGAACTGAAATTTAATTTTCACCTCGGTGACAATATGCCTGGGAGTTGATATTGCGCGGCCGATCTTGCAAAAGCTATTTTATGAACACGATCACAATAATGTTTTACCAGCGTTTGCCTCACATTTTATGGCTGAACGACTGTATAATTACACACATTTGTCTTATCTTATTTATCTGAATTGCATAGAGAATATTATTAACTATATAATCTTTAGTTGTCTTTGTTCCCATTTAAGAGAAATTCTACAGTCAACGCCATGTTTATTCATCATTGCAGTCTGGAAATGTGGTCGACTCCTTCTTATCTTCCAGAAAGTATCTCACTGTTTCTGCTATGCCATATGTTTGCAATAGTCCGATTAAACCAAAAACCGAGTATCACTGCCATGTCTGGGATGGATCTGTTCAATCCTCACTATCTTGCCGTTACAGAATTTTAAAATTAAAAATTAAAAAATTTCGCTGTAATTCAACCACAGAATCCCTAAACTTAAACTGAAATATTTTCTATATACCTGTCCTTTGAGGGCGTGGGCGATCATGGCTCCCCACAACTTCCTATCACTTCTTGGGTTTAATAACTTTTGTCTTTTGGCCATAACTCCCACCCACCTTATTCTGCTATCCATTCACATAAACTGGTTAAGTACGTAGTCCGCTACCTCTCCCTGTTCCTTTTGAATTTGATATGCCTTGTGAGTATAAAATTCTCCAAATACTCCTTCCTCACTATATTTTCATGGAACTTCAGCTGTCGATTTATGATTCTGAGTTACGACTGTCCTTTTTGCTTTCATTTTACTTAAAACTTCTTTGTTTAGGCGCTCCATCCATGGTATTCTCAGCATCCTTCTGTAGAACCACATTTCTGTTGCTTCCAGTCTTCTCTTCATTTATGAGAAAATTGTCCAGGATTCGCTGCCATATAGGAAAATTGTTATTACATAGTTATGTCCTTATAAATATACTCTTAGGAAATTGTTTTCAAAGTCACCATAAAAGCACCATTTTAAAGCGAGTGTGTTACAGGCAAATTTTCAAAGGGATTCTCTTATGTCAGATATGCATATAAAGGGAATTAATAGATGCGTTAATAAGCTACCGTAGGAACGTGATCGAATGGCTAGAAAGTTAGCTTCTTATCATGAGATCTGGGTTCGACTCTCATCAATGTCGATTTATCAGGAACGTGGTTGTTGATAATATCGACCCGGGAAAATATTCTTAGCTCTGGGATCCATTGACAAGTGCTTGTAATCTATTCAGCGGTTAACCCAATCTTTGTGGTTGAAATCGGGATGATTAATGTATTCATAGACTGTTGATGTTTGTGCTAGCTCGAAGTCACAAGTCACTGTGACTGAGGGTTTGAGTGTGCTGATCTTATTCAACTACTGATCATGCCAAATAATGTATTCTCTCCTAGAAACTGTAAGATCTGCTCAACAATGCTGCAACACGAACTACAATCTGTCTTTGCACAAAAGAAGAAACACCAATGGGACTAAGAAAACGTCTGAAAAAGTATTAGCTAGCCACCTTAGTATTATCTTATTATTAGTATTATTATTAGTATTTTAGTCAACTACATCGTCTCACGAGACTGAGCGATGCATCCTACTAATAATGCTACATAACTTCTTGCAAAACATAGCCTTGTACTAGACTTAGCCGAATAAATGATTATAAATGGAAAGTTTATCTAATCTATGTTTAAACTGACCGTGATACATAGCATCCGATCTAATCATATGATTGCTTGCATTTCTGATGATAATCAAACGCTTGACCAATGAGCTGAATCAAAACTACTTCCTCACGAGGTAACATTAACCCATTTCCGACATCGAACGCTAATTCACTCCGATCTCGGACTGAGGCTGAAATATGATCTGATACCGGGTTGATAATGCCATAATGTCATGTGTAATCGTGACTTTGACGAAATCCACAAGGGAAAAAATGTCAACGTCACGTTTGAAAATGAGTCATATTGAAGAGAGAAAAATACCCGTCCAGAAAAAATAGAAAAATTTCATTTAATGTCATGTGCCTTCCTGACATAGACGTTCACTGCTCTCCACAGATTCCTTTTCTTTATTATCTGCGAATTGCTAAGTTTATTTTAGAAAGCGAATTGAGTGGTTGCCACTGACTGTACCTTTATATTCACCTGAAGACTAAACACGGATCACCGAAGTTAAGCAACCTCGAGCCTGATCACTACCTATACGAGTGACCGTTTGGGAATACCAGATTAAGCAAGTTTGAATGTGCGTGGGGTGTAATGGATAACGGCTCGGAATTGAAAATTGGAGAGCCGAGTTCCAATACTAGTCGGGGTTTTTATATTCACTTACGCGCAGATACCATTGGAAAAGGTATGAACCTATTTACATTATTTGGACTATTGTCCTCATCATTGTCGCCATGTTTACCACAACGTTTCGGCCGTTGTATGCTCCGGCCTTCATCAGGTGGTTGGAATGTCGAACTGAACTCTTTATTTCGCTCACTGGGATACACTGTTCTAGTTCCACGTGCCATGTTTAATGGACGTCAGTTATCTCCTGTTAATTCCCCTCTCAAAGTTCTCCACCGCCTTAACCAGGTTTTTGAACTCACACTCCTTTGGTCGTGTCACTGGATCTAACTAACGCCTTATCCACTGTGCCATGTGTACTTGAGTACATCTGTGTATCAATTTCTGGGTATTATAAACCTAATGTTTTCAGCAACATTTTTTACCAGTGCTCATATTGCAATTTTTGCTGTTATCATTGCATTTTTTTTTTACCAGAGCTCATATTGCTATTTTTGTTTTTATTAGCGTTTTTCTCTGGCACTCCTTATTACTGGTTCCCACATGTATTCATTTCTATGCTTGGCCGGCTCAGGAGCGCGTAGAAATAGTCAACTCCTAGAAGTAAGTCAAGTGAATTCCACAATGAATCTCCAACTGCAGGATAACTACCAAACGCCCCACGCGGTCAGATGTGGCACAAGGGAGAATTTAATGTGGGATATCCGAGCCCGCAGGCTCGGCTAAAAATTCCCCGTAGACCCCGTATAAAAGGGGTCTGGTAATGTTTCCCGAGACAAGACACTGCCCATCGACATGGCCTCGTCTAGGGATTCTTTCTGCCCGGAGACAGAGTTTGACCAGCACAGCTGGAGACGACTCTGAATCTGTAGGATATCTACCAACCGCCCCACGCGGTCAGATGTGACAGAAGGTAGAATATAATGTGGGGTAACCGAGCCCGTAGGCTCGGTGAAAAACTCCACGTAGACAATGTATAAAACGCGGTTGCGTAGCCTTTTCCCGAGATGAGACTCTGCCCTTCGACATAGCCTCCTCTGGGGATCCTCAGTGCCCGAACTCAGAGAGTTTGACCATCACAGTTGAAGACGAATCTCCGACTGCAGACCAACCTACAGTATTTACTACTGTATTTATGTGAATGGGGACATACCTATTATCGTCCGTAGGTCTGCTACAATATATATATATATATATATATATATACTGCTTGAAGATAATAGAAATGTAAGAAGACATTATGAACAGACATATGTTCTTTCTTCCATTTTTTATGCAAATTATACATTATCACCATTCATCATCATTATCATCAGTCTTGTGCCCAGGTTTGGTCACTGGATCGCTTAGACCCTTAGCAGTTCCCTCCATATGTTTATTTTTTGCGTGCCAATTTATGAGTAATTGCGATTGATCTTCTTGTCCACTCAGTGACGTTGTCAGCTCATTTGCCAGTGTGTGCCTGTTTCTTCTTTATCACTGGCGGAAGTGGAAAGATTGTTGCCTATTAAGACATATCTATAACATTTCCATTCGACTGTTGTTATGAGGTCTTCCAAGGGACCTGTTTTTTGGCTGATGGTGAATAGGATTGGATCAGATTGTCTCAGTCATTAGGTTGGTGCAAAAATAATGACGTCATAATGTCGTTTTTTTACCTATTTTTTAACGTCAAAAACGACATTATTACGTCATTATTTTTGCACCAACCTAATAATTCATATATATATTCATACATACTTTTATACACACGAAGAGAATGAGCTGTACAGGGTTTCTCAAAAGTCTGTGTCAAATTACGACGCTGCAATTTTAATAACTAATGAGGATATCAAAACAATTTATATTTCCTGAAAGCTGAGTTTCTGTGCAGGTTTTTACAGGTAATCAATGTGAGCGCCGAGGTTACACGACAAACATACAAACGATAATCCAAATCTTCTTAAACACGAACAAGCATAGCATTATCGATGGTTGCCAAGTTTTCGGTTATTCGCATCTCCAGATCATCCATGTCTATGGGAAGCGGACATACATACACGATGTATTTCACATACTCTAAAAGAAGTCACATCGCGTGATATCTTGAGATATTAGTGGTCATCGGAGGAACACGCGGTCAGTCTGTCCGTAAGGTCCGCCCTATCTGAGGCAGAGTGTTGGTCAAAGATTATATCTAATTAATTAAATTTAAATTAAATTAACAGAAGAAAACTTGACACTTTTAGCTTTTAAATGGTACCAGCTCAATCATGCTATCAATTTTATTTCCTGAATTAATATTTCTTAGAATGATATATTTTAAAACACCCTGTATATTAGTGTGTGTATTCATATCAATAAGTTCCCATTTTAATGTTAAGCAAAATTGTACTGAAGCCATGGCAGCGGCCTTAGGTGTATCTAAAACGAGATGGCCTGATGGAGCTCATATATCTTCAGGCTAGTTTTGCATGTAAAGATACACTCTTCTAGAATGCTTGCAGTACCTAAGCTGAAGAGACCAGCATTCTTTACTATACAAGAGATTGATTCAAGAGTATTAATGCGAAACGAACGCAAACAACCTCGATCAGAATTCTGAGTTCGGATCACAAATTCTATTTTCTGCGCAGATAACGATTACGACAACATTTTAAAATGAGTCTCCAAAATTATCTTGAGTTTTAAAACTATCCAGGAACGTGTCTACATTCTTTAGTATTACTAAAAAAAACACTAAACCTTAGACAGTAAATTAGAGTTTTCATCAGTTCTCCTGAGATTGCTGATAATATTAAAATTATGATTTGGTTTTCACAGTCAAATATTGGGGAAGCCTTTTAGCATGGGGTACATTCGTCATTAAGAACTCAGAAGATCTGGATATTTAGTAGATTTTTTTTCTATTACCAGAACTGGAAAGGTTTTAGTCATTCTACTAGATCCAACAAAAACTGATTGTGAAAAGGCAACATTGAAATCATGTTGTACAATGGCTAAACCTTTGTCTTTGAACTCAACTCACAATATTCTAAATATTACACAAGTAAAAATCACAGGTATATGTTTTTTCCAATAAAAGTATTCTCTGAGATTCTGTCTGCTTCTCAGTTTATTATCGTATACTTTCGTATACAACATACGAAGATGTTGGCTGATTCAGTGATTTCTGTGATTGGTAAATTGAATGCTATTTAAAGATTTTATATCTAGCAATAACACAACCTGATTTATCTTTATTTTGTCTCATATTTATGTGGTTCATGGCGCCCATCCCGTTCATATATGTTTAAACTGTCATCTGCATGTAAACACTTTCTCAGATCAAGGATTGAAAACAGATTTGAGCAAATAAAACCAGTAGGTCTATCCTTCTTTAAATCTTGTATACTGCCCTAAAAATCACAAAGTACCGTACCAAATATCAGAAACTACATCTCTTAAGAATTTACGAGTGCAGCAAGAACTAAAATGGACAGCACATGTAACTCGAAGAGAAAATCATGATATAATGATGTTGATATTCCACACTACGGTAAACAAAATACTAGGAAAGAGACCACCATCATTACGGAAATTTAGTAGGCTTGAGAAACACTATTTTCTTTCAATATTTTTTTTAGCATAAAGATCTTATAAATGTCAACCAGCCGTAACACTGACTGCTCTGTCAAAAGCTATGAGTGTGTCCTTATAAGGAAATGGCTAATATTTTCTGTTGCCATTTATAACATTGATGTGCATCATCATAAAAAAGATATTTGTGTTATCAGAAAAAAATTAAGAAAATCTTACAAGTACATTTTTACGTACCTCTGTACTATTCTGTAGCATTGTAGTTTTTACTAAACATGTCAAACTTTATTTACATTATTCGGACTATTGTCCTCATCTTTGTCGCCATATTTTTTACAACGTTTCGGCCGTTGTACGCTCCGGTTTTCTTCAGGTAATTTTATGTTCGCCTTGCGTGGTTGGCAACTACAACGATCTCACCACTTTGAAAGGATGACGCTTAGAAATATATTAGGATGAAAAATAAAACCTATCAAAAGTTAGAGAAACAGATGCTCTCAAAGGCCAGACAATAATAGGTAGTATCTCAATAGTCACCATGAAGAAAGCAACGTAACACAACTCCACTAAACTTTCCAAGAAAATTCATGTTCACAAGCAATAGAAAAATAACGAAAAAAGGCGTGAAGGAGATTATCTTCTTTGGAGGCACATAGGTGATGATGAGCCAGCCACAGGTATTAACAAGTCGCTAGCTATACTCAGTAATTGTGACATGAGGATTCATAATGGCTATTTGTAAATGGCGACGTGAAACTGTATATTCTTTATATTATCAGGCGTTCATCGTTATATTATTGTGCCTGGTATATATCTAATCAAAATGAAAAAGCTATAAGGTCAGTCGTCAAATAAGGTTAATTTTCATTTACGCTCATTTCATTGGCTCATAGTGTGAATGGCGTTAGCCATCGCATTACACTTTGCGTCATTTTTCAAAATCTTCGACGAAAATACAAGTGAAGAAACGTTTCTATATCCCGAGGACAAACACTGCTGCTTCAAAATTATATATATATATATATATATATATATATATAAGAAGAAGAAGAAATTTGCACAAATAATCTTAAGTGTTTACATAAAACGAAATAGCGGATAGTGATGATTAACAGGCTTATCTGGAAGAATTATTGCTGGCGAATTTGTTTTTTCTTATATAAATCATTCTAGGATTTCTGATCTTACAAGAATCTTACATTTGTTAACATGTAGAAAATTAAGATGGTTACGTCCCTTTCGAAGATGAGGTAAATATTTGGCTCTTAGATTTTATGAATATTGTGAAATCATAAGAACGAACTTTAGATTGTTTTGATATATAAAATAAAATAAATATTTACTTTTATTTTTACTAAAATTCTCCTAATACAAAACACAAGAGCTACTCAAGGCAGAAGATTACTGAACAATGTGTGTGATATAAGGTAGGAGGAAGAAATAATAAATAAAATAACGTCTAAGTGAATGATTGATAACTTTCGGTCCGAGATTTGAAGAGGTTCAGGGTGTAGTTTTCTGGCAGTATCCACGCAAGAAGCTTTCGAGTGCAAAGGCCTTTCTTAAAAACGGAATATGTAGCGAATGGGCGGGATTCTACCCTGTTGACGTAGCAAGAGAGATCCTTGCCTTAAAGTACCTAGTTAGTGGCACTGAAGAATAGATCTCTTCTGTACATTTGACATGGGATTAAAAATAGAATAACGATAGGATTGCAAGTTTGCCTCTGTTGAAAACTATGGCCGGACATTTGTCCGACAGACATTTGACCGACGGACATTTGTCCGACGGATATTTGACCGACGGATATTTGACCGACGGATATTTGGCCGACGGATATTTGACCGACGGACATGTCGCCGAGAAACATTTGGCCGACGGATATTTCACCGAAAAGGTACAAGTAAAAATAATAAATAATAATATTTACAGTATTTTAATTAAAAGTATTATAAGGTAGAATAGGACTAATAATTACCATTGTATTTCAAGTGATTTAATTACTAAATCTAAATTTAAAGATAAAAGTTCTCTCATTTCAATATTTGTTTATTGAAATTAGTATTTTTTAAATATTTGAGTGTTTTGGGGTAAAAAGTAGCACCTCATTATTTAAATTCCTATTTAACAGTAAGATAAAAGCTAGTTCCTCCCTTTAAGATAATGATGATTAAAAGGGAAATCTTTCATATCGTAAAATCTTAAAATTTTTGCTGTGCTTTTTCTCAAAATACTTATCTTACAATAATATTTGAAGTAAAATATAATATATACAGAATAGTTTTTTAAAAATGCATGTCAAAAAAACGAAAGATTATAACTTAATACAGTAAATAAATATATATAGCACATTACGATAAAATGTGACCTACAAGTAAGTACGCTAAATATCCATTCGGTTAAATATCCATTCGGTTAAATATCCGTCGGCAAAACATCCGAGTATCGTTGAAAATGAGCTGTAAGACGGGAAATATGTTAGCCTCCACTAAGCTGAGTAAACATTTTGCATTCAGTTATGGCCAGAGGTAAGTGTTTGCAGTAAACTGCGCAAACAGAAACGCCGTTAAGTATTAGTTAGCAAATTTATCGAGTGGACCATTAGCGCTGTTGTGAGTTTGATCATTCCTGAATGCTGCTTATCTCTGTGGATCTAATACTATAGTTGGTACTTACCCATTGACTGAGAATGGACTGAGTTCTCCTCCCCCGTTGTTAAAAGATAGAAATCTCTTCTGCTACGTCAGGTTGCATAACTCAGATGTTTTTAGAGTTTACTTATTTCAGATCGACACATTCATGTGACCCAAGATTTTGGGAGATGGATGTTTACTTTTATCAGGTTATAATCATAAGATAGATTGCTAATCAAGGCTTAAGTAATTCTATCTGCCCTGTTCTTACTGGTAGTAATAATCAATATTCTTCCCAAGTTATCCTTCATTTAAAAAACTAGCGGATAAACAGTCTTTTTATTCTTATTTGAATCATGTGGCCTTGTGCCACATTGCTAATATTATGACCTACTTTTTTCATGACACCTTAGCATATTTCATATCCTTGGAAGAAGTCGGTATTCGACCTTATCTAAAAACAAATGTTTCGCATGGCAGGTAGGCTTTATCGCCAAATAAACCCACCGTTACGGATATGGTTATGCATTTTCAATTGGTACCAGTTATCAGTGCTAATTTAAAAGGGCTGAAAATCTTTATTTCACTACATGAAAGATTGGCGCAACAATGTCTTCCTTTCAATTTTTGGCTCCGTTCATCTTTGTTCCGTACTAAGCAATAACGTAGATTTCTTGCTGTTAATATGTTTCAGATCCTTACATCATTACTTGAGTTTACTTGAGGTTATTAGCTAAAATTCCTAGCGGAATCTAAGCAAATATTAAAAGATGTGAAAAATGCCGTTACAAACAAAGAAAAAATAACTGAACTGTCAATGTATTGCTATATTCCTATGTGGTAGTGAATGCGATCAAGAGACTTAAAGTGGCAGAGATACTGACAAAAGCTAAGATCATGTGATCAGCGAGTAGGTTTTGGAGAAAATAGAATCAACAAAGAAAATATAAAAATTAATGTGTAAAAATACATCTCTATGTTTATGCGTACTAATTAAGAGTGGACACATTTAATCAATGAGGTTTTCGAACGGAACTTTAAATGATAAGATAACGTTTGAGCCTGATTATGACGACTCTCTGTCTGACAGACACCAATAAAAATTGAAAATTCTGGAAAAAAGAAAAATTCTATGCATTATTGTCCACAAATCATAAGAATACGATCATTTCAAAAGATACATTCTTCAGGCTACTGACTTAAATATAAACAAAGTCTTCAACCGTTTAAAATCACTATTCATTCATATTTGGTCAGTGGATAATCACACAGGGTTAAGCACATCAATTAACATTTTCAGCTGAGAGCGAGAAGACATTTAAATTTCGAAGTGCCACTTGGTTGAACGCAAATAAAGCCTTCCTGGATGATCGATCGCCGATATCATAATCCTTAATCCTTCATCCGTCATTACACAATAGATGCTTCGCGATTATGATTAAACTCTTACTCCTGACAAATCGAAACATTAATTACATTGTATGACCGTTCGCCCTATTTCTCTTCTGATGCAATTTTTTAAAAATAAATCAACTACGGTCCCACATTCACGTGAACATTTTTCCCTACAAGATTACATTATTTATTACACCTTCAAAAGAATATTATTTTGAGCAAGTCTTTACATCATTCTTTTCTTTTCTTTTCACAACAAATTTATTTTAAATAGACACATTCCTTCTCTTCAGTTTCACACTAAGAGTCCTTTTCCTCGGTAACCTAATGACATACTGTATATTTCCACGTATAAGGCCACCTATAAAGAAGACGAGACCAAAAAATTAGGTAAATTTTCGTGATTTTATCTGATATCTGTAGCATAAGACGAGCGAATACATACAGCGGCCGTCAGTAACTGTTAATCTGCTTCTCATAATGATTCCTACGAGTATAAAATAAAGCTGGTGTTATTTCAAATGTTGTTTTGTATAACTTTATCATTATTAAATCAAAAGGAAGAAAATAGTATAAACTATTAATCTTTATGAAAATAACAATAACGATTTCATTCTTACGCGTTGTACGGATGAAAACAAAAGTTCCTATTCATGTATTGATAAATAAAGATTTTATAGCATCTTAAATGTTTTCTTGCTTAACACCGCATCAAGAAAATGACGTAAAATGTATGTTATTGAAAAATAAATTTTGCATGTTATACTAAACGTTGCTGTTATTTAACTCCACAATAATGAATTTTAATTAAAAATACAGATTGTATGTTATCCTAAATGTTGTTATTTAATACAACCATAAGAAATAATCATTGGTGTGAACGCACCCATATCAAGAACGAAATATTTGTTTACGTTACTTGCTGTATGTGTTGCTCAGCGAAACTTTTGCAAAATGAATGTCGCATTTTAATGTGAAATCAAGAAGTAGTTTTATTACATTTATAAATATAGTACAGCATTATAATGTGAATTGTTTCAACTAGAAATATTTACATCTGCAATTATCATACCCAGGCAGTTATTTGCGCAAGCATACTAGCCTAATTTACCAGTGCCGATACACCACAAAATTTAACGTTAGCTTTTTGTAACTGTTTTATTAGGCGAGGCCCTATTTGGGAGGGATTTTTAAGATTTAAAAGTCGTCTTATACGTGGAAGTATACGGTAAGTATTTTCTTTCTTGTCTATATAGAAAAATCACCATAAAACTGATACTTACATTCAGAATTCGAGAGCTGAAAATCCTGGGATATTATTGACTAAAGACGGCCAAGAGAATTTAATACACACACGACAAAGGGAATTTTGTAATTCATATTGAAAACTACCTACTTAAATAATACACATTTTACAGTTACACGGGTTTCTTTATCTTTAGGCTTACGGATGCATCACGTTGAAACACCGGTTCCCGTAGGATCAACGACGTTAAGCAACTTTGAGATTGGTTAGTATCTAAATGGGTGAACGCTTCGGTATGCCAGGTGCTATGAGATTAGACGTGATGGTGGTGTAATGGATAATGGCTCGGAATTGTTACTCGGAGTACCGAGTTCTAATTCCAAGCCAGGTTCTTTATATATTTACTTACGCGCAAATACCCTTGGCAAAGGTATGAATCCATCTCCCCCAGCAATGGGTTAATTAGTAAGACTTATATCACTAAACAATTATTATCTCCAAAAACAAAATAAAATTGTATAGAATCTAAAATATTGTTTTGCTTTGAATAACATGCAAAGTTTTGATAAGTCGTAAAATATTTGATTATATTTATACTAATTTTTAAGTGTAAAACACTATCTTCAGAAGTTTAATGCAATTCCTATGACGATTGAATCCATAGAATTGGAAATCATTGATTTTAAAACTTTCCTTTTCTAATATTGGAGGCAACGGAATTTCTCTAAGTTTGTAATCTGTATCTTTGTCATTAAATAAGAAGTCGACTTATTTGTATGATATTCTTGACAATCGCTCTCGTCATTCACCGAGTTCTTCAGATTTCTAATTACATTTTCTTTCAGGTTAGCTTCAGAAAAACTAGGAAACGTTTCGGACAAATGGATAAAATAGGTTTCCTCTTTTGATTATTAATGGTAAGGCTGAGGAGAGATGTTTCCATACAGGAAACATTGGGCATTCATTGACCAATCGGTTAGCGTAACTGTCGATTGAAATTTATGCTATCTTTCTCTTAAATGATTTTTGGAGAAAAATAGGCTTTTTTAAGTTCACTATAATCGCTATTTCTAATATTAATGACGGTTTAATTCCAAACCTTATTTATAAAGTAGTTTGGAAATTCAACATTTTGATTATGTTATTGTTTTCTCTTCCATTTACATGTGCTTTCCATTTTAGTTGTTGTTGCTGTTGGAAGCCTACGAGCGATATGGTTTCTGTTATTCGATAAAATTCATTGTTTGTAACTCTTTGGCGACAGTCTATACGATCTGATGAAGGATAGTCAGGGTCTAATCACTTGAAGCAATATTTAATAATTGATCGAAGAAAATGGTTATGCACAGATGACATTTAGATATTTCTGAATGATTTCGACGCTTTGTATATAATCTATATGAGGATTTAGATTTTATGTGGCTATTTAAGAACATGACTAAAATTTTAGTTCAATATTTTGGTTCAAAGGCGTCTTGAGATTTGGGGTAACAATACCCCTATCGCAGCCTATTCTGAGTTCAATTTTCTATACTTTGTTAGAAATGATTGATTAGGATTTATATATCTACAATTTCACAGTTCCTGTTGGGTTTAGGGTAAACTTCATTACGTATTAAAAGGCGTCACCACTTATAAAAAGCCTTAACAAAAGATCTGTCATTTGGAATATTTCCATTTCAACTGAAATGGATTTTATAAGGCTGCTTCATTAAACCAAGCTTAATATAAATCTTTGACAGCAGAGCATTTTCCGTATTCTTCATGTTAGGTTCGATTATTTTTGGAAGAACAATCTGTATATCCATATCCTTTGCTTCTGAATCCAGTATAAAACTTGGAGCCTAAAACTACGAGAGTGGATTGAAAACTTCATAGGCTGACTATGAAGTACTAATGCTACAGCAATGGTATCTTGCACGCATTAATTTCAACCCTTCTTATTAAAAACTCCATTTTTTCATTACAGGTAAACTGACATTTGACAGTTCAAAGGATTTCAGAAGTAACTAGTAACGACTTCTCTTGAAAATGAACAAAATTTGACATTGTGGTGTTATCAAATACCTGCAAAAAAATCCCCCCGGGTCATTTTTGCTGATATCGCAGCTAAATTAAGGGATGACTTTCCAACTTTATCAACACTGCAAAAGTGGACAGCATAATTTAGGAGGGAAAGGAAGATTACCAAATGTCTGGACGACATGCACATGCCACCAGCTAGGAAAACGTTCATCCTGTTCACCACATGGTGATCGATATCAAGTGACCGATTATAAATAAAATAGCCAATGCTATTGACATAACCTGTGAGAGAGTTGCGTATATTTTTCACAATGAATTTAACATAATGAAGATATCTGCTCGGTGGGTGCCACGTCTTCTGACACCTGATCCAAAGCGCACCAGGCTGATCCAGTCACTGAAAATTCTGATATTTTTTTTTTTATTTTTTTTTAGGTAGTTGGTTTCTTTAACGTTTTTTAACCGAGGATGACTGCTGGGTTCATCACAAAGATAACATTTCCATGCAGTGGAAAACCCGGCTCGACTCAAAGCCAAGAGAAGGCGATATCTTGAGGTTTGGTGGATGCAAGTGGTATTGTATTTATGGAAAATCTTCAAAAGGCCAATATCATCAATGGAGAGTACTATGCCAAAATGCTATCGATACTAAACGACAAAGAAAACTGACTAAAAGTTGGCTTGTTTCATCAGAATAATGCTTCAGCGCACAAGTCCTTGATTTCAACGGCTGATCTGCATGAGTGTCGGTATGAACTGGTTGATCACTCTCGTTATTCTACTTATTTGACTATGATCTGTTCCCCAACATGAAAAAGAAAATTTGACGGGGAACCAGAAACACAATGATGATGAAGTCATATATAATGTTGATAACATTTTTGACCAACAGCATGAGAGATTACGGATGTCCACATCTTCCTGCTTTCCGTTGTGCTCAGTAACTTTAGGCTTTTCTATTTAACTTTCTTTCTGCTATCCATTCACACGAAATCGTTAGGTTACTCGCTGTTTCCTCACTTTATCCTGTCTTCAGTAAATCTTTTTAGTATTGAATTCTCTAGGCCTTCTTTCCTGTGTTCCAAAAATTTCAAATGCCAACTGCACGATCATTTTTATAATCTATCTATACAATGTCAAAAGGTAAAGAACTGGGTTGTTGATATAGATGTTACTAGTATCTATTAATTCTTCATTCTATCCCGAAATAAAATACTGAAACCCATATACGGAAGAATAAGTGTACAATAATATAATAATACTGGCTTACGCAAAAGCAAACAGAAGTAAATGACTCCTGAATATAGATAGAAATTCTTATTAAAATGATGAAAGCTTCTTCACCAATGGGATCCAAACATTGCAAAACCAATGGAAGTGTGTGGACCGTAAAGGGGACTATATTGAATAATAAATTCTCATTTGGTGACATTCCATGATAGTATCTTGATTAGCCTATGAACTTTTTCAACCCACTTTCATATATAATCGAGATTAACAGTTGAAATAGTAACTGGTTGAGAACATCCATGTGGTGCAGGTGTTATTGCTACCGGAAGATTAGGTTAATTGATTTCTTTATCTTTCTTTATTCTTGCTTCATAATGTTCTGCAAGAACAAATACAGAAATCGATACTATGATTAGTTTCTTCGCTTCATACAATGGAATACCAAAAGCAATTGCTTCATTTTTCCTTTTTATCCATCGTCTTTGTACGTCAAAACAATCTTATAAGTTTTATTTCAGTGTAAACGTAATGTCTTTAATGTCTTATATGTTCTGTCTATACAATGTTATGTTTTTACGCTTGAAAACTCCCAAAAATACCGTGCTGGGTATGACGATAAACTACATCCGCGTCCTGGGTAAGACGATAAACTACGTCCAATAGCAAGGCCTCTGATCAGAAGGTTTTGAGGAACGTAGAACCACCTCTTAATTGCTGGTATTCCCAGGTCCACCCTGACCTGGGTCCCAGCTATGGACAAATAGTTAACCCCGAAACTGAGGTAAAAATCATTATGAAAATGTAGAAATATGTTTTAATATCAGAAATACTTTGTAAAAAAAATTATTACCAGAAATAAATTTTTCAAGAAAAAAAAACTATTGCCAGCAATATATTTTAGAAAAAAATATTACCAGCAATACATTTTTAAAAATAATGTTACTAGCTATACATTTTTGACGAAAAAATATTAACAGAAATAGATTTTCGACAAAACAAAATATAACCAGGAAAAAAAAAGTTGTCGGCATTAAATGACCCACTGAGGTTGATATGCCGAAAAACAAAACAAATCATCCCACAAATATAGCAAAAACGATTAAGGCTATTCACTCTGTTTCTACCAGATCTACAACTCGTCCATCCGCGTCAGATGCAACATTCTGGGCCTGGAAGAAACTCTGCTTAACAGGATACTCCGGTGGTTCGGCCACGTGCTGCGGCGGCCTGGTGATATGTTCGTCCGTAAACTGGTGGCGCCAAACGCACCCACTGGTTGGAGAAAGCGCCGAGGTGGTCAACTCAAGACGTGGCTCGCAACGGTCAAAGCAGATATGGAACTCAGGTCCGGTCCTCGCGTTTTCGGGGTCCGGCGCTGGAATCGCAAATGACTGGATCATGCCGTCGGTTCTGCTCCCGATCGACGGGGGTGGATGGCCTTGACGCGCGATGCGGTTAATTCAATTGGAGCCGGCTCAACCCACCCCGGGTGAATGCCGTTACAAGACAAGACAAGACTCTATTTCTACGCATTATAATATGATCATTAAGAACAGATTTTCTCTTTATTTACACTATTTACGTTCGAACTATTGTCATCAGCTTTATTTTTGTTATCGCAGCGTTTCGGCCTTCATCAAGCGTACGCCAATTCGGTAATACCTGATGAAAATCAGAGGGTACAATGGCCGAAACGTGATCACATCAACAAAAATGGGGAGAATATTCCGAATATATTAGGTTGGTGCAAAAATAATGACGTAATAATGTTGTTTTTTGACGTTAAAAAATACGTCAAAAAACGACATTATTACGTCATTATTTTGCAATATTTTAGGTGAAATGTACTGTTCCGACGACCACTGCCGAGGCGCACGACGCGCGTCCGGCTACGACAAACGAAGGCCCTCAACGAACTTAGGCATTTAACGATTCGACGGACTTGCGCACTTACCTTCTAAGGCGCATTACGGGAGTCCAGCTGCGGCAAACGAAGGCCTTCGAAAATTGGCACTAGTTAAATGTACTGGTCCGACGACCACTGCCGAGGCGCGCGACGCGCGTCCGGCTACGGCAAACGAAGGCCTTCGACTCGCAGCCAGCCTGCCTCCTCGAGCGGTGGACACGCGCTTCGCGTGAGTGACAGAGCTTTGCTTTGCCGCTGCTTCGTCATCTCTTTTCTGTTCGACGACACTGGCGAGATGACGAGGCATCTGCTCACTGAACTTTATTCGGTCACAGTTACAGCCGCCCTTTACCCGCGCCTGGTCGATCGCGTTGCACCAGCAGTACCGACCGACCATTTTCCGGGCTAAGCCGCCAGCAACTAGGCACCAGTGCACGCTGTCCGAGAGCCTGCCTGCCTCCCTGGCCAACGCTTCCTACCCGGGCTCGCCGTCTCTCGCTGCGCTGCTTCCGTGCCGACCGACCGACACTGCCGGCCTGCGACGCTCTTTCCACTCTAAAAGAGTCGAACTGTTTTCGTGTAACAAGCTTTGCTTTTTCAGACAGTTTCCTACTAGTCGACGCGGAAAGTGTGCAGAAAGCTCGCGAACGACACGCCGACAACACTCGATAGGTTCAGTTTGACTTTCGAATTTTATTTTTGCAATTTTTTTCCCGAAACTTGGTACTCCGTTCGGAAAGTAACGTCGCCGCCGACCACTAACCCTAACGCGCTGCTGCTGCGGCGGACGTCGTCACGCAGCCAGCCTGGTCGATCGCGTTGAACAGGCGCGGGTAAGTGGATCATTCCGTCGCAGAAGTGTTCTCGTCGCCAGAAAAAAGGTCTTCTTCACTGTTGGAACGGAAAAACTAAAACTAAAACCGATATCGTCATGCGGAAGACGAACGATCGAACTATTTCGGAACAAGTTGGTCTTGTTTTCTTTGAACGAAGTCCGGGTCGTCTCTCTAGGAGGACCAATCGAGTCGGTCGATGGCTTAGTTTCAATAGATCGCAGACGGCACGAAGACGGTAAGCGCCGGCGGAATCGGGCACGGCTAGGCAGGCGGAAAGAAGCGAGAAAGTCCCCGCCGGAACCGCTTTCGCCGCGACACCTCTCCACGGCGGCAACAGCAGCAGCAGCGACGCGAATCGCCGCCACAGCGGCGGCAGCGGCGGCAGCGGCGGCAGCGGCGACCGCCGCGCTCTCCTCGTTCCCCGCGGCCCGTCTCTACCGTCGGAGACGCGAGCGCAAAAGCAGAATTTCGGAGAGCGACGAGGGACGAGTTTGCAGGTAGAGCCAACAGACAGCAATCCCCCGTCGGTGAACCCTGGAACGACGTCCGCGCCGGTCTGTCATGGGCGCCCCCGCCCGGGCAAAATGCCCGAGCAAGCAACCAAATCGAGTTTGGGCCACGTTCGGCAGCACCGGACTGAGTCCCCCCGCGATCGCGGTGAGCGGTCCCACCCGTTTACCGCTGGGCTGTTTCACGTTCTCTTGAACTATCTCTCCAAAGTTCTTTTCAACTTTCCCTCACGGTACTTGTCGATTATCGGACTCGTCCTGGTATTTAGCCTTGGATGGAGCTTACCACCCGATTTGGGTAAAGGCCGGCGCTCGCCGTCCGCACTGAATGGGCCTGGCACCCGCCACGGGAACTGCGAACTACGTGAGACGAAAACGAGCGACTGCCTTCGACCCATGCGCCACACGACCAGAAGCCGTTTACTTGCGACGGGATTCGGCGTTGGGCTTCTCCCGGTTCACTCGCCGTTACTAAGGGAATCGCGGTTGGTTTCTTTTCCTCCGCTTAGCGATATGCTTAAGTTCAGCGGGTCGTCTCGTCCGAGCCGAGGGCGGCGGTGTTGCGTTTTGTGATGTTTCGACAGCAAAAACAACGCGACCATGCACAAAGACGGCATTGTGCGGCAGCGGTAGCGGTGGCGACAGAGACTGGTTTCGAGACGCCCAAGGTTTGTATTTTACCTCCGAGAGCGAAACAATGCTGCCACCACTCCGCGTGGTCGTAAGTCATCGTCTTGCAATCAACGACTGCTCGCGGTCGTAACGGAAGCGACCCCAAAGTCTGCAAGCGGGAGACGAAGGAGGAGAAGAAGACCCTCCTGCGACGTCCCGGTTTCCTCCGCCCGAGCCCCCTGCGTCATCTTCCAGAAAGAAAGAACGACGCGGGGGACAGTGAGATGCCTCTCCACTATCGAGTGAGAAGACATGCCATTTTCCGCCTCTCAACCGGACGGGGCCCCGAGACAAGGGATCTCGAGGCATCAATGTGCGTTCGAGGTGTCGATGTTCACTGAGTCCTGCAATTCGCATCAGTTCTTGCGGCTGGCCGCGCTCTTCATCGACGGACGAGCCGAGTGATCCCCCGTCCAGGGTTTTTTTTTTTGTTTTTGTTTTTTATTCTTTTCGCGGCAGGTTTAAAAATTTGTGTGAGGAAGAGGAACAAGTAGGCCAGGTCGTTGCGCCCGTGCCCGCGCGAGCGACCGAAGCGGTAGTCGTCCACAGCAGTCTGGTAACCCGGCAACTACCACAATTTTGTCGAGGACATTGACGGCGGCGTGGACCGTACACATCACCACGTCGACGTCGGCGGCAGACGGACGCTTGACGACGGCATCCGTCTCGCGATCGTGGCTGGCACCGGCGCCCCCTTGAATCGCGTGCACGTCTAACCGAACTCGACCTCCACTCACAGGGGACGTGAAAACGAAATGGCTGGACGTAATACGGCTCGAGACGGGCGCCCGTCTCGCGCAGAGAGCAGAGGATATTTGCGTCGGACGAGTAGGGAGGAGCAGCAAGCAGACGCAAGGAGGCGGGGCGTTCATGCGACGGTGGCGCGACCATTTCGGCCTGCTGCTGCTGCCGCGAAACGAGCGTAAACTGCCCTTCGTTTTTCGCCGACGAATAACGTGCTTTCCGTGACCGACTAATTACTATTGTTTCCTGACGGCGGTACACTCTAGCTACGACTCGTCGGCGTTTCGAAAAAAACAAAACAGCGACGACGGATATCATCGATAATGATTCTTCCGCAGGTTCACCTACGGAAACCTTGTTACGACTTTTACTTCCTCTAAACGATCGGGTTCGGTCGTCTTCTCCAGGCATCGAACGCCGAGGCGTGTACGACACGCGCGGGAAACGACGGCGGAAACCGCAGCCGCTGCGCCACGTGCACGCTACCCGGCGGCGTCGTCGGCCAGATACGAAGACCTCACCGGACCGTTCGATCGGTAGTAGCGACGGGCGGTGTGGACAAAGGGCAGGGACGTGATCGACGCGGGCTGTTGATCCGCGCCTACCGGGAATTCCTCGTTCACGGGGTTGGTTACAGGCCCCGATCCCTATCACGGGAGGTGGTTAAGAGATTTCCCGGCCCTCTCAGGCCGGGGCGAAGTCCCCGCTAATACCTCCAGTGTAGCGCGCGTGCGGCCCCGGACATCTAAGGGCATCACAGACCTGTTATCGCTCTGCCTCGTGTGGCTTTCTGCCACCCGTCCCTCTAAGAAGTGCGTGAGAAAACCGACCCGGACCCGGGCGCTGCGATGAACGCTGTTCCCGCCGTTGAATAAACACACACATCGGTGCACCAGTTAGCAGGCCGGAGTCTCGTTCGTTATCGGAATCAACCAGACGGATCGCTCCACCAACTAAGAACGGCCATGCACCACCACCCACCGAATCGAGAAAGAGCTATCGATCAGTCAATCCTACCGGTGTCCGGACCGGGTGAGTTTTCCTGCGTTGAGTCAAATTAAGCGGCAGGCTCCACTCCTGGTGGTGCCCTTCCGTCAATTCCTTTCAGTTTCAGCTTTGCAACCATACTTCCCCAGGAACCGAACTCTGGTTTCCTGCAGGCTACCGGGAACGCCGGCGGATCGTTTACGGTCGGAACTACGACGGTATTTGATCGTCTTCGAACCTCCGACTTTCGCTCTTGATCGAGGAAAACGTGCTTGCCACACGCAATCGCTGCAGTTCGTCTTGCGACGATCCAAGAATTTCACCTCTAACATCGTAATACGAGTGGCCACTACCGCTCCCTTCGATCATTGCCTCGCCGTAGACCGAGACCGACAGACGGAGACCGACAGATGTAGACGAGGCCCTCTTCCATCATTCCATGCTTATCGTATGCAAGCTTGAACAGCCCGCTCTGAGCACTCTAATTTTTTCAAAGTGAACGTACCGGCCGCCGCGGACACTCGGTCAAGAGCACCCTTGGAGGAGAAACCGCCGACCGCGCACGCGCGCAAAACGGACGCGAAGATTAGACGCGGGGGTAGGTAGAGCAGGGCCGAGGGAAGACTGGAGGACGAGAGGGAAGAGGAGGCCACCGCGCGGAAGTAAACAGCGGCAGGGAAGCCCGCGGCGACAACGCGAGACGTTCCTGTGTTACAAAAATTTCAAATGACAATTGCACGACCATTTTATAATCTATCTATACAATGCTAAAAGTAAAGCCTGGGTTGTTAATATAGATGTTACTAGTCTCTATTGATTATTCGTTCCATCTCGAAATAAAATACTGAAATCCATATACAGAAGAATAAGTGTACAATAATATAATAATACTGGCTTACGCAAAAGCAAACAGAACTAAATGACTCCCGGATTTAGATAGAAATTCTTATTAAGGTTCTTTTTTTTTTCAGAAGGGACATTGTTCACAACTTCTCTTACCATTAACATTTTTATCCTATATCATCAATCTTTATACTTGTTTTGCAATCAATCCTCACAAACTCAGTAAGAAAGATTGCGCACTGTTTCATCTGATTCTCTTTCCTTTCAGTATATCCTGTGATTGTCATAGTCTCTAGGCTTTAAATTTTAACTCTCAACAGCACGACAATATCCCAGCCAATCTCTAAGAAAATAAAATTAGTATTGTTGCATTTCTCTTGCTTGGAGTTAATTTAAAATCAATCAGTCAATCAATCAATATCTCTCTCTCTCTCTCTCTCTCTCTCTCTCTCTCTCTCTCTCTCTCTCTCTCTCAGTCCAGAGATAACAGACATCAGCAAATGAATTTTAACTTAACTATTTTATTAACGCCGACGTAGCATATATTTCTGTCTGTCCAGTGGGTTTTCTCTCCCTCCACTGGGGAGACGTTTTAGGCACGAAGAGAAAAACACGTCTACATTTTTTGACATTTTAGAAACAACTCCGTGAAATCCCTTTAATTATCTATCGTTCTCACGTCGGCTCAGCCAATCAAAATCGACTACCTTGTTTTTTTATCAGAGCAGAAATACACTTGCCCCTAAAAAAAAAAAAAAAAAAATCTATTATTTAGCAGTATGACGTTTAGGCGATGAATTATTTTCAACACTACGGCCCCTTGCTCCATGTAGAAAACGTCACAAGCCTATAACTATTATATTTCTATTTCTGTTTCTATAGCAAATATTCAAACATTCATCAGTTCCACCAGTTCTGACCTTTACAACCGCGACAAGACATGCCATATGTTTTCTTTGGGTAATTCACTAAAATCAAGGAATTTTATTGTTTATGAAAGAATAATCAAAAAGAAAGAAAATACAGCTTATTTCCCATTGAATCATCGAACCTAACATGATAAATCCAGAAGCTGTTCTGCTGTCAAAATATTCATATTAAGCTTGGTTTAATTAAGCAGCTTCTTAAAAGCCCTGTTGTTTGCAACTGCTACATTGTGGAAAATGGTCAACCGCTATCTTTCTTAAATATCCCCAGGTTATGCACTTATTTCCTCCTCTTAAATCCATACAAGTTTCCCATCTATTAACCCTGTACCTTAAGTTATTCTTCAGTTTTGTATTCGATAAATATTCAGCAAAAAATATTTTATATGACAACAATAATTAAACCAATGTAACACCAGGCTTTCTAATGGCATGAATTATCACTCTATTGTGTTACAGCTATATTGTAACATACTGATTATTTTAGCTTTAAACATGAATTTAATATTAGAATGTACTGAATTCAAAATTATATTGCAATTAGAATAAAATAACTTAATGTTTCGCGCGATTTCATGGAGAACTAAAAAAAGATAAAAGAAAAAGATTTTAGCATTTTTAATTCAGTACTCCAGTAAATATAACAATCACCTGAAATAACTAAAATTGTCTTTTCAATGTGTACCTGTGGAACTAAAATATATTTTTTTTTATTAAATGAATTATTTTATTCGAATTTCATCACAGTTCGAGTCTAATCATAGTCGTTTTTGTTATGGTGCTGACTTCGTGATAATATCGGCCTGAGGAAGCGACCCCAGCGTGCGGCACATTTTGCCTGAAAACCATTCCACGGATTAATTCAAGCTTTTGAGTGAAATTGGCTCGACGGAATCGCTTGGAAGCCACCTATGGTTGAGAAGTCACATGCCATTGAGACCAAGTGCCTTGTCCGTACTATCCAGCACAAAATAGTGCTTTGTCGTTAACACCTGTTTGATTACGCCAAAATATGCACTTTCTCCCAGATGCTGTAACTAATGTCCGCTCAACATGGATGGAACATAATCCACAGGCGTAGACTATGGGTTGATTAAGCGTCCGAAATAGAGACTGGCTAGCCGCCTTGCCAGACGGATGCGCTCGAAAACAAGTTGTAGCCTGTCATTATTATTTAATATTAACCTTTCTGTTAAATTTTATACTCCATCATAGAAGAAGGAATTAGTTTTTGATTCCATCAATTCTATTATAATTTCACAGTATCTTGAAAATGTCCGAAATTATAAGCAAACAAAAAACATGTCATTAAGCAAAACATGAAGTTAACATATAAAGAAATTATGTTGGATATGGAAAAGCTTCCTTTTGCAATGCCAGGATTGTTTTTTGCGATTTATTTGCTTTTGGGAGGCGAGTTTTGTTCCCTACACAATCAGTGGTTAAATTCCATGCCCATAAACCTACCCCGGTGGACGAAATAAATGGTTTAGTTCGAAATTCTAATCACCTAAAGATGGCAGGAGCGTATAACGGCCAAAACCTAGTGAATATGGTAATAACGATGAGGAAAACTGTCCTAACAATGTAAATATACACATTATATTCCCATAATACTATTCATGCGACAGAGCTATAAGATTTCTTGGTTATTATTCTAAACACTCAAGAGAGTAATAATCTAATGTCATTACAAAAATATAAAATTCATCCGACATGAATTTACTTCAGAAAATTATTGGATTAAATGATCTAAAATTACTAGTAGACTGATGCGAAGAGAAAATCTCCTTAATGGATTGACGGTGGTTTTTTATATTTTATTAAGGTTTTCCTGGTCTGTAATTTATACATTAGTGATAATATTGTTGGTAATTAAAGAAAGAGTAGAAATAAAAAGAAAACAAAAGAAAAATACAGAAGAAGTTAAAGAGAAAAAATGAAAGGAAATAACATTACAAAGAGGAAAGAAAATAAAAATGTAGAAAGGAAGAAATTAAAAGAAGCGAGAAATATAGAGAGAAATAAATATTTTTGAAAGAAAGGAATATTCAAAACTGCAGTAGATATAGAAACATGAAAACAATAAACTGAGTAAAAATGTAGGAAGTAAATGTCTATAAAAAACTAAAAAGGTTACATTATAAGAGAAAAAGAAAAAATGAATGAAAAAAAGAGCAATCAAATTATCCGAAATCCTACAAACACTGACATCTTTTTCTTTCTTTTTTTTTCTTTTTTGGGCAAATGTGAAACACGACTAAAGATAAGAACAGCTCCAGGTACTATGATCGGATAAAGTAAGTTAAAAGCCATCGATGTGTTACTTTAGACAAGACAAAAAAGACGCATTGCTAATGTCGAACAACTGAAAATGATTTTATTCCTGGCGAAGGATATTTTCACCACTGAGTTGATATCCCATCTCAAAAAAAAAAAAACTTTTGAAAAACCTGCTTCTATCCACGTTTTGTCTACTGCATGCAAAAAGAAAAAAAACATGTCTCCAAATAAAGTTGTTATCAGATCAAATATGCTTAACGTGTGACCAAAAAACAACAACGGATATAGTTACATACTAAACATTAGTTTCAACTAGCACAAGTTCACAAATGTAAGACAGCCATGGAAAATAGACGCCAATACAGGAATCATATCGTTACAAATATAGTTTCATGTTCATTGGCCAAGGGCGGATAACTCTCATCTATTTCATAATAATTGTAATGCTGATGTAGCCGTTTCATAACAGAAAATATTTGGCATTCATTGATTTGGCAATTTATGTTACTATTATAATAATATAATAATCGTGTCGTACAAAATACAGGGTGGGTAGCATTGGAAGTGAGTTTATGTGTTGAAAACTGCATTTGGAACACAAGTGTATTTATAATTTATGAAATTGGAAAGTGAAAAAATGGCCAAAAAGCTTTCACCGAAATGGTTGCATGTCAGTTAATACTGATTTATGATTGTTTAAAAAAAAACAAATAATAAAGTCTTAATATATTCAAAGAGAACCTGAGATTAGATGATTTCGGCGCCATACCAAATATATCTCGCAAGGGTTTTTTGGCTGGAGAAGACATTTTCTTACTCTTTATAGAAGGAAAAACAAAGAAGGGAAGCAAAGTGTTTAAAAGAAGAGGAAAGCGAAGAAAAACGAAGGAAAAAGAGGAAATAGGCGAGTTCAAGTCCGGGAGAGTTTGTTGCGTTCACTTCGTCACAACTGTCGTTGAGAACAACATGAATCCATGCCTGTTTTCACCATCTATTGGTTAAATAGCTTTGAGTGGAAACCAGTCTAGAAGAAGAAATACCGCGAAATCAAAACAATAGTCAAAGCACCGAGAAGGCCCTTCATTATCTTTCCCAAAGATGACAATTCACAGATAATAAAAGAGAAAGTAATTTTGAAGAGACCCGATTATTCATTTCTTAGTAGGATATGTAGGAAAATAATTAAAAAAAACAACATAAAAACATTATGTCTACTTGACCCACTCAGTTCTAAGAAACCTAACCAAGGTTCAGATCTGACGTCAAATATGCAGTAGTATATAAATTTACATATATTATATCTATATATATGATATATTTATGTATAAAATATTAATATGGAATATGCGAAAACAGGGTGGGGGTCTAATTTTATTATTCGATCAGTAACATCACCATAACAATCTTCTTATATAGAAACAATTAAGAAAACTAAAAATCAATATCTTTCAATAATATAAATATTTGTGCACAAATAAATCTGAGATTTCTACAGAGGAATATGTTCATATTAATGTAAGAATAATGATTTTATAGAGACAAATACAAAAGGAAGTTATGATCAGAATATAAAACATGTATATCTAAATAAAATAGTAAATGCATAGATTTAAATTATAATTTAGGATAATATGCTTTAGGTGTTATCTATTTACTTGGGTGTTAAGTAAAATATAGATTTTTTTTAATGTTCCTTTGAGCAAATCTCAATTTTTTTTTTTAATTTTCCTTTAGGCAAATCTCAAAGAGAACTGGAACAAATCATTCTTCAGGCTTAAATACTGTTTTGTAGTGTGTTCAGTAAAACATATCAAAATGCATACTTCTAAAGTGCTTATCAAGTAAAGTCATCTTTCTTAGCTTAGTTTAAGATATATATTTTTTAATTTTATTAGAAAAAAACATTAATATTTTTTAAAAAACACATTTGCTTTGATTTTGTTTGGTTTACGGCATATCAACATCAATAGTTTTTTTTTAATGACAAGACTTTTTTATGCTTGTATTATTTTTTCTTCAAAAATGTATTGCTGGTAATAATGTATTGCTGTTAAAGAGATTTTTTCTTAAAGAATTTGTTGCTAGTAATAATTTTTACAAACATGTATTGCTGGTATTAAAACCTATTTTTACACTTTCATATTTACCCATAGCTGGGACCCTATTAGGTGCTACAACCCCGGGTCAAGATGGACCTGGGAACACCAGCAATTAAGAGGTGGTTGCACGCTCCTCAAAACCTTCTGATCAGAGGCCTTGCTGTTGGATATAGTTTATCGTCTTACCCAGGACATGAATGTAGTTTATCGTTATACCCAAGAAGGAAAAAGCATTTAATTAGTATTATTTTATTCTGAGTTTTATTCTTCATTTGAAAGAAAAGAACAATACTAATATGAAATCTAAAATTAAAATATTAATAAGAGCTTGCTTTTCCTGCAAAAACAAAGCATTATAAGGGCTTGCTTTGTTATTAAGAACATTTGACACGCACAAAAGAGGCAAGCGGACATTTCTAGATTTTACTCCACTTAAATGATTCTCAGTTCAATTATGAAAGTTTAATATTCTGGGGGATCATAATGAGTAATGAGGACTTTGTAACAATCGCAAGGCATATTGAAGGTAAGAGGGACAAGGGAAAGTAGAGAATAATCTACTTAACCAGTTTGTGTAAAAGACTAGAAGGACAGGGATTAGGAGAGACAGAAAAAATATAAATACTGCCAAGTGAAAAAAGAACTGGAATTTGTAGAGAACAATGATCATCCACGTTCTGAAGGGACACGGCGCATAGAAGAATACGATTAACGTTATTTGTATTTAAGAATATTAAAATAAAACTTTCACATTAAAAAATAGGAGGTTAGTTCTAGAAAAAAACTAATCTACAATGAAGAGACAAAGTTTCCTGAAACAATTCAATCTGTCCGCATTTGACTTGTTTTGGAGAGATTTTCAGTGCAAAGATATATATTCATCACCCGCCAACCAAATAGGAATAAAGGTTTACACCCTGTCTGAAGTTATTAAGCAAATCATATAAATTTCAGTAATTCGAATTTCGTTTGAAAAACAATTGTCAAATTTTAAACAACCAATTTAGATGTCAAAACAAAGCCTGAGTTAAAATTTTACGTAGTATCAATGTGTTATTGAAGTTATTTGGTGTTTTCTAAAAAATGGCGTCTGAAGTTATTAGGCAAAACCAATTAATCCCATTTTACTTCAATAAAAAGGTAATAAAATCAACAATTGATATAATAGAACAAATAAACACCCATGATAAGTCTTTGAATCCTTTACATTTTAATATAGCGACTCTTCTCAAAAACAGTCAGGACCTATTAACCAGTGATTTTGTTGTTATTTTTTTTTTGTTTTTTTGTTTTACTTCATCAGGTTCAATTTCCGATGTGGTAGTTTTAAATGCTTCGCATAGGTCTGCTTTGCTGTTATACTCTTTATCACCTTCATGTAATTTCATCTTCACAATTGACCATAGATTTTCGATTGGATTCAGAACAGGACTTAATAGTGTCCATTCCATTAGCTTCTCTCCTGTAAATCCTTTACGCTCAAAGAATTTACGGGTTAGATTAGATACACGAGGAGCATTGTCGTGGGTAAATAGACACTTTACTTTAAAACTGTGATACTGGAACTTGTGCCATACAAAAAAATATATTGTTTATAAAATCTCAGTAGTTAGCACTGTTCAGTTTAACACCTTCATCGATTTTGCATAGTCCAATAGTGGTTTGGTCAACAATTCGAGCCCATATAACACTACTGCCTCCTTGTGTCCTTCTTTTAACAAAAGGTACGTCTGAATTGGATAAAAGCCATTCTTGCCTACATCTGTTTTTCATTTCTGTGTCTTGTGTCCAGTTTTAGTTCCACACTTTGGTAATGTCTCTTGCCGCTTTTTTTTATCATTTGCAGAATTTCCTGTCATGCATTCATTTATTTCTTGTTCAGTTTTCTTTAAGATGATTTCGTTTACCAATGTCGCTAGTGTTTTTTCTAAGCATGTTCCAATTTGAATTTGTGGTCTCATTCAAGTTACTTCGTTTTTTACTCTGATTTTGTATATTTTTTTGCAACTTATGTCCTTCAGAACTCTGTCATAGAGCAGTTTCCGCGTTGCTTTGGTTTTTATTAGTTTTCATAATTTTACTCTGATGTAATCTGTCCTGGGTATGACAATAAACTGCACCTGCATCCTACGAATGACGAAAAACTACGTCCAACAGCAAGGCCTCTAATAAGATAGTTTTGAGCAGCGTGAAACCGCCTCTTACTTGCTGGTGTTCCCTGGTCCACCGTCACCCGGGGTGGTAGCACCTGTTAGGGTCCCAGCTATTACTAAACAGTTAACCCCAAAACTTGGGCCAAAACACTATGAAAGTGTATAAATAGGTCTTAATACCAGAAATACTTTATAAAAAAATGTTACCAGCAATACTTTTTTGAAAAAGGAAAATATTACCAGCTATACATTTTTTGAAAAAATATTACCAGAAAGATTTTTCGAAGGAAAAATATTACTAGCAATACACGCTTGAAAAAAAATGTTAACAACAATAAAATTTTGTCGGCATTAAATAAGCCATTGAGTTTGATATTCCGTAAAACAAAGCAAACCAAACCAATCTGATGTAGCATACTATTGAAAGATGGTCACTCCCGCAGTTAGCACTTGCGTTTGGTCTGCAGTGTAAATCTGCATTTCTGAATCTTTTGTTTATAGTTATGTAATAAAACTGGTTCTTTATATCTCCCCTAGGCCTTCTTCATCTCCACAGCGCTCATGGATTAGTGATCCGAATATGCAAAAACATGCTACCCCATCGATAATAACTCACCAATTCGCCATTACCATCTCTCGAGTTTGCTTCTCAGTTGTGGAGGTTGACGGGCATTCTGCTCCTTCTTCGTGCGTCACGATTGCCTGGCCACTTTCAAACTTCTCGATCCGTTCATACACACTTCTCTCGAATTTACCAGAAATCTCTAAATTAAGTACCTCCACAAAAATCAGTTGCCTTCCGTTTAAAATGAATTTTTAAAAATAAAAAATCTTTCTTAAAGTTTTTATTTTAGCTTTAATTTCAAGCTAGTAGATTAAAATGAATATTTCCAATAAGCAACATATTTTGCTGTATTTTAAAAACTAATTTAAGATATAAATGGACGGTAAGGAGGGTTTTTTTTCTACAATAACGGAGTAGCACCGTTTTTAAGTCGTCTTTCTTTGCATGTAATTTTCTTTATTAAAAATTTTCCAAAAATAATATATAATTTTCTGAAACTTTACTTGAGGAATATTAACTGTGTTAAAGTATAATTAATCTGATTTGAGATAAATAATATATATATTAAGTTTGAGATGTCTCGGAAATACATTTTTAACCCTGCAGTAGCTGTGTAAGCGTCTTTTTAAAAACTAATTTTTAAGTACTCCGTATTCTCCTTAATGTAATGTTTATTGAATTTTAGAAATTTCGGTTTTAATGTAACATAGTTATCGCTCTTAATATCTGATAATATAGCGTTTGGTCTGCTGTATTCACAAGATCGTCTCGTTTATGCACTAATAAAAAAAAATCGGCACGTTTGTGCACTAATAAAAAAAATTCAAATTTCTTTTAAAACTCTTGTGTGGGTGAAGATGTGTATGAAGGTTTTCAATTTTTTATTAGTAAATAAAGTTTTCACTTAATAACAATATCACCTAACGGGATCAAAAAATGCAGAAATAAAAAAGATTTGAAACTTCATAAATTATTATAATTAAAATTCAAAAAAATGAAAACAAATCTTATAAAATTCAATATTCATCGAATTTTTTTCTTAAGACTAGAGTTTTTAATAGACCCTATTTATAAAGGCAATCGAAAGTTTTTCTAATTAAATAATATCATAGTTTTATTTCATTTTTATTATACAATTCGGAGGATATTTTAGAGAAATAAGTAACGGTTTAAAAAAAATTAATTTGTTTCCCATTTTCCAATAAGTCCTGCTAATGAATTTTTTGGATCAAAATAATTTCGCCAAATTTCGTAAAATTAAGTAAGTGGGGATAAGAAATGTAAAAAAATATTTTTACCACGATTTTCTAAAATGAAAATTTTAAAAATAATTTAATTCATTTATGAATAACCCAGGAAAATTTTATTAAAATGTGACAATTATATGATTTTTGTAAGAATTTCCAAAATAGCGCGCGTTTTACCGCTTAAAAGACATTAAAATAATCTTTGGCACACTTCTGAGACAGGAAAAAAAAGATTTTAGACAAAAACGTGCTAGAAAGGATTAAAAATTTTGATAAAATAATCAAAAACTACTTTGTTTTCTCTTCGTAATAATAAACATTTTAACGATAAAACTTGGTTTTCATCAAGTTTAAGGCCTTTTTTCATCATGCTACGTTTTTTTTTATTATACTATGCTTTTTTTTAGCAAAAAAAAATGGAGGTACCTACTTTAAATATATACTAGGAACACCAGACCCGCTGTGTCAACATTATTCAAAGAAGGAAAGGATCCTCACAAGTGTGAGTTCTCAGGATACTCATACCTGAGCACATCCGTTCAGTTTATCGCTCCAGATTTTCACTACCGGATTGCAAAATAGGCACATGGCACGGTAGGTTAAATTTTTTACTTAAAAACCTGAATATCGGTCTATATCTCTGAAATGAAGTATTATGCTTATTTACATTATTTACATTATTGCCATATTCACAACGTTTCGGCCATTTACGCTCCGGCCTTCTTCAGGTGTTTAGAATTTCGAACCGAACACTTTATTTCGTCAACCGGAGTAGATTGGTCTAGTTCCACGTGCAGTACCTTTTCAGGAATTCTCAGTTATTTCTATTTAATCAACTCTCCAAGTTATCTGCTGTAACCGGGTAGTGAACTAACCCCTCTTTGGTTCTAGTCACTAACCAACACCTTTATCCTCTGGCCCAGTTGGTTAAATCTATGGCACGTAGAACTAGAACAATCTACCCCCGTGGACAAAATAAAGGATTCAGTTCGAAATTCCAATCGCTGAAGTAAACAGGAGAGTACAACGGCCAATACATTGGGAATACGACAATGAAGATGATGATAACAATCCGAATAATGTAAATAATGTTAAAAAACTGAGTTCTATCCCTGAGTTTGGAACGGATATTACTCTGCTTCAGTAGAAGAAACGGCAAAACAATACAGAAGTCAGTAAGACTGGCGAGTATTAACTGATACCTCCTAAGCATAGAAAATGGAAGAATATTGCAGTTGCCTGAAGAAGGCCAGTGGATACATTGACCGAAATCTTTTGAATATAACGATTAACATACAAGTCACAATAGCAAATAATATTCTAAGAATATTTAACTAAAATCTCCAATCTGCGGTTGACTGGGGCAGGAAATGGCTGGTAAACTTTAAAGCCTCTAAAACAAAACTGATCTCGTTTACCTACCATTCAGAACCCTCCCTGCCTCCCATCAGGATGGCTGATGCCCAACGCCAGAAGAGCGCTTTCCGCGCCTGCTCGCTCTCACTCTCTCCACTGATCTGAAGTGGAACGACTACATTGAATCTATAGCTTCATCCACCGCAAGGAAAGTTGATTCATTGTGTCGCACCAGAAGGTTTTTCTTGCCTGAGTCTATCCTTCAAACCTACAAATGAACCTTTCGTCCTTGCATTGAATACTGCAGCTATATATGGTCTGGTGCTCCCGCTATACATCTCAAGGAGCTCGACAAAATCCAGTGACGGATATGCAACGTGATTGGTCCTGATCAGTCATCCCGTCTACAGTCTCTATCTCACAGACGCGATGGAGGTTCCCTCTGTTTGTTCAACAAGTATTTTCAAGGCAACTGCTCCAACGGGCTACTTTCACTGTTTCACAAACTGCATGAATTAAAGCGTGCTACTAGGTTGGCATCTTGGTCCCACCCTTACACCGTCGAAACGGCTAAATGTAACCATTTCTTCTACTCCAACAGCTTCTTGTCTCACACCTTCCGTCAATGGAATTCCCTTCCTATCACTTGCTTCTCTGATAGCTATAATCTTCAAATATTCAAATGTAATGTCAATCGACATCTTCTGATGCCTTGACCTTGATCCCCTATCCTTCTCTTTATCCTTTTTCTCAAACATTTCTCTTTACTCTTATTCTCATTTTCAGTAACCCCTTGCGTGCTAATGCCACACCCACTTTGCTTGGGGTAATTTGCTTAAAAAAAATATTTTTGCTTTATATACAAGTAGCACAAAATCAATGTACTAAAAGTATTTTTTTACTTCTATACTAACAGAATCCTGTAAGATATCCAGTTGCGTTTTAGATCCTCAAACAGTGAAAATCCCGTAAGTTAGGTTTTTATTTCCTTTAAAACTGCTGGTGCATAAACATTACTGTGAACGATCTCACCTATTCGTTCATGACGCGAAAGGATATTCGGTAAACGAGAAAAAGTGGTGATTCCGATATGACCCAAAGTGCAGATACATAAAATACTATTTTCCGATTATTCCTCTTATTGTCTACTCTATAAGTAGCAGTTAATAAATCAGGAATTTTTGTCTATTTATTAGGTTTGTTTTTTGGGGTTTTTTTTACGTTCAACTATGTGAGAAAACGACATTATTTTTGCACCAACCTAATACATTTGAGAACAAATACTCAGACATCTCTGACCCATTGAAATTTATGATCAGTCGTCAGTTCTATTTTTCAGTAAAGAAAAAAAATCAAGCTTTTCCAACTTGTACGCAGCTCCAACCATAGCACATGTAAACCGTTTCTTCACTTAGAATCCACAATAGTTAAATATTTATATTCGTGAACAATTAGACTGGCGTACACAACTCAAATAATAGTCGCAAGGAATTCAAATTTACATGAAGAGGAGTATGAACGCTCGTTCGCAGTTACAAATGTGGCGGTTTTAGTATACGATACTCTTTATTCCAGTGAGGAAAAGCTCCGGAAACTTGTCTTTAGAAGGTTTCAATTTGTTTTTTTATTTTTTTATTATTTTTCAGAAATGTGATTAATCATTGCCGGGATACAATTTACACTTTCTCATGTAGAAAGATATCTTTTCGAAGAATTTATTTCGGTGTTAAGTAAATGGTTGTACCATATGCTCCAATTCCACTTCTCAATCTCATCTGAAAAAAATCAGATGTTGGAACTTTGTGAAGGCCTAAGCACAATCTTTTAGAACCAACACAGCACATTTTAACAAAATAGGTCAGATCTAGCATCCTAGGATCTGAATATAGTGACATGTCTTTGGTATTTAACATCCTTGCTACCACTCGACGTGCTTGTGCGTCTTGTGGCATGTTGTTATTGACTAGAGCATATGTAAAAGATACGACAATGACTCAGAAATTTAACACATGGCACTCTACTGAAAAAAAAAAACATTCCAGTGCCTAGGACGCATATTAGTATAATTTCTTATAATTTGAGATTTATGTTTATTTCCCAAAATAAAGCATAAGTATTTTTATAAAGCAGTTACTATATGTGAGATTAATAACAAAAAACGTGGCTTTTCGTCATAGTTCAAATGTATCAGTTGTAAATATGTTAAATGGTATTTACCAAAATAAATTAAAAGTAGTTTGTAGAGTAGAATTAAAAACTGACGACACCGAAGATACAGTAGGCCCAATACAAAATAATATAAAAGAACAAAATATCAGGCAATTCCAGCCTCAAGTCAACACCCACGTCGAGACATTCTAATACCTCAAAAAGTGATCCCCACACTTATGAGAACAATCGCAGGAACCTTCAACTGTATATTTATTGTATATGAAAAACTAAAATGGTGAGGGATTGAGGCTGGTCGTCACTATCTTATACCTAGCGAATCTGATTCACGACACATTCACACATTATAGTTTCCACATTCATCACAAGATCTTGTCCGTCGCCAATCAATCCTCCATCCACCATAATACCGCATCCTCTCAAGGGGAACCTACAAAACGCGCCCCCATGCCTTAAAGATTTAAGGATAATAAATTATTATATATAAAAATCTAATTATGAAGAATGAGAGGGGAGGGAGATGGACCCAATAATAAACTAAAACTCAACACAAAGTAACCTAAACATAACTGATGTTAGTAGGGCCCGTCCAACCCTCAAAAAGGAGAGGCCACTGTATTCTGCCCATTGGACAAAATCAAGAAGCTCTCTCGCTAAGGGAGTGGGAAAAGGATAAAAAATTATACGGGCATGGAAAACATAAAGCTGACCCAATAAAGATAAAAGGGGGTGGGGGAAAAACAAACTGGGGAGGTTGGGAATCTCGGTTTGGATCATAACCAAAGAGGCAGCCGGGAACAGGCCAGGAACAACTCTTACTCACATTAACTAGGTACACAAAGGCTTGTCTAACCAAACCACGAACCTTCAACTGACCACCATGCTGTGTTCAGAGGAGGCATGTAAGGTAGAAATGGAAGATCTCATTAGATAATGGATGGACTTCCACAAGCAGACACCGGATATATTTAGTGTACAAAACGAACAAATACGCCACCTTGACAAAATTGGGATGGGGAAGGCTGGTCTTCAACTGTTTTCTCTCTTACTTAGCTAGCCTCATTTACACACCAAAACGTCTAAACATTGTTTATTTCACCAAAACATCTCATCTACACAAACTGTCATATATACACACACACCACAATGCTACATTCACTCTTAAAAAAAACCTACCTAATCCCCAATAAGCAGAGACCGGAAGACATAAGTTATCTCTTCCGGTGTTTTATAAACAATTGAGTGGCCCAAGTATATTTTTATATTTGTATCTCATTGGTACAAGATTAGAGTAATTTAGAATTGCTACTACCATTGTCTATATGTAGACAACCCATTGCTAAGACTATAAATTTGGCAATTAAGTCGATATTAAAATCTTTACGAATATCTAGCCGGTTAAATCGTGAAAAAAAGTTCCTTTTAATTGTCGGAATTGTTTCGACTCGAAAGCACGCAGCAAATCGGTGTGATTTTTTTCATTTTCAACGTAGCCGCTCGTTTCTGTTCCATCTGTGCCTCTTCAACATTCACAGTGTCAACCTGTGATTTATTATGCTGGACATACCTTACAATTCATATATGTGCCCTGTCATGACCATAAAAGATTTTCAATTTATAGTTGTCCCTTTCGTATACTGATTACTAACTCCGGTTAGATAGCCAAGTCTGCCGTGCTATTTAACCTATACATTACACCTGCATATCCTCTGTTAATAACCGTATTGTCCGGTGTTACTCCACTTCTGGGGTTATGTCAGCGAGAGGATGGATCGTATCGATCCCGGACATCCTTTGCCTATCGATCTCGCATACGTAGATGATGATGTGCCGCATCTGTAGTCTGGTAGCCGTGGAAGAATGGTGGTGTTGTTAACGCGAAACGAGGGAATGTTACGAAACTAACATTATTTTTCATCAGGATGAAGATTAAAACAAATAGAAAGCGTTTTTGCATTCGGCATATTTCAGCAAAAGATCAGTGCAAGTTACGAGCCTGGTTCGCGTGAATCAGGCCAATCCTGACTTACTTTTTCAGTCCCCTAAAGTCAGAAGGAGGCGGATTTTTGATAGAGTCCATCCCTCGTTAAACTAGTCTCCTTATGTTCACCTAGTTGATGAGAATGACTGTCGTTCTCTGCCAGGTCCGAGTTTTCTCTTTTGTTATGGTCCTTGTCAAGTTTCCCAATCTCCCCATTTTTTTTATCGCCGCTACTGGATCAGTCTAAAATATTTTCCCTTTCCCGAATTGATTTGTACCTCTTCTACCACTAGTGAGTGAGATTCTTGATTCTGTTTGTAGGCAGAATACAGCGGTCGCTCTTAGTTTTTGTGAGCTGGACAGTCCATATTAACAGTTATATTTTGTTGGGTCTCTTTTCGTTCTTTTATTTGATTAATGGCGCACCGTTCGGTCTTTATGTCGTTGGAACATATATATATATATATATATATATATATATATATATATATATATATATATATATATATATATATATATATATATATTATTATTATTATTATTATTAAAAAAAACAAATTGTACATATTAATTTTTTTAATGTCGTTGGGGTTTTATTAGCAAATCTGTGGTATATGTGGCTTTGGATGTGTCGTGGGCCATATCAGCTAGGTGTAGGATAATAAATAAAGACGTCTTTTCTTCCTCCGCTTCAGCCTTGTACCAAACACAAAAGTAAACTTTTAAAATAAACTTCCTTGAATAGCTTTAATTCATTAATACACATTCTGTTTCGGATATGCTACTGTTTTCTTTTTCTATCAGTGATTTGCAAGATCGACTCCAGGATAAATTAACTAATGTCATAAGTTTCATCCTGACTGGATATTCTACTTACCGCTAAGTTGTGCTCGGCTACGTTAAGGGAGATAGATATTACTTACAGACTCCGACTGAGCAACGTTCAACCTTGGGTAAATGTCCGGATTTTAAATATCAGAAAGTGACAGCTGGAGACAAATAACAAGGAAAGGAAGATGAGACATTAACGGTAAATGCCGGAGAAAAAAGCAAAGCATGTATCATGCTTGTCAAGTTTCTGAAAACTGATGATGGAACAAATACTATAAAGAGAGTGTGTTTCAAAAAAAAACAAATATTGTTGAAAGCAACAACAGATAGAAAGGTGTCATATAAACAGAATCATAAGAGAGCATGGTGCATAGGACGGAAACTACCGGTATTTGGAAATTAATGACCCAACATTTTCTTCATATTTATCTTTGCCCTGCAAAGAATATGGGTAGCTAAATAACATAAGGTAACAACATTATACATTTTAACCCCGATAAATTTCCCCTGTAAGAGTCTAGTTTGACCCATTACCTGCCATGAGTCCCACTTAGGAATCTGTTAAAATTAAACTCACTGCTTGTTATTCCTTGTATTTCCATTGAATTGCTTACATACATTCCATTTGCAGAGGTATATTTTACAACACTTAGTCTTTAAAGGTTTTATTATTAGCCGTAAGAAGACACTTTCTGTCATAATATTACATTTCACGAGTGGAAAAATAATGACTATTTTGAAAAGTATTTTTTATTATTTCTAATCAATATTATTTTTTGATGTTTTATACACATATATATTTGATGTTCTAGTTTCTATAAAATGTTAACTAAAATGGTAACTACTGAAATTAAACATAAGTAATAAATAAACTTTCTGGGCCAAAAATGCGCATTAAAAAAAATTTGGCTGTTAATGGGTTAACAGAAAAATTTTGTCTGAGTTCTTATAAGCTGAATAGACCCATGTTCGACTCCTTTATTTATATTTCGACAATTTGATCATTACCACGTTGAAGAAATGAGTTTGGGCACCTCGGCGTGGTGTAATGGTTAGCCAGCTTGTCTCGCTAGATCAGTTCCGATAGCAAAGTTAGTTCGATCTTCACTATGTCCCATACTTTCGGACCACGTCTAAGCTACGCAACCTAATATTATAACATGAGGAAATTGAACGTAAGATTGATTGCGAGTAGCATTTTCCAAAACAGTAATATAATCCAAAAACAAAATATTATCCTAAGAATTTAAAGAGCATCGACAGATCTAAACTTTCAAATGAATACCATTTTTTTTAACGTTGAAATTGTTCACAAGATCCAAACTGGCAGCTGTATGCCACGAGTTTCTATAATCAAGGATTTAAAATGTCTTCGAGCAACTGTATCCACTAGATCTTAAAAAGACGACCCTTCATCAGATCTTATAGACTGGCGAATCAGAATCACAGACAAAGAGATATCACTTGAAGACTTCCAACAGCAGTAACAACTAAAATCGTTAATACTAGGTAACTAGAAGAGGGAAAATAATTATATCATCAAAATGTTAATTTTCCACAATATCTTGATGAATGATGCTGGCCTACTGTTCCAGTCTATGAAAAAAAATGTCCTCCTGGCTAAGGTTCAGCAACTGACCAGCAAATCTGTCGTACTGAACGGGATATTTAATGTATCCCATTAATATCCCAACAGAGAAAGTGGATCAGCATTATTGACTTATAGTAAGCATTATATATTTTGAGCATATTAGATTGAAAAAGTTATTCTATGTGAACGGTGGTCAGGAACATGCTCTTTGTATCTAAGATGGCGATGGCTTTACTTGGATTTACTTAAGGTGTTTCGTTATATTTTTATCAAAAGGCAAACTGCAAAAAGTATTCAAGGTATCAAAGGAAAGCGCTCTAAAAGGACTATCAATTGTGAGAAGACAGAATGTATTCTTGTTAGCAAGAGTAACAGTTCAGGAAGCTAGCCACCAACTGAAAAAGTCAAACAAGTACAAAAATCTAAATATTATTTTTGCACCAACCTAATGCTTTCAATCCAACTCGACGTAAGAACTTTTATTTCTATGCAGTTTGTATTTAAAAAAATAGAGAATCGAATGGGCAAACGATTTTCTGTAAGGAAACAACACAAATAGCCATATCCATCTATGTCCTATCCGATCACCAGAGAACCAAGTGATTTTAATTATTGACTAATGCAAAAGTTGATTAAGTAAAAAACAACTTGATATTCTATTTTTAACGTAACATGACGAAAAAGATGATTCTCTTTATCTTCAACGTCAGACAGAAGTAAACGAATATATGACAATTGTGACAATTTTTAATACATAGTTTTAAATGTTTAATACGGGAGTAGGTGAAGGATTATTGTCCGGACCGCTAACTTAACACCTGGATACTAATTACCTAATTAATTTGTAGAGCAAGTGCCAAGAAAATACCAATTCAAGTTAATTGACTTAAAATGCGACGAATCTTTGAAATCAAAAATGTATTCCGAATCCAATACTGACTCCTACAAGAAATGGTTTTTCCCAACGGAAAATATAAAAGCATAATTACTAATACAGAAATTATATCATTATTTGGAAGTACATATGCTTGTGAATGACTTTTTCTCGAAAAAACTATGTCATCACCTAACCACGTTCTTTTTAAGAACATGGTTGGGTGATGACCACCTGGATGTTGTTTTGCTCCTGTCATCTATAAAAATTTCACCTGATGAGAAGTTACTGAACAATAAACAGAAACAAGTGACTCTTTAAATAATTTGCCATTTCGGACTGTATTTCGTTTGTAGTAAGGGGTTTGCATTTTTGTTGTTTTCTCGGAAAGCGGAAAGGGTGAAAGGGGCTTGAGAAGTTTTTCTATCTACTTGCACGTATGCTTCGGACATCCACTTTAATATTTGCTTTGCGCCATATTTCGTTCCAGAAGGCATGCGAATAAATAATCTCAATTATTTCTTGACAAAGATTTCATTTATGTACGCCAAAATGAACTTACCAGTATTCTTCAATCCGGCAATCACTTAATCGATCAGTAATCCGGTATCATTTTTTGAAAATACAGATTTCACCGGGTGGTACATGCTGTTTAGTATCGCTAGCTGCTGTATCTCGTGTGTTTCAAACACGGAGAATACATTTTTCCCTTTCCTCTATGTATTTATATAATAACTTGTTCACATTTAAACTCAACCATAGTTCCAATGACTACAGCAACTGATTCTCAGAGTATAATGTGCAAACACGAAACGTTGTTCATAATAGACAAGAATTTCACAGTGACTTCTCTGCGAGAAGCATGTGAGATATATATAGCACTGGCTCATCTTTCACTTGATTTATATTTCATGTTTCACTTTGGAGGTGACAATGAAGTTTTTTATGTAAATCGAAAGTACCTTCATTTTATGTGTTTCATTCAATTTTCACTTTATTTTACTTTCATTAGTTATTATTCGACCTCTACCGATTTACAGAGTATTTTAAAGACAACGTGAAGCAGTTATCGAGTTAAATGTATTCTAGCGTAACAATCAGAAATCCGGAAAAATTCACAATCATCCCAATACTACCGGATTAATGATGGTCAAATTATATATTTAAAAGATTGATTTTATGCTACCTGGTCTATAGGTTTCGATATATTAGAATATATGCATGTAGTTTTAGTGGACTATATATAAGACATACCTGTGAAGATGACTCTAACACACTGGCAAGCCTTACCAGTGAGCAAATCAGAGTATTATAGACTGTCCAGGAAACTGAGGATTTAAATGCAATCGAGAATCTGTGGCCAATCTGTAAGGAACGAATTCGTGGAATGGACATACGAAATACTAAAATGTATACTGGGTCTTGTTTCATAGGAAAAATACGAAAAAAAAAATTAATAACGGAATTATTCGTTTTGTTTCATTTAATTTACACAAGGGTGTATGATCGACCACGCCCCGAAGAAAGAGGGGACATAGATGAAGATAGCTTACCAAATAGAAATTCTGATAATAGAATTGACAGGATGCTATCTAATAGATTCATCCATATATTTGAATATGAGAAAGAAGAATTTCGGGTGTTTGTAGTCAAATTTGGGCAATTTGTAATCATACAATTTCAGGTTTGAACTAGTGTTAATGTAGCCTGTAGGTTTCAGCTTGTATTCACTCAGATCACGTGATAGTTTTCACTGGGGATAAACGTTGCTCATAATAGACTAGATTGAAATTCAAAAGAATTTCATAGTGGTTTTTTCCGCGGGAAGCGTGTGAGATTTATATAGCAGTGGCTCATCTAAATTTTCACTTGATTTATATGTCATCTTTAACTTTGGATGTGACAATGAAGTTTTTTTTTAATATATGTCGAAAGTACCTTCATTTTATGTTTCATTCAAATTTCACTTTATCTTATTTCTATTTTTCATTTATTATTCGACCTGTACTGTTTTACAGAGTATTTTAAATTTTAAATTTTAAAATATAAAGATGAAGCGGTTAGTTGTCGAGTTAAATGTATTCTAGCGTAATCCGGAAAAGAAACGTCCCAATACCACATTAATGATGGTCAAATTATATATTTTTAAAAATGATTTTATAGAACCTGGTAAATAGGTTTAGATATATTAGAATATATCCATGTAGTTTTAGTGAACTATATCTAAGATATGCCTGTAAGGATGACTGGCGAAGTGACGAAAAGTATATTTATATATTTTTGCGAAAATAAATGATGTCAACTTGGTCATCCGACGTTGTTTTCCACCATATTTAGCCTTCATTTCGAACGAAGGAATTTCATTTTTATTCTTTTTGCAGTTTTTCCTTTACATAAAATATAATGCTACCCATGTGGTTTTGATAGATACCATATCTCTGTGTTTAAGTACAAACCTAAAACAGTTCAAAAAATTAAGTGAGCGAAAAAAGTTATTTAGGACAAAATATATAATAACGTTTTCTATTACTTTTCCATGGTTTTTGCCGACGGGAAATGATTGCAACGTGATACATTTTGCAATTGGTTCTCAACGCAAAATCAGAAGCAAAAAAAAAAAAAGGAAAAAAAAATTAAGTCAGTCATTCGACCAAGAATATCAGCTCTCAAAATATGAATTTGGCAAATGTTTTTATTATTTATTCCTCTTTGTTGTCTTTGACATTTGTTGCTTTTAAAACTTTTTTGATGTATGTTTCTGAAAATCTAGTTCACCCTTTTGATTTTATGCCCTTCTTTAACAACTTAATTAGGAACATCAACAGAAAAATCCTCAGTACACCCAGTTCGTCATCTAAATATTTCCAAATTAAGATAATTTAATAGATTAGAGTAAAATTCGTAAAGAAAAACAAAGAAAAAAATGATTAAGACTGCAGCTCTCTTCTTCAATATTTTTTATTTAACTTTTAAAAGAACACTTCAGGCCAAATAAGGTTTGCCGGATACGCATTCCTAGAAAAAGAAAACGACTTGGATAAAGCAGTCGACTTAATGGAATAAGCCTAATTAACTAAAATTAGGGATGCAATATCATTATCTTTAAAGTACAACTTAGGCCACATTCAGCAATAGAATGACCAGAAGTGAACGATTGTTGCTACTTTATCTACTGTGAATTGTAATTAGGTTGAATGTAATTGTTGCCCGAAGGTAGATGAGGCCTTCCCTAAAGGTAGTGTCTCTCCTTCGAGGTCATTTACAGCGCTTGAGGTGCCCGAAAACGGGAAGTGCTGAGGGGGGCTTGAGCAATTTTTCCACAGTATTGCCATTAAAAACACGTTAAACCTCAACCTTCTGTCAAATTCGGTAGCGACATTGGCGCACTGTAAAATACCCTTACTGATGGTGGGTTTACTAGCAGTCATCTCCTCCAGGTAGCCCCCTTCCAAAGTGATAGGGCAAGATTTAATTCTGTGCGTCTCAGCCCTCCCCAAATGATAAATGCTGAAGGAGTTTAAATTTTTCCCAAAATTCTATATTTGCGTTAGAGTTATTTGAAGTTCGTCAGTGTGACATTTTCGAATGGACCTATGGAAAATAAGTATTTAAGAGGGTGCAATCTTATTGCAGAGATTGCTACCTATTCTTTTTTATTGAGACAATTTCAAGCTAATTTAATGAAATCAACATTTTAATTGCTGATCATCAATGGATATGTTTCATTTTGGAAGATGGGTACAGCCAAGTAAACTTACCTATATAATTATTTGGACTACTCACATTCACTATCTTCAAAAGTGTTATGGTGCACTATCTTGAAAAGAAAAATCAGCATTCGAATCCCTTACTTTCATCTGGGGTTGAACTGTGGAAGTGTTTGTGAATCCACAATTACCTCCAAGCTATGACTTCGATCCGTAACTCTTTTCTTTCTTCAGTTATAATTTTGTAGGCCAGAAGACATGCTCGTCAAAAGGCTGCTTAGAATTAAAGGATGGAACACTCATAATAGAGAAGAAAATAAAATCTTCAACGCTGGAGAGAATACACTGGAGAACTCTTCCACGACGAAAGAGAACAAGAATCAATACAGAGAAGCTACCGACGAACGTGGAATTCTGAAAACCGAAGTCAAAGCCACACTGGCCAAATTGAACAGAAATAAGGCAGCTGGGCCAGACGGAATTATAACGGAAATACTGATAGAGTTAGATAACTTTGGCATAAACAATATCATCGAAATAACAAATAAACAAATAAATCTACAACAGCGGAGATATATCGGAAGACTGAGCAGATCTATCTTCATAGATACGCCTAAGAAACCAGGTACAAACGAATGCGAAAACCACCGAACAATAAGCCTAATGAACCACGTGACAAAGCTCAACATCAGTATTCTGATGAATAGAGCGTTTGGCAGAATCAAGTCAGAGATAGGACAAGAACAGTACGGGTTCGGTAAAGACAGCAGAAAAGGAACGCCATATTTACGCTCAGAATCTTATCAGAAAGAGCGATATAGATGCAGAAGGACATGTACCTATGTTTCATAAACAAAGCAAAGGTCTTCGACAATGTACGCTACAAGGATCTGCGTGGACTGCTCAGCAACCTTGATATATTCGAGAAAGATAGCTGAATGATCAAGAACCTATACTGGCAGCAAACAGCATGCGTGCGCATAGAGAACGAGTTCATCGAATATACAAAAGTAGAAAAGCAAGGATGCGTCTTCTCACCCGAAATGTTCAACGTATACAGCGAGGCAATTCTGAGAGAATTGAAAACACTACACGGATTTTTCATTGGCGGCCACAATTTTGAGAACATAAAATACACAGATGACCCAGTACTGATAGCAGACACAGAAAAGAAATTACAAAATCTCCTACAGAAGGTAGCGACAGAAAGTGTAAAGAAGAGACTAAGCATAAACTACTAGAAAATAGAATGCATGATCATTATTAAAAGGATGAGACCGAAATGTGGTTTGCAGATCGTGAACACTAGAATCAAGCAGACTCGGAAGTTTAAATATCTGGGAAGTTTTCTGACAGAGGACGGTAAATGCGACACTGAAATCCGTAGACCTATTGGGATGACCAAGGATGCATTCCAAAAGCTAGGCAGAGTGTTGCGAGACAGGATGATTTCTTTGGTAACGAAGAAAAGAATACTGATCTGTTACGTGATATCTGTCCTTATTTACGAATGTTAGACGACTTCCTCAAAGATAAAGAAGAGACTCGAAGCGACGGAGATGTGGTTCTGCAGAAGGATGCTAAGGATTATCATGGATCGATTGTGTGAGCAACGATGTGGTCTTAGCGAGGATGCAAACAAGGCAGAGGATTATGCTTGACATCATAAAGAGGAAGCTGAAGTTTTGGGACACATAATGAGGAAGGACGGCCTGGAGAATCTGATACTTACGGGTCGAATAGAGGAAAAGATGGACGAGGGAAAAAACACATGACATACTTAGCGGCCTTAAGCAAGTGGATGACAGAACGTAGTCTTGGGGAGATGGCAGAAGGAAGGAACTTGTGGAGAGCTGCAAGGGATAGAGGGAGGTGGAGAGCCATGATCATCTACGTCATGAAAGGACACGGCACATAGAAAGTAAGTTATTTTCCCCGTTTGTAATCTTGTACTACAACTGATTTTCCCTGTTTGCAGTCTTGTACTAAAATGAAATTAGACTTCTTTTTCACTCCTAAACTAGAGCAAATTATTATCTCCACAATATTGACTGCAAGAAATGTTTCAATTTCCAATTTTGCATTGTAATTTTATGGTGAGTGTTGATTGAAAGCAATATTTTAAATAAGTTATATTTTATTATATGAAATAAAATTTCGTTTTGTGAACGAAAAAATATATATTTTTTGTTCCATGAATTATTCAGCCTAGCGTTCAAATGATTTTTTTTCGTTTCGGTAAGTATCTTTTTGACGAGGTGCATTCTACCGTCATCATTACACTGGCGTGATTCGCTAATTAGTTTTGTAAAGAAAAATACTTTTCCGGCGATAAGGTTATGGCTAATAAAACTGTTGAGTGAATGAACACAAGGAAGTTTGATTTTATTGCTTTCATTGATTACACTTTCCGAGTCAGTAGCAAGTGAGAGGTTTATGATTCTTATATTTCCATGTTATTTCAAGAAGTAAAAGATAATAACTCCGCAAAGATTATACCTTTTTATTACCTGTGAATTGCTACGCATTCTTAGGAAATATATTTCCGTTGCTTACGGCTATATCACGTTGAAACACCGGTTTCCGTACGATCACTGAAGTTAAAATAATTGTGGACACGAAAACAAATTTCTACTACGTAACCTAAAACCCTCAAAAAAATGAAAACAAATTAATAAGCATGATAACTTAACCCAAATCAGTGAATACTAAATAAACCAAAGTAAAAAATAATCAAATTAACAAAGAACCAATGCACAAATGTAATAATAATAATAATGAACAAATTAAATAGTAACCACTAGCCATAAAATTGCATTCAGATCCACAATTATTTCCACTCAATAATCCCTAGATAATTGGAAAAATTACTTTTACCGCCCACCCATTAATCGTTAGAATATCCCAACAGAAGTACCCATAATGCATCACTGATCAGCATTTATAAATAGGTGACCTTAAACACAACGCACATAGCTTGACGATTGCGTTTAAGCATAAAACAATCTGTCTCCTCAGGGTCTTGCTCTCAATATCCACCTTATTTACTTACGATATATATCTGATATCGAGCACTTTAACTCATAAATAACCTTAAAAACTATATTTTTACCATATATATATATATATATATATATATATATATATATATATATAACTGTTAATTTAAAGGTCTCAGTTTAGTCATATATACATTATATATGTTCCAAACGCTCTCATAGTTGGGAGTGGTAGAGGGGATAAGCTGTAAATTGCTACCATGCCATGCGTCTCAATTGGCCTCTCACAAATAAGTACACCCCAAGCCGTAGAAGGGACGAAAACAGGCTACTGACACCTCACAAGCAGCTGCTTAGAGTATATGGGACTTTTCAGCACGGGGCGGCAATCCATCAAGAGAAGGAATAACCATGATTTTAAAGGTCAGCTTCCTTTCCGGCTTATCTAAATGTGAAAAACCTATCGAGATCCATCTTAGGCGGTTGGCATTGAAAACATTCCGACAACTCCTACAGCTAAGCCGGTCCCAATTGTAATTATTTGTATTCCCTTGGATCTTGTTAGTACGGTCGCGAGGTAGGGCCTGTGTTCGGGAAAAAGCGCACGGCCTCTTTATATCATAACTTAAGCCTGCGCACCCGGGAGAAGTCCCTCTCGTCTCAACACTTGGTGAAGGACTGAAGTTTGACGTAACGGGTCTCTAGCATTATCTCGTATGCTAAATGGTTTCCTGTAATACAGCTGAACTAAACCACGTACAAGGATTTATTATCAACGGACTTATAATCTTACCATGAGAAATCTAGAAGGATAGATGAAGGAAGTATTCCTAGACAAGATAGTAATGGAAAGCAAGAAGAAAAGACTATTAACTGTAAGAAGGCAGAATGAAAAATGATAGTGAATAATGTCTTTCAGAAACTGAGCAGAGTAGTAAGAGGTGGGGAGAATCTTCTTGAAACGAAGAAATATTCTATAGGCGGATGCTGACAATATCATGAACTAGACAACGAGCAAGGGAATAACAAATTAAAAGGATAGTAAAAAGATACATACTTAAAATAAAAAAAAAGACTCAGCTAAAACTTCTTGGACAGATAATGGTGAAGATTCAGATGTTGCTTACAGCTACAAGACACAGGAGGTTGTGATGAACCATAAGTGCCCAAAGCCTGAAGGAATACAACAAGTGAAAGGAATGGAATCAAACGTGAGGTGTGGCGATAAAAAAAGATAATAGTGAACTAAGTTTCTTTAATTTTCTATAACAAACTTAGATTAAGAGAAATTAGACCGAGGATAGACAGTGCTAGGGGTAGTTTCGCTCAATAACACGAATTGCTACATACCCAAAATTTGAAAACTCAAGTTATGTTCTTAAATAATCAGGTCAGATTAAGACTCTCATATAGATGGTATACATGACGTCCATTTCGTCCACAAATATTCAAATTAGCAGTAACATCCCACCGTTTTCTAAGATCAATAATTAAAAATCGCTTGAAACGAATAATAAATCCACTAGGTCTTAAAGAAGACTATCCTTCATCGTATCTAATATACAGAATCACAATACCAAACCTGTTGTTAAAGATGATATAAAAATTGTTGGTTCATTGTACATCTCCAGTATGTATCTGACTATCTTTACAAGAACAAGATCAGACCAAAAATGGATTATTATTGTCATATCTGGACTGGAGCTGCCTGGTCCTCACTTGCCCGTCTTGACAGACATCGAAAGGGTCTACGCTGACTTTTGAGTGATTAATTTTTTTTTCTACCCTACAACTTCTTTCCCGAAGACGAAATGTGATGTGTACTGATGAGTTACAGCCCTTAGTTCCGCTAGTCCTGACTTTTATAACTGGGACCCGCAATGTCATCTACACAAGTGTGAATCGACCCTATTCCTTTCATATTCCAATAGTAATAATTAAGTTCTATTCGGACAGCTTCTTCCCAAGAACTTTGTAGAAAATATTTCCGGTGGATCGTTTTGCTAATCACATCAATCTTGATCACCTGAAGTCTATGGTTAACCACTATCTACTCTACATAAAGCCATGAACTTCACTTCTTGCCCTTTCTTACGCTCTTACAACATGCCAAAGTAACCCTCTACCATCAATGACTTTTAGATTTGGGACTGGGTGGCCATTAGTATATAAAAAATGTATGTTCTTATATAAAAAACATTTGAAGACTCTAGCAACTGCAACAACGAAAATGGATAGCACATCTAATGGGAAGAGAAAATAACGTTATAATCAAAAAGTTCGCTTTCAATATAACCTTAAAGGGAAGCTCGGAAGAAAACTCCCTTCAATACTAAGAAGCGGAATGGCAAGTAGTGGACTTGTGACGCCTCCTTTCCCAAGAGAAAGATTTTAGAAATTTCAACCATAGTAACGCTAACAGTTCATCAATGAGTGATAAATGTTTCCTGTATAGAAACGATTAATCTCAACATTACCGTTAATTAGTTCCCACTGGATGGCGAAAGCAGATTGAACAAGCAAGATAACAGATTGAGGGATGAAACAGAAGGTTTTCTTGGTGAAAAATGACAGAAAATAATTGCATCGTCATTGATTATTAAATTCGATCTTCACTGGGTGTCTTGCGCCAAGTTTACTAAGTAATTACTGGCGTATATATTTTAATTAACGAGAATATATTTTAAGATATTTTATTAAAGAATGCGGTAATTATAAAATATCAAATATTTATAAAATTGCAATATAATCTCCTCGTGTCGGTTTATTCTGAACTGAATTCAGTTCTTACTTTTTACTTTTCTGTTGTGTTTTCAAGAGATTTTCTTCATTTCCATATTGAACGCCGTAGCTGGCATTATATATTCACGCTTCAATACGTTTTAGTCACATTGTCAACGTGCTTTTCATTATAACTTTATTTTTAATAAGTGTCTTTCATCCTATTGTTTTCTTTCCTTTCTGTTTTTTTACTGTATATCTGGGCGACTAATTTGACGCTTACTAAATTTTCAATTGCGCTACTTTCCCGCCTGTCCTCAAGGTGACTTTGAAAATAAGCTGCACAAACTTAGAGTATTAACAATAAAAAAAGTTTATTCAAAATTTAACAGAACCTGATATTTAAATTTTAGCCAATTGTCGACATGCCGCCTGTCATAGAAGGCCGAAGGTTCGAATTATGTCGAAGGGCACATTTTCTTTAATAAAATTTCTCGCGGGTGAAGGTTGCTAGACGAAATATGTACTGTTCAAAATAAACGGAACGTCTACTTAAATACGGGTATCTACTAAAAATAACTTTTGCAGTAATAAAAATATGCCTGATTAAAAAATATTATTCACTATTTTTTACCTTTCGAAAAAATCTGAATGCACCAATGTGCTTTAAAGGCAATCTGAATGCACCAATGTGCTTTAAAGGCAAATAGAATCTCGCATGATTAAAAAGCTCTTCGCATCCGAGCGGTCAAAGCACACCGGATCAGAGTGCGGTTTCTCTTGAAAAGGAGGACACGGGTTCGAATCCTCCTGGAGGGTACATTTTCTTTAACAAGTTTTTTCTTGGAGTTGCGGGCAAGAAGAGCAATACATACACTTTAAAATAATCTGGTTGTTTAATCAAATACTAGCATCGACAAAAAAAATTAAATTTGAAGTGTGTGTGTGTGTGCGCGTGTGTGCGTGCGTGCGTGTGTGTGTGTGTGTGTGTGTGTCAAAATCCAGCAGTATAAGAATTGAAGAAATTCAAAGAAGCATCATAGAATCGAAGTGGTTTTCAGAAACTTGAGAGAAATAATAACTGATCACATTGAATCATTGGTTCCCGTAGGATCACCGAATTTAAGAAAGTACCTAAATGAGTGACTGCTTGAGAATACCAGGTGCTATAAGCTTGAATGTTCGCGTGATATAATGAATAATAGATAAGTTTCCTTAGTACGAAGAAAAGGATGCTCAATTGCTAGACATTTTCTAATATTTTGTATAGCTGTGAATGTTGGAGAATTTTCTCACAAATCCATCAATGGATTTATTCGTTATTACAGCTTATCAAACATTTGCAGGTTGTTTGAAACTGGAAAATACTTTTAGATTGCAAGAATTTATTTTTAAGAAAAGGGTTTTTTAATACAAGCCTTACTAATTTACAAACTTTACTAATTACTTTCCTTAAAACCTTTACTAATTACTTTTTTACAAGCTTTACTAATTTTTACAAGCTTTACTAATTACTTTCTTTACAAGCTTCACTAATTACTATTTTTACAACCTTTACTAATTACTTTTTTACAACCTTTAGTAATTACATTTTGTAATCTTTACTACTTAGTTTCTACAAGCTTTACTAATTACTTTCTACAACCTTTACTAATTACTTTTTTTACCAGCTTTACTAATTACTTTTTACAAGCTTTACTAATTAACTGATAGCTATAGGGAAAAGAGGTGAATTCAAACCTTTTCCAAGAAGAATTGGAACTGGACTCTCCATTTAACAATTCCAAACCATTATATATTACACCACCGGTACGTTCAAGCTTACAGTACCTGGTATTCTCAACCGGTCATCCATCTAGGTACTGACCAGGTTCGACGTTGCTTACTTCAGGGATCCTAGGGTAACAGGTGATTCAACGTGATGTGGCCGTAAGCCTTCAGAAATGTAGAAGATACTTAAATCTACATATTTTTCTATCGATGATTGCTAAGACTATCATGGACAGTGCATGTGAGAAAAGAGGACGTTTAAAGGAGAATAGTAAATACAAAGGAACTTCTGATAGCAATCAAAAAGAGACTGCTAACATTTTTGGGACATATACTGCGAAAAGAATGCTTGAAGTGTGTTAGATTCTCTGGGCATACCAAAGGTAAAACATGCAGGGGAAAGCACCGAAACCCCCACTTAACGTAAATTAATAACAAGCAGGGACCCATAAATTCAAAAGATTTAAAGTAAAGGACAAGGGTTAGTTAAAGTAAAAACAACAGAAAATTATAGAGAGCCATGAAATCCTCTACTTACTGAAAAGATATGGTATAGAAAAGTAAAAGAAGCCATAAAATTGATATTATTCGGTGCTACTATAGCGTGAGGTCTACCTTCCCTTTCATCTATAGCGTGAGGTCTACCGCAGGATCGAACTATATGAATATAGTATATGTATACATTGTTCGTGTTTGTATAATGTAAAAATTGATTTCCTTTACGGAGAGACCGTGTAGTTTGACACCCTGTTCGAGGCCAAAAGCAGTACAAGCTTGAATGTTCTTCCCCCGTTGCGTTTTCGTTTCTCCCTCCAATGACAGAACCGCATTTATGGCATGGATCTGCTTGTTGAACTCTCTCCAGCAGATTGTGTTCTCTTCAAAAAGTGACTGCTGTTTTCTCTGCCAGAATGATTCTGCTATAAAATTTCTTCAGCAAAATTTGAAGTGCCCTGGAGTTCTGAAATATTTGTTAACTAGTTCAGGCCGAGGAGGATTGATATTTTTGTATAAAAAATACAATTTACATTATTCGGACTATTGTCCTCATCTTTGTCGCCATATTTATTACAGCGTTTCGGCCGTTGTACGCCCCGGTCTTCTTCAGTTGGTTTGAATGTCGAACTGAACCTTTTATTTCGTTCGCTGGGGTAGACTGTCCTAGTTCCATGTGCCATGTCTAATGGATGTCAGTTATCAGTTATCTTCTGTTAATTCCCCTCTCTTGCATATGAATACAATATGGGAACCAGTAATAAGGAGTGACAGAGAAAAGCCATAATAACAACAAAAACTGCAATATGAGCTCTGGTAAAAACATGCAATGATAACAGCAATATGAGAACTGGTAAAAATGGTTGCTGAAGACATTAGGCTTATAATACCCAGAAATTCATATGCAGATGTCCCAAAGGACACATGGCACAGTGGATAAAGGCGTTAAATCCAGTGACATAACTGTGAGTTCAATACCCGGTTAAGGCAGTGGAGAACTTGTAGAGGGGAATTAACAGGTGATAACTGACATCCATTAAATATGGCACGTGGGACTAGAACAGTGAGCGAAATAAAGGGTTCATTCGACATTTCAGCCACCGAAATGTTGTAATAAATATGGCGACAATAGTCCTAATAATGTAAATAGTGTACATAATACCTCATCTCAGAAATAACAGATTTGTGGCACGAGGCCAAAAAAGGGAAGGGGTAAAGGCTGGTCATTTACTTACTATCTCATGGCTAGCTAATCCCATTCACTCATTACATTTTTCGCAATAATCATAAAAACTCGTCCTTCACCAATCAATCCCTCATACACCACAATACCGCATCCTCTCAAGTGGGACCTACAAAAAAATATTATATATTATTATATATGAACACCAAAATAAACAAAATATCGAAACAAAGCAAAATAAACATAACTGATGTTAGTAGGGCCCGTCCAACCCTCAAAAACGGGAGCCGAGGAGCATTCTGATTTAGGTCCTTCATTTGCTTCTTTTTATATATGCAGGTCATGTGTTTAGAAAATGTGAGACAGATATAGATATCCATGTTAGACTCCCACCCGCCGATGACCTCACCTGACCTGATGGCCACGTGAGTAGACCTTCGCGCTGCACCTGGGTAGACTACATGTTGAGGTAGACCTTACACTATAGTAGTACCTTTTATTCTTCCTTTCTAATAAAGCTGCCAAACTTATCGAATGTCAAAATTTGAATCGTAGAAATCCTCTACATTTGCTAATTATTTGTACACAGCAATATCTTTTGCTATAGAACAATGTCTTTCTTTTGTTTCATGATTAATTTATATGCCTGTCGCCATTCATAAAATCCACCAACATTAGATACACAATATTGGAATTAGTTTAAAAAAAAACAAATTAACCAGTATGAATTGCGCAATATTTGGAGCGAGCTTAAACAAAACAATCCTTCAGCATTGTTGCATGAAAAGGCAAACACTTATTACACGTTGGCCATGAACATTCTAATCATGCTCAAATGTGCAAAAAGAAAATTAACGATTTGCCGCATGGCTCCTCTGAGAAATTAATCAGGCATAAACCTTGCTTTAGGAGAAAAAAGTCTTTTCATCAGACTTCTTAATATAAAAGATTTTGAAGTCAATTTCTAATAAAAAAAAAAAGTTCTATTTTCTGACTGGGTAAATTTCAGAAAATTGTTTATTTATAATTGAGCTTGCTAATCTTTCCATAATCATCATTTTGCAATTATTTGGACAAGAGTTAAGCAGCGTCGAGTCCGGGTGACAAGAGCTAAGCAGCGTCGAGCCCGGGAGAAAAGAGTTAAGAAGCGTCAAGCCCGGGAGATATCTTGGGTAGTGCAAGCAACTTCCTCCAATCCAAAATATGAATCAGCCTTAATTAACCTGTAAGGAGGTAATAAGTCATTAAAAAAAAGAAAACACATCAATCAATAGAATCACTTCGGTCGGTCACGTTTTATGAATGAATGTTGGCTAAAATAACTTCCATACTAAACATTAATAATTGATATGAACTGCTCAATCTACTTTTAACTGCTTTCAATCATCCGTAATGAAGTTTGACAATTCTTCATCCACATTATTACGATTTCTAACGAGAAGCATTGGTTTATTTTGTCTTATTTGGCTGATTTGGAACTCATGAAAATATTGTGTTTGCTATGCGAAAACAGACTACCAAACATATTATGGAATACAGAATAATATTTTTTAAGAAAATTTCTTTTTTTTTTTCCTTTTTAACAGCGAAAAACAAATTCTTGGGATTTCTTACACTTCAGCTTGCAACATACAGCTGAACATACATAAATATTTTTTTGCGGCAAAATTCCAACTTTTGGTTTTCTGAAAGGAGACTACGAATCATATGACAGAATGTAGAAGATTAACTAAAAAGATTTATAACATAAATATGAGTTAATGAGTTTGGCTGGAAATTCGTAAATGAATGAGATTTGAACATGTAGACCTACGGTATATGAACATATATTATGAACAATCCCAGGAAGTAAAATAATGTAATCCTTTAAATTTAAACAAAATAAACAAATTGATCAACATTCAACCGTAGTCGGGGTCATCGGGGTCATCGAGACAATGCGTATATTATGTGCTAAGATAGGGCTGTATGCAATTTTGAATTCTGATTTCCTTTCCTCTAGACCGGTTACTACCCAAGGCAACAAACCCAGTCTGTCCTGCTATTTACCCATAGCTGGGGGGAAGAAGTGGATTCATACCTTTCCCCAAGGTATGAATTAACACGTAAGTGAATGAAATGGATCCGACAGGAATTTGATCTCGGCTCTCCAAGTCTTCAATCCCAGCATCTTAATGAACAAATTAAGATGAGGAGAACATTTCAAAAAGTAAAGAACTATTGCTTTTGTTTGAAGTAAAAAGTCACTTTCATGAAAATATCTTAACATTGTCCTAAAGCTCAAAGTCATAGAACGCATAAAGAACAATTGTATTCATTAATATTTTAGCAAGTAGAACAGTCTAAAATGCCTGTCTATTTACATCCTTTAGAACTTGGGTTATCAGAATACTCTACAGGTTCCTGTCGTTTTTAGTTTCAGTCAAACTAACACGTTATGCTTTCGGTCTTGTGTCACATGTAAACTACGCTCTTTCTCTTCACAATACTTGTTTCTCCATCCACTTGCTCAAGATGTCAAGTAGTTTTCTAGCCGCTTTCCCTTTTTTGTCTTGCAGTTGACGTCCCTTGTGACTGTTATTTTTTCTCAGCTTTTTTCTCGTTAAGTGTCCACAAAATACCAACTGTCACCGGCCCTATGTAGACCCTATTCTTCTTAAAAAAATTTTGTTATTTCCCACAAAAAATCTCCATGGTATTCTAACACTTCGCCGGTATGACCACAACTCAACTGGGAGAAAACATTATATTAGGTTGGTGCAAAAATAATGTCGTTTTCTCACATAGTAACATATGTGAGAAAACGAGATTATTTTTGCACCAACCTAATATTAAATATTTAAAAAAAAAAAGAATCCATTACACTTTTCCTTATTTCTAAGGACATTTGCGAACTTTTGGCCAGTTTCTGAAAATTATCCTTCGGTATTTCTATATGATTTTGAATTTCTGTGTTGTCAATCTCTTAGACAAAAGTTAAGCAACGTTTAGCCGGGGAGACAACTTGGAAATACTGGGTACTGCAAGTCAATTCCACCAATATGCTTCAGTCTTAAATAAGCCAAAAAGGGTTGATAAACCATAAAAAATCAATTTGGCAAATCTAGATATTTTAAAATATTCAGCGGATCAAGACACCCCCACATATTACTATTCTTTATTGTCTGTAAACTGTCCTACATTCTTGAAAAGACTGTAAATAGGTTTTCTGATGCCTTCTCCACGATTTGAAATTCGGTTTTCAAACTATTAGACTGGTGCCCGCCCAAGGCTAAAGAGCCCAGTATTCGCTGTTATTTAACCCATAAGTAGCAATAAAAGACTGCTTCATGCATTTCTCAACAGACTAGAACGAAATTTGAATTAACCTTACTGATTCCGACCCCCATTATACTTTCTGCAGATGCTACCCAACTATTTAACCTATCAATGTCCACCGTCCTTAAAATCAGCGGGTCGACATTAAGGGGTTTCAAGTAGAAACCTATATTTAATACTGGATTTTTATTTTTACGTTGAGTATAAATGCATTAAATTATCGCAACTGCTTGATTTTAATATCACTGATACGTAACTTATGTTGTTCAAAACTACAAAAGAATAATGATCAAATATTGTGTATAAAGGGTTAAAACATGATTTTTCAGAATAAAGAAACCGGAAAAGGAAATGGTCCATATCTACAGTTTGTGAGAGTCAAAGGTATAAATTCTAAAAAGCAAAAAAGAAACTGAACAACGTACCAATGAAAGATTAGAAAATGTACCACAAAGTCAAGAAATTAAAAAAAAAATATTGCAGGTAAAATCATCGGTATATTTATACGGAAGGCATCTGAAAAGGCTGATATAATTTATTCTCCCATAAAGATCAATTATATATATATATATATATATATATATATATATATATATATAAAAAATAAGTAAAGCACAGAAAGCAATGGTTTTGTTGTTTTGCAAATTGTAAAAATAATATTAGCCATTTCGTGATAAGGAGACATTCAGCATTCATCGGCCGAACAGCTAATGCTACGTTCAGTTGAGATTTATTAAATCTTTCTCTTAAAACAATTTAAGAAAATATGTGTCTCAAGTCCAGTAACTGTTATCACTCTTTCCATTACTGATGAAAGTCTTTCTTCCTAACCCTTTCTTTGGCGTAGTGTGGAATATCAACATCTTTATTATGTCATTATTTTACGAGGCTATTTAAGAACATGAATAGTTTTCAGGCTAATGTGTTGCCTTTGTAGCATCTTGCAGTGTTTGACCAAACCCCGTCTAGTGCTGCCCATTCTATGTTTAATTCCCCATTCTCCTATAATGAATTTGCTTTTCTTGTAAAATTGTTTTAAGAGAAATATTCTCTGCTTAGAATATTGCTGCCACATATGGTCCAGTGTTTCTGTTATTTATTTAGATATTCTTGATAAAATCCAAAGGAGAATCAGCAATTAATTAGTCCTGGCCTGGTATCTCTGTTTCAGACCCTTTTTTACCGCAGTATCTTAGCTCCCCTACGACTTTTTGATGATTAATTTCATGGTAATTGTTCTGATGAAATTTTCATCTATGGTACCTAGACTTTATGAATGTAAGCGCAGTGCTATATTGTTAGCAAGGTCTCATCATTTTACAATTGAAATGACTATATGTAACCGTAAGTTCTATGATAACAGTTTCTCCTATCGCACTTCTCACTTGTGGAGCTCGCTTTCGGCTTCTCGGTTTCTAGTCAACTTTGATCTTCAAACATTCAAATTCAATGCCACTTGTTATCTTCTGTCTTCTTAATTCTTGTTATCTTGTTTTATCTTCTTAATAGTTCTAGTTTGCTCATATTCCCAAACACTCATTAACCTCTTGCATCTTAGTGGCTTTATTGTCTTGCTTTAGGTGAAATGATTTTTTAAAAAAATAACTGATTAATACACCAAGGTATTTGAAGTGTTTAGTATTTACTAATTTCACATTCCTAAATTTTATGATGGATTCTGGGTATGTGCCATCACTGATTTCATTCCAATCGCAGATCATAGTATCTCTTTTGACAAGGTTTATCTTTAATTTCTTAGAACACTTGCTAGAGTGTCTTCATTTTCTGTTCTAGATCATTCTCTCTTCCCAACTATGAATACCTAGGTCATCAGCCTAGCCCCCCTTATTATCAGTACATTGGCCTCGGGAGGGAAAGCTGGATTGTTGCCTTCTCATGATAGTTTAGTTTCCGGTGGAATGACCGTAATATACATCTTATATGGGGAAAAGCAGTGAGTATATGCTGCCCTAATGGATCATATTTTAGCATATCCCATTTAATACCCAGAATTATAAACAAGCTAAATATGAGTTATATTCCGGGTATAGAACATGCTTGCCAAGAATAAGTCCTTACCTATGCTGGTCTGTAACGTCAGAATATATAGGGTAAACGAGCCATTGCCTTTGACATACAGCCCGAAACCCGCTTTTCAGTAATAAAGAAAATAACGTTCCATCCATGTTCCATGTAAGGAGTGATTACCTACCTGAATACAAAAAAAAATCAGCATTCAACAGTTTAGCGAATACCTGTGCTTGAACTCTGGTCTCTGATATCGGAAAATAAAAATATAATGACTTCAGACTTGTGATTAATCAGACCTGTGTACTTTTCTGCTTTACTTTTTAATACGATTTCTTTTCTTCCTTGGCATTTTCGTTTTATATTTTTCTTCGCCGTTTCTTTTGGGACATTCCATCCTTCTTCTCAATTCCTACAGCTTCCGCTCTCTCTATATACGTACTCCAGTCTCTCTTATATTTTTTTTTAGATTTTCACTCTCTCTTTTCCTCTATGGTCTTCTTATCATTTCTCCCATTACATACTTTATTCTCACAATTACTCTTACTTTCTCTCATCTAATCTAATGTTTCATTCTCCTTTTCTTTCTCCTTCACACCTCCTACTATTTCCGTCTTTTTTCCCTTCTCTTATCTCTTTTTTAATTGTCACTTTAATAAAATGACTTCAGGATCATAAAAATATTCACTTTGTTTTTCCCAAGGGTATAGTTTGTCTTTTGCTTTTTTTTTTTTTTAATTTCTTTTAAATCCTTCCTCGTCTCCAATCGGCTTCTTAAATCTCAAATTACTGATTAACTCTTTTGAACACTCAATACTGATTTTCTACCACTCGAGGCTCTACTGATCCTTTTCACTTGAGCAATTTTCGTAAAAATGAAGAATCATTTCTGCCAAATAAAATGTCCATTAGCTTTTCTTTAAAATTCAGAAATGAGTTTTGGTTATTTGGTCTTGATATTGAAACCTTTGGGACATATTTTCACGTCCAGGTAAACACGCCATTAATTACTATTAATGAATTTATCATAAAAAAGACATTAAATAATGTGATACAGACATCATAAAAATGTATGTTACTCATTTAAAGTCACCATTAATTAAAACATTATATTTCGGATTTTACAAATTGGTAAACTGCTAGATTTGTGTATTACAGTGTGCGTATTACTGATTTTACTCAAGCTAAAGTCGACTGAAGTATTGTGAGTCTTACAAATTTTACGAGTAGATAAACTGATATTTTAAAGTTATCAAAACATTGCATTTTTAAGTTCACAAGCTGAAGTCGAGATTTTAAAAATGGGTAAGCTGGTAAATTAAAATTGACTTTAAAACATTAAGAGTATTTCAGATTTTATAAGTAAGTTAAACGTAATATTAATCTATCAATGCCCACCATAAAATCCTGTATTTATTATAGATTTCTACTTGCAATTCATTAATGCCCACTGCCCCATGTTGGGGATGGTATGAATTAACAGCCTAAAACATTGTGATTATTATAGTAAGTAGCCTAATAATTCAAAGTTGAATTCAGAACATTGAGGAAATCAAAGATTTTATAAGTAAGCAAAGAGTTAATTTAACGTTGGCATATTTTACAAGTACGAAAACCCATACATTCCGAGATGAGGGATTATCACAGTTAGACATTTATTTGTTCGAAATTTTGCCTTCGATTTAGCAAAAATGTTTTCTTTTCGGAAATAAAAGATGAATGACGAAAAATTCATTTTCCTCCAGTTTCATTTTTTGACGCAAAAAAATTTAATATTCAAAATTTACATATAAATCGTATAGAAAGACGCGTTGAAATGTCACACTTCAAAATACGTGTGTATATATCATAAATTTCAGTCGCGTGTGAAAGGAAATCACTTGTTCGAACTGCGTTTATTGAAAAACGTTACGGACATTTGTTCCAACCAATATTTTTTTCTGACATTAGAATGATCGCAGATACATAGGCTAAAACCTGAGATGCCGAATTAGAGAACCATAATAAAAATGAATAATTAATGAATGCAATTGTTTTCTTTATGAGTTCGGCGTATCTTTTTCTCCGCGCTCATTTTTCGACCGAGAGAGAAAAAATAGTGTTATATAGCTACCCTAGTCCCAAACCAACACTGACTTTTGGCTAATACTCTGCCCAGCATCGTTCATATTCAAATAGTCAGCGCCATCTACTGTAAGTAGAATGTCTTCTCTCAACATCCCATTGTAGAAGGGGACGTAACTCCTGGTGCTTACAGCACCACACGCAACCACCTCTGAGTCTTTTATTGGATTGACCTGATATTTTTGTTACACTTTACAATACTTGTGAGTGTTTAATGCACACGTCTTCTCTATCCTTATTTATTTACACTTGAAATAAACTGAAATGCCACTCAATATCATCATATTGCAAACCCAACTAAAGTTGGTCAACAACGACAAAATTGTTTGTAGTATTAAAATATTTCCTCTAATCCTATCAGAAATCAACAAATAATGTATTTGAAGGTAGATCAATAAATCAATAAACCTGATACTGTTATTATCTGAATTTTGTCGAGAAATGTTCATTGTATAATATTTGATTCATCGTGTCTATAGGGAATCATCAGTTACATTGATAAAGAGAAATATTATTTAAAAAAAAAATAATTACTCATGCATCAATATGTACACTGTCAGTTGTGTACAATCGAATTCTCAGATAAAAGATTAAAACTGGCTTGCAGCGAATTAAGCTTGTATGTTTTTGTGAGCACCATTCTTCTTCCAGCCTGGTGAATTGGCACTATAGAATTACAAATGAAGAACTCTACCAATTAATAAAAAACACATCATTTAAAGACTTTCGACAACAGCAAGAACTAAAATGACCAACATAAAAATGGCATAATCAAGATGTTTTTACTTCAAGCAAAAGGTTAGAAAGGAAGTTGACATACTGGAAAGAGCGATAACATTTACCGGACTTGAGAAAACAATTTATCTGAATTTTTTATTAGAATTTTTTGAATCCTCACAGTGTTTATTATTTTTGATGAGATTTGCAATCTCTTCGTTTCGTAAAATTCCGCAAACCAATCGATAAAATTTCAATAGACTGATTTGTTTGGGAAACTACATTGCCAAAAACATTTCTTGGTTTAATAAGTTCTTTAATTTAATTTTTTAAAGGACTTCATGGTAAACAACATTTTTTAAGAAATTTTCTTTTTTTTCTTTTTAACAGCGGAAAATAAATTCTTTGGATTTCTTAAATTTGAGCATGCAACATAGAACTGAACATACGTAAATTTTTCTTTCTGGGGCAAAATTGCAACTTTTGGCCTTCTGATTTGTTTTATAGTTCTTGTATATAAAAATTAAAGAGTTATACCAAAAACAATATTGCATTTTTATTAAATAAGTATTTATTTTAATCATTAAATTGTTTTTATAATAGTGGAAGTACTTTGCATGTTAAATAATAACACTAAGCTACGCAACCTAGTAAAACCAACTGTACTTTCTAACACCGTACCTGTATGCACTTCTACAAAAATCGGTCAATATATGGGTATTATAGAGGGTGTTATGAACGGACGGTCGGACTAACGGATGTCACAGAATTTTATATATAGAAGAGAAAGATTTCGTAAATTTCAACGTAACGTAGAAGTGACACAGTTCATATTACCATTACTATTCTAAAATAAATACATTTTAAATTTAGGCTATGAATGCATTGATATTTTGTGTAGGAAAGAGTTATATAAATAGTTTGCTTTTGGGCCGATAAACATTTTATCATAAATCTGCAAAGCTATTTAATAAATGGATTCGATGTAACACCTGGAGATTTCCTCACAGAAAAAGAAAGTTTCAAAAATTCCGTTGCATCAAGATAATTATTATCTAGAGATCTAAAGTCAAAGGCTTCTAAGAAATAAATTTATGAGGAAACGCTAGACGGTCATAGTAAGATTTATCGGAAAACTAGAAACAAGGAAAAGAGTACTAAATTGTGACGTGATATCTGTCCACATGTATGGCAGTCAGTAGTGGACGATTTTCTCAAAGATAGCGAATAGACTTATGAAGCAATAGAAATGTGTTACCGTAGATACCGAACATGTGAGCAACGACGAAGTTTTGGAGAAAATGAAAATAAAAAGGAAACTAATGCTTAACACCCAGGAAGAAATAGCTGAAGTCTGATACTCACAGTGACAGAGGAAGACAACGTATAACATGAGAGCTTAATTAAACAGAAACAGAGCTTAAGAGAATTAACAGAAATTTATTTAGCGCTACAAGGGACAGGAAGTTGTGGAGAGCTATGATTACCTACGTTTAGAGAGGAGTAAGGCACATAAAGAAGACGGAACACATCGGAATAAAGGAACAGAATCAAAGATATGAACAAATTTTATTTGAATGTTTTCAATATGGGAGAGTCCTTTATTGATCTGATTGTTGAAAACTTGTTAGTTTTAGTAGTTGTTAGTTTGTGTCTGACAGTGACACGTCGTCATTTTGTTGGCAGCTGTCGAAAGTGTAGTAGATTTGGAGACATGTGGTGGCGCAAATATGCTGAATATATATATCGGCCTTCAAAAAGTCCGAAAAATGTTGAAAAACAACCGCTTACTTTTTCCCCACAACACGTTCGAACGGGGATACTAGTTGTTTCTCTCTTGGCCGTCTCTCAGCATAGGAACTTATATACACTCTAAAAGGCTCCAGAAAGCTTCGGTGTGAAGCTCGAATCAGTTAAAATCAAAAGACACTTTGTTTTGGTTCTTTTTTTATTGATTGGCCCAAATTATTTTATTTATTTTCTAGCGTTCCTTTCTCTTTCATGTTATAGCGGTGATTATGCATGGAGCCTCTCGTCTTTTGACCAATTTCTAGTCACTATAGACAAAAACCTGGTCTAGTGACTAGTTTACGTTTCGCAGCTCTCTTTCAGCCTTATATTCTTTTATATGAGAGTTTCCTTCTCATTATTTGAGAGATACGGACAGAAAGTGAGAAAAAAAGAAACGTGGACTATTAAGGAATGCAAATGCCTTATTTTAATTTTACTATTTTATTTTTATATTTAGGCACGCCACAAATTCATTGTTTTATTTTGTTAAGTACTGACTGAGAGAATTCATGTAGATATCAGTTGTCAGGTGATATCTTTTAAAGAGACATCTGCAGGATGTTGCGCAAATCGTTTTGACAGTTATCGTTAAAGCTCAGTTGAATGAAGTGGACCTCACAAGAATAATGTAAAACGACTCTGATAAAGGGGGGTCAGTTGAGTGAAGTGGATTTGAATGGTTTTTACGTGAAAGCTGACAGGACAAAGACGGTTGTTCTCTATAGGACAGTGATCCCTAACAGTCTATAATAAAGCCTAGAGCACTGATCTGCCGCCATGCGAAAAGGAGGACACGCGCCGGTCAGACCATTCGCTTCCTCACCTCACCACACTCTGTCTCGTTCGTCTATAGCAGAAGGTTATAACTGAATAAAATTTGCCGACTGCTAAAATTTTGTCGCATGGTTTTATTTTGTGTGAAATGATTTTGCCAAGGAGTTATTTTCCATGTATTAAGCCAGAAGTGTTTGATTAGGAGGATCTGAAGCCTACGAACTTGGTGTATGGTCTGAGCTTGGTGTATGCTACAATCACTTCACAAATACTGGCGCTTTTATTTTCATAATCTAGTATAAATATGTTTCAAACATTACAGGATTTCTTTGTTTTCTTTGTAAAAGTTCTCGGCGCCATCTTTTACACACTGTTCGAGAAATCTGTTAACTATGTATGAAATTAACTTACCGCTATATTGCATATGAAATTGGCCAACTGCAGTATTTCATTTACTAAACGTTGTTCCTTTAGAACGTTGGCGACCATGACTCTTCACAGTCTTCTGTTTTTTGTAGTTCTTAATAAACTATTTTTTCTGTTATCTCTCCAAAACCATGCCCCGCCATCCATCTATTCAAGCCCGCTAGGTAAGTTGTTTTCTCATGGCCCTCTTGCGTTCAATCTATTCTTTGAGTAACAAATTTTTCAAGCCTTCATTAAGTACCCAGTTATTTCAACTGCCTCTTCCTGATGTTAAGTATAAGTGTTCTTTTTATTTTCATTTTCTCTAAAAATCCAACGTTTTTCACATGTTCATTTCATAGTATTCTCAACATCCTTCTGTAGATGCATATTTCTGTTCCTTCAAGAGAAATGTTGTAAATTCTGCTTAATTTTTGTTGTTATTGTCACAACGTTTCAGTTCATTTATCACTATTCTTGTTCTACTGATTCAGTGGCATATTGAGATTTTTTTAACCCTGGGCAAGGTAATACATACTTAGACTCTGTAGAATCAGGGTTAATAATAATTGGTCAGTGCGACATATCCCTAGATATCAACTGCATAACGGTAACAATCGACCCGCGTAGATTAAATAAAGTGTTAAGTTTGACACTTGAAGAAGGCCGAATTTAAATAATATGAATAACTTCTGTTTTTCTTACAGGTTACATGTATTCTGATGGACACATGGCCTAGTGGCTAGAAAGTTCGGTTTCTGGCTGTGAGATCAGGGTTCGAATCTCATCATGGTCGATTTATCGGATTTTAGATGCGATTCCAGCGGAACCTATGGAAAATGTCTGGAAATCATTCCTCAGGTTGATCCAAGCCTTGTAAGTGAAATTGGATAGACGAAACTATTTTTGAGTCGTCAACGGATGAACTAGCATGAAGTCTCAAGCCATTGTGACCAAGAGTTAGAGCGTACTTGTCTTAGAGTGTCAATCATGCCAGATAATGCGCTCTCCCTAGAAACTGTAACTTAGGTCCTCTCAGCATAGTTGCAGATAAACCACAGCTAGGTTCTATTGGCGTTGAATAAACCTAAATATACCTGAACAGGCGTCTGCAATAGGGATTTGCTAGCTACATACACGAATACGAGCGACTATCCATTACTCTGACAGTTATTTCTGAACAAAGTAATCCTCGGCGATGCGAAATTACTTTATTACGTTAGTCTATGCCTAAAAGTGTCTACATAGGCGGTTCATGGGCGCATTGGCAAAAATTTAAACGAACAGAGTCTGGTAACTGATCTATGCTCTGATCAAGGTCTCACTGCTTAATGGGTAAGGAAATAGTAACGTTTTATCATCACTAAACCAAACATGAGCTTTCTTTAAGCATAATGAACGGTTGTACTCACAAAGTTACCTGAGATTTCTATTAGAACTCAAGCTCACTCCAGACCTCACGAAGCTAATATAACCCATTGCTAAAGATGCCGGAAAAAATAATCAGTTCTTTTTACAGTTGCAGACTCCTTCTATCTTTTGTCTTTACGAGATCCGATCCAGACCAAAAATGTATTTTTGCCATATCTTGTCTGAAGGTGACCAATCCTCAATTTTCAGACTTAATAGAGTTCAGACAAGTTTCCGCGGCCATGAGAAGGATGAGTTATTTTTCATCCTACAACGCCTTTACACACAGACGAAACGTTGCAAAGCCTGTCGCTATTCTGTCGTTATTTTCATGTCAGATATTCAGAGGAACTACATTTCTTAGTTCCACCAGTTACGACCTTCACAGCTAGGACCCTCCATGCCACGTACACAGATTCGACTCATCCTCATTCCTTTCATGTTCCATTGTCAATTTTTGGAACAAAATACTCTGACCACTACACTTTTAACGTTTTCACCTCTAGGCTCAACTGTCATATTACATTTTTTCATAATATGCATCTCTTTCTCCTCCTTATAAATCCATACAACCTCCTTCAGTAACTTTGTTCTTTCAGTTTACCGTCGGGTCTTGTATTGACTGAACAATAATGTATAAAAAATATTTAAAAAATTCAGATGAGCTTTCAAAATGTCAGCCGAAACATCGTCTGCGAGAGGGAAAATATTTTGCTTTTATTGGCGATTCAAAAATGTATTTAATAAAGATGCAGGTAACTCGATTAAATGTTACAGTGAAACGCGAAAGTGAGCAACAGTCACGTTTGAATGACACGTTTAGAAAATATATTTTCAAGTGCTGAAAAATTCATGGAATTTGAATGGAGAGTTCTTTTATACGCACCAGCATCACTTCTTTTTGTTAAGTTAGCGGTTCTACAAATCACATTACATCGAAAATTTATTTCAAGGATTTATTGAAACTAAACGATTCATCATTTTATGACGATCAGTTTAGTTGATGAGTGGCGTAGGCTGTTTAAATCTAAGAAATTAAATTTAAGACTGAATAAAGATGCCATGAATTTGAATAAAAATATCGCCGTATAATTTTGTTTCATTTGTCTCTTTCTGGTTGTAAATTTATTTGTTCCTGATTTTTCTTATTTTTCTGTTTCATCATATTTTCTTTAGCTTTTGGAAGGCATGTTTCGTTATTCGAATACGCTTTCGAATTTTTGTGTCACATTTTACGACATATTTTAATTTTCATACTTGCTTGATATTACAAACTTTAATTTGGAGCTCGCATCTTGTGCTAAATTATTTTTCTATGACAAAATGAAAAGTCTGTAGAAAGTATCACAGGTGTTTATAACAGATAGCAATAACTTAATTTGCAGAAGAACCAACACAAGGAATTCAACAGATCATCTTTTGTCAACGAATATCGTTTGTCAAAGTAATTGCTGCTGTCGTATAAGAAAATGGTTTTAGATTGATTTGAGTGAACTTCTTTGAATTCTATCTGTAGTATGTGGCTCAATTCAGATGATGTCAAATGCAGATTCGCCTCCTAATCAGAAGAGGATTCTGCAATTCACCCAGTGACATTGGTCGTCTCAACATGTGAACACATGGTCGTCCAAACCAGGCTGGGATTTGCGCGCCTTAGAAACATTTTTTGACCGACAGATATATAATCCCCCACCCAAGAGAGGAGACGGTCTTTCGCACTGGCCGGCGGTAATTAACAAACTAAGGAATTAAATGAACAACTAGAGATACGTATGAGAGAATAAGTCTGATTTTTTTCATTGTAATTCCCTGCAATATTACATATGTCTGTGTGCAATACTCCTTAATTTTGTTTTCGTAAATTTGGTTACCACTTCAATCCCTAATGTATTCGAAATAACATAAATCACGGTTGTGTTGGCATCATTTTCCGGAATGCATTTTTGGCAGGTTCTATTGGGGAACTTATATTGTATAGCCCCCTTTTGGGGATGGTCTCATCTCGGCCAGCGATCGCTAATCGTTTTCGTACAGCAATGAAAGACTCCAAACAGAAAATGTTAACTATTTTTATTAATCATGTCGACATGTACATTATCTAACTATCCAGTGGTGGTTACCCTTTTCACTGGGGAGCCGTTTGGGACACGAAAGAGAATACGTCTACATCGCTTGATGGGTAAGAAACAACTTCCCACGCTAGCTCAGCCAATCAAAATCAACTTCCTTATGGCACCAATCTGACTCCGGCTGTCAACCTCAAGAAATCGGAGCCGAGATAAACTTCCTCTAAAATAATAGTCTGCTAAACTATTATTTAACACTTATACGATGTGATCAGTCATTTAATGTTTACAATTACATGAATGTTTTGAGAAATGATTGCTTCCCATCAACAAAAAATAGAGAGAGATAAAGCCATGAATTTTATTTTTTCAACACGATAATGCACACCCACATATCGTAAAAAGAACCAAATTGAGACTAGAAAATAAGATAATAAACTTACTAGATCAGAGTTCACATTTAAGGCCCATAGAGAATCGATTAGAAATATATTCAGCATAAAATTGGTTGAAGGAAGTCTGCGAATGCAAATAAATTCTGACAGGATTTTAAGTAGAAAGGTCTGATAAAATATTAATATTTCTAGATATAACAAGCTTTCTACAGATAGGATTGCGGAAAACAATCCCACTGGCCAATCAATATCAGATCGTATATAAAAACATTTTTATTTTTTTGTATTTTCCTTATATTATCTCTTAAGTATGGAAAATGTTCAAAAATTGTCTTGGCAATTTTGTAAGCTAAAAGACATTCCGTTGCAAAAAAAATGTTCAGGGCCCGTATTATATCACATTTTAAATACATTAATTCAGAAATAAACGATGACTCTAAAATCGAACATTATTTTATTATTTTTCGAAAATCTTGATAATACATTGGGTCTGCGCTTAAAATTGTCTACTCACGGGTTTCATACTACCGCCCCTGTGAAAATTCATTTAAATGGAAGGTTGCATTTTTTTTTCTTTTTCGTTTTATTTTTCTTTAATGCAGTAATTTTTTAAATGGTGAAAACATGGCGTCGTGAAGTTATTAAATTTATGTTCCCACTTTCAATTGAATATTTTCACTGTATTCAGATATAATTAAAACTAATCGGAATTTTATGAAACACATTTTGAATAATAAATAATAAATGGCAATCAACATACCAAACATATATAATTATAAAAAAGGTGCGTGACCTTTGCGACTGATTTTATTAGTTTATTTCAAATGGTACGTTGTTTGCATATATTAAGTAAAAAACCGTCCTCATGTTAGATAGTTGCATTAATTTAACTGCAATTTTATTTCTTTTAAATAACTGAAAGGTTATAATACTAATATTTAATTACTTCTATGTACGGGGGTCATCAAAAAGTATCGGGACTAGTGCTATAGTAAACCTATAACATATGAATTCGGCATTTATAGTCCTTCGAAGTATTCCTGTTCTGAGGCTGTACACTTTATCCAGCGCCGTTTTTATTGATGGAAGCATTCCTGGAAGTACTTTTTTGTGGATAGCGAACAGCTGCCTCATCGCATTCTCTTCAATTTCTTCGACGTCTTGAAATCTTGTTCCTTTCAAGTGGAATGTCGCAAGAAGCGAAATCTAGGTAAAATGGTGGTTGTCGGAGCTGGGAAATATTGTACTTGACCAAAGATTGCTGCAGAAACCATGATTATTGATGGAACTTCTGTGGCGTTGTGAGGCGACCACACGCTACACACTTCCCTTCCAAATACTGCTATAAACAACGAAAGTGAGCGCGACAAAGTTTACGGTCAGCCAGTACCAAGCGATTTCACTGCGTACTTTAAGTCCTTTACCATAGCAACAGTCCAATACTTTTTGATCAGACCTCGTATTCTACAGAAATACAACTTTTGCTCCTTAGATGGGATCTCGAAGTAACACCTAAGCGTTTTCCCCAAACCTAGCGGCGAAGTTTAGTTCTTTGAAATGTCTACCTAAACTCTACATTCTCCATTGAAGCAACTTCCGGAATTTTGGCTAATAGTATTGCTCGAGTCTAGCAATTGTAGTGTATATGACAGCTTTTGTTTTAAATTAATATTTAACCTATTCTTCAAGTTAGGTATCTTTATCGAACGAATGTTTGAGTCGCCCTGTAAACTTTTCCTATTCTTCGCCAGTTTGCTAAGGGCGCTTATACTTATTAACAGCATTTGTTTTAACAACATGAACAAAATTTAAGATACCACTCAGTAGAAAATATAATGATATCATTTTCCTCTATTTCTATATGCCGAGTCCTTTCACGGTGTATGTGATCAGAGCTCTCTATAATTTTCTATCCTTTTCCAAACACACTAGATAGGTTACTCGCCGTTTCTCTTCAATATGTCTTTTGAGTGTTAAATTTTCCTCATGTATGGTAGAGATTTCCGTTTTCTCTTTCTGATTTAAAGTAAAGCTGTTCTTTTAGTTACCATTTTCTTTATAACTTTTCTCATTAGCTATGTATTCTGTTTATGGTATTGAGAGCATCTGGTTTCTTTTCTTGGCTTTTCTTGTACGTCCACCGAGGATTGTATACGTTACATTTTAAGACATTAAAAATGGCTATTAAATACAAAATAAAAATTTCTTTTCTGTACATTAAAATTTCCTTCAGAAAGTCTATTGTCTCCTATTTCACTTGACCTAATCAATTAATGTCAACCCTAACTAAAACTAGAAAACTCATTCAGTATCTGTCTGTATTTCTGAGATGCAGTATTATGTACACTATTTAAAACGTTGTAATAGATATGGCGACAAAGATGAGGACAATAGTCCGAATAATTTAAATAGTGTAAAATACTCCTGTTGACGAAATACTGAATATATCCTATGTTTTCTCCTGTCATTAGAAAGAATGTACTCTTAATTATGCTCTTTTCTTACATCATCTTTTAGGACTCAACTTCCTTTTAAACCTCAAGAGTGAAATTTGTATATACGATCCATTGAAAAGGACATTGAAAAAATGATCTTTTTGTTTTAGAGTCCCAGAGAGTCCATGTCTCCTGCTGATATCATCCATCTTTACAAAAGCCAGGTCAGACGAGAAATGGTTTATTGCTACCATACATGGGCTGAAACTATCCAATTCTCATTGCCAGAGTTAAAAAAAACAAACGTGTAAGCGAGTTTAAGGTTAATGAATAATTTTTTATCTTAAAACCCCTTTCCCCGCAGACAAAACTAATCTACCCCCTCGCTACTCTCTCGCTGTTTTCATTGCAGATTTTCTGACAAGCTACATGCCTTCATTCATCCAGTCCGGACTTCAATAGCTAGAAATCGCGATACCACGTAAACATGTTCGACTCATCTTTATTTCCTTAGTATTCCATTTGTAAGAAGGAAGTTCCACTCAAACAGCTTCTTCCCAAGAACTGTTACTTCGTGGAACAAACTTGCAAGATGATTCTTCGCCAATCACTACGACCTTTTCGCCTCATGTTGAGCATAAACTATTATCTATCCTATATATCCTCATCATATACATTTCTTTCTTCCTCCTTTTACGCCCGTCCTGGGTATGACGATAAACTACATCCGTGTCCTTGGTAGGCCTCTGATCAGAAGGTTTTGAGGAGCGTGGAACCAACTCTTTATTGCTTGTGTTCCCAGGGTACCATCTATGGGCAAAGAGTTTACCACCAAACATGAAGTCAAAACACTATGAAAGTGTAAAAATAGTTTTTAATACCAGAAATATTTTGTAAAAAATTATTACCAGCAATAAATTTTTAAAAATATTACAAGAAATAGATTTTTTGAAGGAAAATATTAGCACCAATACATTTTTGAAAAAAAAAAATATTACCAGCAATAAAAATCTTGTTGGCATTAAATAAACCATTCAGATTGATATGCAGTAAAAAAAATGCCGTAAATACCGTCTTTCATTTACGCCCTTATGACATCCTCATTCAGTAACTCTACATTGAGTAACTCAAGGGCCTTGCATTGGGTTGAAAACATTATAAAATGTGCAATAATTATTTTAGTGTGAGTTCTTTCCTTTTTTTCTCTGTTTTCAGTTCTCCATGTTTATTTCATTGATTCTTGAATGATTCCACTTCTCCTGCCAAGAAAACCACTTCAGGTTGCCTCCTCGGTAAGACGATAAACTACGTCCCACAGCAAGGCCTCCGATCAGAAGGTTTTGAGGAGCATCGAACCACCTCTTAATTGCTGATGTTTCCAGGCCCACCCTGATCCGGGGTGGTAACACCTGCTAGGGTCCCAGCTATGGGCAAATAGTTAGCACTCAAACTCGGGTCAAAACACTATGAAAGTGTAAAAATAGGTTTTAATAGCAGAAATACTTTGTAAAAAAATTATTACCAGCAATACATTTTTGGAAAACAAATATTACGAGCAATACAAAAAAAAATTACCAGCGAAGGAAAATTCTTACCAAAAATAGATTTTTGAAGCAAAAATATTAACAGAAATAGATTTTTAGAAAAAAAATATTACCAACAATGAAAATGTCGGCATTAAATAGCCCATTGAGGTTGATATGCCGTAAAGCAAAACAAACCAAATCAAACCTCCTCAGATTGCCTTAGTTATCGCATGTCGAGCTTCAGAACCGGTCATAATCAATAATCGAAGCCATGTTTGTCTATCAGTAGCCACGTCAGGTTGGCCATGTTATTCGCATGCTTGAGAACAGACCCTTGCGACGTTCTTTGTTTAGTCAGGCGAACCAGCTGTTTGAAGCACACACACCGCGCGGATATGCGATACAGGGACCAGATTATAGCGATCTTGAATATCCTTCCTAGCCAGTTAAAACAGTTTGGTGGGGATCAGTTCAGTTAGCGATGTAACTGTTCAAAAACAGAAGCAAAATTGATTCAGTAGATAGAGAAAATCTGTCGCCGACGTCACTAGAAGTATCCTCCATCGAATGACATACTTGGACTGAAGTGTGCCGGTCTAGTGTTGCATCTTGACATTACTTCATATTCATATTACATTGCCTGTTTCTTTGTTTCTTCTCATGCCTATATAATCGAATTTTCGTAAAAATAAAATTTCAAATTTTCATTAGAGAGATCTTTACTTGAAGAAAAACATCGATGTGCATAACATGTGTATATTTTTCTAATTCTTCTCTATTAAATCTTTAACACGTGCAAAGAAAAAATGTTCAATGACTGCACTTTATCCCTACTTCTGACTTAGAAAGATAAATATAAACACATTAGTACAAAGATATAGGTAGATAGATATATGGAAATGAACATAGATAGATAGATAGATAGATAGATAGATAGATAGATAGATAGATAGATAGATCTATATGAACAGAATTAGATAGATAGATCTATATGAACAGAATTAGATAGATAGATATGAAAAGAGTCATGTAGACGTGTGTGACCATAGATAGATAGATAGATAGATAGATAGATAGATAGATAGATAGATAGATAGATAGATAGATAGATCTATATGAACAGAATTAGATAGATAGATCTATATGAACAGAATTAGATAGATAGATAGATAGATAGATAGATATGAAAAGAGCCATGTAGACGTGTGTGACCATAGATAGATAGATAGATAGATAGATAGATAGATAGATAGATAGATAGATAGGAACAGAGTTAGTTATGAACTAACCCTATATAAGTACATTAAATAACATGATCAAACCATTGATAAATCCGAAATGATCAAGTCTAAACCAGAGGATAAATAAATCTGTAATATAGATAATTCAAAAGAACAAATGAGTAGGCTCGGTGGACTTTGACTGATAAACTGGTGCGTGGCATTTCCTTTTCTTATTAACATTGCCACTGGCAGGCACCCGTCGTCCCGATGTAAACAAATGGTTCGTAATATGCAAGGCATAATTGGGTTTGAAGCAAAATTAGATAAGTAAAATCGGGAAAAACATTTCAAAATGTTTCTTGTGCAAATGTATTTCATTCGATTTGCTGCACGTAACAAACACCCAAAGGTCTTTTCGAAGATATTCTAGAAATTGCATTGTCATTATAGAATCTAACAACGGAACAATTCCACGATGAACATCTGCTTAGACGTATCAATTTTCAAGGGAATAATAGAATAAAAGAATACCGAGAATGGAAGTCAGGTAAAAGAAATAGTGTAATCCGAAGAAAGAAAGAAAGAAAGAAAGAAAGAAAGAAAGAAAGATGAGAAGAGACAAAGAACATACGACGCGATGGAAAGATCACGAAGAGAAAGAGAGTGGCAGAGAGAAAATGAGGAAATAGTAGGGAGAAAGGAAAAGCGAGAGATGATTGGATGAAAAGGGAAAGAAGTGGGGAAAATAGAGGGACAGGAAAAGGATAGAAGGGGGAAGAGAGGAAGAAACGAACGATCAAATGGAAAGTGAGAGAAAGAGATGGCCGGACGGAAAGAAAAAGGATGTTGAAGAAATAGTCGAAGAAAAAACTAGTAAGGAAGGAAGACGAAAAGAGAAAATAAGTGGATGAAGAAGCAGAGACTGGCGGACTGAAAAAAAGAATGTAGAAAGAGTCTAAGGTAGTTAATAGAAAGAAAAGAACAAGATATGAGTGGGAGGAATAAAAACAGAAAAGGAAAATAGAAAAAATATCAATAGACGGGAAGAGTAGTAGAAAACGAAAAAAAAAAAGGAAAAAAGACGCAATTAGAAAAGAGTTAAAGAAGCAGGTAAAAAATTGAAGGGTGTATGCTAAAATTTGACTAAATTTCTATATCTGTGCAGGTTTCTTTTGAATCTAAGGTCTCCTGGTCACAATTAGATATCAATGCATGTTCTTCACGATAGTGATCATTACTATAAAAACGTATCTCCTTTTCTGAAGTAAATATACATATATATATATATATATATATATATATATATATATATATATATATATATATATATATATTTACTTTCTAAAGTAAATATATATATATATATATATATATATATATATATATATATACTTTAGAAAAGGACATACGTATATATATATATATATATATATATATATATTTACTTTAGAAAAGGAGATACGTTTTTATACTTTCCATGACGATCCGTTTAGGTGAAACCTAGGTAGGATTGTCTGGCTCACTAGGTGTATCTATATATATATACATATATATATATATATATATATATATATATATATATAAATTAAAATATAACAAATTTACCTATCATAGCCTTATACAGACCCCGTCTTAAATAAGGAAAACACAGACGGATAGAAGGTGTGTGAACGCGTGCCCATACGTATATCTGTGTGCGAGAAAACATTATTTAGCGAACAAAATAGACGAACGATCTACGAGTTGATACCGCCACTTGGAAAAATATTCGCTACACCATTCCAACATTGAATACAGCGACCAATTGTACATACACCCAGTCCCACACCCTTCATACGTGTTTGTTTGTGTGAGGTGCAATGCGTAAATGTACGTGTATGTGTGGCTGCGTACGTATGAATGGCGTTCCGACGACAATTTTCCGCCCACTACCATTAAACACCCATATATGCAACTATAAATAAATGCAAAATTTCAAAATTAATTAGTTTGTCTGACGATGGCAAAGGGCGTGAAATAATAATAATAATAATAATAATAATAATAATAATAATTGCAATAGTAATAATTAACGTGGCTCTTTCATAAGGACCATTCTACGTCGCACTTCGTGGACTAGCTTTACAGAATTCTAAATAAAAACTGTTCAAATAATGGAATCCACATCACTTGAAGACTTCTAACGTCAGCCAAAAAAAAAATCAAGTAGATAGCACATGCAACCTAAGAGAGAATAAAGGCATAATCAAGATGTTGTCGTTCCTTAGAACAAAAGCCAAAATTGAAGCCATTATCAACGCTGGAAATCTCGATAACCGTTTTAGAAACCAGGTTTGCCTGAAAAATTGTTATGATAAAAGTAAATTGATGAATTTCAACCGACAGGAGCACTGGCTGTTCGGTCAATGAATGCCAAATATTTCCATAGAAAGAAACTGCTAATTTTAACATTACCATAATATCAAGGTTAAAATATAATAAATAATTGAGAATCCCTAGCAATACACTGAACTTTGATTTGTAGTTGCCTCAATGTGAGATGTTCAAATCACTGTTGTCTTGATTCTTATTGTGTTTTATACCATAGAACTTAGTCCTAAGTCAAGAAAAACGGAATAAAGCCTTGTATCTATGTTCTTGTTCGTATTATGTACATTACACCCAGACGATACCCCATAAGTAATGGACTATTCAAACGTAAAAGACATGTCAGACACATTTTTTGGTTTAAATGAAAGAAATAAACATAAAAAAGAAAGAAAGAAGAAACAGGAATAAATAATGCTCTCATGTCTTTAATTTTTGCTTTAATGAAATGGAAAATCTCGTCAATTTTATATCTTTTCATTAGTAACCCCTTCTTTAAATAGTGACCTTCATTCATACTTATGATTGCTACTGCGTTATTATGTTAAAGATGAAAAGATCAAATATTTAAGGATAAAATAGAGGGAAATTCCACGGGTATTTTTTTTTTTATTTTGCAATGAGATTAATCATAATTTTAACAATTATTATCAGAAAATTAAAATAGCAAAACCATGAAAATTCCAACAGTACTACTACTACTACTACTACTAATAATAATAATAATAATAATAATAATAATAATAATAATAATGCTTCATCACAATAATGGAAAAATATATCAATGATGTCATCTATTAGCGAACGATTTTTGTTACATCTGTATCTATAAAAACAGATTTATGTGTCTGTCTATATTTCTGAGATCAGGTATTATGTACACTATTTACATTATTTGGACTATTGTCCTCATCTTTCTTGCCATATTTATGACAATGTTTCGGCTGTTATACGCTCCGGCCTTCTTCAGGTGGTTGGAATGTCGAACTGAACCCTTTATTTCGTTCGCTGGTGTAGACTATTCTAGTTCCACGTGCCATGTCTAATGGATTTCAGTTATCAATCATCTCCTGTTAATTACCCTCTCCAAGTTATTGAACTCACACTCATTGGGTCCTGTCATTAGATCTAACTAGCGCCTTTATCCACTGTGCCATGTGTCCTTGAGGAGACCTGTGTGTGAATTTCTGGGTATTACAAACCTAATGTCTTCAGCAACCATTTTTTTACTAGTGCTCATATTGCAATTTTTGCTATTATCAACATGTCCTTACCAGAGCTCATTTTGCAATTTTCGCTCTTATCGCTTTTCTCTGGCACTCCTTATAACTGGTTCCCATATTGTATTCATTTCTATGCTTGATCGGCTCAGGAGATTTTTGTGGCTGATTCCTTAAGTTAAGTGCTGATTCCTTAAGTTTGCGAATTTTACAATGATGTTCTATCTAAATAATGGAAAAAATAAATCAATGATATCATCTAATTGCGAATCACTTTTGTTACATCTGTATCTATAAAAACAGATTTCTGTGTTTGTCTATATTTCTGAGATCAGGTATTATGTACACTATTTACATTATTCGGACTATTGTCCTCATCTTTTTTGCCATATTTATGACAACGTTTCGGCCGTTGTACGCTCCGGACTTCTTCAGGTGGTTGGAATGTCGAACTGAACCCTTTATTTCGCTCGCTGGTGTTGACTATTCAACCATTTTTTACTAGTGCTCATATTGCAATTTTTGCTATTATCACATGTTTTTACCAGAGCTCATATTGCAATTTTCGTTGTTATTATCGCATTTCTCTGGCACTCCTTATTACTGGTTCCCATATTGTATTCAATTCTATGCTTGATCGACTCAAGACATTTTTTTGGCTGATTCCTTAAGTTAAGTGCTGATTCCTTAAGTTTACGAATTTTCCAATTATGTTCTTTCAATGATGTTAAATCCAGCCTGATCCCACAGAAGACGATGATCTCCCTTTTCTCTCCATATGTGGTCAGCCACACCTGATTTTTCCACTTCCCCTCGTGTTACAGCTTTCTGGTGTTCTTGAAGCCTTAACTTAAGTGGGGACTGTCTCCCCTTTATATTTCTTTCCGCAGCTACACGGGATGGCGTACACACAGTCTTTAGTTATGTTCTCCTCTGCGGGGGGTCTTACGCGGGAGATATATCTGCGAAGTGCCGCCCAGGTTTTGAAGGTTGTCCTGATGTTATATGGACCGCAGATACTTTGTATTTTCTCTGATAACTCCTTCTGTTTTCTAAGTGTTGATGTCCTCTTCTTGTACCCGCATATCGTTTTGGGGGGCTGCTGCCATGTACCCAGCGTAGTTGTTACGTTGTAGGGTACTACTTATACTGACCAATGTATGGATGGTGGAAGTCTAAATAGATTTGTCTGTGTCTGTCTGTTTGTGTGTGTATGCTATTTATGCATGTCCACATTTCTCAACCGATTTCGATGCAAATGTACACACATGTTACAAATTTACAAAGTTAAAACAAGACCAACTTTTAACTCTGAAGGTGGGTTTTACATAAAAAAAGATACACACTAACAATTTTTTTACTTGATGAGTTGATTTTCTTTGCACTTAATGCAAAACACTGCTCATGTGGGGTTTATGTAGAGCTCTTGTTAGTTTTCCTTCGACCCTTGCTTCACGCCAAAAATTGCATAATTCCCTGGTATTTTGTCCGAATGCTTTCCAAATTTGCCATGAAAATTACATATGGCACACAAATTGACTTTCGTAAAAGTTTGGTTTAGATTATTTCAATTAAGTTGACGAAATCTAACACAAAATTATGTCTTTTGTCACCATATGATTCCATCCTAAATTGGCATTTGAGCAGCCTTTGATGCAAAGGTTATTTGGGAAGGATTATTGAAGAGTTAAAAGGGGAAAAATCCCGAAGAACCTCTTATTAACTCCAGCAATAAACGTGCGAAGAGGGGAGAGAGTTCATGCGTTTGCACTTGCATTTGAATCAAGCCCTGAAGCTTCAACCCTGTTTCTGTTTGATTACTAGATATGTGAACAATGCCATACTATTTGAAAGTTATTACGGCTATAGGAAATTTACTGATTATCTAAAACATTGAAACAATTTAACCCCGAGCAAAAGACACACAAAGTTTTATCAATGAAATTCCTTCAGTATTAACAATCTAATACTTTTGAAAAACATAACGTAAAAAAGATGATGGGGGACGTAGGCAAAAATTTCTAGACTGTTGCGTGCGGTTATACAATTGCAGTCATATACACCCGGGTAATGCCGAGTACCTTGGCTAGTTCTATATATTTTTCATTTGAAAATAAAATCTTGCAAGTCACTGCGTTTGTGGCTATGAAAGCAAGTGCAATAAAATGTCGGTTCTAATGATTTTGCTTGCTTCCAAAAGGCGGCATCTCTATCATAACACCATGAACGTAAAATTTAATTTAGCGGTTAAAGATTACTGAACAGCACATGTTTCATTTCAGATTTGTCTCTCAATTGAACGGAGAGGAGGCGATCAAATCGTATTTTTTTTTCACCAAACACGTAATTTATTGAAATGTCTTTTTGAAAGAAGATTCAAACTTCTTAGAAATCCTAATATATTCCGTAATGAAATATAATTCTCTTAAAATATCAAACATTTAGAGTAATTCTATGATTATGATAATTTAGAATAAACGGAAATTCTGCAATTTATTCCTGGAATTTAGAAATATGTACGGAAATAACCTATGTTGACAATATTGGAAAAAAAAACTGCTCAAATTATCTTAATTATAATATAGGGTTATATCCATGTGTTCGTATTCGGAGGCACGGTGGAGTAATGGATAGCGGCTTCGATTGAGGAATCGGAGAGCCGAGTTCGAATTCCAGTCTAACCCTAATTCCAGTCTAGCCCTAACACCCTTCTTCTCCTCACTAAATAGCATCGGATGGTAACTGGTCTACCGCGGAAAGAAATGGCAACCTACTGCGGGAAAAATCTGCCTCGTCAGTCATGTATCGAAAAATATATGAACGACTAAGCGTGTATCACGCATGGCACATAAGTGACTGTTCGTTTTAATTTTAACTCTATTCTTCAATCATCAAAAGTAGTTTCCTTGGAGTTTCATTTAAGTATCACATTTTCCGTCGACTCCAACAAGTTTTCCCAAATAAATTTTAGCATTGATTTTGGCATATCCAATTTAAAGCTCACATCTCACGTTGACTCTCTTGCTAGCGCCATAGATTCTGTCTTCTGGCAATTTATGGTTAAACCATACTTCCTGTTTATCTTTACTAACTTGTGACACTAAAATCGGAAGACATATATAAAAAATGCATTCCGAAATCTAAGCAAAGGACTAAGAAGCAGGGAGATTGCTTAATCCTCGGATGTTGCAATGAATCCTGGGGAATTTCTTAACAAATGAAGAGAAGACTGAAGACTGGAATCAAAAGAATTGTGGTTCTTCAGACAGATGCTGAGAGCACCATTGACAGAGCGTGTAATCAACAATGACATTTTAACGGAAATAGGAAATAAAAAGAATATCTTTTTTTCAGAATCAGAGACAGTTGAAATTTCATGGACATGTTATGAGAAAAGAAGGATTGAAGAATTTAACACTCATAAGACAAATCAAATTCAAAAAGGATAGGAAGATGCGGTGGATGGATGATGGAAGTTATATTACAAAAAGAAACATTATTTAGACGTACAAGGGATAGGAAAGGTACACAAGAAGGTGCACAAGAAGGTACACAATGAAGGTACACAAGAAGAAGAGGAGGGGATAGGAGCGGAGAACAACAACAACAACAACAAGAAGTAGGAGGAGGAGGTGGAGTAAGAGTAAGATGGGTAGTAGTAGAAAAGAAGAAGAAAGAAACAAACAAACAAACAATAAATAAACAAAGAAAGAAAGAAAGAAAGAAAGAAAGAAAGAAAGAAAGAAAGAAAGAAAGAAAGAAAGAAAGAAACAAGAACTCTTGATGATAGTGTTGTTAAGGTTATATCCACTCATAATGAATCCTGTTCGCTCTTTAAGGTCCGTTAGTATCATCTCGCTGAAAAAGTTAAATAAATCAGGTGGGAAAACGAATCATTGTCTTATACAACTTTCTATATTTGAGTCCTTCATAATTTCTTCTTTTTTTTTTCTGTCCGGATATAGGCAGGTTGATCCTCAGAAACATTCTGAATTATTCTATAATTCCCCAAATATTCTTGATTATGCTACCATTCCTTAAATATTCTGAATTATTGTATCATTCTCCAAATATTCTAGATTATTCTATCATTACCAAAAAAAAAAATCTGCAGTGTTCTATCATTCTCAAAAGAGCAATATAAATTCGGACAGAAATAAACTCTCTCGTTTTATTCCGAATTTGGTTTCTCACAGTCCAGCATTATCTTTATAAAATGAAAGAACTTTGTCTTTCTTTTATGTACCGAATTCCTTCAATATACTGATGATCATGACTCGCCCAAACTTTCTATCCTTTTTAGTTCTAAGCAATGTTTGTCTCCTTACTATCTTTTCTAGTCCCTGTTCTGTCATCATATTACCGTAGGCAAGTTACTCAATGTTTCTCTTTGCACTTTTGATTTCTATATATCTTTTGAGAGTTCAATTCACAAGGTATATTAACTCTTCAGGATATTACAACAGGAACGAAATATTATTGAATGCTCAAAGTTCAGCCTTTCCTACTCACCGAAACATCATTTGAAAACGTAAGCATTTTTCGCGTACTTGTTCAATAAAGTCATTTTCAGAAATCAGAAATAATCATTCATATATATATATATATATATATATATATATATATATATAAGTTGCAGCCTTTGTTTGTCTGTTTGTCTCCTAGGGTTTTGGAGATTAACCCCCATAAACATATATATTCTGAAACTACATTACCCAGGTTACTTGTATAAGTATGTTTAATATTGATCAAATGGAGTTGCCAGGGAAGCACTCACCACTGATTGTTTTTCCCTTTGATATAAATTACATTCAAATTTGAACAAGGGAATGACTCTTAGATCTTGGATAACTATATTTCATTTTGATCAATGGAGGTCACCAGTTGCGCACAAACCCCCGACTGATTTTTTCTCTTTGATTTAAATTTAATTTAATTTGAACAAGGGAATGGTTCCAATCCAAATTATAGTAGGAGAAAGTCAGCAGATGGAGGTCGTATCGGCAAGATCATTGAGTAATATTGAAATGCTTCATTTTTCTCTACAAATTATAACAATGATTTAAAATCAATCATCATTTTTATACAAAAAATGTGTGAGATGCAGCAAGGCCTGGTCAAATCGGCTAGTTGATGCATAAAATGTACTAGATTCCATATGCAGGCATTTTTTCTTGTTGCATCAACATAATTTCAACGATCTAAAAATTGAGGCCGGTTCTTTTTGCTTTTCTACGTCGTATATTATTAATTGTACAATTAATTCTGACTTCGATTCCGACTTCGCTTATTGATCTGTCGAGATCAATTTTCTCTGATTTCCAAACAGTCGATTTAATTTCTTTTCACAATAATCGGAGAGTAAAAATAAAACAAAATTCCAGAAAATAGAGATTTAATTTTCCTTTCAATTTCATGTCGTTTAATTAAACAGAAATTGAAATCTAGAGACAAATTCCTTGTACACCTTACACTACACCATCTCGTGGAATGTTGTCTGTTGCGTAATTAAAACAATCAATTAAAAACTAACAAATAGTTATACGAAAAACAGGTAGTCAACGTTTTAGTGAATTTAAATTAAAATATAATAGATATAAATTAAGTTAATTGCATACTTCTTAAAATTATTACTTTTAATCGCATGTATCACCGATGAATTTTCTATCAAAGAAGTGGTATTAGTGCGTAGAAACTGTTCTATAACTATCTTGCTGCATTCATGTATTTCACGGATTTGTAATGAGGTATGATTAGACATAGGGTTCTGAACAAGCGGCAGAACCTCCTTTAGTGAGTGAGCTGGTGAATTTCAAGGCCAGTTTGACAGTGGTTACGAGAACTATGCAATTTTTATCATTGGCCTATATGTAAGCTTATTGGAACTTAGCATGCAATCGAAATTACATCACTTCCTACTATCGTCGGAAGGTGGGTAAATAGCAGATTAGAGTGTAGTAGCTGTTCTTCATCTAGCTGCTATATTTCTGGGATATGGTAATTATGCGACACATTTCACACGATAGGGAGGGTTGCTGAATACCAACGTAAGTAATACAGTGCTCGTGATGACTAGGCAGTTTTTGTTCTTGACCCCCATGTACGCGTATGGGCACGTAACGTTGGATATGTAAGTAAATAAGTAAGTAAATAATGACCATGCCAATGCTGGGGAGCTGATACATATAGGATCAGAAGATTTTCACCCTCATCCTTATCTCTGCTAGTAGTTGGCGGTTATCTGGTAAAGCTAGTGTCAGGAATTTTCAACCCAGATTGCGGCAGTATTGCATTAAAGATGGAGCAACGTGCGGGTAGCGTGTCAGTTATTAGTGCGGAGATTATATTTGGTGAATCGAGTTCAAATATCAGCTCAGCCGTTCATTTTCGCACAAATGCTCATGGTAAAGGCAGGAATCTTTCTGGCTCCCCATTTATGCTTTATATAGCAACCTAGAATTGTCTCCCTAGCTTTGTATAGAACCAATCTCAGAGAAGATATACTGAAATTCAAACCGTGAAGAAAAAACAGGAAACCATTCCACTATTATCCCCCAAAAAACTATATATATATATATATATATATATATATATATATATATATATATATATATATATAAATGTAATGAAAAACAAACCACTTTAATGTATCATTACGATAATTTATTTCACCTAAATCCTTTTTTAAGGATTCAGGATCATCAGGTAAATCTTCCAACAACGAATTGAGAAAAAAAATGGGATTAGAAATTGGTGGGTAGTGTAATTTTTGTAATTTAATAATTTCATCCTCTTTGGATTTACCAATTCGGTTTACCAAGTTCCTTATAACTTATATATATATATATATATATATATATATATATATATATATATATATATATATATATATATATATAAACATAGGATGTCTGTCTGTGTGATACCTTTTCATTCGAGATCCATCCCACCGATTTTGACCTAAAGATAGGTTCGTACCTAAAAAATTGATAATTTTTAAAAACTCAATATTCAATAAAATCGATCAAAATAGATAAATTCACCTTTTTCCTCCGATTTCGTTCAGAGACGGATATGCAACGTAATTGGTCCTGATCTGGCATCTCGTCTGCAGTCGCTCTCTCCAAAACGTGCCGTAGCCTCCCTCCGCCTTTTTTACAAATACTTTCATGGTAATTGCTCCGAGGAGCTGCTTTCGCTGGTTCCCAAATTTCACGAATTTAAGTGTTCTACGAGGTTGGCATCTCGCTTACACCTTTTCCCCGCCGAAACTGTTAAATGAAGCCGTCTCTTCTACTCCAATAGCTTCATGTCTCGCACCTCTCGCCTGTGGAACTCTCTCCCCTCTTCCTGTTTCCCTGATAGCTATAATCTCCAACTATTCAAATGTAATGTCAATCGACGTCTCCAGATGCCCTTATCTATCCCCTATCCTTCTCTTCATCCTTTCCTCTATCACTCCTATTTGCTCTAGCTCCACCGCTCTTTAACCCCTTGCATGCTAGTGGCTTCCCGCCTTGCTTGGGGCGAAACGCTTAAAAAAAAAACAAAAAAAACTTACATCATGTCGAGCTCAACGATATCTCGCTCTTATTTGTACGCCACTGCGCTTAGCTAAAAACCGCGAAAAACGAAAACTCGATTTCAACACAAATCGAATTCAACACAAATTTTAAACTAAAAACTCCCTCAATTTTCAAGCAATCTAATATAAACTTCATTCGAATGTAGCCAACAATAAGTTGATTTTTTGATAATTGTGTCCACCCATAGAGTGAAAACTCGCGTAAATAGCGTTAATCTTTCAACCGATCTTCATCAAACTTAACAATTGCTTTATAAATGTATCCTCTTTTACATAACTGGTAGCATACAAGACAAATTGAATTTCAAAAATACCAATAATTGTGGCTTGAAGTGGGTCTTCATGTTGTCTGATTTACCCCATCATGTCCTCGGCTAACTTCGAATTAATAAATACAGACTACTTTTGTTATATCGGTGACTGCATTAATTCAAAATATTTTTAATGGAAGTATTTTAAAGTAATTGAAGAAAGACTCTAAACATGATGCTGTTTTTGCTCCGTTTTAATTGTACGTTTTTTTCTGATTGACCAGCTGGGTATTTCTGCTAGTAGATAATAAAGGACTCTATTGACAGATACCATCAACTTTTCATGAAGTGCGATACCATTCTTTTTAAATAACTGATTTTGTTTTCATAAGCAATGCAAGGTATCGGTGATGTTTCTCTCTTTTCGAGCAGTTTAAACAAGCAATAAGCGAAGTTTACTCGGATATTCTAACCCTGCGACATCAACTTCTTACATCAAAACGACGGTTGAACGCTTAAATGGTAGTGATCGCCTTCAGTAGGTATTTTTCCTCTTAGCGCATAGACACGCAGGTAAGCATTCCACATTAAATCGACGATGTGCCACATATTACCACTGTGAAGAGGCTTGTAGTTAAGTATACTATAAAATATTAGTTCTCCCGCTTTCTGTTCACTATCTGTTGCACTAATGCAACGTTCGTACAAAATTGCGGCACATCGGCGCCGTGTTCCTGTCTCCGGTTACTTAACATCCTTGTGATAAATTGTAATAAATAAGATCTGGTCGCGGAAATTCAAACCAGGGGTACATGTGACATCCCTTTTAGTTGTTGCAGCTGCTGAAAGTCCTGGTGATAATGTAGTGATAGTCTTCGTTTATTCGAAGCCATTTTTAATCAGTGATCTGTGAAATCGGTTGTATACAACTGACATATACTTTGTATCCATGCATGACGTCCGTAAGAAAGTCTCGATTTAATGAGGCTATTTAAGAACATGATTCGAATTTCTAGATTAATATTTTTGTTTTGCGATGTTGGGTGAAACTCGCCATGGCGTAGTGTATTTTAGGTTGAATTTCCATATCTCCTATATTAAGATTGTTATAACTTATATATATATTTTCACTAATTTCGCATTCCGAATTTTTGTGATGATTTCAGAGTACATGCCATCACTGTCTACATTTCAATTCTAAATCATAGTTTCTGTTTTAGATAGGTTTATTATGAGTCCTATTTCCTATTTATCTTGGGAGTGATTTTTTTGTTTAAGATCCTTCTTACCCCAATTATGAATAACTATGCCGTCTATCTCCCCTCATCATCCGTATATTGACTTGTTGGAAAGGTATTGAATTCCTTTGGGATACAGTACGAAATACTTAAATGATTAAGTAAATCTTTCTCATCTCATAGTAAAGCACCACCCAATCATCTTTACTCCCAAAGTCATTTTCTTTATCTTTTCTTTTACATTCCGCGTCCCTTCAGTACGTAGGCGATCATAGCTCTCCATTTCCGCCTCTCAATATGTTTTGTTCTTTTGCTACTTCTCCCAAACCCTCTTCCGTCATCCACTTGCTTAAGCCCGCCAGTTATGTCACGCTTTCTTTTTTCTTATCTCTCTTTCCATCTATCTGCACTATGAGTAGCAAATTCTCCAATCCCTCCTTTTTCATTTCTCGTCCCAGAAATTTCAGCTGCCTCTTCCTGATGTTAATTAAAAGCTTCTTGCTTACATCCTTTTCAAAATTTCATCGTTGCTCAGATGTTCGGTCTATGGTATCCTTAGCGTCCTTCTGTAGAACCACACCTACGTTGCCTCGAGTCTCTTCTTCATCTTTGAGGACATTGTCCAACATTCGATGTCACAAAGGAGGACAGACATCACGTAGCAGTTCAATACACTTTTCTTTATTACCAACGAATTTTTTTGCAATGCATCTTTGGCCATCCCAATACGGCTTCGGATCTCAGCGTCGCACTTACTTCCTCGATATATGAATTTCATCATCTGCTTGATTTTAGTGTACCCGGCCTGTAAATCGCATTTCAGGATCATCTTTTTACAGATGACCATGAATTTTGTCTTCTTTTAATTTATGTTTAGACTCTTCTCGCTCTCCTTAGCTACCTTATGTAGGTGGTTTTGTAATTTTCTTTCCGTGTCTGTTATCAACACTGTGTTATCTGCGTATCTTATTTCGTTAATATTGCGACCGCCAATGATGAAATCCTTGTAGAATTTCCAGTTCTCTCACAATTACCTCACTGTGTGCACCTATGCCTCATGTTTATCTACTCTACTGTGTTATAACTGATCCATACATACCGAAGCATTTGAAGTATTTAGTAATTCGTCATTCCATACTATGGATGTCATTGATGTATCTAGCGTATCTCTCATCACTGCTTTCGTTCCAATTCCATATTGCCATTCGTGGAATAACACTTTTCTATTATATATCAGGATGCTTAATTACTGAAAAACCGTAATATACCTACAACATGGACTCTTCCAGGACTATATAAAGTATGCGATATAAAACTCTAGGTGAAGAGGAGGAAAGAGAGAGTATTCTAATACCGTAGTATCAGCCGCGTACGACTAATAATATTGGACACTAGAACATAGTAAGCTCCGCTTACACTTACACTATCTTTGTAACCTTTTTGTTTAATATATCTTTCTTACCTCTAATCCGTGTTCCGTGTTTTCCTTCCGTGGTCCCGACTTTGGGCCCACATCAGGTTGTCAGTTTTGTTGATTTAGATCTTGTAACGGAGAAACTGCGCAGCCATCAGATTTACTATTACTGAGAAAAAAACTTGTTATGTTCGCAGTAGATATATGCAGATTCCTCTCTGCCATGTAAATGTGACATACATTGGATAACGGGGCTCCTTCGTTGACCGACATGGTAATCAGATAACTCTCCTTGGACTAATTGATTCAAAACATGATATTTACTCCTGGTAATTATTCGTACATCTGGACCTATACTGCTATGAGTTTCCGGGTCGCCGTTGTGCATTTCATGTATTATGTCACAATTAGAATCATGTACTGAACCTAAATCCATCCTATCATCAGATGGTCAGCATTGAGAAACTCTGACTGGACTAATAATAGAAGACCCGGATCTTATAATGTTGGTGGATGTGCAGCTGGGGTAATGGATAGCAATGCGAAATCGTAGAACCGAGTACGAATTTTACTCGAGTTAGTTGCATACTTTTATGTGTAATGACACTTCGTAACGGTATGAATCCATCTCCTCCTTCCAGCCATGGGTTAAATAGTAGGGCTTGTATCTCGAAAAATTATTGTTATTCTGAAGGAATTGTTAATGCAATAAACACTCGCAAAAAAAAAAATTCTTTCAATCCATTATTTGCTTCGGCATTTAATAAACCACAAAGGTTTAATAAACTGTAAAAACAAGGCCGACAAATCAATTCTAGAATGCTTTACCTACAGTATTTTTCAGCAATACTAAAGAATAATAACTTATGCAATAAGCAAGCTGGTTCATTTATATCAGTAACTGCTTACTTCCGATTTGACGCAAAACAAAAAGCATATGTTTTGCCTGCTTCAATTTCAAATTTGAGATTGTACACGGTGGTCTGAATGTCTTGTTACTTCTATATAATATAATTTTCTATTCCAGATCGCTCACACGAGCTCCTACACGAAAATGATGATCTTCATACAGACCTTCTCGATGTGTGACAGCGTCAATGAAAGGGAATAAACTGAATCCAGTATATGTGCTTTGTATTACTGTATTACTTGTTCTATTGTTCTCATTACTTTTTGGTAGACAAGACTTTCATACTATTCTGTACTACAAAATGCTTGACATGCTCCGTTCATAGTACTCTCAGTATAAGTCAATTTATGTCTCAATAAATCACTTCTTCAGCAATCAGCAACATATCAGAGATTTTATGTTACATAGCAATACGCCACTCTTCTTTGTTTTTAACGAATATTTTTCCACTCTTCATGTTTATTTAGTTCTTGAAGACATTTTAGAAACTGTCAAATACATTTAATATTACAGTAATGTGAAGTTAGTCGCGGTACACGCACTGGTAGTCTTCAGCTTATTAGCCTAGCAGATAACTCAGCTTCGTATATATGACCTGGGAGATATTTTCGTTTGGGAAAGAAGGGTGACTATTAAATGTCATTAGTAGTTTCACATATGTAAACAAAATTCAGACGACTTTATCATTAGCACCAATAGTTTGAGATAGACTATGTGTGTGTTTGTGCGTGTGAATATGATCAGAAAAATTTTTCTTGTCTACGTCACATATTCCTAAATGTGATACTACACTGTTTAATACAAACTAAACAAAGTGAAGCTTAATTCTAATAACAAAGTTGAACGAACTTTCTTGGGTAAAGTTTTCAGTGAGTTAAATTTTATTTCGTTTCAAATGTTTTAAAAGAATAAAAGAAATATTCGTATTCAGATCTCTGGACAATAACATCCATTGTGACTGAGAAATTTCTTTATGAAGTGAACGTAGAATCGGACTGAGATATAATAGAGTGTAAGGACGATTAGAATGAGTGGAATTAGGTTTAATAAAGCAATGGAGATGTCGAGAAAAATAACAATAAATAGTGACTGCATTGGGGTCATTTAAGAACCAAAGATTGCAGAGAAACTAAATTATATGAAGAAAAATGAGAATACAGTTAAAGAAAAGAACAATATTAGGATAATAACAAAATGAATAAAGAAAAACTCGGGGAAAACAAAATCAAACGTTTTGAGTAATACTATGTAATAGAATGCACGGGGAACAATACATCGAGAAAAAAGGAAATAAAATATATAAGAAGAACTGTGTGAAGAGAAGAAATTTGAGAGAAGCGAGGAACTGTGCCTGAAGTGATAAACAAGAAAGGAACTGCAACAACTGAGGAAATTACTGGGAACAGAAAACGTTTGTGAGAATGGAATACATACATACATACACGCATATATATATATATATATATATATATATATATATATATATATATATATATATATATATAATGAAGAGAAATCAGAATAAAGTTAAATAAAAAAAGAAAAGTTGGAGATTTCGTGTCCAAAATTGAAAGCACTGTGAATTGCATTTTGCAAAACAGGGCTCGTTGTCGACACCCGCGGGCATCCAAACATCCGGATCGTCATCCTCCTTCCTGATTCCCTCACTCCGCTCTGGTGGCGGTGATTGGGATGGCCGTAAAGAGCGTGGGTGGTGGACGCGGCTGGTCGTGTCGGAACCTCCTGACAGCACGTTTCAAGTTCCCTTCATGTTTACGGTTGGATGCGAAAGTTTCGGTCAGGGCTAATCCTATCAACATATCTTGCCTTCTTAGAAGAAAGGCATTCTGAAATACTTTTTGAATTGTGTATCCTAGAAATGAATTATTTTTTTTATCTAGTTTCTAGCTTAAACAATACAATTCATCTGTGAGTCTGTTACCGAATTTAACTTTCAACTTGCCTCAGTTGACTGCCGATTTAAAAAATTCATCTACAGGGTTGTCCGAAAGTCTTGTCACACACTTACATAATAAAATTTTCCATTTCAGATGGCTACAGTTTGGAAGAAAGATAACAGGTGACAAGAATTTCGGACCACCCTGTACATGCTAAGCAAATCGCTTTAAAACATTTTCTACTGAATTAGTCCTTCTGTTACGCTTTTTACTCACTTTATAAGATGTTCCAATATTTGTTTCTTGAAGATTTTCTTGGTATAATATTTTTTTTATTAAGGATTTTTCGGACTGAAATTTGCTTCTGCTACCAATAAGCCATAGCCTCTAATATTTATCAACAGATTTTTATTTCTCTTTGCAAATACAAGAACTGTTTTCCACGAATCACTCTGAGACTTTTATATTCAATGTGTCTGTCTACCAATTCACTTTTTAATATTAATTATCAGTGACGTAAGTACAGCTTCCAACTTCAAAACAAAGTACATAAAGTATATCTCACTTTAAAGTTAATGATCGATTTTTTTTTCTCTACTATTCTTTTCTGCTATATAAAAGACATTACCAATTCAACTATTGAATCGATGTTTGTCCGGCTTTTCTGCAGATATTAATTTTTTTTTTTTTTTTTTTGCTGCATTCTAAATTTCTTAGCGCAGACTCCCCAGCCGTGTCTACATCTTCAGTTGACCGTGAATGGACGGACATCGCTTCTGCTTTCTGGATCAAACAAATGATAAAAAAATCAATATTTTTTTTTATTCTGACAAATACGGTAACTTGATAAGGAGCTAAGGAATGCTAATCTGAAAAAATGTTTCCCCCATGTAAAAAATAAAATTATCTTTATTCTTTACGAACGAACCAGTCCATTCTAGTAGTATCGATTTCCTAAACGTCGTCTAGATGTGGCAAATGTCTGAAAATATGGGGCAACCAGTGAGGATGGAACTCACTATTCAGTTGTAATTATTTTAATGAGATCAGCTTGGTAACATTACACCACGCCGAGGCACCCGCCGTCAATTCTAGTAGTACCATAAAATGTTAATAGCAAATTTGGTGGTAGCCATTATCGTTCTGTCATGAGATACTATCTTTTCACATATGAATTCTATTCTGTATTCAATACGATCTGATTTGGAAGATCGAAGATTGCGTATATTATGAAGATATGCCACTTTCTGTAGAGTTATGAAAGAATAATATTTTGATTTATCTTGGTAGAGAAAATATATCTGGTACTTTTTTTAAAAAACAAAATTTATATGCAGATTCCTTCTTCCAGTGCTTTCTCTTCATTAGCAGCTGTGGTTTTTCTTCTGCTTATTTTTCGTTTTTCTTCTGCATCCATTACAGCATCAGTAACTTACTGTAACTTACAGCAAAATAAATATATTCGAATAAGAATACATATTGGGAAAAGATATTAGAATAATCCAGAATATATACTGAGCGAAAAACGCCCGTATAAGAATATAAGATTAATTGAACAAGTATTTAAATTTTAACCTTTACAACGAACCGATCATAATACAACTAGATTGTCTACCAGGGTTTGCTGTTGCTAAACGCAATCTTAGCAAAACTAAACACGCAGATGACATAGTGTTGATTGCAGACACAGAAAGAAAACTCCAGGATCTTTTCGTCAATATAATAAAGAAAAGCGGGAAGAAAAAACTGACTATCCATTATAAGAAAACAGAAGCTACATATGTCAGACGGGCTTTAAATACCTGGAAAATGGAAACAAAAATGGGACTTAGAATCAGAAACAGATAGTTCCAATCTTTGGGAACCAATGTCGAAAGATGCTTTGAAAAATGTGACACTGACAAGATACATCGAAGGCAAGAGCGATGGGGAAAACGGCGATTAACTTAGATAACAAACTTGTGCAATATCGCCAGCAGAACAAGGATTGGAAAGATAGCAAAAAGACAAACATTGCTAACAGTGACAAAGGATATCAAGTTGTGGATAGCTATGATAACCTCATGAAAGAACATGGCGTCTGAAAGAAAGAAGAACGTATGTTAGCAGTAAAGACGTCATAAGAGATACGAAAGGCTTTGGTTTTTACTTTAGAATTAAACTTTTATAAAAATTATTTACATAAAACTTTCTAATTCAGTTACCCTTTCACTCATTGTGACAAATAAAGAAGGAGGAACTAAAATTGATTTGCGAAGAAAAATCAATATTTCAAATCTATTTTGATAACTAATTTTCCATTTTATCACTAATATTTACCAACATGTCTCCAATATCTGAAATTCATTTACCACGGAAATATAAATTGTGTATCATTTAAAAGATTTTTCATGGAAAATTTTAATTTCATGTTATCTCAATCTGACAAACAGCTTGCAACACATGAAATATTGTCGAGTCACTGCCAGCAGGTGACGATTGTGAAAAATGAAAACTTTTAGGTAAAATATTTTCTCTTCTGAAAAAGTAACTTCATTAATATTAATATAAACTGGTTCTAGTCATTATGGGCGGCTACTGGTTGCAACTGCCTTCTTTAGAAAACTGTAATGAACACGCTCAAATCCACAGTCCTTCCTCTCTTTAATCTTATTTACTGCAGATAAAGTAGATTGCTTTATTTGAATATTCTCTTCCAACTCCACTTTAGGCTCATCTAAAGTATATCTGCTTTATGTTCTTTCCAGAATAAATTCTCTAATGAATAATATGAACTTAACTCTGTCCATAGTTTCAGCTATTATTTCTAAATTAGATCCCCAACAAGGCTTGAGGATTCGACGCTATCTCTGCAATTATTCTAAAGAAATGTGCTCCTGAACTGGCCGCTGTTCTCTTCAAGCGTTACAATAAATGCCTCGATACTTCTTGCTTTGTTGGAAGTCTTCCTCTGTAGTTCCTGTTTTAAGAAATTTGTGCGACCATCTTGCCCCTCTAATTATCGTCTCTTACTTCTTTTAGGAAAACTATTAGAGCTTCATATCAACATAGAATTGGTTAAGCATCTTATTTCACAAGACCTCGTTTCAGACAAACAATATGGCTACCTTAGCCATTACTGAATTGGTCTAGAAAGCTTAAGATAAGAACAGCGAAGCTAGGGCCGTGTCTCAAGATATCTCAAAGGCGTTCCACAGGATTTGGTACGATGACCTCCTTCACAATGCCATTCTTCCCGATGCTATAAGTCCCCAACTAGGTCTCTATGCAGATATCGGAACTATTTACTCCTGTCTTGGTAGCAAATCGCACTCATCAGGCAAAGTAGAACTGGCAAAAGCTCTCAAAAAGGATCTCCAACCCGTAGTAAACTCGAGCATTGAATAGCTTGCAAATTTTAACCGTTCCAAACTAAAACTGCTTTTATATAATCACCAATGAGAACCTTTTTCCTGTCATCAGCATGGCTGAAGATAAACGCCAGCTGATAAAGCGCATTCTTGAATATGCTTATATATACTTATATGAAATGGTGTGATTATATTGAATCAAATGCTAGGTCTACATCTAGGCAAGTTGGTTTGCTGTGTCCTGTCAGACAATTTTTCTTGGTGGAATCCTTCTTTCCCATTATTTGAACTAACCCTAACCCTAACCCTGTCGCCGTTGTACATTGTTGGAATGTCGAACTGAACCCTTTATTTCGCTCACTGGGGTAGACTGTTCTAGTTCCACGTGCCATGAATGTCAGTTATCAGTTACCTCCTGTTATTAGGTTGGTGCAAAAATAATGACGTAATAATGTCGTTTTTTGACGTCAAAAAACGACATTATTACGTCATTATTTTTGCACCAACCTTATAATTTCACGCTCTCCAAGTTTTCCACCGAGTATTGAACTCACACTCTTTGGGACCTATCAATGGATCTAACCCATGCATTTATCCACTGTGCTATGTGTCCTTGAAGACATCTGTATATGAATTTCTGGGTATTATAAACCTAATGTCTCAGCAACCATTTTTACCGATGCCCATATTGTAATTTTTGCTGTTATCATTTCAGGTTTTTACCAGAGCTCATATTGCAACTTTTTGTTGTTATTATCGCTTTCCTCTGGCACACCTTATTACTGGTTCCCATATTGTATTCATTTCTATACTTGGTCGGCTCAGGAGACTTTCGTGGCCTAGCATATGTGCTGAGTCCTTAAGTTTACGAATTTTCCAATGGTATTCCTTGTTTATGATCTCAACCTGATCCCACAGAGGGCAGTGATCTCCCTTTTTTCTCCATATGTGGTCAGCCACGCCTGATTTTTCTACTTCCCCTCGTGTTCTTGAAACCTTACCTTAAGGGGGTGGCCTGTCTCCCCTTTATATTTCTTTCCGCAGCTGCTTCACGGGATAGCGTACACGCAGTCTTATAGTCATGTTCTCCTCTTTCACATCTATAAATCAACCATTCGTACGTGAATTGAATATTATTGTAATATCTGGCTTGGGTTTCTACTATATATCTCGAGAGTCTTGACAACAGTAAAAGAAAGATCTGTAATGTAATCGACCCTGACTTGGTATCTCGACTTCAGTCACTTTCCCGACGATGAGACCTGGCTTCCTTCTGTCTTTTCCACAAATGTTACCATGGCAGTTGTTCTGATGAGTTCTCCTCCTTTCTGCCTCGACTGGAAGAATTTATGCATACTACTAGATAAGCAACTAGGTCTCACCCCTTTTGTGTCGAACTATCTAAATGCAACTCTTTGTTTCATTCTAATAGTTTATTTTCTCACACTTTTCGCCTGTGGAACTCCTATCCGATTTCTTGCTTCCCTGCCACTTAAAATCTTCAAAATATAAACGCGACGTCAATCGTCATCTTCTGTCTTCCTGAAATCTGTGCCTTTATTGACCATTACCCACTTCTCCTTTCTTAAGTTTTATCGTTCTCTTTCTCTTCCTGTAAGCCCCTTTGTCTTAGTGACATAATCGTCTTGCTTGCTTGTTTGGAGAGAAATGATTTTTAAAAAAGAATATAAAAATTAGGTTATTAACACAATGAGACTAGGAAAATGATGGCCAAAATTTATTTTTGTAACGTTTTTATTCTTTTATGCTGAAAATTGACTGTGATATGATTGAATTATCACCAATATCTCTTTACGGTTAGAAGGGCTGGTTTACCCTAAAATAGTTTAATAGACACTATAAATATTTTTTTTTATAAAAGGTTCTAAACTATAATAATTGATAATATAATGATATCACAACCCATGATATAAACGGGAACAAAAGGAGAATCTTTCTCCGTCCTGTATCTGTCTAATGTCGGTTGTAAGCGCAAATAAAACGAGAAAGATAAAAAAAAAAGAAACGAGAGAGTTGAAAAATAGCTGAATATTCATCAGATAAAAATAAATGCAGAAGAAGATTAAGTAAATATATAGAGAATAAAAGAAAGCTAAGAAATCAAGGAACGTTTAGATAACCTTGAAAGCGGGAAGAAAGGACTAATTTCAATTGTAAGAAGACAGAAAGTATGGTTGTCAGTAAGAGCTGTAATTGGAAATGTCAAAATGATACAAGTACGAAAGCTTAAATATCTAGGGAATTGTTGTACCATACCTACGGACGATAATGGCTATGTCCCCATTCACATAAATACAGTAGTAAATACTGTACGTTGGTCTGCAGTTGTGGAATTCACTCGACTCACTTCTATTAGTTGCCAATTTTTATATATTATCTTTGTTATATTATCGTTCATTACCAACCTTTGATTATTTTATTCAGTAACCTTCCTTGGGTTACAACAGAAATGCTTTAGCAGGAAATGGAGAACGTAACACTAAAAAGCCAAAGATACATTGGAATAGCAAAAGGTTCCTTCCAAAAACTAAACAAAGTATAAAAACCTAGGACAATTTCATTTGAAACAAAGAAAAGAATGATGAACTATCATGTAATATCAATCCTCCTATATGGCAATAAATACTTTACAATTTCCTCACAAATAAAATATTCTTCTAAACAAGGATGTCGAGAATACTATTGATGGCTCATGTAAGTAATGAGGAAATTTTAACAAAATGGAAACTAAAAATATATTTATATTTAGAATCAGAAAGAAATAATAGATATTTCTAGATAAGGAAAGAAGGGTTAGAAAATTTAACACTCACGAGATATATTTAAAAGCAACAAGGGCAGATAAAAAAGGGAGTAACCTGTCTAACAAGCTTGTGTAAATGGAAAGCAGAACAGAAAGAGAATAACTTCTAAGAGTTATAAGAAATATGTAGTTGTCGAGAGCTATAATCGCCAATATTCTGGAAGAAAGGAGCATAAAAAGAAGTTCTAAGAATGTTGTTTGAATGCTATGTAATGTCTATCTACATGTATGACCATGTGATTGGAAGTAATGTCATTTGTTCTTCCTTTTCAATTTCATCGGGATGGTTATGTTGTGATTTCCGGGGAAGGACAGTTTTTTGTAGAGATATTTCGTAGGAGATGTGGATATTCCTGTAAGAGGCGAGAGAGTTAGAAATTAAATTAAATTAAATACTCTATTATATAATATAAATTATTTAATATAAATTAAGGACTCTATTACACATATAAAATCAAGTGCCTTGGTAAAACTAACTACGAATGATATAAGTTTTACGGCATATCAACGTCAATTATTCAATGCCGACAAGTTTGTTTTTTTATTCCTAGTAATATTGTTTCTAAAACTTTATTACCGGTAATAATTATTTACAAAAATGTATTGCTGATAATATTTTTCCTCAAAAATGTTTTACTGGTAAAATTTATTTTCTTCAAAAATGTATTTTTGGTAATAATTTTTCCTCCGAAAAATGTTTGCTGGTATTAAAACCGATAATTACACTTTCATAGTGTTTTGACCCCAGTTTGGGGGTTGACTATTTGCCCATAGTTGGGACTCTAACAGGTGCTACCACCTCGGATCAGGGTTGAACTGGGAACATCAGCAATTAAGAGGTGGTTCCACACAGGACGGGGGACTGATATAAAAAGAGCTAAATAGAAACGTATATATAAAGATGATCTTATTCGTATATACAATGTCTATAAAGTCATATTTTACCCTTTACAAGACTCAAAAACCATTTAAGTTATGTAGTTACTGAAGGGGAATATTTTATAAACGTAAGAACTATGTTGAACAGATAACGATTGACTCCAGACACGAAAGGGGTAATATTGTAGTTGTCAAGGAAACATCATCTACGGAATCCGTTCCACGAAGTGGCAGCTCTTGGGAAGGTGTCTGACTTGAGATTTCTGCTTAGCAAAGGGGTGTGAAGAGAATGATTCACCCCTGTATACATAACATGGTGGGTCTTAGGTGCAAAATTCTGGACTGCTGGCCAAGTTAGATCGTCAGAACATTTTGCATGGAAATAATGATAGAATAGCGATAAGCTTGCAGTGTTCCGTTTGAAGGAAAGGAGTTCTACGATGCAAAGAGACCTACATTGAGTATATTTCTTGTTTATCTGTTAACGTTTTTAACTGTGCGTTGTTTTCATACACACTTAGCCCGTTGGGGAATAATAAGTCTCACGGAGGGGGAAACGAAACATGTCTTGCCCCTACGGCATCCTGTTAGTAAATAAAAGATGGTGTCTACTTCTCTCCGTCCTCCAATTGACCAGTCCACACGACCCTCGATTAATTAAAATAATTACCATCCCAGTCCTCCAGCTGCCTGTCTCTCAGCTATCCCACATTTTCAATCAGTACAAGTCCACAGTTAGCCCTAACTGCAGGCTATGTATCTCCGACTTCACAGCCACTGTCAAAGTCATCCACAACAACGTCATTTCAGAGCTGTACTGATAGCCCTGGAACAATCAGTGTAGTGGCATATCAATAATTCAGTGAAAGCAAGACAATTCTGTCACAAATGAAAAAAAAATCACGATATGTGGATTTAACTACGAATGTTGAGAGAAAAAAATCAACACACTTTGTGAAAAGTTCAGAAGTAATAAGATTAGTAAACTGTTTAAAACAATCGCAATAAAGTAGCTGAACTTTTTGGGATACTCTCTTGGTCAAAAATAACAAAATTTGGAACAAGGATAACTAAATGAACGACAAAAAAGAAGACTGGTGTGTAGTTTAATTTCTTTTTAATTTGTTATCTTAATCTTCTCTCTTTTCTATCGTTCGCTTCTGCTACTAATTGGAAACTCTCTTGCAGCCAAACTATTTCTACTAAAAGAACGAATTACCAGTTGACGTATATCTACGTAAATTTCGTTTTCTTGTGCAGTTTTCTTTTTTCGATAGAGTTCAATTGCTGCGATCAGAAGTAAGAGAAGCCATGTTTTTCGTTAATATAAGGCTGGACATTTTGAGGTGGATAAATAGAACCTTCTACATTTATATTCAGAAGTAGGTCACCTTAACTAAGGAAAAGAGTAAAAAAAGAGACAATATTAAGATAATTTTATTTAATTTATTTTCATTGGTACAGAGGCACAATGGAATAATTGATATCCACTTGGATTGAGGAATTGGTAAAGATATGGGTCCTACAGGCTTGGTAGAAAGATAAATCTGAATTCAAAACCTGCAGCTATGGGTTAAATAGCTTCACTCTTGAACACATGGTAAATAATGGATGGAATTTCTCTAAAGATCGAGAACCTCCTGGATCTGTGCTTTCAGCCCTGGTATCTCTTGTTATTGTAGGTGTTGTTATTGTCTTCTGCTAATTATCTGAACTCTTTCTAATAATTTGATACACTTCTCACTTAAGTAAAAAACATTCTGACTTTAATATAATAAATATTTAATTTTATGTCTGTATACTGTAGTCATATAGCCATGCCTAATCTCCTCACAGGTAATTCCATAGTACGGTAGGTCGACGTTAATCCTATGAAAAATGAGGGAAGGAGTGTCAGATGATCTCTAAGGAGCCTTTGTAACGCCCCTTTCTCCGACTGGGTATTTTAGTCCTCCCAATCAAGCGAGCTTATCTTGGTGTCTGGGACGCCTACCCATGATTTTTCTGACTCAAGAAGTTCTGCTCCTTTGATTCAACAGCCGCATTTAGTAAACCTTTTGGGTGACCTGAGATGTAAGAATTAGAGATATCAAAAGCATATTTAAATATCAGAAATGGTTACTATGTTGATGTCAAAGGTAGAAGAAAATTGAATATCTGAGAAGTTGTTTAAAAGGGGATTGAAGATATGGCAGCGAATGGGTATTGGAATAGAAAAAGATATCTTCACAAAAGCGATTCAATATAATAACGAAAGAGATTACTTTAGAAACAATGAAAAGAATGCCCAACTGCTATGTAATATCGATCCTTTTTCATGCACGTTTTATTGAATACGACAGACAAGCTGCTTTGATTTAGTTTTTTTATGCAATTTCTCATATGATCTTTTTTTTCTCTTCAGTGGATAAATTATATAAAAACTATACATTTAGTCATTTTCAAGGTGGAAATATATTAACTGCTAACAAGAAATAGGTTGCTGTATATATATATATATATATATATATATATATATATATATATATATATATATATATATTCCTTTTCATTATTAGATATTGTGTCCATGTTCATAGTTGATATTATTGAGTGTTAGTTTTTTGTTTTATTTTTTTTTAATAAGGCTCCCATTATTTTTAGCCTTTTTTACATGTAGACGGTGCTATTATATTTGTGTTGTCAACAACCTGGTAAATGGCTAAATGTATAGCCAAAAGCGCTCGAAAAGAAGGAACAATTGGACTGTTTTCATATAATCTATCTACCGAAAAGAAACAGATTATAAGATCATATGACAAATTGTATAAAAAATTAAATCAAAGCACCTTGTCTGTCATATTCAATGAAAGGTGTATGAAAGAAGGATTGATGCCTAAATACACAAATATCAATCCTCTTATATGATAGTGTATGTTAGATAATTTTCCACAGAGAGTAAGAGAAAAGGCAAAAGAAATATGGCTCTACAGAAGAATTCTGAGAATACCATGGATGGAGAACGTAAGCAGCGAGGGAGTTTTAATGATAATGAAAACAAAAATACATTTTTATTAAGAATAGAGGAACAAACAGCAAAAGCTTTCTTGGACATAGAATGAGAAAGAAGGGTTTGGAGAATTTGACTTTCAGAGAACATATCGCAGTCAAAAGGGTCAATGAAAGGTAGCAGGTTTACTACCTAACCAGCTTGTGTAAATGAATGGCGGAACGGAAGTTATGGTAAAATGAAAAATGTTACTAAGAGCCACAAATGATAAAAAGCTATAGAGATCTATCATCATCATCCAACTACTCAAAGGACACAGCAAAAAGAAGAAGAATTTGAAAAAGAAAAGATTACACAGCACACCAAAATGAAGAAGAATGTAAAGCGTAATCCACTTGAAAAGTTTGAGCAAAAATCAACGGAGGAAAATTAGAAATAGGAATTTAAAAATGTGGAAGTATTTCTAAGAGCAACAAAGGGACGTAAAACTGTTAAAATCCATATCCTGATGGCACATATCGAAAAAGAACACTCCATTAAAATCTCTCATTTTCAGAATCCCTCATTTCCGGAATCCCTCATATCCGAAATTCCTTATATCCGGAGTGCCACATATCCGCAATCCAGCATTTCCGGACATGATTTTGATGTGTATATTTGAACTATTTGGGTGATATGTAACTGATTTGAAATTTCCGTTTTTCATGAAAATTTACTTTCAATAATTGCTTACGCTTATTAATGGCTTCTTTGTTGAAAAGGATGATGGGAATAAGAGGAAAAGAACAAGTTTGGAGTTATCGCAAAAAGTTGAAATTTTAAACAGACTAGACAATGATGAAAGTTCATTGTAACTAATGGCTAAGTTCAACATAAAAAGTCAACATTGTATGATATAAAATCTTCCAAAAAATCTATTCTCCAGCGTTCACACTGACACAATGAACAAGGAAAAGAAAAAACATGATTGAGATGAAACCTAGACTGAAATTAAAAAAGATATTGAAAAGGTTGTCAGTTTTATAGAAATAAAGACATTTAGTTATGACGATGTCAGTAACGCAGACAGAGTTAAAAATATCTTTCGTTTAAAAGAATTTCAAGAACAAAAGTAAAACGAAATGTGAAAAAAGTTGGGAATGACATTAGAAGAGAAAGAATCATCATCCAACAGCGATTAAAAAACTCCTTGTAACATTATTTGTTTTGCATACGTGGCATATTTAATGTAATGAATTTTCCCTCACCATTAGCTGATTTCGGTTACTATAAAACACTGAAAACAAATGTTAAACCTGATATCAGTTATCTTATTTTAATCTAAATATAACCTCTAATTTTCAGACTTTGTAACCAATTCCTCATATGCTAAAGTGCTTCTTAGTCCGCTTATCAGGGATTCTACTGTATTTCCGTATTAATGTACTGGTATTAAAATTATTCACGAAAACAAGAATGATGTTTTTAAGACTATATCTACTTAACAATGATAGATACGAGGTCATAACGGAACAAGGCCTAAAGTGATATATTAAATCTTTTTCTATGCGCTGTGTACCTCCAGAACCCGAGGGATCACAGCTCTCCACAACTTCCTGTCTGTTGACGCTCTTAGTAAAGTTTTTCCTAACTCTTCCTAATCTCTGTTTTGTTATACATTGCTTGCATCTCTTTCTCTCTCTCACTCTCTCTCTCTCTCTCTCTCTCTCTCTCTCTCTCTCTCTCTCTCTCTCTCTCTCTCTTACTCTTTTGCCTTCAGTATGTCTTGTCAGTGGCACATTTTCTAATGCCCTCTTTCCTCATTTGGCGCCCCAAAGACTACACCTGTCTTTTCCTGAATCTAAGTATAAGCTTCCTTTTTGTTTTCATTTTCCTTCCAAACTTGTCGTTGCTCATATGTTCCATTCATGATATTCCCCAGTATCCTTCTGTAGAACACGAATTCCATTGCATCAAGTCACTTTTTCATTCACAGCCATACAGGAGGACTGGCATCACATAATAGCCCAGTATTCTTTTCTTTGTTTCTAATATATTATTTATATAATTGTATCAGTTTGTCTACCATCCTTTTTTTTTTTCAATGAGACAATTGGGAACGAACACAGTGATCCCAACTGGTGGGAAGTACAAACGTCACAGCAGTTTAATTCAGATAAGTGTCGTAATTCTTTATGTCGTTGATAAACTATTATTATAAGATTCTTCTGTGCATAACATGGGGAGCGGTTTCCTATTGTTAAGTAATAAACTGATCCCCTATAATTACTATATATCAATATAATGATTGGAAAAATATATTTAAGGACTTACATATGAAAGCTTATTAAGAGTTATTGGAACATATTACTTTCATATATGCTATCATCTTTATATACATAAGCCGGTATTGGTAACATTTTAATTAACAAAGGACTCGATAACTATCAATAAAAATTTTCTATGGGCAAAAAGTAGGATAAATTAGAGAAGGAATAAAAGTAAAGACAATTGCAGACAAACCTTATGTAGCTCTTTAAGAAAGCAAATAATGTTTGAAAAAAACGACAGAATACGTAATTCAAGAAGGAAATAAAAAAAGCAGTAATATTTTTATTAATTTTACTTTCTTTGATGTCTTTTCAGATAATTTTTTGTATGTAATATTTTAGTCTGAAAATGAAAGATGACCAAGATTCCAAATTGGAAATGCAAGACATAAAAAAAAATTCATTTTTTATTGACAGTCACCAGACAATTTAAATTCGATGCCACTTATCAACATACTTTATAATGTCAACTTCAAAAGTTCTGTATATTTATTTATTGTAAATACTATTCTTATAATAAGAACTGAAAAAAATGTCTTCCAATATTTCTTTGTTTGCAGAATATTGTGAAAATGACATCATGTAATCTAACGCTCATATTTATATAATACTTATATATGATATCGACGTCGAAAGTGAACATTCTGGATTAATCTACTGTGTTCACATTCAGGTAAATTCCTTCGGGAAAGATATTACCACATTTCTTCTCCACTGACGTATGGTTTAAATAGCATGATAGACTTGGTTTCCTAGTTCTGAATCGCAACCAGCCTTGAAGAAGGAAAACTCTAAATTCCAAATCGGATAGTAGACAGCATCAAACAACATTATTTTCTTTCTTGTTCAATCGTTGAATTAAAAAAATGGTTGTGCTAGATTAAGAAATATATGTTGGGTACACTTAAAAATATCTGGCTATCGAAAGTAGATAATTAACCAAATATTTATAAATATAAGTATAGTAAAAAAAAAATAAAGAGGGTTAAGGATAAGTCGAGAGAAAGTAAATGAAGATTTTATTTTCTCGAAAGGGAACATTGCTAACAAAATATAGAAATATGCTGCATGCCTTCTCTCAGACTCTGAAAGGAAAAACTAGACGATGTTATAAAAGGCTTTGTCTTGTCTAACCTGTTGTCAGGAATGCATTTTCTCTTCGTGGTGTCTACAAGAAACTCTCTCTCTCTCTCTCTCTTCTCTCTCTCTCTCTCTCTCTCTCTCTCTCTCTCTCTCTCTGTAGAGACACTCACTGTTGATTGGCCGTTAAGGGTCTCGTGGCTTAGGCCAAGTGGAGTATATATTAATTAGGTAAGCGGAAGGAAATTTATCCCAACAATCGTTCGCGGAGAAAGTTTACCATAAAATACTGGAATTATCAATGCACACAGACCAGTTTTTCTTGGGAATTTTCTTCTAACGTATATAAAGTGATCTTGAAACGAAATATTATTATGAGAAAGCGTATTATGAAATTGTATATTCGTTCTTAATTATATAAATTAATTGAATACATTCATGTTAAGTATAATATATTATATAAATTAATTGTACATATTGACGTAAAATATATACAGGTATAATATATTATATACATTAATTGAATATATTCATTTTAAATATATACAGGTATGTACCTGTGTTTAAAAAGGAGATAATGTGAATAATTCTTCAGATATAGTACACACTAGATTGGATCGATAAATCTTTAGCTTGAAACAGATATTATCTGATATTACATAAAATTCTCACAAGATAAACTTTCATCTGCGGGATTAATATAGAACACTGTGTGTTAAAAAAAAGGAAGAGGTTATACTAAAAATAATCTTGTGTAAAATATGTTCTTTTTTTATTATTACTCTATGTTATGGAGTAAATAGTACATCTCCTGTGACTATATGAACTACTATATACCTATATATATAAAGAGCTGCAGGTTAGTGGTAAGAAAAAAAGAAGCCATTTGGAGTCACTCTTCAGACTAATTAATAAGAGTCACGGTATGTTGCCGAAACATTACTTATACTATAAGCACCAAGAAGCGCGTTATAACGTTCTACCGATTTATTGACATACTATTATTATGTCAGTGTATGTGGGGGTGGGGGATAACCTGTCGTTTCCCCTGTAGTGCATAAGTCACATCCTTATCATGATGGGCATTGCCGGTGCGGTTTCCGTAACAGGAATGAATACTGTTTATACCTTGACGGCCACGAAGTTTTGAATTCAAAATTATTTTTCCTAAACCGGTTTTCAACCAAAGCATAAAATTCAAGTACACTCTGCCATTAACCCCTATCTGGATACATAAGGGATGGATTCAAACCTACCCAAGGGTATCTGTGCGAAAGTGAATGCAGCAGCCTCGGCTGAAATTTGAACTCGACACGCCAATCCCACTTTCCACGCTGACAGCCATTACATTACACACACATCAATATATATATATATATATATATATATATATATATATATATATATATATATATATATATATATATATATATATATATATATATATATATATAGTAGCGAGTATAAAGATCAGAACGATCTAAAGAAAAAGGCTAAACGTGAAATAACATTTTATTTTAAAGCGCCAAAGAACATTTTATCAAGAAAAAATAAGGATATAAAGGTAAATTATATAATTCCAAAATATCAACATCAATTAACTTATTTTGATAAAGTTATAAGAATAATTATATAACATTCGAAAAAATCGGCTTGAGTATGGCAATAAACAACATCCGCGTCCTGGGTAAGACGATAAACTACGTCCAACAGCAAGGCCACTGATCAGGAGGTTTTGAGGAGCTTGGAACCACCTCTTAATTGCTGGCGTTGCCAGGGCCACCCTGATTCGAGGTGTTAGCATCTGTTAGGTTCCCAGTTATGAGCAAATAGTTAACCCCCAAACAGGGGTCAAAACACTATGAAAGTGCAAAAATAGGTTTTAATACCAGCAATACGTTTTTGTAAAATTGTTACCAGCAATGAACTTTTGAAGGGAAAAAGCAATGCATTTTTGAAAAAAGAAATATTACCAGCAATACATTTTTGACAAAAATTTACAAGAAATGTATTTTGTGAGAAATGTTGTGTGTGTGTGTGTGTGTGTGTGTGTGTAACGAATGCACGGTCGAATTTTCGACGGATTTGCACCAAAATTTACATGCTCGTGCTCCAAGTTAGCGTGAAGGCCAAGACCGACTTTGCATTTCCAACTCCCATCGGTAGTGAAAATAATCGATCTTTTCATGCTTCTACGGCAGTTTTCATGTAGTTTGTGGCCATTTTCTACTGGCCAGAGTGAGAGCCTATAGCTGGCTGCCACGAATAGGCAGGAAGATTCTATTGGACAGCGTGAGAGCCAACAGCTGACTGACACGAATGTTAACTAGCATGCAAAAAAAAGTCGATAGCTGCATTCGTTACAAGTGGGAAAACTTTAAATCTGCATGGCACTTTACTCCAATTGGCTCTTTCGCTTGCTTAAACTCAACGTTGATTCTGATTCTACAGAACTGGGTTGGGTGTGAAAAAGTATTTGTTGTTAACATTCTTTTTTCATTCGGTTTTTCCCGTTACGAGTCCTTTTTTTAAAGCTGATCGTTTTGTGTTCATTTTGTTTAGTTCTTTTTTCGTAACAGATTTAATGTTTAGTATAGAGCTTAGAAAAAATTCGTAGTGTGAAACAGGCAAGAAGTAAAGCATGTAGCAACATCAGCACGCCTGGAATTCGAACTCGGCTCTGCGATTCCTCAATCCCTTACCATACCGTGCCTTATATATATATATATATATATATATATATATATATATATATATATATATATATATATATATATATATATATATATATATATATATATATATATATATATATAATGAAAAACAAACCACTTTAATGTACCATTACGATAATTTATTTCACCTAAATCCTTTTTTAAGGATTCAGGATCATCAGGTAAATCTTCCAACAATGAATTGAGAAAAAAATGGGATTAGAAATTGGTGGGTAGTGTAATTTTTGTAATTTAATAGAGGGGGTTGAGAGTGGTAGTTAAACAGACAATATAAAGTATAGGGAGGGGTTAATTTTATATCTCTCTTAAGTATGTTTTATATTGGAGTAGGAGGAGTGACAGAAACTTGACCTCTTTAGATGGTTAATAAAACGGAAATGAATTGTAGAAAATGTATTCAAGTGAGTCTTATGGTAAAGAGAGAGATAGGGGAGGGGGAAAGAGAGATGGAGTTGTTATAATTTTGTTTTAACAAAATTATGTAAAAGATAGTTTACAATGTTTGATAGAATATTAATATATATATATATATATATATATATATATATATATGTGCGTGTGTGTGTGTGTGCATATATATCTCTGTGTGTACGTTGATTGATTTATTCGTTTTCTACGAATTATCATCAACCATTTTCAGGTTATTTAAATCCAGGAAATATATTGAGATTTTTAGATTGTGAGATTTTTTTTAGATACTAATGGTTTAGAGAAATAAGTGTTACTAATTAACCCATAGCTGGAGGGATAAAATGTTGCTTCATACCTTTCTCCAGAGCATTTTCGTAAATGTGTATAATAACGCACCCAACTGGAATTGGAACTCGGCTCTACGGTCAACAATTCCGAGACATTATCCATTACTCTACCCGCACATCCAAGCTTACGGCAAGCGGTCATCTATCTAGGAACTGACCAGGCTTGACGTTGCTTAACATCAGTGATCGTACGGAACCGATGTTTTAACGTGATATGCCCATAAGCCACTCTGCACGTGCGTGCACTAGTGTGTATGTGTGTGCGTGCGCGCTCGCTCGCACGTGCGTGTGTGTATGTTTCTGTGTAAGAAATGCATATAGACGTAAATGCATATTAACAAACAATGACCTTCATATATATGAACTTAAATAGAAACAGAAATATATGAATGTTTGCTAAAATATTCTCAGCCCTACCTACTCAAAAGCTTTTCCTCGGACTTGTAGGTGAGGAATTATTTTCCCGCTGTTTTTCCAGGCGTCAATGTTATAGATCCATTTAAATTAAGGATGGTACAAGGCAACTGCAGATAATTTTTGGATATTTTTGTACAAGATATTTTTGGGTGGCAGGAGTAGCAACAAAGAAAATTTAAGATGGTGTAAATGCTTCTTTATATCCTGCAATGATGACTATTACCTATATTCAGCATCGAGTGCTATAAATTGCGTCAAAGTTAGCAAATGGTACATTACGTTACATAACGTTACATTACCAAATGTTCAGTGACCCCAAACTCTGCAGATATTGTTCCAATAAAATAATTAAGATTCATCATTAAAAGAGATATATATGAAGATTGAAAACAAGATCCCTAAGATATTCCTTAGTTCCACCAATTCTGGTCTCTCTTTAATTATTACACCCCAAGCTAGGCGAGAATGCTACTAGTATGCAGAGGGTTACACGGAGTGAAACTGATAGAAAAAACTGAGGAAGATGGAGGATTGAAAAATGAACAAAAGATGAAGGGTATTCAAGAAGGCAGGAGATGACGATTGAGGTTGCATTTAAATTTGGAAAATTATAGTTATCAGAAGAGCAAATAAAATGAAGGGAGTTCTACAGCCGTGAAGTGCGAGAAAAGAAACTGTAGGCGTAGGATTCCAGGTTGCATGCAGTTAGTTCAACAGTAAAATACTAAATCAACTTAAATACGTGTATTCGGGGCATCACGGGGAAAAAGCTCGTCAGAGCAGTTGCCATGAAAATATTTATGGAAAATTAAAGAAAGAAGTCATTTTGATCGGTGGGGAAAATGACTGAAGTTGGGATGTCTGGTCAGGATCGATTACGTTACAGATCCTTCTTTGGATTTTGTCAGGAATCTCAAGATGTCGAATTCCTATCTTATTCTGAACATTGGAATACGACAACTTGAGGAAATTCTGTTTGGACAGCTATTTTTCTCAAAGGCCGCTGCTTTGTGTAACAGAAGCTCAAGAATATGCTTTACTGACCACATCAAATCTGACCTCTTCAAGTCTAGCTCAACTCTTATGTATCCTATGTACCTTCATAATCTACATTCCGTACGTCCATAAAACAATTCCATTCAGAAGCCATCTACCTTGAGTGGTTCTTAGACCTTGTAATTGATGAAAAATCGATTTAAAAATCTTCTCATAATCTAATCAAATCAATTCTTTTTTAGAAGGACATTTTGGTCAGACCGAGAACTTTTTAGAAAAAACTCGAACTGACTTAGATAAGAACTGTCTTCGACATATTGTTTCAGATATGAACAGTTAGATATAGACAGGTTTACGTATACGGGCGCCACTTTGTCAGTATTTGCTTTCAGACTTTCCTTTCCGTATCACTTTCGGTATTCTGCCAACGTATGGCTTTTAATGTCGACAGCCAGTCCGCCATCATTGCGACTGTGATCGGACCTGAGGGAACCTCATAATTTGGACAGTACTGAACAACCTAACATAGAAACGCTTTTAAAAGGACACTAACAGCAACACTGAACCAGTCACGTAAAGTTTACACTGACAAATGCGATGAGTCTTTCAAAATATAATAATAGAAGACTTGCCGATTAATTCCGTCCTTTCTTCATTGTCTTATTCCATTCTTTTTTTTCTCTCTCCTACTTGCTCATTCCTTTCGGTGTTCTGTCTTCTCTTTTTATTTTTCTTCCAAAGTTGGAAAAAACGTTTCTAGACTTTGGGAGAAAATTTTCTATTCATATAATTTTTTGTTAAGTGAATATTGTCTTTGACATTCTAAGTGCTGGCATCATTATTAGGATTTGTGTCTGCGAGTTTTTCAAATAGATTTTTCATATCTTAAATGTAACACAACTTTTACTTTATAAAAGCAGTGATATAAAAAAAAGACGTTTACAGGTCTGGAGATTACGCTGCATGTAAAAGCACATCCCATCTCCATGTTTATTTGCCGCGTCGCATTTATAAGTTGAGTAGTAGGGTTATCCTGTTGAACAATTATACGTAGAATTTCTTACCAGAGAGAGCTATTTTTTCTGTTGGAATGGAATTTTGAAACGAAAATAAAAAGCAAGCGCCAGTGCAAGGAAATATTATTTTGTATAAGTGTCAAAAAAAGTAAAGTTTGTCTTTGAAACTTAAATAAAGACAGATGACTTTTTCATCAGTAGATTGCGTTCACATTAGCATGCTGATTAATATCTCATGATCAATTTTCTTTCGGCTTCTTTTCATAAATTTGAAGTCACCAGTGGCCCACTCTCTTACCCAACTGCTGATAAATCTCTATCAATCCAGAAGAAACAAAAAATGTTCACTAGTCTATTACACACGTTCATCAAATTTGAATTACTCCTAATGCTTGAAAGAAAAAACGTATTAAAATCGACTGATTTCAGAAGCAATAAAGAATTGTTTGAATATGAAAGACACTTTTAATAATAAATTCATATGATATCCTAATAGTCTTTAGAATGGGAAATTGAAATTAATTGAATTTCTCCCTTTTAACCCTATTAATTATTGGGTTTTATATTTTTATACACACACAGAGGATATCAAATGATAAAGAGAAAGAGATGGCTACCTTCCTAACCTAGACTGATGGGATGGTAGTGATGGTAACAAGGCAAACATTGCTGAGATCTACAGAGGCTGATCTTTTCTTTACCGTTCTTGCATTTCCTATATTATAAACACACGTTCTTCGATGATTTTTTTTATAGATCGATAAAATATGCAAACGAAATGTATCCTACTGTAAACAATGGCAACATATAATGAAATGAATTAAGTCCGACAATTATTTAATATATTTTCTGTTTATGCATTATTTTTATAGATACACTTTATTTAAGTAAATGCTCTGTTTTTAATTAAACAGTATTAATTACATTTACCGGTTTGAATGTTCGAGGAATTTCATAGAAAATATGCGTTCTCCGACAGGAAATACGCGTTCTCCGATTTTCGGTCCGGTAAATGTAATTAATACTGTTTAATTAAAAACAGATCATTTGCTTAAACAAAATGTGTCTATAAAAATAACGTACCAACATAAAATATATTAAATAATTGTCGGACTTTTCATCATATTACAAGTTGACGTTATTTAAGTTAAGATATGTTTCGTGAGCAGATATGATCGATCGAAAAAAATCATCGAAGATGGTGTTTAAAAAAAGAAATTTGGACTTTGTAGCTAAATGGTATAACACGTCTGATCATATATATATATATATATATATATATATATATATAGTGAGAGAGAGAGAGAGAGAGAATTTTTTTGATAATATATATATGGTGGACTCTCACGTCGTATTCGAAGTATGAGGGTCAAACAGCTCGGTTACTAGGAAACAACAGCCCAGACACCAGCACATATGATTTGATTATAATGGTGAAGGCTTCGTGCAGAACCAAACACACTTTTTGAAGGGCCGAAGGCCTCCAAACGACCCACCGCAGGTTTTTGAATTCAGAGTTATCCGTTTTCTAGATCAGTTGCCCTGCTTGTCTGGAGGGAGAAGAGGATTAATACCTTTCCCATGGGTATTATCACGTAAGTGAATGTAATGGATTCGACTGGAATTCTACGATTACTCAATCAGAGCCTCTATCCACTACTCCACTGTGCCTCTGATCTAGATATAGGTCTGCATTTTTTCTCGCCAGAATGCAATTTGCACATTCATAAATTTACCATTCTTCTATGCGTATTCTAATGCCATTGTTCTAATGGGAACTCTTCTTTGATACCTCGACCACGTTAATCTAAGCGTATTACTATATTGGTTAATAGGTCTCATTGTTTGACTCTTCAAAACGTTTGATGTAACAGTAGCTTTCTTTTCTTGCACTTCTCACCTCTGGAACTCTCTTCCTCTTTCTTGCTTCCCTGTCAGCTTCATTCTTCAAAAACTAAAATGCAAAGTCAATTGTGATCGTCTGTCTTCCTGCACCACATTTTTATTATCCTTCCTCCTTACTAAAGCCTACTCTTTCTCTTTCACTCGTAATAACATCACGCGCCTTCGTGTCATTATATCTTGCTAAGTGTGAAGTGATATATATATATATATATATATATATATATATATATATATATATATATATATATATATATATATATACATATAAGCTTAATAACATTATCATTTTAAGTTTGACGTTACTTTGAAATTTTTCATGCAACATATACAGACTAGCATTATTGTTTCGTAGGAGTATTGTTTAATATATTCAAACGTAATTGTCATCTTTGATAATGGCTTATGTAAGCCGAAAGCTTAGATTGGATTTAAACATGTATGAATTTCCTTTCGTCTTTCAATGATAATGTTATTAAGCTTATCAGACAATATGAAAGGAACTTACTTAAAATAAATAGACACAACTTGTCTATATTATTTAATGAAACAAGCATTAATATATATATATATATATATATATATATATATATATATATATATATATACCGTTTAGAATATGCTATATTTATGCGGGAATTGTACGCAAAATCTGACATACATTTATATATAACCAACATACACACATTTATATATACATATATATATATATATATGTGTGTGTGTGTATGTGCATGCGTGTATGTATGTATACATATATGCAATTTTTATATATATATATATATATATTATTTATATATTATATGTGCGCGGTATTTATTGGACAGAGCTCAATATCAGTTTCATCATTCCAACTATATATATATATATATATATATATATATATATATATTATTTGATAATTCGTATGGGCAATTCCAAAGAGGATATAAATCCAAAGAGAGCTCAGTATAAAAACAGAGCAAATGATAATGATGAAAGCAAACACTCTAGTAATCCATGGTAATATTTTATTTCGCAAGATCGATATCGATTAAACGATCTTGCGAAATAAATTATTACCATGGATTTCTAAAGTCTCCGCTTTCATCATTATATATATATGTGTGTGTCTCTGTGTGTTTGTGTGTATATGTGTGTGTATTAATGGATTTTTGATTCAACTTTATATCTTATGACTATAAACGTTATATTTCGTGGGTACACATGTTGAATAAATAGTGAAATTGATGTCTACTGGTCTTTTAGTAGATGAAATAAAATAGAATACAAGTTCGATTATGGCAGAGAGACAGAAAAGTAATGTTAAAGGATAAAATCAAATCGTTATAGTCAAATAACTACATTCCGATCGAGTTCACTTACAATCAACCCCGATAGTACCTTTATAATCATTATCAATTTCTGTTCAAGGACTAGGGGTAATTTTTTAAATTTTGTTGCCTGAGGCCTCATCAGGCGTGGTGGGATATATTACTTTTTGTCTCTGCTCCAATGTGCACCTGCGACTCATATATTAGAACAACATTTACTAGTATTTTGACCATTAATTTACGCAACAATTGGAAGGGCAGGATTAGGCGTCCCATAAAGGAAATACCGAAAATACTGAGAATTTAGTCCCTACTCCCTTAGCTGCCAGGTAGACCCACTTTAAATTGAACATTATGTCATAATCGTTCCAGTGAGCTCTTGGATTAATCCAAACCGCCTTTTTATGTGGGTTCATTATTATTATTATTATTATTATTATTATTATTATATTATTATTAATAATAATAATAATAATAATAATAATAATAATAATAATAATAATTCCTTTGATGGTTTCTGTTGTATACATATTTCTTTTCGGGCTCGAAACAAAGACCTAAGTTCCAAAATGGCTTCATGACATTTTTCACTTTCCAGTTTTGTCAAAAAACTAAGGACACACACATTTTACATACAGGGTGCGATGTATAATTTGTCACAGTTTTATATTTTTATTTCGCGCATGCGCAATATGATGTTTTTTTTCCTATTTCAATATGAGGTTGTACACTTGAGAATGTTATCGCCGTCTCCCATTTCTTTTTCTTCTTTCTTTCTTTCTTTTATTTCTTTTTCTCACCGAATCCAAACAGCCTCTCTGAAGTATCTATTCCGCTTTTCCTCGCCATCAAACCGTATAGTTCATATTTTATTAGGTATAGGCCTGAAGTAACGTACGGATCAACAACCTAAGGAACCAAAGAACATATAACATATATATATATATATATATATATATATATATATATATATATATATATATTGAAAGAAAGTTCTCTTTCTACAGTAACAAGAAAAGTTCTTTGCTTTTAAACAAAAATGCAACTCATATTTGGAACTTTCGTATTCTTTTTAAAAACAACTTTTCAGAAAATCAGGTTTGGTTTGGTTTGTTTTACGGCATACCAATCTCAATTAGTTATTTAATGCTGACACATTTTTTATTGTTGTAATATTTTTTTTTCAAAAATGTATAAATGGTAATTTATTTTCTAAAATGTATTACTGATAATATTTTTTTTCTAAAATGTATTACTGGTAATATTTTTTCTTCAAAGTTTTATTGCTTGTAATAATTTTTCACAAAGTATTTCTGGTATTAAAATCCATTTCTACACTTTCACAGAAACCTGAATCTGAGAACACCAGCAATTAAGAGGTGGTTCCATGCTCCTCAAAGCCTCCTGGTCAGAGGCCTTGCTGTTGGACGTAGTATATCGTCTTACCAAGGACTCGGATGTAGTTTATCGTCATACCCAGGACGCCAGAAACCAGGAAATACTAACGAGATACCGACTCACCAATTAACTGAATTTCTTTTATTTGCTCCTAGCAACACAGAGAGTCTGTTTATGTATGCATCTGAAACAGTTAAACTGCGTGTATTTCTCCAGGAAAGACTGTTTAAACAAATATACAGATGTTTTTTCAGTATATAGTTTATGCGTAAACACTACACAATTTGTGTGACTGATATTCAGGGAAAAGTATTTCATACTGTCTTGCATTTTCGATTTACCCCCTTTTTTGTAATTCATCGCGTTCAAATCTTAGATCTTTTTCTTAACAAGTTACAAACACAACTGCTGTCGTTTTTGTTTGGCTTACTATACATCTGAGCCGAACTCTAAACATCTCAAATTATCGGAAAGCTTTCTTTTTTCTTCCATTATTGCGCGCTACACAAATATATACAGACGAGGTTTTCTTCGCACGCACCAAGCTGCAGAATATCTATCTAAAAATGATAAAATGACACAACTTATCCTTTCTATCTATTTGCAGTGATACAAATGTTCTAAGTTATCGATTGATTTCTTTTGTAATCGTAAAGTATGCATTTGTATGGCATTTCTGTGGTCAGCATCAGAATCATTCTATTGACTTGTACTAATTGTAACTTTCGAAATTGTTTATTTAATGCATGAAGTATAATAGAATAGATACTCGTAAATGGTGGGCTTCGAACGAGAGGGTTAATCAATTGGTCATCTCTGTTCTCCAAGGCCCACGATAGGCATTAGCTTGCCTAAGATATTTTCATAAGCATTTCACCTCAAGCAATTTGGGAGTGTCACTAGTACGCAAGGTGTTACAGAGAAAAGCCTAGGGCATAGGGGAATAGAGAAAAAGATAAAAAGAAGATCAAGGCATCAGAAGATGTGGATTGACATTACATTTAAATTTTTGAAAATTATAATTATCAGGGAAGCAAACAAGAGGAAGGGAGTTCCACTGTCGGGAAGTGCCGGAGAAGAAGCTGTTGGGGTAGAAGAGGCGGTTACATTTAAATGTTTCGACAGTAAATGTGTGGAACCGAGATGCCAACCTAGTAGTAGGCCTGAATTCATGGAGTCGTGGGGAGCAGTGAAAATGGCTCGACAGAGCATATGCCATGAAAATATTTGTAGAAAATTCAGATTGAAGCCACTTTACGTCTGTGAAAGTGACTGGAGTTGAGATCCCCAGTTAGGACCAATCAGATTGCACATCCGTCTTTGGAATTTGTCGAGAACCTCGAAATGAACGGCGAGGGCATCAGACTATATATAGCAAGTGTGTTCCATGCATGGACAGTTGATAGATTTGTACTTGTGAAGGATGGACTCTAAAAAGAAAAAACCTTCTGGATCAACACAGAAAACCAGCTTTCCTTGCGGTAGATGCAGCTATTGATTCAGTGTAGTTGTTCCGCCTCACAGTTCATTGGAAAACGGGAGACTAAGACGCTGCGAGGCGATCTCATGAAGCTGAGCACCAACGATGCTGATATTAAATTAACGAACGGTAGGAAAAACTATAACATCAAGAGAGGAACACCAGAAATGAGTTAAACACAAAAGGAATTATATACAAAATATAAGTATAGCTAAAGACGCGAATTGGAGTTACAAAAAAATCAATTAAACACGAAAATCTCAGCACCTTGTAAGTATTTTGAAATCTTTGAAATAACGGAAAATGCCCTCGGAAACATGCAAATCAAGGAACAGGAGAAATTCGTAAGAAGCTAAGAAAAAGGTGTTAACCTTTTATGTAATATCAACCTTCCTTTATACCTCTGTATTTTGGACAATCTCCTCACAGTTAAAGAAGAGACTTAAGGTAGCAGATGTGGTTTAACAGAAGGATGCTGAGAATATCATAAACTGAACATGTTCGTAATGAATAAGTTCTAAGGAAAATGGAAACAAAACATACGTTAGTTAATTTTGATATTCAACCGCTTTAAAGTTGTTGGAGCCAAATAGCTTATATAAAATCACAACGTTTATAGACGTTCAAAGACTAGTAAAAAGATATTTTGATATTTTAGATTATATAATATTCACTAACACTTCATTAAGTAGTTATTGCTAAACTTTATCTTTCCTACATCTCATGATCTATTCTTCTTACCTATTACGTTCATACAGCAGCTTCATTCAGTAATGCTCTACCTTGAGTGGCTTTTTGTCCATGTTTTTGGTAAAGAATTAGTAAAAAAAAATAAAATGATGCCACGGCAGAATGCATTCTTGAATTTAGCAAGTGAAAAAAATAAATATAGATTTATTCGTTAAAAATGTACGCGTATATACCGAAGTTTGATTTGCCCAAAGAAAAAAAGTTAAATTGCATTTTGCTGTATAAAACTGCCAAAATAAGATAAAGGTAAATCAAGTGTTATGATTCTTTTCCGAACCGAATATAATATCTGAAAAATAAATTCAATTTCTACAAAACAGGCAATAAAAAAATATATGAAACCCTCAGAGATAAACAGCATATCTTTTAATATTCGAATACGAGCTAGCCTCTTATTTTACAATGCATAGATACACACCCACGTACGCACAAACACACAAAGGCACACCCAGAAAAACACACACACATATATATACATATATTTACATATATATATATATATATATATATATATATATATATATATATATATATATATATACACTCTATCTGAAAATAATTTACATATATACATAATATTGGTTACTTAGTTCAACACTCAGCGAACGGCAGCAGTCTGTTTCAAGCTTAAACGCAATCTTCAGGCCTTGTGTTTTATGTTTTAGATTGACTATTTATATATACTGGTCAATGGTGATATTCAACAAAAGCACAGTATAAATCAGCTACAGATGAACCGAGAACATGAAACAAATAATAAAAAGCACAAGAGAAAAACAACCAACAAACCACCCGCAAAAACCTAACACATGTATTACTACAGAGCAAAATAACGAACGTCCCTTAAACGGCAATTACTTGCAAAAAAAATTTAATACACCAAGCCACTGAAAAATCAGCAGATCACGAAGAAAAAATGTACAGAGGTGTAACTGAAGGACCCTGGAAACAAAGAAACTCCGCAGAAAATTTAAAGTTAAGCAAAATTTGCATTTAAGAAAAACATTTCGTTTTCTCTTTTCCGGGAGTATATTTATTTTCTTTGCCACACGGAGACGCAAAACGATAGTCGTATAACCCAGTTCTCCCGTCGAGAAAGCGTTTAACCTTAATTTTAACAAAGACATATTTTTCTATTTTATTTCTGTTGGTAATTACTCTAGATAATAGATTTTATAATAAAAGGATACAAAATGCGTTGATATTAAAACTCTGCAAAACTTTTAAACCTCACAATGCTTATATTTAATTAAGAAAATAATTCTGACAAATGATGCCTTATTAAGCAAATGAAATTAGCAATTTTATTTTATTTTTTAGTTAAGAGTGCCTTTGCTATGTTGAGGCGTGTTTGTTATTAAAAACGAATAAATGACGACAAAACAGATATATCTATTAGGTTGGTGCAAAAATAATGACGTAATAATGTCGTTTTTTGACGTTAAAAAATACGTCAAAAAACGACATTATTACGTCATTATTTTTAAACCAACCTACTACATTATATTAAAAAAAAAAACTAAACCATGGAGTCCACAGTCTCAGTTCAGTTTAGGGCAAAATACGATGATATTTCAAATATATATATTGAATGTTTTACATTTTAAAAATATATAATAATTTCTAATTATATTTCGTGCACTATGTAGATATAATCATCCCCCAAGAAAGAAAGAAAAAACGTATATTTCCATGTCATGTCGAGGGGAAGCTATGTGAAAGTTGATAACATAACATAAAAAAGAGTGATGCCAAAATAACATAAAAAAAACGCTTTCGCCGCAAATTCTAGTCGTTTATCGAAATTGCCGAAGAAATAATGAATCCACCTTTTGCTACAGATTATTGGTTTTGTCTCATATAGCTAGAGGGAGAAAGAGATATAGTCAAAATAAACATTCTTCTATAAAATGGTCATTAAACTATTTAGAAAATTTTAAATAAGATAAAATTCACTTTATTTGAATTAATATTACGAGATTTCGAACTGACTTTTCGTTTTTGACTGGAATGATTCAAAACAAATTTTGACAGTGATCATATCCAATCATTATAAGGCTAATGTCTATGAACGGAAGATAGTTAAAGAGCCCATATATATTTGAACTACATCATCGAAAAGAAAATGCCCAAAATATGCCGTATTTTCCGGCTTTTTCTAAAAAAGAACGTCATTCTCATGCAACACATTCATCATACACCCCTCACATAC
>OZ010573.1:127953717-128058717 GCA_963932145.1 Acanthosepion lycidas
TTAATGTTAATGGGGATATACAATAATGACGATTATATAAAGACTGGTAATCTGTAGGAACCTATACTGCTTACTTTCTTTTCAATCTGAAGATGGAAACAAATCACTTTATAGTATAAGTAAGAATTCAATAATTTGATAATTTAATACAAAACATTTATTCATTAAGATATTTCCAGATTTAAATTCTGTTCGCATCATATTTCTCTTCAGAAGTATGATGCTTTTTGACACAAGTGTCATCAGATGTGTTATGGTTTTATAGCCACATTCGAACTGATCCAATGTATAACTTATCAAATTTATGACTAGAAGATTTGCCACATTCTTAACTTCAAAACTATTTGTTGAGCAGAGAAAACCCTCTTTCAGCTTCCGCAGAACTTACGGCAATGGTATTAATTATATTTTTAGCTATTATATATCGGCTATTAATATATAAGATTTTTTTTGGATAATCCAACAAACGGTTCACGCGAACCGGTAGAATGCCACCACTGGGTATAAATTACAAAAGTTATACATATATATATATATATATATATATATATATATATATATATATATATATATACTTTTAGTTGCGTTGATGTGAGTTTGTGACCTGGGTTTCACTCTCTTTGCGATCGTCCGACAAATTGATTAATTTTGAAATTTTGGATTTATTTATCGTTGCGGGAGAAAAATTTGCCGTCGGAACCCGACTTATACTTATGCAGACGCACAGACACACACGTTCACGCATTGCAGCTTACACAAACATAAACATATATGAACAGTATGGGACTAGGCATATATGCGCATCCATGCGTCGTTGCGTGCATACGTACGCAATTGGTCCGTTGTATTCAATGTTTGAATTGTGTAGCGTATTTTCTTCACAAATGGCGCCGTCAACTTATAGAATATAATTTTTTTTCTCACACAAATATACTTATGCAGTTGCGTTCACACACCTCCTATCTGTCAGTTTCTTGGGGGGCTTGGGGGGTTGGGGGGGCTTCTTTTGCATTACATAAGATGGGGTCTGTGTTTGACTACAATAGTTAAATCTGTTTTTGTTTTTTAACTTTTAATGCTGCTTTGTTGTTTTTAATACTGGTTATTTGATTGTTTTGGGTGATTGCGCTAATGTAAATGGTAAAAATTCTAATTTATAATACTTATATTGGTATGCGGTGGTATTAATAGGAATTCGATAATGGTTGGAATATTGAGATAAATGAGGATAAATAGTAAGAAAGATATAATAATTATAATATTAAATAAATTAATAGTAAGATTGAAATAATAATTACAATATTTATTATTATTAGGGTCAATGACGGTGGTGAACTGTAATTACAATGATGACAGATGTGTTTTGTTAACATGCATAAACTTTATTAGATATAGGCTTTCGAATTTCATTTTATCTTTTTGGTCATGTGATGGCAGCAAGTAGCGTTGTAAGAAATTTTTCGTGTGTCTATTTTTGGAAATGAGCACTCATCATTTGTTTAGTAGTGGAAGGGAGATTAAGGCTATTTTATCTGCTTGGCAAAGTTTACTATTTTTCTTTTTTTCTTTTTTGCAAATTCAAATGTTATTTTTATGCTTTTCGTTTTGTTAGTGGGTTGCATATGTGCTTCGATAGAGTTGTATTGGTTGCATATTTTCTTTTTTTAAATGTTGTTTTGTGTAAATAGCTTATCTTTTACTCCTATTTATTTTTCAGTTTTCTTTTGGATCTAACTGAAGATTCATATATTGCGTTACTTTGTAGACAGTTACCGTTTAGCAGGTATTCGTACTTTATTCTGCATTTATAGAAGTGGACTATTATTTGGGATGTACTGTCGACATTTCTATTATTTTTATTATTTGGGAAAAGGTTTTAGTGAAGATATAATTCTTTGAGTTATTTCTTCTGAATCATTTCTGAATTTAGTTTTACTTTTGGAATTGCTTCTCAATGAATATACTGTATGCTCTATTTCAGGTAGATTGTTGACTTATAAGATTTAAATGAAATTTTTGTTGAGAAACTTGTGCCTTTAATATATTTCATACCCGCATTTTGCTTCATTGATTTTTCTTTTTTCATTTTTTTTTTTTTTTTTTTTTGGCGAATTGTCAGATAATCTACAGTTGATGGATTTTCCTTGATCATGATTTTTGGATAATTAGAGGAAATGTCGAATTAAAGTCTGTTGTTTGGTTTTCTGAACGGTTTTGCGGACTTTTAAAGTTCCATATAAGAAGATTATTCCTTTTTAGTCTGTTTTAATGCCGATTTCGAAACCTATTTTTTTATCATTTTCTTTTATTATTGTTATGAATCTACCGGAGTTGACTTCTCCTCAATTCTCCAAATAAATACTTGGCGATTTTTTTCTCGATCTCTTTTTCGCTTGGCATTTCAGCGAACACATTTAAATGATGTGATCTCTCGTAGACATTGACGTTTTTCCCAACTTGCGGGAAAACGCCATGAAACAACCATAGACGTACGTAAGAACATTCACCAAAATAAAAACTCTTTACGTTCACACACAAACACAAATGTTAATGTCTATGTCCATTGTAAACTTTGTTGTTTAATACATATACTTGTTTGTGTATATATACACTGCGTGCCAAATTATTATCGAGATAACTTTTTTTCTAATATTTCAAAAACCGTGCAATCAATTCAATTTTTCACACAAATTTGGCAACCCTGACCTGCGCAATCACTGAAATTTTCGTACTGATCTGCGTAATGTAAACAAACTAGCGCCATATTTGTTATCAGCACGGTGATTTGAGCGTTTCCAATTATTAGAAAAGTGTAAGAATTTAGTGAAAAGATGGGCCGTAAAAGCTGTTTAAGTGACGCTGAAAAGAAAACTATCACCTCAGAACTCTCAAATCTACCCTATAAACTTCTAAAATGGTAGGGAGGTGTCATCAAACAGTGAAAAAGTTCACCGCCGAACCTACACAAGTACGCAAAAGGGCAGATAAAGGCAAGTCGAGGGTTATTTCACGTCGTCTCATGTCACGACTTAAGCGAGAGGCCACGAATAACCCTGGACTTACCAGTCAAGAGATTTTGAATCACATTGGGGATCCTACTGTGTCTAAAAGTACTCGGTGTTGGTATCTGAGGGAAATAGCAACAACTGTCAAACCTGTATCGAAGCCTCCGTTGACGAGAAATCACATTCAAAATTGATTGAAATGGGCCGAGGACAATATGAAGATTGACTTCTCTAAAGTTTTGTTCACAGACGAAACTCGAGCAACACTTGATGGGCCACATAGATGGTGCAAAGGCTGGGTAATGAACGGACAGAATCGCCATCATCGTTTGAGACGCCAATAAGGCAGTGAGGCATAATGATCTGGGGTCGTATCATTGGAAAAACATTAGTGGGCCCATGGAGAGTACCAGATGGCGTCAAAATGACTGCTGATGCATACATAGCATTTATGAAGGAGCATCTTGAACCGTGGATGAAAAGGTAAAGAGTTGCCTTCCGAGGTGCCATTCTTTTTATGCAAGATAATGCTCCCTCACATGCTGCTCACAAGACTACTGAATATTTGAAAGTTAGGCTTCGATGAACCTCGAAAAATGAAGTGGCGAGCAAATTCTCCAGATTTGAACCTAATCGAAAACCTTTGGAGCATCATGAAGCAAAGACTGTACGCCAACAGACGACAATTCAGGAGCAGCGCTGAGTTGTGGGAAGCATATCTCGCGGCATTACATCAGATGACATCCTACAATTAACAAATTCTATAGATCGTCGACTTCTTCAAGTAATTTCAAAATAGGGAAAGCACATTCCCTATTAATTTGTTTAAAACTGTGCCTTTGTTTGTATCTGTTATTATTTGTTTGAGTATCTTAGTTATTAGCTTCTTTTGATCATAAACATTCACGTGCAACATTAATAAACGTTTCGTTTGCTCAATTCTGGTAATTTTACTAAACCTTTCTAATAATTTGGTACGCTCAAATCACCGTGCTGATAACAAATATGACGCCAGTTTGTTTACATTGCGCCGATCAGTACAAAAATCTCTGTGATTGCGTAGGTCAGTGTTGCCAACATTGTGTGAAAGTTTTGTGTGAATTGATTGGAGGGTTTTTGAAATATTAGAAAAAAAGTTATCTCAATAATAATTTGGCACGCAGTATATATATATATATATATATATATATATATATATATATATATATATATATATATATATATATATCGGTCTTATTTGTTTTCTTTACATCTTCGGTTGGACTGAACTAGAGTCCACCATATTCCTGTAGTAGACCTTTTAATTCTATCAGGAGTTGCACATCTGTTCCTAATTTAACAACATGTAAACACACGGTCCTCTACAAACCCACCATGTCTTTTTGTTAGTAATACTAACTATTATATATGCAATATATATGTATACTATTGTGCTAAATAACTCATCATAGATTTCCATGGTTACATCAAATTCTTCTCTGTTCACTTTTCAACCCATCTTGCTTCATTAAGGAATAAAACGATCTCCGAGAGTGTTTCCTAATTTTTCGTGGATCAGTTGTTATTTTTGTGCATTTATTTTCTATGAGGAGGGCCTTATCTAATACAGAAGAGGTGATGGATGGATAAAAGTAATAATACAAAATTGTGCTAATACACAGCTATGCATGTCTTTTTGTTAAAATACCTCCAGTCTATTGCTGATCATGTGTTTTTCTATCGATAAAAATGTAAAGCCGTTCTTATTTCAGAATCTTTTTTGTTTAATTTCGCCCACTCAAGGCAGGAAAAACACTAAGACGTAATGACTTACTGAGTGTGAAAGCATATAAGAAAAAGAAAGAAATATCATCACAGAACAATAAAAGAACAGGAATTGAAATGAAATGAAAAGAAAGAACAATTGGCACTGAATTTAAGTTTTTGAAGACCAAAGTTGACGAGAAAGCAAAAAGTCGAAAGTGATTTCCACAAATGAAAAATGCGAAAGTATAAGCTATTAGCTTCGAATGTACAGTTAGATCTAGCCATTGTCCAATTGTTAGATTAAGATTTGAACCACTGTATCTAAGAAATGATTAAAGATATCTTACTGGAATTCTCCGCGGTTATTATAAAACTATAGGGCTCTACTTTAAACAATAAGAATGTATTTAGCTTTCAGTTGAAATGATTCTTCTTCCAGTTCTGACCTCCTGATCCAGTTTTCCTTTCTACTGTTCCCTCTTTTGTAAAATTAATTCACAGTTCTCTTGATGGTTCTTGAATGGATCTGAAGATGGAAACAAGAGTATGAATGTTGGTACCATTACTGGAGGTCTGAATGATCTTTTTCATTTCATATTAACAGAGGGGCTGACACAAAACGATTTTAACCTGTTCTATTTTTAGCTGAATAACTCAAAGGGATTTTCTGTTATTCTTACGACAAATGCTCAGCCGCCATTGCCAATAGGAACCACTTCTTTCACCTATTTCGTAGCGACATGTCGGACTGCAATAGACGTCTCTGCCTCCGCTCGTAACGAGTGTAAGCGTGTCCTCAACGATGCTAAGTCACTGTTTGCTGCTCGGATGAAGGAGCGTATTGCATCTCGCAAATTTGGCTGCAAAGATTATTGGCGTCTCTGCAAGAGCGTACTGAACAATTGCAAACTCTCTATACCTCTTTTGTTCAACCAGTTCGAAGTCCTGACCTCCTCTGCCGACAAGGCTGAATGCTTTGCTCTGAAATTTTCATTCAACTCAACGCTCGACTCCAATCGGTTGTGAACTGGGACAGGAATTTGCTTGTTAACTTTAATGCCTCAAAAACAAAACTGCTCTCTAATTATCACCACAGAGATTCTTCCCTGCCCTCCATTAGAATGTTTGACGCTCAACTTCTCGATAGCACCTCTCTGCGGCTGCTCGGTCTCACGTTGACTGCTGACCTGAGATGGAACAAATACATTGAGTCAATTGCTTAGTCCACCGCAAGGAAAGTTGGCTCCCTGTGCCGCGCCAGCAAATTTTTCTCCCCGGAATCGATCCTTCAGATCTACAAATCAACAATTCGCCCTTGCATGGAGTATTGCTGCCATATATAGTCTGGAGCCCCTTCTGTTTGCCTCGGGGTTGTTGATAAGATCCAGAAGCGGATATGCAATATAATTAGCCCTGTTCTGGCATCTTGTCTACAGTCGCTCTCCCACAGACGCGCCGTCGCCTCTCTTTTTTACAAATACTTTCGTGGTAATTGCTCCGAGGAGCTGCATTCGCTGGTTCCCAGACTTAATGAATTCAAGCGCCTTACGAGGCTGGCATCCCGCTCTTACCCTTTCACTGTCGAAACTATTAAATGTAGCCATCTCTTCCCATTCTAATAGCTTCATATCTCGCACCTCTCGCCTGTGGAACTCCCTTTTCTATTCCAGTTTCCCTGAGAGCTATAATCTCTAACTATTCAAATGTAATGCCATTCGACATCTCCAGTTGCCTTGATCTATCCACTATCCTTCTCCTCATCCTTTCCTCTATCACTCCTATCTGATCTTGCGCCAAATCTTCTGTAACCCCTTGCGTCCTAGTGGCTTCTCGCCTTGCTTGGGGTGAAACGCTTGAACAAAAATATTGTCAAGATGGCTAAACGTCTTATCTGAAAACTTGGATCAAAAAAACTCAAATTATTTGTTTGTTTTTTTGTTTTTGTTTTCGTTTTTTTTTTTTGTTTTTTTATGCGATGGATAATTTTCCAATGCTGCTATACGAATTTTGTTGTCACACCCGGTATATATTGTTTCATTCAAAAACGACTGACAAGGTTCTGCGGTTATGTTTTTTTTTGTTTTTGTTTTTATTTAATATTTCTTGTGTTATCATAATTGTAAATCTTATAAGAACACAAGAAAAATTTAATAAAAAACTTAACCGCCAAATTTTGTTTTACATGAAGTTAACACCTCTTCAACATGAACTCGAACTTAAACTGACATTCATTTCAAACTTTTGTCTGTTAATAACCACCACTTTCTACATTCTTTGAAAACAACCGAGAATCGAAAGTACTCAAAACATAACTTCACCTTACATAATTTCATTTACAAGTTTCCACCTGAAATCAAATTGATTATATAACAACAGTGGAAACTCGCCAAAAATCTCAACAGACTTTCCCTGTCTGTGTATACTAATGGTAAATACAGCCGTTTCATTATAAGAAAATATTCGAGATTAATTACACGAGTAGCTGATACTACTCAATGGATGATTTTCTTAATTTTCTTGTCCACTAATCTAGGATCTAGGTAAACTGAATCTTATATCTCAATATTGTGTTTGTTTCTTCGGACAGAGCACAAGTCGACTGTTTCTTTGTCTCCAGGCAGAGCGCAACTGAAAAAATATTAAGAGATACCCCATCCCGTGGAACAGTTGCCCGCGGATGTACCTCCTTTATTCACTACAGTAGGGTGATCGGTAGTAATACCAACGCCAGCGAACCAACGTCTGCAGGGGGTTGTGCTATTTTGCGACCTGATCTGAGTGTATGCGCTCGGGCTCCCCACACTAAACTAACCTTGTGTCACATCTCTAACAATCTAATGCTAATAGAATAATCGCTTCCTTATAACGAAAAGTTCGGAATTTATTGACCGAGTTAATAAAATTCATCTTTTAAAACATTTCAGTGCCGTATTTATTATTGATCTTTTCAGTCGCGATGGGGGCTTCCTTTCTAATCTTTTATGCTTACGGTCACATCAGTTTGAAACACCGATTGACGTACTATCACCGAAAATATAGATGAGTAAAAACTTGGGAATATCAGGTGCTTTAAACTTGGATGTGCGGGTGATGTAATGGATAATTGCTCGTAATTTTTAATGGGAGAGCCGAGGCCCAATTCCCATTGGGTTGGTTATATTCACTTACAGATAAATACACTTGTGAAAGGCATGGATCCACTTCCCCCTTCCCACCGCTACCACCAAAAGCTATGGTTTAATTAGTAAAAATTGTATCACTAAACCATTATTATCTACAGAAATTTCTGGCTTAAAATATCCTACAAAGAGTCAATAAGCCGTAAAAAACGAACCAATCGATCAATAATTTCACTTTTAACTAGTGTGGAATCTCATCATATTGATTATATTATTTTCTCCTTTAGTTAGATATGCGATGCATTTTCATTGTTTCTGATGTTCAAATCGCTCAAGGAATATGTTTTGTTTTTTCGTTTTTGTTTTTGTTTTTTGTTTTTTGTTTGTTTGGGGTTTTTTCTCTATTTTTTTTTTTTTTTTTTTTTTTTTGCTATTTGCTACAATACTTTGTTAGTAATTTTGTAAGCGGAATCCACGAAGTTTGAATAAGCGTAGTCCTCGCCACAGGCTTTATTCGCTTGAAGCCATTTTTAATCTTTGATCTGCGAAAGCGATTGTATACAGCGGAATGTTTATTTCTGATCGAATATGGCGCCATGCTATTTAAGAAAATGTCTTGTTTTTATAAATTAATATTTTGGTGTTGTAGCAATTTGCGGTATTGGACAGAAGTCTCACAAGCTCAGCCCATCCTATGTTTAATTTCCTTATCTAAAATTTGTTATAATTGAACCATACACAAAGGTACTTGAAGTCTTTAGTATTTACTAATTCTACATAATGAATTATTATGATGGATTCATAAGAGGAGCCATCATTGCTTTCCTTCCATTTCCAGATCAAGTTTTCTGTTTTGGAAATGTATATAAGAGTGTTTACGCCTTTAATTTTATCCTTACTTTCAGAAGAGTTCCATATTTATGGAAAGATTTTTGGAGAGGGTGTCAAATATTTATGTATGTACACAAACATTTCTTTTTGCCATATACTTATTCTAGCCAAGTGCCAGAAAGACTAGAGTCATGGAATCCTGGCACGTATTCAAAACTCCTTTTCCTCGCCTGTCTGAATATAGCAATTTAAACAGAAAACCGCTTTAATGACTACAGTAGCGTCACTCATACCACACGTGTACACAACAACGTGAGTTTAAGTATATCCATCTGTGTATATGTAATATTTAATTTAATATTTTCAACCTGGTAGAACGTGAACTAAATTATATCTTTAACATCATTCAAGGCTCGAAATGAAAACACCATTGTTAATATTGTGGTATATCAAAAGTATTTTCGTTTTTATTCATTTCTTTATTTATCGGAAACTTCTCAAAAGGTCCTGTGTCTATTTACATTATTCGGACTGTTGTCTCCATATTTATTGCCATTTTCACGACGTTTGTGTCGTTGTACGCTCCGGCCTTCTTCTGGTGAATTTCGAATTGAACCCTTTATTTCGTTCACCGGGGTAGATTGTTCTAGTTCCGCGTGCCATGCCTCTTCCGGATGTCTCAGTTATTTCTCTTTAACTCAACTCTCCAAGTTTCTGTTCAGGTATTGAACTCACGACTCTTTAGGTCAACAACTGGATCCAACCAACGATTTTATCCACTGGGCCATGTGCCCTGCATCTTTCTAAGTTTATTTAATGGATTTAATATGGTAGGTTTTCAATGATCCTTGCTCTTCTGAGAATGTTCCATTACTGAGAGGATGGTTCGCGTTTTAAAACATAAAAATCGATAAGTAATAGTTACCTTTTTTTTGTTTTTTTTTTTTTGTTTTTTGTTTTTTTGGTGGGGGAGGGATTCACATCAAAAGACATTTCACTACCCTTAAAATTGAGTAGCACCGCCAAATATGTTTAATTTCTTTTCACTTCCCGAATTCTGTGAATGCTCATTGGCATTGAGGCCCCGAAATCTTCGGAATTATTAGAATCTCAATACTCTGTCGGATATTATACCATTTGAAACGAAATATACAGCTGAAAAGTTTTTTTTTTTAAAGAAACGTCACTCACGATAGATTCGAGGATAGCTTTACACAGATTACTTTTCTGTATTATCTTTAAATTGGTATGAATTATTGGGGATTATGAGGGAGTTTTTTTTTTTCTTCATCGTTTTCTTTTGAATTTATACGTCATTCTTTTCCTATACTGGCTGCAAAACACAGTCTACAATTTAACCCATAGCATCAGAAGAAGTTAAAGTGAACACTGCAGGCCAGACTACCATTTTAACTCGGCTTGCAGATTCTATCTTCTGCATCCATAGTCATTACACTAGTACAAATACTGACAAAGCTAATCGCCCAGACATCGTTATTAGAGACCGAAAAAAAATTGCCTCCTTATTGACATGGCAGTCCCCGTAGACTGAAATGTATCTTTGAAGATCTTCAAAACGCCATCAAAATACAAGGACCTTGAAATTGAAATCTCAAAAATGTTGCACATGAGAACATCAACAATCTCTGTTATAGTTGGAGCCCTCGGGCTGATTGAAAAAGATTAGTCTCGTTGAAGGGATTCTTGGTAGCCCATGCTTTAAAGAAATATATTTAAAGAAATATTGTTCTCACGAGTACAGCCCACACCTTACGAAGGGCTTTATCTATGCAAAATATATGTTTTTTTTAATTTTTCAATGGAAAATATCATGATGCCATTTCTGACATTAGGTCTCTGGTCGGGACCCGGAAAGAAATGAGTACACACCAGAAATCAAAAGAAGAAATATTAATGATAATAATAATAATAATAATAATAATAAAATAATATAAAAAAAAATAGTTTTTGCATGCTTTTAAGACATTGTGATTCCAGGGAAGCGCTTTATGTATGTAAAAGGTGGAGGAAATTTCTATATTGTTAGTTTCTTTTTGGTATTTAAGAAATATGCAGATTGAAATGTCATTGCTGACCTTAGATTTCTGGCAAAGAGCCGGGAGGTAATGATCAAATTAAATAATGATACCAGCAACAAAAATAACAGTGAGTAATAAAACTCCATAAATGTGAACACGAAATATGTTCCGGTTTCTTCTTCCTATTTTTATATGCCAGGTTCTTTCAGAATGTAAGCGACCATGTCTCACAATAACTTATCTTTTGCTGGTTCATTTAATTTTGTACCCTTTATCATCCATCTTTGTACCTGTCCTGCCATCGATTCACAATCATGTTAAGTAGGTTACTCGCGGCTTTACCTTGTTTTATCGCCTTCAGTTTATCCTGATAGTGTTCAATTTTCCAGAGCCTCTTTCCTCATTAACTGTCCAAAAAAATCAAATCTCTCTTTTTCATTGTAAATATAAGTGTTCTTTTTAATGTTTTGAATTCTTTTGCTATATGCCATGTCCCTTTAGGACGTGGGCGCTCATGGCACTTCACAATTCCCTATCCTTTAGTAAAGTTTGCCTTATGATATCTATCGTAATTCCTGTTCTACCAAACATTTACACAAGCTAATCAAGTAGGTTATGCGATGCATTCTTCTGAAACTTCAACGTGTCATGCTAGCGTTAAATTTTCTCAGCTCTCTTTATGTGCCATAAATATATCAACTCTAGTTTCTGATTCTGAGGATAAGTATCTTTTTTATTTATATTTTCTCTTAAACTTCATCATTGCCCGCTTGTTCAGCCCATGTGTAGAACCACGTTTATGTTGTCTCTTTTACGTCTGTGAGATTATCACTGCTATATAGGAGGATAGCAGATACTACATAACAGTTCAGTAAACTTTTCTTTATTCCCAGGGACAGTTTCCCATTACTTCGTGCTGTCTTAGGTTTTGGAATTTCGAATGTTGAATTCGAAGGTATTTAAATACTTGTACTTGCTTGATTTTGGTGCTTCCAATTTATAATTCGCATGTTCGTTTGTTACTTTTTTTTCACAGCAATACATTCTGTCTTCTATGTCGACTTCTTTCTTATCGCTTTCCTTTACTAACTTCTGGTAGAGTTCCTGCAATTTCTTTTCTGTATCTGTTATCAACACTGTGTCTTCTGCATATCTAATTTTGTTAGGATTGTGTCCATCAATAATTGTTTTAGTCATTTACCGGAATCAAGGCGATATTGCCGCTTAGACGTAAGGGGGTTACTAAGACAGAAAGAGAATGAAAAGATTTTAGTGATGAAATAGGATAATAAAAGAACAGGTTAAGGAAGACGGAAAATTTACTTTCAGAAGATTGCAAGCAGCAGGGGTGCAATAAGCTAGGAGAGAATTCCATCAGCAAGAAGTGCGAGAAAAAGAAATAATTATAATAGAAAATACGGTTGCATCTAGCTAGTTCAACAGTAAAACGGTGAGACATAGTTGCTAATCTAGTAGTACGCTTAAATTCATACAGTCTTGGGACCAATAAGGAAAGCTCATCAGAACAATTAAACCATTATTATCTAAAAATATTTTCTGGCTTAAAATATCACAGAAAGAGTTAATAAGCCATAAAAAAACGAACCAATCGATCAATAATCTCCCTTTTAAATAATGTGGAATCTCAGCACCTTGATTATGTCATTCTGTCTAAGCCTTCTGTAGCCTCCCTCTTTCTTTGTAGAAAAGACAGGGGGAAGACAAATTAACCGAAGTAGAGATGGACTGCCATATTGTACGTTTTCATGTGCTATGAATATTGAAAGAAGGGTTTCTAATGCGTACTCTAGGTAGATAAGCTTTCCTCAATTAGAAAATGCTGTAACATTATATTATGATAACATTTCCTTAGCTACTATTTTAAAGGCAATTAACCCAACTTAATAAATATAGTCTCTTCGCATTAAAAAATAGGTATTATATATTTTTTGTGTTCGAATACTTTCTAAAAAATTTCTCTAAATTTTAATAACTACAAAAAAGTCTTGCTTGCGAGAAATACACTTCTTTGCTGTTTTTCTCTGTTCCAGTGCGTCACACTGACTATTAATCTAATGCATTTTCTCTTTAGCGTAAGTTTTCATTCGATCTATTCTTTCTTCTCCCATATCATTTTTATACTTACTGAAGTCTGAAGTATACATTGGCCTTTGGCAACAATACAAACACGATACTGGTTATTTCTGGAACTTAAACTCATTAAACGGCTGAATAGACATTATCTGTTTGTTCCATTTAATAGAACATATTACATACATACATATATAGAGATAGATTCTGTTTCGGAAAAAATAAACATAGAAGATAAAGCTTTTAATGCTAGCAATCTTTGTAATTAAGGTTCTTAGAATCAGCCACTAATAAAACTATATATTTAAGTTTTCTTCCCAACTAGAGATTTGGCAGTTATATTATCGGTTCGCCATGGAGGAGTTTAATAGTAAAATTCCATCAATGATCTGACAAAAGAGCACATACTATATTTGCGAGTTGAAGATTTCTTTCTCTCCGTTTACATATATATATATATATATATATATATATATATATATATATATATATATATATATCGATAACAAAGATGATGTGGAGCCAGAAATTCTGTCATTTAATGAATGTCTGAAAGAAATGACATTTAAGACAAGCGGTCTATGCATTAAGTTCTCAATATCAGAAATAAAACATTATCGAATGAATAAACTATTTCCATATGGATCAGTATTTCTCCCTTGAACCACTCCGTTCTATCGAGAATCAAAGGGCCATTTCAACAAGCTGAAGCTATGATCAAAGGCCAGTATCTACACACTCTATAAAGGCTGTTATATGCACATAAATTGATCTACAAATATGCACATTGCATTATATATATATATATATATATATATATATATATATATACACACACACAAGTATATGATTGGTGTATACGGAATAAATTTCAATAACCAACAATTACTATTCTTAAAAGAGTGCTCAATACAGAGTAGTGCAGATATAATTATTTATTTTAAAATTATGACATAAATATGTTATAAAATCACTACAAAAATGAAGTTAAATTTAACATCATCACTTGATAAGACACCGGAGGTGTTGAAACAAAATGGCTATTTTTGTAGTGATTTTATAACATATTTATGTTATAATTTCTAAATAAATAATTATATATATATATATATATATATATATATATATATATATAAGTTAAATTAACATTACTTTGTCCATTCGGTATAGATAAATTACTGCTGTATGAGGAGCGATTCTCACTAGACGCCCTATTAACGAAGCCTTGTGCCTGACTAATTATAATAAATAATTAACTTATTCTAACGTATGAACACGGTAACAGGGAACACTGAGAATCGAACCCGTAAAAAACGGCTCTTGGGGAACAGCTTATATTAATAGATGACAGAACGTTTAGTGAGGAGTGGTAAACAATATTATAAGAGATGCTACTGATAGAGGTTGTGGAGAGCCATCAAGGGAAGCGACATATACAAGTTTTCATCCTTTGTAAGATATCATTAACCCTTCAAAAACATATTAGGATATTTCGTGATTTTGGGAAGTGAACCAAGACACCTAACCATCCATAATAAACCTTCACAAGCCTCTTGTTACGTATATTTATGTATATCTGTCCTCTGGTATTGGATTGATCATAACTAAAGTCAGAAAATATCTCAAAGTCGGGATCATGGATGTTGATTTTCTTGCTATTTACGAGAGAATTCTGAATGCTTATCGATCCGAAGAATGACATCAGAATTGGTATATCGGTCAGGCTGACAATTTTTCAACGCCCTCTCTTGATACTACGCGCTCTCTGTAAAGATAGTTGCTACTACACAATCTGTTTATTCCTTTTGGTTACCTACATTTGTCCTTGTACCCGATTTAAAGTAAATCAGTAAATATCTCCTAAACTTTGATTAGTCCGACCATAGCATTTATGCACCTAGCAAAAATCATAACGCCCTGCGACATCCTTTATACACTGTCCCAAATTAAAGTTTTTATTTTTTATTTACTAAGTAAAGTTTCATTTGTTCAACTCTAGATGCCCAAAAGCTAAAAAAAAGTATTAAGCAACAAGAAAATTTCGTTAAAACAAAGAAAAGAATGGCTGAAATGCTATGTAATATCAAGCATCCTATATAGCAGTGAACGTCGTACAATTTCCTCACAGATGAAGAGAAGGCTCCAGGCAATATAGATTTGCATCTAAAGGATTCTAGAATACTTATGTAATAGACTGTGGCCTCTTGGTGTTGACCAAAATGCCAACTCATATTCACCCGCTCTATCTTTGATATTGATCACTCTCGTCGATAAATATCGCATATCTTAAAATTATATTTCATAATATATATATATATATATATATATATATATATATATATATTCGTGTGTGTAAATATATATATATATATATATATATATATATTTGTGTGTGTAAATATAAAAGTGTAAAGGGAAGTCAACTCCAAGCGGTAACAGTCTGTTTCATGCTTCAAATCAATCAGGCCTGAAGATTGCGTTGAAGCATGAAACAGAATTCGTTTTGACCTCAGCGTCCACGTTCATATTTTCATAAACTCTGTCTCTGATATTGATCACTTTTACCAATATACAAGCAAGGATTATTAAAAGAATTTGCATTGTTTGTCTGTTGAAGTTTTGATTATATTTTTCCAAATTTCAGATGTGTTGAGTATTGTTCTCGATGTTGTGGATAAACTGTCCGAAGTTGGTATTTTTTTTTTTTTGTTTTGTTTTTCGACTTTCGTAGTTATTATCAAGAATAGATGTGGCGTCTATGTGGTCAGACTTTCTTTGTCAGCAGCCTGGCATTCTTTGGAATCTGGCCATTTGAAATGCTTTAGCGTGACGTGATGTGTAACGGCTATTGGGAACGGGTATCTAGTATTTTACAAGAGAATGAAAATATCAGATGATAATGACACAGAATATTAAAAATTTACCCAAAATCCATCTATTTTACATAAGGTACAAATAAAAATGTCGATTATTACTTAAAACACCTTGATTTTGTTAATTAATCGAAGTTGACATTAATTTACTAAACGTAGCCTTCGTTTATCTCAAGATGAGTGTAGTTGGGATCGAACTTAATACATTGTCGTAATGGTCGCCAGGCTAACTCAGGCAATTAATCAAAATAGGCACCGCCGGTTTCGGAATGAAATTCTACACTACTCTTATCCTTCGAGTTTAATGTATTCTTGGAAGAACATTTTACTTTGGAAAGTTTTGGCAATTACGAAAGCGGACCTTGACGGTATTAAAATATTTTAGATTCTCCATGCATATGAAGTATCAATTCCGTAAGTATTAAGTTAAATATTATTCACTCAGATTATTAATTTATATTATACTAATTTCAACGCACTTTTTGCTAATGGAATGCGAGACTAAAAATTCATTTTATTCCTATATTCTCTCAACTTTATAGTATTAGAAAGAAGTGAAAATAAAACATTTGTAATAGAAATGCTTCTTTCAGTTGCTAAAAACGTTTAAATATAAAAATCATTAAAACTGAATTTTTTCTACTCAAACCTTTTGCTGAATAGATGACTAAACTTATGGATTAAAAGCTTTCCTTGTGAGAAAAAAAGAAATTGTTGAAATTTTAGGTTGGTGCAAAAATAATGACGTAATAATGTCGTTTTTTTTTTACGTATTTTTAACGTCAAAAAACGACATTATGTCATTATTTTTGCACCAACTTAATATAAAGAATTCTTTTTATATGAAACGCTAATATTTTCTTTCACTTCGGTATTTTTTTTTTATTTTTAAAAACGGAACTGTAAAAATAAAATCGTCTTCACATTTTTTTTGTGAAAATAAAATCCACGGATATCGAAATTATATCCGAAAGCGAAATTTTTAAAAGTATATCTTGATTTATTTGACTACGTTTCACTAATGTAGGTTTTTTTTCATTTAATAATTTGTTTAAACCGCCATACCATTCACTACGGAAATCATTCCCTCCCCACTAGAATATTACGACCTATGGAAAAAAACGTGAAAACTAGAACTTAAGAATAGAACGTTCTGGATTTTGCGCTGATGGTTTCAAAACATCTTGTTGCTATTCGTCCGCCAAATATAACGTCACGTCAAAGTAGGCTACGTCCAATAAACTTCAAATACATATATTTATGACAATTTAACTGACACACTCAGAAGCTCACCAAGATGTGAGGGCAAAAAGATGTAGCCCCCACCCCACAACCAGGCGTATGTGTGAAAGGATGTAAAATTTTCTTTTGTTTATAATGTCTGTTAATCAGTAATTATGTCATCCCCTCGGTTATAAAGCAATTAGCCTATTTTAGGTGAACAAGAAACTTATGTTATTTTCTGTGTATAATCATAAGTCATAATTTTGGCCTACTTTTTTTAAAGTGTTTCTATTGAAGTACTTTTAAAATTTCACTGCAGGGTTCAGCTGAATGCGTAAAAGTGAATATAATTGGCCAATAATTATTTTGCTTATATTAATCAGCATTATATTATACAGAATTGCTATTTCCATACATAGAAACATTTGATCCATTTTTCTTCTATTTAAATCTATTGACTAGTTTTTCCTAATCTTCTCTTTCTACCGTGATGCCCATGATTTTAATTAGCTAAAGAATAAGTACCTTTTCTTAGCTGATTCATATATTTCCTCTCTATCTCTCCCGTTTTCTGTGTTTAGGCTCTCACTTTAGTACTTTAGTTAACACTTCTTCTCAAAATGTACCCTAGGAAATTCAGTTTTCTAATCCGTAAGGATTCCATCATATTCTGCAATTGACCTCGGCACTCTTTGCATAAACCAAGTAAAGTCCCAACCATAATCCGTAGTTTGGGTCGATTTTTAGTATATTTTAATGAATGGATATTTATTTTACATTTCATTTTCGTATACATAAACATGTCCCCCATCTTTTAGATTACGCCGTTAAGAATATTTATTGACTACAATTAAACAAAAATGAATGCACATTCTTCCTTTGAAAAATCTAGGGTGCAGCAGATTTGCCTCTCAAATAATAAAACAGGGTGCTCAGTAAAAAGGGAATAAATTTAGAAATAAACTTATTTGGCTACCATAATTCATGGACAAGCTGAGCAATCATCGTAGATGTTTGAAATGTTTGCCTGAGTGTTCAACACAGTTGTAAGCGTGGTAGCAGTAGCTTTGCGCATAGTGTCAAGATGAAGTTCCAAGTTTCATTTAAGTTCCACTTCAATGAATCAATATCGACGATGTCACGACGACGGTTTTGCAAGTGAGTTAGGAGTATACTCCCTTTACAGCAATCCATAACATTTGATCTGGGCTTTTAGATGGCCACGGATGAACTAATTAGAAATGGTGTATTTTCCCGAAGAATAAATAAATCGCTTTTTTACAAGGTAAAGCTGTAGATGAAGACACATTGCCACTTATGTTTTATCATTATGTGGGAGGTATTTCAATCTAACACTGTATAATTGATGACGTAGGCTGCATTTGAACCTGACTTTTTGAAATTATCCTCTGGCAAGAAAATCGGAAGTTATTGCTTCAATAATCAGAAGTAGAGCGTAGTGACATCCATATCGTATCACTTAAGACTCTTGTCAATGGGCAATGTTTGTGTTGGTGTTGTAGAACAAAATATCCCGGTCTTTTTCGATGACCAACTTCCCTTATTATGCCCAGGACTTCACAGTATCTGACATGAAGTTCACACGGTGCACACTTTTTTTTTTTTTTTTTTTTTTTTTTTTTATTATTCCATAGCAAAGTTAGCATTACTTTATTTACTGATTGCCAAACCTCGAATTTTGAACGACGGATACATTCCAGGTCACAGATTCGGCCTTTCTTTTCGGAGTAATATAATGAATTTCGGTCGACTAATTCGTGGCTATATGCTCTTGAAAGTCTCCATTAGCTCTCGTATACCATTCCAAAAGATGGAATGAAACGCTCAGGTTCTTGAATTAAATTTTTTTTTTTTTTTTTTTTAAATAATTTTGGACCCTAGGCTAGCATTTTGCCCTAAGCTTGCTATTATCTTAAATCTGTCTATTTTTTATGGTATCAGTTATAACTGTTAAGACGTTACATAAACATACACTTAATATTAAGGCTCCTCTGGTCCTTATAAAAAGGACTGCATGTCTTCCACAGTTGAATTTCTGCTTATAATCTTAATAATGTTTTAATTCCGGTGACTTCTGCCTATTTTACATGTGACGCACAATTTTCATATCAGATTGAGTCAATTCTGTTCTTGTATATCTCCTTTATTCCTAAAAAGTACAATTACATCTTATTTAGTTTCTTGTATCTTTTTTTATAAATACGGTTCGTTCTGATGAACTCTTTTCTCCCAGAGTTTATGAATTTAAGCTCATTATTGTATTTAACGGTAAGATTTCATCGTTTTACACTTGAAATGACGAGATGTAACCGTAAGTTCTATGCTAAAAGTTTACTTTTCTCGTTTGAGTTTTTTTTTTGTTTGTTTTTTTTTTTTTTTTTTTTTTAATTAGTTGCATTTAATATTAGGTTGGTGCAAAAATAATGTCGTTTTCTCACATGTGAGAAAACGACATTATTTTTGCACCAACTCTTTTAAATTGAATTTGTTGTTTTAATAATCATTTTTTTTTTTTTTCAAGTTACGCTTTATGCCCCCAAGTTGGGAAACTCTGAAATGAACATGTAGTAGAGGGGGGCGTACCATAGCTTTAGTGTAGGGCCGACACCCTTGCTCAGGATTGTCTAGACTAGTTCAAGATATTTTGTTTGAAATTTTTTTTGCTTGTAAGTTAAAAAAAAAAAAAAAAAGAATAGATACTGAGTTTCTTTTTTGAAAATCTATAATATTGAGTAAATAATAAAAAGTTAAAATAATTACACAAAAGAGATACGGAAATATAAATTCAAGTTAATGCAATTCTAAAATCTTCGCAAACCACATAATAGGATGATATTTTTGCAAAATGGTGGTTTGAGTGATACTGTGTGTATATATATATATATATATATATATATATATATATACATACTTGTTTGTCGTATTTAGGTTGTTTTTTTTTAGTTTTAGCCGGACACACACAAAAAAACTGCCCTTTATATATATGTATAGACTGATCGGGGTTGATTTTGGGCGTTGTGTTCAGAGAAAGAAAGTAGTTGTTTTGCTTTGATAAAACAAAAAAAAACACGAAAGTATCCTATGAAACGGAAAAAAATTAAATACAATTTTCAATGGAATAACTTGTACGCAGTTTAACAGATTGCACGGGAGTTTTATATTGGAATTCCAATGCAGACATTTCATTTTAGATCCTTATAACTGATTCTGTTGACAGTGATATAAATTTGTATTAGGTTGGTGCAAAAATAATGTCGTTTTCTCACATAGTAACATATGTGAGAAAACGACATTATTTTTGCACCAACCTAATATAAATAAATATTTCAAATTATGCTAATAAATAGTAAATCGGAAAATAGGTGGTTTTATTGAAAATCAGAAACGGCAATTTTTTAATCTTATTCTAAGGGAATTTGCTGATTAATATAAATATTTTAATTCTCGTCAGAATTATAATCTTGGTCAAAAGTTAAATATTTTTTTATTCATAAATAAAAATAGAATGCTGGTTAGAATTCTATTTAGAATGTTATGAAAAGCTATTTTCTAAACTTTTCACCAAAACCAAGAATAATACTTTTTTTTTTTTTTTTTTCTTCCATTAAAAAAAAAAATTCTTGTCTATAAAACTAACATAAAGTGGAGGACTGAGTGTAGAAATTGTCCGTAGTGAGTATTGCGTCAAGCGCTTTCAGTCAAATTATTCGCCATTCTTATAACAAATAAAAAAAAAGATAATTCCAACGCCTACATTGGTTAAACGACGGTGTCATTAAGTCGATTGACAAACCATTTAAGTGATCTTAATTCGATAAGGAGGTACCTAAACACACATAAAGAACTCGCTGTTCCCATAAGAAATATCCTTGTTGATAATATAATTCTAAGAATATCTACTTGTAGCGGGAGTTCAAATAATCCCCCTTACAATGTTGGGTAATCCAATATTGCTATTGATCTTTATGCTGTACGGTTTATGATAGTAAGAATCGGTGCTCGATAAAACGGTTGCGTCATACCATTCTTATGACTGATCTTGAAAATCAGCCTTCACCACATTGAACTCGAAACGCCTACCGGGTTACGTAGCTTCTTTTTTACTTTCGAAAAATTCGCTACAAAATGAAAAATGAAAACTTGGCTTAATCAAAAGTGAGAAACGAACAATAACATAAATATTTTCGACATGTTGTAATTCTATAAGTCAAGATAACTATTTGTCGTGTTCAACGAGTTACGATAATTTAGTATTTGTTTCTTCTTGCTGCTTATTTGACAGAATTCAATAAATAACAGAAATGTAAGTATTCACCGTCAAAAGTGTCGTCAGTGAACAAAAAAAAAAGCAATCCATTAAGCAAACCTCCTGCCAGGAAAGTTTGTTATTTTATTTGGAGTCTTTTCTTGTTTGCAAGGGTTGGTGAAACAAAATGAAGGCAAGATTACCGACAAAGGAAATATCTAAAATGGTACTGTGTCAGAAGCACCATCAGTAAAAAAACAATTTCACATGTGCGTTTAGTCATGCAAAAATACAAATGGGTAATGTAATGTTTAGCCTTATCATCAGAATTTTGAAATATGTCCGGTTGAAAAATTTTCAACGTCATTCGCGTATCTTGTATATAATCACAAATAAAATCACACAGAGTGGGTGGCAATAATGTCACTAAAGAGTTACTTAAAATAACAATTAAGACGATACAATTAATCAGCAGTTCAGATATTTATTATTAAAATGGTTCTGGTTAATAACAATAAAATGCTATGGTAAACAATAGTAAATTAATTAAGGTTAATCAGGTATATAGGCTGGCATATGCTTATTAGCAGAGCAGAGATACAGGACTAAGGATGGCTTTTGCCGGAAAGAGTTGGTTATTTGTAAGAAGCAGCCGAAAGAGCTTAACAGTGCTGAAATCTTATGTACGTAAAGTACTAATAACAATACCAAAGTAACTGCCTTTTTAAAAGTATAATTAACTAACTTTGAGAAAAGAAATTTCTGATCTGGCGAGTTCAGATGACCACAGTGGGTATCCCTTACTGACAGACGAGTAAAGATGACGGAAGAAAATGTAAATTTGGGTGATGATGGCATATAGTGATGATGATTACGACGACAATTGAAAGAGAAAAGATGATTAGGCAAAAAAAGAAAATAATAAAAATAACAGAAAATAATGTCTGTACATGAGGAGTAAAACGAAGAAGACATAAGACTGATAGAAAATAATTGAAGAAATGCAATAAGTAAAAAGATTTCTAAAGAGAAAAACAAATCGAAATGCTGAATTCTAAGAAGTACGACGAAAAGAAACCGGGCGAAAGAACACAAAAACAGCTTAACTGCATTAAAAGTAAACCAGCAAAGAGTTGTATAAACGAACGTCACGTGATAGTTGCGATCACAACAGACGCTTCTTTGTGTCTGTTCGTCAGAATTGTAAACGCGTTCTCAAAGAAGCCAAATCTTTGTTTGCTGATTGAATCAGGCGTCTAACAAGTCTGGTTCTCGTGACTTCCGGTAGCTCTATAATAGTGTGTTAAATAATGGTTAGATATTTACGAGTCCACCAGTCGCCCATACTTTGAAGATTACCCTCATATCTGGTCTGCGTTTAGGGATTCTTGTTAACCCTTTGAACCCCGCGTTCCTGAACAATTTTAACCCTTTTTGCCTGAGCTCCCGAGTCAAAATTCGCAAATAATTGGTACGTAATGTGTCACGTTAGATATAAAAGTAGTTACAAGTGTTCACCCACCGTTCAACTGGTGGCTGGGCATTGTCATTTTTCTCTACCACTGTTCAACCGGGATTTGGTATTACGTCATTTTTCTCTATCACCGGTTAAGCGGTGGTCAAGGCTCAAAGCGTTAAAATTCAAAGACGAATCTGCAATGTTAGTGGTCCTGACTTGCGATCTCGGCTTCAGTCATTTTCCTACCGCCGCAGCGTTGATTACCTGTGCCTTTTCTATAAATACGCCCATTGTAATGCCTCTGATGAACACTCCTCAATGGTACACTGACTTTAAGAATGTAAGCGTAGTACTAGATAGCGGGCAAGATTTCATAATTTTGCATTTGATATGACTAGATATAACCGTAATTTCTATGCTAACAATGCCTTTTATTGTACTTCTCACTCGTGGAACTCTCTTCCGGTTTCATGGTTTCCAGTCAACTTTAATCTATAAAACTTTAAATGCAATATCAATCGTTACCTCCTGTTCTCTTAATTCCTATTCTTTTATTTTTCTTCTCTCACACTCAGTAACCCTCGTCTTGGTGGCTTTACAGCCTTTCTTGTGACGAAATGATTAAAAAGAAAATTACATAAATAGAAAACAAATCTATGAAATTCCAAGTATAACACCTGAAAACTTAAATAACTTTCCGAACACTGTAAGATAGTTTCTTTGTAACATTTCTATAAACATCTTTATTGTAATCGTTGTGATAATCTTTCCTCTTTGGAGGGTCAACTTCTTGAATTTAAGCGTAGATTAGCGACTAGGACTCGTAATATCAATTTTGAAATCGCGTGATATAACCGTAAGTTGCATGCTAATATTTTATTCTCCCACACTCCGCTTCTGCAACTCTCTTCCAGCTTCTTACTTCCTGGTCAACTACGATCTTCAAATATTTAAATGCAACGTCAATCGTTATCTCCTGTCTTCTTGAATCTTGTTCCTTTATTCTCATCTCTTTAGTTCATCCTCGGTAAGCTTTTACTTTAGAGGGGCTTTTTATTGTTTTGCTTGTGATGCAATCATTAAAAAAGCAAATTACAGAGCAATTGTTAATTAATTGGTCGCAGTCATTTAATACTATTGGACTCCAAACTTGTAGGATTGTTCAAGTCTAAGCTGAAGAAATGCTTGTCAGAGGGCCAAATATTAAACCAGTCATTAGGCCAGAGTTCGATCCCTGCTCCATGTCTAGTGACATGCTTATACCCACTTGTAAATATTAACGAAAGAGAATATTTTCTCGTAAAGAATTAATAAAAATAAGTTTTAAAAATAGAAAAGGGACATGAAAAATGTAAATAGAAGACATAAAAGTCTGGAGAATGAAGAAACTCTGGAAAAGACAGTCATGGAGAGATAGAAAATAATTCCGAAAACAAAGAATCCATTAATCAAAAAGGGTTCATTCCATTCTTTTACAGAGTCTGGGAATAAAATAAAGGATGATAGGAACGAGGATTATATTAGGTTGGTGCAAAAATAATTTCGTTATTTAACATATGTTACTATGTGAGAAAACGAAATTATTTTTGCACCAACCTAATATTATGAGGAGAATGGTGGTTCCGGGAAGATGTTGTAAAGAAATCTTTACACCAATTTAATTAAACGTCTTTGTTGCCTTTACTTCCATTGCTTAGTACCATTTTATACTTGCGTCCTGGAAATATAAAATAACAGACTTCTTTTGTTTGTTTTTGTTTTTTTCCATTGTATCTTTCGTTCTTTCATAGTTTTGTTTTCAAAATCCTGTCATTACGCCCTATAGCTGTTTTCCGTGTGTATGTAAATGGAAACTCAAACCGTCTCCGTTGCCGTTTCATTCCAACGTACGATATTCGCTGAGAAAAGGCACGTTTCACTGTCCTTAACCCCCTGATAAAAACACAGCAAAGAGAATCCAATATAATCGTTACACCTCATGTGAAAAAAGAAATTAAACGTTTTGTTTCATTTTGCATTTAAGTATTTTCCTTCAACATAGGCACTGATCTCTTTATCTGGTTTCAATTACACACAGTCAACCCCCAGAAATAAAATATTAGGTTGGTGCAAAAACTTTAAGTTTTTCTTAATAATGATGCAAGAGCTTAAGTGTCGTGTTTCCGGCAATTCCCATACACAAATGATAAACCATATATAGTTTACATTGAATGAAGACATAAAAGATTTCAGCTTAAGGAAAGAAAATCGTTCGCTTCTTTTGCTAAGAACTACAGTAAATCGTGTCTTCTATCGCATAACTCTTAGACGAATTATTTCTATCGCATAACTCTTAGACGAATTATTTCTATCGCATAACTCTTAGACGAATTATTTCTATCGCATAACTCTTAGACGAATTATTTCTATCGCATAACTCTTAGACGAATTATTTCTATCGCATAACTCTTAGACGAATTATTTCTATCGCATAACTCTTAGACGAATTATTTCTATCGCATAACTCTTAGACGAATTATTTCTATCGCATAACTCTTAGACGAATTATTTCTATCGCATAACTCTTAGACGAATTATTTCTATCGCATAACTCTTAGACGAATTATTTCTATCGCATAACTCTTAGACGAATTATTTCTATCGCATAACTCTTAGACGAATTATTTCTATCGCATAACTCTTAGACGAATTATTTCTATCGCATAACTCTTAGACGAATTATTTCTATCGCATAACTCTTAGACGAATTATTTCTATCGCATAACTCTTAGACGAATTATTTCTATCGCATAACTCTTAGACGAATTATTTCTATCGCATAACTCTTAGACGAATTATAACAGTATAATTTAATTTATTATTAATTATAGTTAACGCTTTATTGTACCTAATTTATCAGTATTTATAGCAGCTAAGTATCAATAGGAAAAGCTATACATGGTGATGAATGGATGTTCAGGTATTGTAATTGTTAGAGACTCCAAACAAGAAACAACCCTTTCGTAAAAATAACTCCGACAAATATATAAATTCTTTTATTTTCCTCTTTAGCTATTAGTTAAATAGTAAGGCAAACTGATTTCTCTAGCTGTGGTTGGCAACCATTATAGAAGGACAGCTCCTGAAAACGTTATATGTCCCTATTGAGGTTTATACATTAACTGTAACTAAGGTGTGCTTAGCATAGTCACAGTATAAATCACAGGTTGGTTCTTAGTTTAAAAGAAATACACATAGGCCTGAACAGAGGGGCATGCCCGGGAACGAGAAACCCTGCTGAAAATGACCAATCACATTGATTTACAGTGTGCCTTCAAGTTAAAAGAACTCTGAGGGTTTAATACAGTACCTGGTTTCCGACACCTGTTGGTTTTCTTAGACTGTATCACCATCATCTATGCAGTTGGGGGAGGGTGTCACACTATACTTAAATTTAGTAAATTTGCCTTAGTTTATCGCAAAACCGAGTTAAGCCACAAATATTATGTTTGGACAATTTTTCAAGTAATCAGTACTTAGTAGACTTTAAAATCAACATTCGAAAATTCTACATTTTTACTTGGGATCGTAAAACAACCGCTCCGATTTTTACATATATAATTAATAGATACTGATGAAAAAACCAGCTAGAATGTACAAGATAGATGTAATATAAATCGATAGGGAATTAAGTAAAACAGCGGAGAACTGAAAATTACAATGTATGAGAGTATTGAGAAATCTTGTAAAATCGCAGAGGATGAGTCTTACATTCTTATAGTTGTTTAATATATTCTACTTATCGCTGTTTCCATATGCGCAGTTTGTATAAAAGTGGAATTAGAAATTCTTCAAATTATTATTATTATTATTATTATTATTATTATTGTATAACGCCACCAAAGTGACGCCAGTGTACAAATAAACGAAGATCAATATGCCAACAATGCAGATACATAGCAGTCAAACTTGCGCAATATGGTGACAGGTATTGATAAAATCGGTGAATGAAGTTGCATGTCCGGTTCAATACCTTCAGGCCACCTAACCCAGTCCCCTCTGACGGTCTCCTATTGACTATTTTCCCAACTATCTGCTTGGATACTTCATCATTAAAACCTAGAAAGCCTTTCGACACACGGGCATGATGCTGGCCTACTGTTCCAGTTCATGAAAAAAAAATGCCCTACTGGCTAAGGTTCAGCAACTGACCAGCAAATCTGTCGTACTGAACGGGATATTTAATGTATCCCATTAATATCCCAACAGAGAAAGTGGATCAGCATTATTGACTTATAGTAAGCATTATATATTTTGAGCATATTAGATTGAAAAAGTTATTCTATGTGAACGGTGGTCAGGAACATGCTCTTTGTATCTAAGATGGCGATGGCTTTACTTAATGTGTTTCGGTATATTTTTATCAAAAAGCAAACTGCAAAAATTATTCAAGGTATGAAAGGAAAGCGCTCTAAAAGGACTATCAATTGTGAAAAGACAGAATGTATTCTTGTTAGCAAGAGTAACAGTTCGGGAAGTTAGCCACCAACTGAAAGTCAAACGAGTATAAAAATCTAAATATCTTTTCTTTTTTTTTATTTATCATTTCACTCCAAGTAAGACGATAATGCCACTTAGATGCAAGGGGCTACTGGGAGTGAAAGAGAATGCGAAGACAATAGTAAGAACCGGAAACCCAGTCGTAAACGAGAGATAAACCTATTCAAAAGACTTGGGAGAAGTGCGAACCGGACGATAGGTGAAACCTGTCTACTCCTATCGGGGAAGTATTTGTCAGGGGATGTACAATATGACATAGAAATTTGAAGGCGCATTGGAATAGCGAACGTTACCTTCGAAAAGCTAAGCAAAGTATTAAGAAATAGGAAAATTTCATGGGCAACACAGTGATGAACTACTGTATAATATCAGTGCACTTATATGACAGGATGTTTTCTTTTATCGCACTTCTTGCTCGTGGAACTCTCTTCTGGCTTCTTGCTGCCCAGTCAACTTTGATCTTCAGAACTTTAAATGTAATGCCAATCGTTATCATTTGTCTTTTTTTTTTCTTTTTTTTTTTTTTTTTTTTCTTATTCTCTCTCCTTAATAGTATTTTCTCATACTATCCAACACTCGGTAATCCCCTTGCCGCTTAGTGGCTTTATTGCCTTGCTTGTGGTGAAATGATTAAAGACAAAAGTGAAATTAAACATCGTTTAGTTATTTTTATTTATTTCAGTTATTATATTTAACTATTATTATAGTTCGGTTCACCTTAATTGAATTAAATTTTAGATTCATCAATTTCGCTACTATTTATTAGGCTATCTTCTTTTCCTTTTTTTTTTCCATTCAAGGGTAATATTTCTCTTACAAATGAATTACTCTATACCGAATTTACATAATTCGGACTATTGTCCTCATCTTTGTCGTCATATTTATTACAACGTTTCCGCCGTTGTACGCTCCGGCCTTCTTCGGGTTGTTGGAATGTCGAACTGAACCATTTATTTCACTCACTGGGGTAGACTGCGAAATGAAGGGTTCAGTTCGACATTCCAACCACCTGAAGAAGGCCGGAGCGTACAACGGCCGAAACGTTGTAATATTTGTGCATAAGTGAATAATAATGCACACCTCTGTAATTAGAACTCTGCTTTCCGATTTCCAATTCTGAGCCGTTAACCGGTGCCAGTCGACTTCTGTTGGCACTTGCAGTCTCTCTGGGGCCAGTGGCCACTGTTTTATAGAAAACATAATTCTTTGCCTCATCGTCTTTGTCTAAAGAAATAGTTTATCTGCATTCAATTATTTCCATTTAATAAGATATCAGTTTGTTGGCATCAACTTTTGCAATATTGTTTTACCTTTTGCTAATACTCTAGTTATTAAACATTATTCGGTTGCATACTATTATCGACAGCCAATTGTTTTACTGAAGGATTGGCTTAGATTATTAAACAAAAAATTTAATACAAAATATTTTTCAAAACTTCAATAAATGATTAAGCGAACATACACATTCTCCAAAACAAATGAGTTACATTAAGCTTTTAGAAAAAAATGTCTGTTGCTAATATGAAAATATTCATTGAATCCTCATGAATGTAATGTTTCGTACCAATAACTGCCATTCGGTTGCATCAATGTGGAACACATTGCGATTTATCTTCACTGTACAGATAGGTTTTGAAATAATTCAGCAAATAAATCTTTACTTTTCATTTTTTTAATAAATATTGACAAAACGCGAAATACCGAATAATGTAAAATGCAATTTATTCTGTAAGTAATTTGAAACAGAAACCGTAATCCATTAATCTACTCCATTAGGGAGGGAAGCATGACAGGAATATGTTGCAAAGCTTTTGTGTACTAATTCCTATATTTTGGCCTTTCGGGAGAGGGGAATATTGCTATTTCGGATTTTGATTTTAAAGACAGGCAGTTCCTATATTATTTTTCTTTTTACCTTTCTGTAGGATTAACATTAGTAAATATCTATTCTTATTCAAATTGCTTGCACATACGACTGTTAAGATATTCTGGCTAGGATTAATGCTGCATCTACGTGACTCGGTACTATTTACTCAAGAATTAGTTATGTTTTGATCAAGAATCTTGATAACATTGACTGAAAAGGCGAAAAGCAAAAGAGGGGGTGAGAAGTATTAAAGTTGAGTAGGAAAGCTAGAGAAAAAAAACACGCAGTCCGTGCGCACGCATGCGTGTTTGTATGTATAGGAGGCACAGATGTGTAATGGATAGCGGCTCGGATTGAGGAATCTGAGAGTCGTGTTTGAATCCCAGTCGAATCTATTACATTCACTTAAGTACTAACACCCTTGGGAAAGGTATAAATCCTCTCCTCCCCCCACTCCAGTTATGGGTAAATAGCGGGACAGACTGGGTTGTATAGCATTGGATGGCAGATAGTCTAAGTAACATGCGGAGGGTTTTTGGGCGGTGCGTCGCCCATTTTGCACTAGATCCCTGTATTCGGTTCTTCAAAAACTGTGGTTGGTTCTGCACAAAGCCTTCACGACTATAATCAAATGATGTGTGTTGGTAGCCGTACTGTCGAGGAACTGAGTTGCTTGACCTTCATAGGTCGAAATCGACGAGTGTGTGTGTATATATATATGTATGTATTATATATAATATATATATTTTATATATATATATATATATATATATATATATATATATATATATATATATTTTATATATGTATAAAATTTCTGCAAGGATGGAGTTAAAATAGTAACAAGCCGTTCATAATTAAGGGGAATCACGCCTTGTCTCACTAATAGATTTTGCTCAAATCTTTTTTTTTTTTTTTTTTTTTTTTTTAGATAATGCTTAAGTATTCTATAACATGTCAAACTTGAAGTTCTCAAAATTTATATATATTTACCATCGAACAGTATGTATCTATCACGGTAGTGGACTCTCTCGTCGCCTACGACAAATGACGTCTCATTAAAATAATGAGGTGATCAGCTTCTATAGACGCTCATGTTTCTCGAGGCCTGCAGGTATTTTAGGTTGGTCCAATTTTCTCGTGTTGTTGAGGATCAATTACCACATATTTCTGCCAGTGGACTGCAAATCATGTTTTACTTCCGGTGGCACAGTCGCCGGTAAGGCCGTCATTGAGAAGAGAACCATTCTGCCAACTTTTTTAATATTTGCATGGAGTTGGTCCCGATGTTCCGTCGACCTCGAACAAATTATTGTCTTTGAATTTGTCTTTGTAACACAAGAGTGGTCTTCCAATTGATCTACTTGTTAGAATCTGGCCAAAGAAGTTTTTTAGAATGCCCTGCTCACTTGAGATGGATTTTCATTAGGATGGATTCAATGTTCGTCATGTTTTATTTAGTCAAAATTTCACTGATTCAAAAGCGATCACCCATTTTTTTTTTTTTTTTTTTGCTTCAGATCGTACATAAGAAACGCATTTTGAAGGTATCCAGTTCATTGATGCGTCGTTGGTAAATGGTCAAAGGTTCTGCACCATACAGTAGGGAAGTCAGTATTACTTACTTAATACACATCAATTTTCACCATTTTAACGAAGCATCACGAGTAGTATAAAGAGAGTGATAATGATTACCGAAGGCAGAACTAAGCTTCCCAATCTTTCACTCAATTTCTTGGTCAATCTTATCATCGCTGGATACAATGGAGTCAAGATAGATGATAGAGGAAACGTTTTTCAAGACTTTTGTTTCAACATAGTGGGATGAAGAGCTGGGCGGGGAGATGGTGTCGGATAAGATGATTGGTAAATTCCGTTTTTGATGCACGAGAGAATTTCTTAAAGGTCAATTCCATATCCACGAGGGTGTGGGTTGCAGTCTGCAATCGTCTACAAAAGGCAGGCCACAAAAAGTTTGTATAATCGTCTTAGTACTTAATTTGAAGTGTTGTTGTTTGGACAACCCACCACTCGTCGTAAACTCAAATCTCACTTTTAAAAAATTATCAAATGCTGTTTCCAGCATGACAGAAGAAACAAATAAGGTGCAAAAACACAACCTTGTCTTTTTTCATTAGAGAAAATGAATGTGTCTGACATCTCTTCAGTCAGTCAGTTATGTGCCATGCGTGATACACGCTTAGGCGATCATGTATCTTTCGATACATGACTGACGAGGCAGATTTTATTCCCGCGGTATGTTGCCATTTCTTTCTGCGGTAGATCAGTTGCCATCCAAAGCTACAGAACCTGGTCTGTCCTGCTATTTGCCCATAGCTGGAGGGCGAAGAGGATTCATACTTAGCTTGTAAGTGAATGTAATGGATTCGAATGGAATTCGAACTCGGCTCTCCGATTCCTCAATCCTAGTCGCTATCTATTACTCCACCGTACCTCTTCTTCACTGGCTCTAAAGCCATCATGCCCCAATGGAAAGATATGGCATTGAGCATTTTTCAGGATCAGTTTTAAGGGATGCTCTTTCGGTTGTTCTCAGAAAACTGTCAAAGGCCTTAGTGAGATACATAAAAGTAATAAATTAATCCTATATTTGCCTTAATATGAAAACAACAGTGCTTCTAGAAGACCGAAACCCGCACTGAGATTCAGATAAAATTGAATCGGCCAATGAAAATTTGAATCTGTTCAAGCTGATACTACCATGAATTCTCCTAGAAACACACAGAAGAGGAACTGTTTGTCACATTCGCATTTATTGCCTTTTGTGCTTATAGAGATGGACAATAGAAATGTTTTTAAATCCATGAGATACTGATCCTGAATCCTAGATTAAAGAAAAGTTTATGAACCAGGAGATTTGTATATTTCTGCTGGAATGCTATCGTTACCAGATGACTTTCCGCTTGCCAGTTTTTTTATCGCTTTTTTTATCTCAGCATTAGATGGAGTAGCTGGTAGCCCTTCAAGAACCAGCCTCAATGGCAAGTTGTTGATACGATTCTCAACATTCGAATCTATATTTGGAAAATTTGAGAAATGTTCTGTCCAGCGTTTAGTGATTTTTTTTTTTGTCTGTTAGAATGATTTAAAGTCGTATCTATCAGTAGCATCCTGCAATTTCTATTCCATCATGTTTGTTTCATTTTCCGTAGTTGAAATTGATATAGGTTTTTGTCTTTCTTGAATTTCTTGCGCTTTGTAATAGTGTTCTTAACTGACGCCCATTGACGATGGCGTTTATGCATATTACCCCAAAAAAGAACAATATTTGGATCATTTGAGTCAAACTAGTCTTAATGTTTCCTCTTAACATATTCAAGTGTGTTCCTGGGATAAGTCATATATAGCACTTTTGAAAAAACACTGTTGATTCAATGTCTGAACTGTCCGGAATATCTGCTAGCTTGCTGTCACAAAATATCTGAAAAGATTTTAAGTTCTCAGTATTGTGTTAGCATTTTGGATCTATTCTTTGAACTGGCGGAGTGCGGTTGTTACGAAGCGGACTACAAGTGACGGTAACCTTGGATTGTATTAACCTATGTTCAAAACAACAATCAACAATGAAAAAGGAACGAGTCACTTTTACATCCTGCCTGGAGGAAAACTTCACACTCGCATACTCGACACCTGCCTTCTCTCTTAGTTTTTTTTTCAGACCTAAAAACAAATGTGTATCCACCTCCATCCTCCTGTAGCTGACCAAAATTAGCTGATCTCGTTTCCGAGAGAGAAGTTATACCTGTGTTTTTCTTTCTTAGGACGTGGGCAATCGAAGCAGTCCTATGTTCAATGTTTTTCTTAGTATCCTGTAAAGTTCTCATGTTCTAAGACCCAATCTTAAAGATCTTTAATGTTTGGCTTCTTTATTGTTCTGGTGCAGTTTTGGATACCCAGTAATTTACACCTAATGACAGGGACAAAAGCAAGTAATCAGTTTTTAGGTCACATTATCTAGACCCATCATCCTTCGGAGGAAAGCTGTACCGTCCTAACAAGTGTTGCTTTGTTAGACAATTACACGCAGATGTTGTACAAAATGGGCATCTACCCTGATTCAAAACCCATGTGCAAAGTTCACGCTGGGAACTTCCAGTGACATTCTTTATCTTCCCATCACCACCTCTTCAACGCCACAGGATTTTAAAAGCACAAAACATATTGGTGGTGTTCACTGCACGGCCTTCACACGACTTTTTTTTTATAGTGGTCATTACTTGTGCAGCACAATGCACACTCTCTCCATCACAACAGTATACCCTGTACTGACGTACGGTTTGCCATGTGTGATTGCAGGTTGTAAATCCGATTTTTTTTTATTCCTAGGGAGATATCCTAACAGCTACTAAAGTCTCTCTTTCTCTCTCAATTGTTTAACCGCACCTCCGTACACCAACACAGGTATTTCTATGTCCCCGGGAGACACATATTTTATACTGGATGCCGTCGTCGTCGAATGCGGCATTTATTGCTATTAAAATATTATTATCATAATTTGTTTAAATGATAAATAATAGTATTCAATCAATGGATAAGAAAAGGACAAAGGAAAAATTATCAGCAAATGTTGTTAAAAACGATTTGAACGATAAATGATAGAGAAAGTAATCGACTATACTGAAAGATAAACAAATACGTTAGGACTCTACACGCTTTTCCTACAATTTCGTAAATTACGTCCTCTTTCATAAAAAGGAAAATAATTCGTTTTAATATACGATGTTATTATTCATCACAATGTATAAGTATTTTTTAACAAATGCCACTTATTAAATGTTCTTAAAAATATAATGATTTTTAGTAATAATAGGTATTCGTATTTAAATAAAACTTGCTAAATAACACTTATTTTATATTAAAGAAAACAATCGACAAATATTAAAAATGTATTTTGACAATTGAAGATATTAAATGCTTAATAATATAATAAAAGAAAATATAAGAATAAATGGACACTTAAAATATTGATCACTTAGCTTTTTAAAACTACAACATCGTTTTCTTTGAGCAATGAAAAAATATGTCCATTTACTACGACGTCCAGAAAGATAAGCATGATAATTATGAAGAGTGAATGATTTAAAGACAGACTGAAACAGATGACAAAATTGAATGAATAAAAAGTCTTTAAAATGATAAAACAAGTGGAATATAATTGTTCTCCTACTTCTTTCTTTTTCGTATATGAATATAATCCATATTTGTAGAACATTTAGATAAAAATATGGATGGTAAACAAAGATTTTGAAGGATACGGGTGAGCTTAAAGAAGATACAGGCAAGGAGTGAAATAAGATCAGCGGTACGAGTTAATACATAATCTTCGTTGTGAATGCTATAGGAAATTCCACAGGACCAGATAGTCATTGAGAAATTAAATTTCTGAAATTGTTTCAGTATATCTTCATTCATGTGCTGTATCTCTTCGGGATGTGGATTATCATGACTCTCTACAACATCCTTTTTGCATCTGTTCCTCCTTACTATCCCTTTCTGTTGCTGTTTTGCCATCAATTTACACAAGCGTATGCCCTCTAAGTATCAAATTAGGTTGGTGCAAAAATAATGTCGTTTTCTCACATATGTTACTATGTGAGAAAACGACTATTTTGCACCAACCTAATACAAGCCCACTTTCCTCATATATCCCAGAAATTTCAGCTCTTTTATTTTTCATTAAAACTTTCTCATTATTCTTGTAACTCCTCTGATATTTCCACCATTTTCATCAGACTCACAAGTCTATTATCTCGTATCTCTTCATCTGTGATAAATTATGACGCATTCACTACCATAATAGGACTTATACCACTCTTTTCATTGATTCTAACGAATTTTTCCTGTTTTGTTTTGTTTTTTGTTTTTGTTTTATTTGCTGTTTTTTTTTTTTTTTAATATTTTAATCTTTTTCAGCATTCCATTGCTTCTCCAGGTTTCTGTATCGCGTTTAATATCGTTTGTTAAACCTCTTCCCAGATAAATTTTTATACTTGTATAGTTTTGATGTCTCAAATTCGTAGCTCTCATCTTGGTCTGTTTCTCTAATTGGCAAGGTTACATACTTTCTTAAAATAGATAGTCCATTCTTCTTGCTTTCTTTTGTTACTATGTCTAGGAGATCCTGTAGTGTTTTAGGTGGTGTCGTTTTTTATTCTTTTTAAAAAAAATCCATCCCAACAATAATAGATCTTGATACGACTTCTAGTTCTCTTAAGATCACCTCGGTTTAAAGGGGGGTAAATCTGTTAAGATGCAACATTGTCATACTTTTTTTTCTTTTTTTTTTTTTTTTTTTTCCGAACTTACTCAATTCTCCTGCAGAGTGATTAAAAGGACAGCAGACAAGTTGTGAAAATGTCAACCAGTGCTCACAGATTACGAAGCTGTTGGGAATTTGTCCAAGACTTAGGATAATGGCACTTGTCAACATGATGGACAATGTGGAAATCACGCGTGACTTAGACATGATACGTCCTATATTTTACCTCCTACGTTTCAATTATTTGTCAAAGTGGCAGACGTAAGGTTAATTATATTTGAATCTGCCAGACATTATCCAATCTCAATAAGATCAAAGGACAACTTGTGTCTGAACCTGAAGTATTGGGTTGGTGCAAAAATAATGACTTATTAATGTCGTTTTTTGACGTATTTTTAACGTCAAAAAACGACATTATTACGTCATTATTTTTGCACCAACCTAATGCTATAGAAAATCGTAGGCCAAGTTCAGCTCATCAAAGGAAATATTTACCTGGGCAATTTGTCTGTCAAATCATGAATCTAAAATCCGATTATAGATAGCGTGAATAATATTTCTCTTCTCGAAGACCTGAAAAGCCTTTGGAATAAAATCACCAGTAATTTTCGTTAGATACTAATGTTGCATTCATAGGTAAACTGTATGAATTTGGTGTCTTGGTTATAAAGTTACGACGCAGATTTTTAGGATTATTATTATTATTATAAATATATAAAATAAAAAATAATAAAAAAATATATAAAATAATGAGAATTTTTTAAATAAAACAATAACATAAATAAGATGAAATAAAATCAAAAATTATAAAAATACAACAAACAGGCAACAAAAACTGTTCATGATGAATATGTGGACGTCCAACCAAAAACGTTAAATCTCTTCACTACGAACCTTGGTACGAGCAACACGTGTGCGACTTCTCTTTGTGATACGGCTGTATGTAGCATAAAACAATAGTAACCTAAATAATACACACAAAAATGTAAATAAATTGTATGAAATTAATATACAATTTACCATAATTTTCCTGTTATTTCTGTACATTTTATTTCCTGTCAAGTTTGCGTTTATCTCCGTGAACACAATGCTAATTTCTGCTGCTATGATGTGAGTCAATCTCCCACAGACTTAAAGTTTCTTTCAACTGGAGTGAAAGTTTTGAAGAAAAAAACGCATTTCAAAGAATTAAATTTCCATGAACTTATACATATTGTCAAAGTTATATATATATATATATGTTGCTTATTACTAATAACGTGTTTGAGTTACTATCCTTGCTATTTGGGGGGGAGGAGGAGGGTTAATTAATAAAATAACTGACAGAGAAAAATTGTACCTTCGAACTAAATAGAACTTCGGACAGTCATTATTACTTTCTTTAATAAAATAAAAACCCCAAAACAATTCAATCGCGTATACCTACTAAAAATAACGTTTATAGTAATAACAAATATGTCGAGTTATATTCGGTTTAACATTTTTCCCTAACATCAATTGGAACGATCATATCTAGTCTATTACTAAATTCACTGTGTCGTGCTATAAAGCTTTTCTAACCCGAATATCTATAAGACTACCATTCGACCGTGCATTGAAGTATTGTCACATTTTATTTGGTGATTTTGATACGTAACGAGAGATTCTTGAATAATATGCAATGTCATCATTTCTAAACTGGAATCTCGGTTTCAAACACATTCTCCATCACGCTTACGTTGTCGACTTCATGGATTTAAGAAATGTAGTAGACAGACAGCTAGTTCTGACTTTGGTATAAAGGTGTTTTGTTTGTTTGTTTTTTTGGCGGGGGTTGTGTTTGTTTGTTTGTTTGTTTGTTTGTTTTTTTGTTTGTTTTTTGTTTTTTTTGTTTTTTTTTTTTTCAAAAAAAAAGGTGATGTAAATAAGCATGCTGATTCAAATAAACATTGTGCCGCGAATTCTCATTTCTGGTACAAAATAATCCTAATGCAGAGATTATTTGAAAAGTTGAAAAATTGAAAATAAGCATGCCGTACTAAACAAACATCGTGCCGGGATAAATTTGAAGGAAGACCGGCGGCATTTCTATTTGCTACTTTAGTGTATCCGACATTTTATAGCATAGTTCTTAATAGTTCCACATAACTGTTCATGCCCAGGTGAAAGAAATGAAATAGATAATCGAGATAGTTTTATTCTACAATGTTTCTGTGACACTGGTCATGTACAGTGATTGTGTAAAATGTAATTAGTAGCATTAAATGGATTTTGTTTTTTTTACTGTTAACTTCCACTGATGAAATATGCTGTGTAATAGAAAACAATTTGTAGGGGAAAATTGCTCTGTAAAATTACTTTTACAAAGCACAGAGATAATAAACACAATAGCAAGCATTAACAATAAAAGAAGTTTTATAATTTTATAATATAATATTACTGCGAAAAACGTGTTTTTATTTCAAATGATATTTCCAAATAACAGAAAAGCAATAAAGTTTTCAAACCTTCTAAGTTGAAATTTGAAGCGAGCACACGAAAATTTTTTGTTGAGGTTCGCATTTAAATTTTTGAAGATCATAGTTAAGATGAAAGCAAGGATCTGGAGGATGGTTCCACGGGAGAGAGAAGAAACATTTAGACTAGAACTTATATTTATACTTGCTCATTTCATATCAGTTGAAAACTTTAAGGCAAGATGGTCAAATGAGTTATTCTTCTGGAGGTTAGCATCAGCCATGCTGATGGAACGCCAAAAAGAGGTAACAAGCGATTTCTTGCGCCAGTTAACAACAAATTAAACCAATGAATACACTTTGTATAAAATGATCTAGAAGAGTGAGCGTTCAAGATAATCTTCATTTCGCGATTTAATAAGAAAGATTGTATCAAATCAATAATTTGACGTGAAACCTTACAACTTGTGAATGAGACTAGCATGTCAAACCATTCGTGATATCTAAACCAAGAGTCCGAGATTTACCATGTATATAAGTTGAAATGCTCTTTCAACAGTTGCCGTTAACACATTGGCAGTTGATCATGCGAAGTACCTACTTTTATAAATTAAACAATTCCCACCGGCAACACTATTTTAAACAGTATTTTTATTTTGTATTTTGAACAGGATTCGTCAATAAAGCTTCCATGTTTTATCGGTTCAAAAAAGGCTAATAAAATTTTTCATTTAGAAAAATGTTTTAAAATTAAAAATATAAATGTATACATTTTAGCTTTTCAAAATTGTGGCATCTGTTCTTAATAAGACAGTTGAAAACATTTTGACATGATTCACTACGATGTTTACTTGCTTGGATTTTACGGAAAAATTTCACGGACACCATTTTCTTTTGGGTGTCTCTTTAAACAGAAAAAACGACCCATTTTCGAATAGAACGAGCGCAGGCAATGAAAAAAGATTGTTTACAACGAGGAGCAGAATTGGTCCTGGAAAAACCAAATAAGTCGCATTGTCAACACGAAAAGCGAGTCTGCTTCCGACGAAGATGATACTGTTGGATTGTAATGGCATTTTTATATGATGAGCTCCTTGTACATTGAATTAGGTGAAGTATTGTTTCCAGATGAACCGAGTAAAGTTAGAAATCAATGAAAAGTGTCTGGACTGGGCCAGTCGAAAGTATCCAGTCTTCCTGCAAGGTAACAGCAGACTGAACATCACTTTACAGATTTGGATGATATTGGTACAACTTGGCTTAGATATCGTACTACAGCCGTCATACTCATAGTCGTACAGTTGTACTCGAAAGATAGTGGAGCACAATGTCACATGAGGTTGAATAAATATAAGTACAATATAAAAATGTCTGACACTTAACAAAATCTAGAAACTATTCAGATTCATTAGGTATGTCTTAGTTAAATTTAATATTGCTGTAACTAAGTCCATCATCCATTGTCATTCAAAGCTTAATTTCTGTCGTTTGACCAATATGTTCTGCAACTGTACTTGCCTTAACACATTGAAATATGTGACTTCAGTACAACCGCCAATCCATCATTATTCCCATTCAAATGCATTTTGCATTTACGTTATTCCTGCGAAACGATGCCTCCGTGGGTAGTAATAGTTTAGCATAGATTAATACTTAAGAAAATAGTTGTTGCCATTTGAGAAATGAATATTAGCCCATTAAAATCAGATAATTATGTTGAAAACCTGGGCTCATGAATTTCGATGATGGCAACGTGAAATTATGTCATTTGTTAGAAATATTCTTGAATTGTATTTAAGCCCCGTGACAAGTAAGATTTCTTTCTGTTTGATTATGCTTCATTTTTTATGTTTTCATTCTAATATGGCAGCACATTCATCAAACCTTACAAGAAATTTTGTAGGATGCCATTTTGATTAATCTCCTTTGAGCATCTGTTGCCTCTTAATCAAATTCATTCGTTCCTGTAATTTCAAATAATCTGTTTTTCTTTTATCAAATCTATTAAAAGAAAAACGGTACAATTACATTTTATTCAATGAGATATATTCATTATTACTTTCAATGACGAGTTGTCACTTATCAGGTACAGGTAGTTCTTGGATATCTTTGGAGTAATATCCTTCTGGTTTGATGGGAAAAAGACGAACACTTGAATCTTTTTTTTTTCTAAGAAAAATGTTTTCTCAATCAAAGCGTTCTGCATCAATCGAAGGAAAACTGTAATAATGGATTAGTGCAGTTTCATTTGAATATGGTGGGTTTGGTAGAACAGAGCAACTGATTTTCAAAATTTGTGTCATTCCTTGTGTAATTATTACTGTATAAGACACTACGTTTTCATGGAGTAAAAAATTTTTTTCTTTAATCCACGGTGTACGATACCACTACTGTGAGAATAACTAAGGTATTCGAAATTTATTGCTAATTACCACCTGTCATTAATTTGGATAATACATTCGTTTTTACAGTTGGTTTTGAGATACGGCAATTACTTATGACTCAAACTAATATATTCAAGAACAAGATTTGGAGAGACTAGATCTCTACAACTTGGAGAAAAGAGAGATATTAAACTAGGTTTATTGGGAATTTTGGGGAAATTTTATATTTTATTTTTCGATGCTGAATACTTTAAGTACGGCGCTAGAAAATAAAAATCGGGAGGCTAAATTTGATGTTAAATGGTCGGTTTAAAGTCATGATTAGGTTTAACGTGTCAAGGTTTTGTCTTTTTCTTAACTGTGTATATGAATATGCGTTTCCGAGAGCACACGCCTTCCAAAGTGGCTAAAATATCCCTATTACAGACGCCCACTCAACTCACAGTTCACTAGTGGTTTATACAATTTTAAGTTTTTGCTCATTATTATCTTGATGAAGCATTGATGCGTTTTCGATATGTCTGAACTATGAATTTGGACATTAGTGTTGCTTTAAATGTTCTTATATTGAACTAAAATCGTTCAAGTGAACCGTAAGGATCCTTGTCATCGTCGTTGTTATAAAACCAACATACGTATTAACATGTTTAGCAGATACATTTAAATTGTTATACGATGTTGATCTTTTATAAGACGATAGTTGACGGAGAAGAGTTATGGATGACAAGGTTGGTTGTATTAAATTTAGTATATTTATTAATTTAATTTTGTTTTACTTTGTTCAGTGGGGGGGATATATTAATGTTTATATACCTGAAAATTGCGGCCAAAAATAAAGTCAACTACGAGTATAGCAAGAAATTTCTTAAATCTTTGTAGCAACAAAGTGTCATAGAAAAATGCAAAATTAAAACGCTACAATTAAAAAATCTCTTTAAAATAAGCTAAAGTTACCTCCCTTGCTTAGAGGTAAAAAACTATTTTGAATTTACGGTGTTGACGCATAACACATCTATAGATATGTAACCCCTGAAGATGGTTACAGATAAGATTTAAAATACTTGGGAAAATTAAAATTATTTGAAAGAAATCTTTTTTCTTAATCAATTTCTACGGCCATCAAGAAATTAATTCGTGGACTTGAAAGGCTTAAAACTAAAATAAACAGAATACGTATAAATTATTTAACCAAACATTCTTGTATGAAAATATTCTGCGTATATATTACAGTGCTTATGGACATGAAAAAATCCTGGAATGAGATCTTAAAAGCTAGATATACTATCTAACTCTCGATAAACAACTGAGTTATTGCATTTTTACATTCTTAAAGCTACGCAAGCGCTAACTACAGAAATGATAACCTCCAAGTCATATGCAACCATAAAAAAAAACGTTATGAACAAATGGGAATGTTTGTCCGTGATTATATTCAAGCTACCAATGGGAACCATTATGACGATAGCAAAAGAAGTAATTCCAGAAAATAAAATCACAGAATATTTTTGATATGCGAAATTCTCGAAATACTAAAAGATACCGAAGATAAAGTAAAGAATTAAAATACAATATATGATGTCTAAAAAATAATCTGAAAAATGTGAAACCATGAAAAAGAAAAGTTTTAATGATGTATGCGTAAAAATCAAGAAAACCTCGAGCGAAGATGATGTAGGTATTATTGAAAAATTTCGAAAAATATCAGGATAGAAAATGAACTGTGCAGTAAGATGTTTCAAATACAAAATGGTAACTATTCTAATAAAAATATGCTACAGAAATGGGATGAATACAGAGCACATCTCTTCCTCGACAACAAATAGAAAACGCACTATAATTCAAAGCACAAATTACCCGATATACTAAATATCAGAGATATGATTAAGAGGGAGGTAAAAGTAGCAGTAGAGAATTTAATCAATATTCTGATAAACTTAGACGAATAAATTTTCCGAAACGATAAATGAAGCATAAGACAGTGGTGAAATACTGGACATGGGTAGATCAATCTTCATAGTGCTCTGAATGAAATAAGGTGCAAAATATTCGAACTTCATCGAAAATCTTTTTCATGAGTCACATGCAATTTTCATAACCCACTTGCTATCAGAGTGATTGATAGTTACATAAAAATCTACATGTTGGCGATGCTAGCTCTCTAGATCTTTCTGTCCTTTGTAGCTATAAGTTAGGTTTGTCTTTTTTTTTTTTTTTTTAGCTATACCAAATAAACCCTGTTCAACCAACCATTTACACAAGCTCTTTAGTTAATCTGCCTTCCTCTGTCCCTCTTGTTTTTAATATGCCCTTAGATTGTTAAATTTTCGAAGCCTTTTTTCCTCATTAGGTGCTCGAGAAATTTCAGTTATTTCTTTCAGATTGTAAGTATAAGTGTTTTTATATCAGACCGATAAATTACGGAAAAATCTAAATTTATTTTACACCTTATAGAAAGGCATTTGATAAACTACAACAGAAACAGCTCATTGAAATGTGACAATAGCTTGATCAGTATTTAGAAAATAATCCGTAACCTGCATTTGGGAATAAACTGGGGGGGGTAAAAAAAAACGTATTGCTGGTAATATTTTTTTTTTTTTTATTTTGCTAGCAATACTCTTTCCTTGAAAAATTGATTTCTGGTAATAATTTTTTACAAAGTATTTCTGGTATTAAAACATATTTTTACACATTCATAAGGCTTTTTACTTCAGTTTGGGGGTTAACTATTTGCCCATAGCTGGGACCATTACAGGTGCTACCACCCCGGGTCAGCAACCACCAGCAATTAAGAGGGGTTTCCACGCTCCCCAAAACTTCCTGGTCAGAGGCCTTGCTGTTGGACGTAGTTTATCGTCTTACCCTGGACGCGGATGTAGTTTGTCCCACTCAGGACAAGAATAAACAGTGATAGACATAAACAGAAGTAAGCGTACGGCAATGATTTTTACTCACCGAATGTATTTAATCCATACTAAAAGAATCAAAACGACCGACCATGATTTATTATTACCCAAGGAACTTTAACAACAATCGTCCAGGCATTGAATATGACTGTCATATCTGGTTTGATGTTTATGCTGTGCATTTAGAGATTCTTGACCAAATCCAGTGAATATTCGAAAATCAGCCCCCCCCCTGGCATCTCGGTTTCAGTCACTTTACCCCCGTCGTAACGAAACTTCCCTATGTTCTTCCTACTTTTTCTCGCGAGCTTTCCTCTTTAGTACCTCAACTTTTTGAATGCCGTACTAGATTCACAGCTAGGTTTACAACTGAAATTGCTAGATGTAACGATGAATTCTATTGTAACGATTTTTTTCTCTCGCACTTTCTTCTGGTTTCTTGTTTTTCAAAGTTGATCTTCAAATATTTAAATGCAATATCAACCAGCATCTCTTTAAAAACTGTTCTTTTATCGTCCTCTCTCATTAATGTTTTTGTTTTGCTCAGATAAAAAAGACATACGCCAATGCAAGCGAAACCATGTTAATTGCAGATTCTGAACGTAAACTAAAATAACTATTAGAAATTTCAGTCGAGGAAAAAAAAAACCGGATTGACCACTAGCCATAAGAAGATAGGATTACTGGTAGTGAGAAAAGGCAGGAGATATATATCTGAAACGTCAAAATTAAATAGGAAAAAAATAACTCTATGCGGTAGTACAAATCAAGAAGAATGTGTGACATGGGAAGTAATAAAAAAAAAAGCATTGCAATAGCAAAAGTTGCTTTTTCAGAATCCAAGCAATGGAATTATTATTGTCGATCTTTTTGTCGTGTCCTTTCAGAACGTAGTCTCTAGAAATTCCATTCCTTTTTACCACTTGGTCATGCTTGTGTTCCATTTTACCACTTGGTCATGCTTGTGTTCCATTTTACCACTTGGTCATGCTTGTGTTCCATTTTACCACTTGGTCATGCTTGTGTTCCATTTTACCACTTGGTCATGCTTGTGTTCCATTTTACCACTTGGTCATGCTTGTGTTCCATTTTACCACTTGGTCATGCTTGTGTTCCATTTTACCACTTGGTCATGCTTGTGTTCCATTTTACCACTTGGTCATGCTTGTGTTCCATTTTACCACTTGGTCATGCTTGTTCCTTTTTGATATTCTCTCTTAATCCCTATTTTACCAATCATTTCAGAAAGCCCCTTAAGTAGGTTGTGCACTGCTTCTCTCTCGTGGGTATATATATATATATATATATATATATATATATATATATATAAAACTGGTTTGGTATTAGTCAGTTTCTACCACTGAGCTATCTTCATGGATAGAATCAGGTAGCTAAATTTATTGTTTTTACGAATGTAAACAAATTCCAGACAGGGCACAATTAACTCAAAAACTTTGCATATATATATATATATATATATATATATATATATATATATATATCCCCTATGTGTCGCAAATTCTCCATGTACTACTTCCCATTATATGCACGGGAAAATTCAACGGTCTCTTTCTAATTTGTAAGATAAATGTCAATTTTGTTTCCATTTTCATTAAAATCTCGTCGTCGCCAACATGGGCAGTGCATGGTATTCTCTGCAACGTTTTGTAGAACCATATTTCTTTTGCCTCAAGTCTCTTAATTTACTTGTGAAGAGATTGCCCAGCGTCCACTACTATATGGAAGTACCAAAATTACATATCAGTTCAGTGATATTTTCTTTGATTCGAAGTTCTAGCTTTCTTTGTGACTTTGCCATCAATAATGGTGTAACTTACATATGTTATATTTTTAAGATTGTCGGCCGATAATAAATTCTGTAGGCGTTCTCTTGGGATTGTTTCGCTGTCCGAGTTGTATGAAATCGGTGAGAAGCCGATTTCTTGTTTTACACGATTTTCTATTGTGTGTACTTGTTTAGTTTATTTTCTGTCTGTATGTAAGCGGTCTGTTCCCAGTACAATACCCTCCCGCTTAATTGGTGTCAAATTTAACCTTCGTTTGACATTAGACTTTGTTTATAATTTTTATCTTCAAATTCCTAGCTAGTTTGAACTCCGAATGCTAGAAAGACGTAAATAAAAGAAAAACAGTAAAACTGAATGGAAATAGGGTGATTGTTTATCACTAGAAACTATTTCTGGAGCAAAACTAATTTTTCTGCTAGTTTAAGTCGTTTCTTGGGTCAGTTGATCATAAACACCTGTGAGATTTACAACCCTTTAATGGGCGCTGGTGTTTAAAGCGAATTTGAAAAAAAGGAAAAGCTTTTTCCGAACACTGTGAACGTTGTCGCTGTTTTTTATCAGTCGTCAACTAAAGTTAGCTGATATCAAGAATGTTATCCAGCTTCTCTGAATTAAATCTTGTATCGCTTTCACGCGATCAGAGTATTATAAGCAAAGATAAACGTTGGTAACCTGATTAGTATTGTTATCAACATTTATCCTTATTATTATTCATAGAATATAATGTTGGTTGCTGATAAAAAAGCTTATTTTCTCGTCACAACGTGTGACTTAGGAAAATTAAACGTTTATTTCTTCATCCGACTCGCAGGCTGTGTCCAATACTTTCAGCGCAATCATCGCTGTTCCGACCAAGAAAGCTTTTGAAATAACTCTACTTCCAAATCCAATATCTGGAAGATATCCTCCACGTTTTTTTATTATTTTTTTTTTAAAATCGGACACCAGTACTGAAAAAATAAATGCTACTGCTTTTTTTGTTGTTATTGTTTTAGTGGTGTTTCTTTTTTTTTCTTTTTTTTTTATGCTATGGCTAAATTGTCGTTTAAATTACGCAAAAATGAAAGTAACACTGACATCTTATTTTAACAGATATATATTTACCAAAAGTACACAAAAATATCTTTAAATACGAAAGAGTAAAGGTATTCAATAAAATCGCCATTGCCTTTAACCGGTCTTCAGACTACTTTGGAATCACCTACAACTCTTCTGGGCAATCTCCTTGTTTAGATTAGTGAATGCTGCCATAATTCTTGCCTTCAGCCTATCTTTGATTTTACGAAGAGGTTTAATGGTCCCGTGCTTAACTGCGCCCCACACATAATCAATGTGGGTACAATCTGGGGAGTTAATTGGCTAGATGTAAGGTGTGATGCCGTCGCAGAAATTGTCTGATAGCACATAACTGGGTTCTCCTGCATGTGCGTCATAGTGCAGAGTCCTGTTGCCAGACATAAGGTTTTCTCGAAGCCATCCAACTAACCCAGGGCAACACTACCTCCCCAATTTCAACTCTTTCTGAATCATCTGCATTGTCTGCACATTGACACCCAAACACTCTGAAATGTTCGTATTCGAGCTTCCGGCGCAAATACCAAGCAGTAAGCATGCCATTTCCAAATTTCCGGTGGAATGAATTGTGTCATGGTGCTATTTTTCTCCCAGACTGTGTTCAACTGGCCCTACTATACTGTGCAGTCGACACTGAAAAACAACGTGCATGCGTGAAATTAAATATATAAAATGGCGACAATTTACCAATCGCATCATGTTGATCTTCGTCTATTCCTTCTGTGCAAATCTCGGATCAAATAGACGGGAGACGTACACTAGTTAGCTGTCTTTTTATGTTTGTCCAGCAGGACTAAATCTGGTTCATTTCTATTATTATTATTATTATTATTATTATTATTATTATTATTAACAGCATTATCATCAGTTACTTATTACAATAAATCCATCATTAAAAATTCAGACTGTAGAATAAATACTAAACACTTCAAATATCTCATTGTATGAATCAATTGGGTATAGGAGATAAGAAGATGAAATATAGAGGAAACCACGCTAGGATAGTTTCGCCCAACACCGCAAGATGCTGCAAAACCAAAAGTGGGATTATGTTCTTAAATAATATCGTGGGATCTAGGTTCTCAAATGGAGGTCATGTATTGCGTCTAACCCCTTCATGAACATCTAAACTACCAGTTATATACAAAAGATTAATAAGATTAAGGATTAAAAATAGCTTCAAGCGAATGAGACCCGTGGTTACTAGGGAGGATAGCACATCATTGAGATCCACCAACGAACTCCTTAAACAAAGTTTTCAAAAAAGTAAAGACCAATTCACTTGAATACATCCAAAAGTAGCAACAATTAAAATAGTACGACATATGGACGTCTAAGATAAAATAATGACAAAAACATCATGCTGGCATTCCAGACTATATTAAACAAAAGGTTAAGAATAAAATCTTCAATATTCGAAACAGAGGTTAAGAATATAACCGCCAACAAATCTACAACTTTCCGGAAAAATGGATTTAAGATTTTATGAATTTCAACCGGGAGTAACGCTAAAAGTTTGGTCAGTGAATTCCGAATGTTTCCTTATATTATTATCATTAATCTTGTTCAGGATTTCCTTCTGCTCAATATCCTCTATAATAAAAATGCTTAACGAACCAGTAGTTACAATTATGAAACTATTTTGCATTTCAATAATACTTCGCATGATTCATCTTTTTGTTCCCGACGCTTTTGCTCTTGTTTCTGTAGTCATACTTTTTCTTCCAGTAACACTCTTTTTTCCTCTTCTCCTTATTATTGTAATACTCTTGTTGTAGTACTTGTTTTTGTAGTACTTCAGGAAGTACTTCCGCTTGTATACCTGAACTTCTTGTTGTAGTACTTCATGTATTACTACTTTAACTTCTTGTTGTAGTACATCTTATTGTATTACTTTTATTTTAACTTCTTGCTGTAGTACATCTTAATGTATTCTATTTTAACTTGTATTACATCTTATTGTATTACTACTTTAACTTGTAGTACATAATGTATTACTTGAACTAGTTGTTGTATTACTTCATGTATTAAACTTCTTGTTGTAGTACATCTTTTTGTATTGCTTCTGCTTTAACTACTTTTGTAGTACTTTTTCTTGTAATAGTTCTTGCTTTTTAATTCTTCTCCTTGTACTTCTTGCAACAATTCATGTCCTCCTTGTTGTTCTACCAGTAATTCTTGTCCTTTCTCTTTTTTGTTGTAGTACTTTTGCTCTTGTCCTCCGCCTCCTTGTTTCTGTAGTACTTGTTCTTCTAATTATTATTTCCGACTGTCTTTCAAACTAACCAAAGGATAATCATGAAAACATATTGATGAAAAAATATCTGAGGTTTCCAAATGACAACAATGCAGTATTTCCGTTGATTTGTAATACATCTCGTAACAAAGTTAATTATGCATTTCCTAACGGTGCTACAGGTCTGTGTTCGATCTCCCGTAACATTTAAATATGAAATTAATAAGTAAAGACACTCGCTCCAATTCCAAGGTTATTATAACGTAAAAATTCTCATCCCAAAAATATAATATCGACATTATCTGTTTTCTTTACTTACTGATAATTTCCTTGATACTTACATATCGTTTATAAGTTATTTTTATAAGAAAATCACGTGTGTATGTGTGTGTGTTTGTTTTAGAAATATTAATATTTGTGGCCTCACTGTTAGGCGTCCAAGTAGATATGTTTAAATTTATCTTCATACAAAAGACGACTGATCATCGGCAAAAGAATCAGTGGCTGGGCTGAGCAGACGTTGCCACATCCTCTCCACTGTTGTACAAATTATTTAATGAAATTGTTCCATGTCTGCTATTTTTCGCCGTTTTTATTCAACAAAATCTATCCAATCGCCATCACTTGTCTGGACTTTTCCAAATTGCCAACCGTTGAATATTAATTAACCAACCTCTTGCTCCATCTCATCTTTCCATATTTCGAGCAATGAACAGGATTGCTATGTTCTTCGGAAATATTTCTACCACAATAATTGCAGGCAGTCTTTGCGGTCATGTGCTAGTAATTCAAACAAATCTTTGTGATCCAAAGCAAACACCTTTTTGATAATAGACAAGGACATTTAGAAAAATTGAAATCGTAAAAAACTTACTTACCATTCCTTAAATATTGATAAATGCAAACGGAGAGTTACGTTTGTCGGAGCAATTAAAGAATTTAGAACCAATACTGACATTTTATTTTTATTTCTTTTCTATCTGAATTGATGATTAATTTATTTTTTTAAATTTATTTTTTATTAATAAGTATACATATCCTATTTTGTTGTTACTAAGCAACCATCTATTTTTGTCATACCCTGTATTTTAATATCTTGTCATTTTTCTAGTATCGACGTCATACAGGATTATAAAATAAATTTGGGTCATCCTGTAAACGACAGAACTTTTCAAACAATTTAAGGAATCTGTGAGTAATGAGAAATGTCAAAATTCATTTTGTAATATTTAATGATTAGTCTTGGGTTTAATGATAAACTACATCCGGTAGCAATGCCTCTGCTCAGGATATTAGTGGTTTTGAAGAGCACAGGACCACCTCTTAATTGCTGTTCCCAGGTCCAACATGAACTGGACGGAAGCACCTGTTAGGATCCTAGCTATAGTAAACCTCAATACAACAACATTATGAAAGTATAAAAATATATTTTATAGTAAAAATACCACCAATACATTTTTAGAAAACATTGCCAACACTGTATATTTATAGTAAAAATTATGAACAATACATTTTATAGATAAAATATACAATATATTTTATCTGTAGTTGAAGGCATACAACTGTGCTCAAAAGATATTTACTTGAAGGCATACAATTGCGTTCAAAATATTTATATATATCGAAAAAAACGCAGTAAACCCCGCTAAATATAATCAATCAATCAATCAACCAACATGAAAGAACACTTTCATGACATTAGTCCACATAATATTTTACAATTTCCTAAAGAAATCACTCTATTCCAAAAAATATATTAAACAAAATTCCGACATAACACATATCACCGCCACTAATAATTATGTCCACACAAACATGTATCAGCACAAATGCTGATTATCATCTACGAAAGAAGAATAACATATTTTTATTACTTAAAAGCTCTCTAGGAAGTTAAATTTTAACATTAAATGACCCACGAGGAGTTGATATACCGTTAAACAAACAAATCGAATAGTGATGGTATACAAATAAACTAACAGCTGTACCAGTTTTGAATTCTGAAGCAGAATTCACTAATTGAAATATCTATTCCAAGAAGCATTGTATAATTCAGTTTTTAAAATAATTTAAGAAATGTAAGACTTACAAATAAATTTTCCGTGCCTTTATTTAAACTAAAACTCGATATTATGAACTTTTTACGCAAAATTATTATACGATAAGAATGAAACAAAATTAATAAGAACTTTTTCAAATAAGTATTTTATCTCGTTCAAAACATTTTCAAAATTATTTGTTCAAAAATAAAATTCTTTGTGCTGAAAGTTCCAAAGATTTTTTTCAAATTTCTTATAGTATTTTCGATGAAAGACTTTGTCTGAAATTATGTCTGTGCTTATTGATGAATATTTCAGCGCGACATTTCATCCGCACAATGAAGCCGGCTGGTAAATGCAATTTCCAAAACAGTTACACTAGAACGACTTACAATAGAATAACAGAACTTCCTACTTACCGAGTCTTTGCAAAATATATATATTCTGTATACTTTTATCTTTGGACAAAACATAGTTGATTATCTTTATAAAAAAAAAAAAAAAAAAAAAAAGATACATGGATACAAATGTTTAAGATTTATTCCACTTAAAAGCATATGCGATGGAATTGCTTTAACATATTTGTTATTCACAGAACATGGCCACCATTCAGAAATTTGTTTAACAAAACAAAAACAGTTTTTGTTGAATATAAAAAAAAAACCTTAAGCGACCAAAGTTTTACCAGGAATACATAAATGAATATCAAGTAGAATTTAAAAGAAACTGGGAATTAGGGGAGTTGGTACAAAGATTTCCAGCAAAACTCGTTTTTAAATGTGTAGGTCAGGTCTATACTAACAGCTAACCGCCTGCGTAGCGATAGAAAAAGAGTTCAATAAATACACAAGAATAGAAAGACGTATAAGTCATGGATGTGTCTTCTCACTGGACTTGTTCACACTATACAGCGAGGCAGTTCTGAGAGAATTAGATGTCCTGTTGGGATTTGGTATTGACGGACACAATCTTAAAGACAAGATACTGCAGATGCAGTGTTGATAGCAGACATGGAAAGAAAACTACAAAAATACAAGCTAAAAAATTTCCGACAGAATATCACGAAGGAAAGTGATAAAGGACGAAATGTAAATTACAAGACATAATTCTATGGCTACCACCAAAAGAATGAGCCCGAAATGCAAATTACAAAACAAAGATGCCAAAATAAACCAAGTGCGAAACTTTAAATATCTGGGAAGTGTTCTAACAGAGGACGGAAAGTGAAGCACTGAGATCCAATGACGTATTGGGATCGCCGAAGATGCATATGAAAAGCTAAGCCAAGAGACAGGAAAACTTCGTTAAAAACAAAAGTACTGAACTGTTATGTGATATCTGTACTGCCTATATGGCAGTGAATTCTTGACCATCTCCTGAATGATGGAGAATAGATTTGAAAAAATTAAAATATGGTTCTACCGAGATATGCTGAGGACACTATGGACTTAACATCTGGAAGAGGCAGTCGAAAACCCAGGGGCACGTAACGAGGAAAGAGGACTTAGAAAATCTGATTCTCAGAGGAAAGATTGAGGGAAAGAGGGGCAAAAGATAACATACTTGATCGGCTTGAGTAAACGGATGGTAGAACAGGTTTGGGGAGAAATAGCAAAAAAACAAAACATTTTAAGGGTTAAAAGGGACAGGAAAACAGAATCAAACAAGTCAAAAAATTTTAAAATCTAAATCGGTTTATTTCTTAAACAGTATATTTATTTGTTTTCGTCTACCGGCTTGAATATTCGAGAGATCCTATTAAAGAAAAGTATGTGCTCTCCAGGAGGATTCGGACCCCGCGTTCCCCTCGGGGAACAGTGCGCGTCGACGACCAAACAAAGATGAATCAATAAATGGAACGTCAACTCAAATATCGATATCCACTAAAACTAAAGTTTAAGTACCAAAAATCTTTGTTCAAAAGCACTATTCATCTTTACACGATCATCGACGTACTCTGTATCCAAGATCTCAAAGCACGTTCGAGAGACGGTTTCAATTAGCTGAACGCAGGTTCGAATCTGAGAGAAAAATATGCGCTCTCCAGCAGGGAGAGCGCATATTTTTCTCTCAGATGTTTCGAATATTCAGTCCGGTAGACGAAAATACTGTTTATTAAGCGTCTAATCAAATACGATTTTCCACTAAAAACTACGTCTAAGTAGAGTATGTATGTAACTAAGTAACTAAGCATAGTCTAAGCTCAGAAATTTTAAAAATATGGTAGTGAAAGCTTCGTCCATATTCTAACTGATCTTATGCAAAAGGTGTGGGAGAATGAACTGTTCTCTCGAAATTGGAAAGATTCCCTTATGGTTGTTCTGTACAAGGGGAAAGGTTCAAAAGACCTGCGTGGAAACTCCTGAGGCATATCTCTCCTCTCTGTCGTTGTTAAGGCATTGTGTAGCAGATGAGGTATTGCCTGAGTCACAATGTGGTTTTCACAATGATCGAGTCACAGTCGCTACGAGGCAGCTCCAGGAGAAGTGTGTAGTGCAAAGAATGAATCTTTGGTCTTTGTTAAATTAACAAAGGCTTTTTATACGGTTAATAGAGCTGCTCTCTGGAAAATATTAGAAAACCTTGGCTGTCCAGCAAATTTCCTAAATGTTTGCGGTCATCTCGCACATACACACACGTGTGTGTGTGTGCTCATTTGAAAGATTGCTTTAAAGTCAAAATTGCTGGTTTTTCAGTGGTTTGAACATGTATTAAAGCAAGTATTATTTGTTGATATTGTTTTTTTTTACTCTTTTCTGAGTGGATTGTGTTTGGAATTGGTATGGATTAGATGTTAGGTATGTTTTTTTTTATGTTTGCGTTTGTGTTGTATTTCTTTCTTTCGCTTTATTTTTTGTTTTCCTTCTTTCTAGTTTGTTTATTATGTTTATTAACTCATTTTCGAATGAGATGAGATCGTTCTGCTGTGGTGGGATTTTCATTGACATAAATCCGAAATTTGTGTTGGTATTTTCTTTATTGAGGAAGTAGAAAACTTTCCATCGTATCGCTTTTCAGTGAGTTTAATTTTATATTCGTGGATGTTTACTGTAGGTATGTTTTTAGTGAATAGTCGTATTGTATTTTTTAATATATATAAACATCCCAAACGAAGATCTAAACATTATCAAATTCTGCAGAAAATGAATATACTATAACAAAATATGGACAAAAAACGCAACGCCAATAACAATACCAATATTGACCATAGCTTTGACGACAAGCTATGACGGCGCAGAAAGATGCGAACTAATAGGCAAATTTTAATCTAAGCAGTAATACATACGAACCATACCGAAAATTAAACAACAACCCTATATACATTAACAAAAATTCCAACGACTCCCCAGCGGATTCCAGCACATACCCATATCCATAAACAAAAGAATATCAACAAATCCGAGGGACATAAAAATATTCAACGAAAACAAAAGAACATATGAAATAGCATTAAGAAATAGCGGTTATCTGAACAAACAAATGAAAACAAACCAAACACAGTCGAAAAAGAAACATAATCTGGTTCAACCCGCCCTACAATAATACACTAAAAACAAAAATAGAAAACAATATTCTTCAAAATTGAAAAACATTTACCCAAACACAAGTATCAAAAATCATCAATAAAAACGGTAAAAATCAGTTACATCTGCATGGATACCATGGAAAAAAATAACACAATAAAAAATACTCAATGAGTAATAAAAACAGCAATATAAATCAGCAAAAGAACACAAATACAATTGTTGAAATAACAATTGCCTACTTAGCAACAAATGCCTAAACAACAACAACAATATATATATAAAGCCACCGTAAGAAACAGAAACAAATGAGAAAAAACTTACATAGAGCTAAAGGAACAAATTTTAAACTAAGATTTAAGCATAATCAAATCTCATTTAAAACGGAAAAATACAAAATCAACACAACACCATCAAAATACACATGAAACCAGAAACAAACTATCATAATTATCAAGATTAAATAGGAAATTTATAAAAAAAAAAAAAATGAATTCCCACACATCAGCAACAGCAGGAATTGTAAATATATTCTAAAGGAAAAAATAATGATCACCTTCAAAGATCAAAACAACTCCTTGAATAAGACGAATGAAATAATGAAAAAATGCAGACATTTCAATAAGCATCTTCTTTGCTACCTAAATACTAATATAAAAAGAAATACAAGACAAAATACAATCCCATCACGCAGAAAACAACACCATACTTAATATCTTCCAACACAATCTACTCAGAAAAAACAATATCAACAAATAATAACCAACAAAATTATATGCAACCATATAAAACACGCAGAAAACTAAAACATACAAATCACCACAACTACATCCCTTACAAAACGCTAAAAACACACAAACTTTCTTCACATCAACAAAAAACAAGCAACATAATAATACGCAACCACACAAAACTCAAGCAAATTAACACATCTACTCCTTTTACAAAACGCAAAACACACACACTAAATATAAAATGAGTAATGAGAAAAAACGAATAAAATAAACAAGAAAGCATATAGGGGCACGAACGTACAAAGACACGCACATAAACACTCAGGCGCACATACGTGTAGTACGTATATGCGTGCATAGTTTTATTTCACTCGTATAAATACACATACACAAACAAAAATTAAACCATAATCTAATCTAAATGGTCATGACAATAGCAATAAACCAAAGTTAAGGAGCCTAATAAGCAAAGCAATGAAAAATACAAAAGAAATAATCGGTTTGACATGATCAATAGAAAAAAACTGTTTTTTATCATAAAATTAAACACAAAATACTTATCAAATATTACTTAATGTTAAATAACAAAACCTCCCATAAATACACACACACAAACACGCAGTTAGACGCTCATACACGAACACAAACATATACGTGCGGATAAGTGTGTGCGTACATATGTGCACTTACATGGGATCACACATAAACACATACCTACACAAAAAATACATACACACACGAAAATCCAACCATAACCAAAATTAAATGGTCATAACAGTGACAATAAACTAAACATCAACGGAGAAGGTTAGGAAGCAAGAAAATAAAAAGGGAGAAATCAGCAACCGATCAATACCTATCAAGCAAATTAACACACTTATACAAAACTAAAAGCACAAGAGAATCGATAAATATCAAGTTTAACTGTTTTGACGAGGGGTTACATCTGTATAACAACGAAACTTCCAAGTAAGCATGAGTTATGTCAAAAAACTTTTTATATTGATTTCTATGTGTGTAGATATATAATACGTGTGTGTTTTAGCATTGTGTTTTATTACCATAAGTACTCACTGTGCGAGATATATATATATATATATGGGAGGAGTTGAGATTGAGATATTTAATAAGCGTATATTTGTTCTGGCACAACCTTAGTAGTTTGAAACACTTAGTAACCCATTCACTAGTCGTAGTCATGAGTTTCAAGAACAACTTACTACTACCTGTTACAAAATATGATGTAGATCGAGCAACTTTAGGTTTGTTGTTTTTTGTTTAGGTTCATATCAACACGTATTGGTTATTTAATGTCGAAATCTACATTTATAATTAATTTCAGAGAATTACATTATTTCGTTAAATTTTTATTTACTTAGCCCTATTAATGTTACAAATTCAAACGAGTGAAAGATTGTTTCTCTTTGTAATAAATGAATCATAGTAAATTGCTTTTTCTTTTTAATATTTTTTTGACAATGCATTGCCATGTTTTCAATTATACTTTAAAAATGTATTGGTCATTCCTCCTTTAATGAATTTCTGGTTATTTTTTTTTTATTTTTTTTTTTTTTAATGTAAAATGAATTGCTGATATTTTTACTATAAAAATATATTTTTTACATTTTCCTACAATTTCAATTTCACTAATTGCCCATAACTGTGACCCTAATAAGTGCTACCAACTGAACCTGGGAATAAGAGAAGTTACGAAGTAGTTCCACGCTCCTGAAAACATCCAGTCTCCTGGTCATACACCTTGTTATCGGATGTATTTTATCGTCATACCCAGGACCGGAGCTAACGGGTACATACAAGATACACTCCAGATGCTTGGAGATATTTGAGTCAAAACAAATCTCTAATCTCCTTTGTTTTTCGGTATTTTTACCGTGATTAACCCACAATCTACAAATGATTAATCTGCTTACAGATTAACACATAGATATACGTGGAAGAGATAAGTCTTTGACGAGTAGCCTGAATATCTTCATGATGCAAAGATACGAAAAGTCTTTCAAGAAGTGGCTGAAGCGCTAGTTTGGATTTGTTTTGAGATAAACGTCTCTTCTGAAATTTTGGAGAAAATTCTGGCATGCACCTTGTATATCTCTTCAATATATATCCATGATATCATATGTTTTGTATCGACGGAAGAAAATTCCTGCCCACGGATTGTGTCGAGGTGTAGAAGTATATATAATTTATGATATGTAATACGTTAAATGTACGTCAATAGCAAAATTTAACTGAAGAATATAATGAATATTTTATAAAGTTAAATTCACTATATTACCATTTTTTGTAATGCATTACATAGCACATAAAGCTTCTTTCAAAAACTATTAAAATCTTGTTCCTAACTTATGAAAAGGCAAATTATAATAGGCACAGTTGATTAGATATATTTCTATATTTATTCATCTTTAATGTGAGTCGTCGTCTTATTTTAGTTCATTCCGCGCTCCCTTAATCATGAGTCGGCCAATAGTTTTCTTTATCCACATTATTTGCCCAAGATATTTTGAGGCATAAAATTAACGGAGTCCAGTCCTGATAAGCGCCTCTCCAGACATTAGCTCTCATTTGAGAGTAGGCTAAAGTTAATCCCTGTCGTTTTAGGCGTCCCTAAAAAGGGGGAAAGTGCCAAGGGGACTGAACTGTTTTTGATATCTGGTCCCAGGTATTTATGGAACCCCTTATTTTAAACACGACCTTGCGCCACATTCCTTTCGCATGAGTGTTCAAATAACTCGCATTCCTTCCCTGACTTTTGAACCTAATATCACGTGTGTCCTCTTCTTTCACACTGAAACTCCAACGTGAATTAGTAACTGTCAAGAAATCAAAATATACAACCATATGGAGGCAGGGTGGTCTTCTGTACAATGAATTTGAGCACAGAAGCGGTGGTTTTGTTTCTACAGCATATGAGGCAGGAGAACGAAAGATCCAAATTTAAACAAATATTAATGACAGATATCAATGTTTATTTTTATCTGAAAAAGCTTAGGTTACTTTCCAGTATAATTACATAATCAAAATAGTTTTATATTTTTATTTGCAATTGACTCTTTAATGTTCACCGTAAAAATCTGCTATAAATTATAGGATTCTATTAAAAAGACAAATGTGTGACAGGTTGAATGCTTCATCTCTCTCACTTCTCACCTGTGGAACTCTTCCATTTTCTTGTTTTTATGCCAATTACGATCCTCAAAAACTTAAGTGCAGCGTCAATCGTCATCCTCTATGTAAATGAATCATGTTGTTCTATTTTCCTCCATCAATAATCTCGTTAACCCCTTGCATCTTAGTGACTATCGTCTTGCTTGGGCTGAAATAATTTTAAACGCTAGTCATTCCGTAGTGTGCATTTATGGGTAAAGTTTATATTCTGATTTACAAGGAATTTTTATCAAGATATAATCGATAGTTGCTAAAATTAGTTGGCGCCAGTAAGGGGTCCCCGTAATCCATCAGTCTATGGTCACCACATGTACTGCAGCAAGGGTGTAGCTAGGGCAAGATACCTTGAAGTCTTTCACTCTTCAGCTTTGTTTTAAATTAAGTTTTTCCATCAAGACAAGTCCATTCTACGCTGTTAATTATCCTATTTTTTAACAGAGAAAATTAAATAGATTCATGGCTTTTACCTAGAGTATTTGCACGAAATTGAACGTAACGAATTTGGTTAGAATTCGAACTCGATTCGCCAAATTCTCTTTCCGGGTGGCTAATTGTTACACTACCCACACATGCTCTATAACAGCGGATGATACTGTGATTCTATTTAAGAAACGTTACTGAGTGGCTTTTATGTGTACAACTGTTTGCACTGTTTCCGTCTCTCTTTCTTCACCTCGAGGAATCCGTGGTGATGTAGGATGGGTTTCAGTGAATGGCCCGGCCAAACTTCGATGCACATTGTGTGACCTTCTCGCAATTCACAACACCTTGAATGAGCTTAACCATGCCAAGTTGCCAAATAATATGTTAGCATAGATTTGCATTCAGTTCATGTATAGTAGCAATTAAGGCTATAGAGCCAAGTCTGCTTGACGAAATCACAACCGTTTTAGGTATTTAGAAAGCCTGGCTAAATCTGGCATGAAACTGTAGAATATACAACCTTGATTTAATTCGCTACATTAATAGAGATTTACTGTGCTTAATTTAAAAATCTGTCAAAAGAACAGGTGAGACTCAAGCTCGTTACTATACTGATGGTCTATTAGAATTGATTGCTAAACATTCATTTACAGCGTGTTGTGACTCATAGATGTTGACTAAACTGATTTTGACCTGGAAGAAGATCAAAGTGGGCTATAGAGAATAAGAAACTGTCTCATTTCAAGCTTCAAAGTTATAATGTTTTATATACCTTGAAAAAAAAGAGTAAACGAAACGCTAGCTGGATTTCTAACGCCAACTGCTGATTTGTGAGAAATTTGAAACTACCCCTGTCGTTTTACAGTTATTGTTATAAAAATCTATATTTTCCTTTTTACTTTAGTTTTTATCGTATCAGAAACATGAACTAAATATTACCACTCTTCACCGACCACAGTCAAAGACATAATCCACAATCCATCATCACCGCAGTTAATTAAAATCTACATAATCCTTTCCATGTTTGTTTAGGGCTGCATACGATTTTGAATTAAAATTGTCATTCTTCTATAACAGTTTCCAACCACTGCTCTTCCGATTAACCCAAATCTGGGGAGAGAGATGTATTCATACCATTCCCTGGGGTATCTATATGGATGGAAATGTAACGAACTCGACTAGAATTCGAACTCTGCTTGCCAACTTATCTTTTAGAGTCGCTACTACCTGAACATCTTTGTTTCGAAACTCTTGACTTTTTAATTCTATTTTTCATCTCGTGTGAGCATTAAATTTTCTTCCACTAATTCTACGAACAGCTTCAGCGACTTTAAAATGAAGTTTAAAATTTCTTTAAATTGTCAGTGTCCGTATTCATAATATCTGAAAAAGATGCCCAAATTGAATATTTAAATAATCTATGGGTACACTATTTTATTACAAGCCTCAAGAGCCACTGAGGATAGAGGGTTGCAGAGTAATACACAGTTTATGTGGGGAAGATAATGGTTAACTCTAGAGATTAACAGGTGAAAATTGTAGTAATCGAGAAAGCATCTTCTTGAGTCAATTCCACAATGCTGCGGTTTGTGGGAAGAAGCTGTTCGAGTTAAACTTGCATCACATCAGTCGAATACGAAGAGAATGACGGTGTTCCGCGTAATATGGCGGGTCTTAGCCGTGAACTTTCCATGGAAACAGAGATAGGACAATCAACAGACGTTTCGTCTTTGATAAAAGGGTTGTAGGCGTGGAAATAATTCATCACCCACAAGGGGACGCTTTTGTACTCTATCGAGACTGCAAAGTGAAGAAACTGCAGCTCCTGCCCACATATGGCAGCAGTACGACATTTTCGGTCTGATCTGGCTCTTGTAAAAATGGAGAATGACAGAATGAGTTAGTATCTAAATCATTCTGTCCATACTTACTGTAGTGGTACAGGGAAGTGGCCATTTTTACAACATCTTGAGTTCTACGTTGAGTATAAGTCCCAATAAGCAGGAAGTCGCTCTAGGGGAATGTCCGTTCATCGCGATTGGTGAAAGTTCTGGGTTCGATCGGCGGTGGTGGAATGTCACTAGTTTGATTTTCGAAGCATCGAAATGACCAGATAATACCCCTCCCTTCCAATGAGGCATTAGTTAAATAAGAGGAGATATAAGCTGAGTTTGGGAGATCCATCTATATACCGTTGTATTATCTGCATAGATTTTCACAAATGATCGGAGAATACCTTTAGGCAGATCAAAGAAAATAAAACAAAGATACTACTCACCGTAACATGGTGATTTGAATATATATATATATATATATATATATATATATATATATATATATATATATATATATATAAAGACACATAAAAAATAATCAATTATCGCTCCTCGCTCTACAATCGAAGGCAAAATATATAATTATGTGCAATTTTCCCCAAGCAAAGCGGAACTGCCACTAGTACGCAAGAAGCTGCAGAGAGTGTAAGGAAAAATACTAGGTAAAAGGAAGGATTGAGGAACCGATCAAAGGAAGAATGGTGATCAAGGCTACAGATGTCGATTGACATTACATTTAAATTGTTGAAGATAATAGTTATCAGGGATGCAAGTAAGAGGAAGTTCCACTGTCCGGAAGTGCGAGAGAAGAGGCGGTTACATTTAACTGTTTTGATATTAAAAGGGCGGGGCCGATAAATCAACTGAGTAGCACCTTTAAATTCATACATGAAAATAATACACAATTAAACGCTCTCCCTTGTTTGTTAATCAAATGGTTGTGGAAAAATATACTTTTCGGATATGTTTTCATTCCTATGTTTTAAAAATAGTTAATATCATTTCAGAGAAAGGATTAGATTACAATGCAAATCATTGACCTGGAGACGAAAGTACTGACAGCAAAAAAATCCTTAGCAGATATAACGATGTTATCTTTTGGGCATAAGTATGTTTAAACATAGCTTAAGGTTTTTTAAGAAAATATTATTTTAAGACTATATCAACAATAATAATCTGATTTCAAGGACAGCATGTAATCTATATAAACATACATAAAGTTGAGATATTTCTAGATCGCTCGGTATAAGGGATATAAAACGTTTATAGATATACAATTTTGAGTATGGACGATTTAAACGATTATCAGAACAAGGTTTAATGATTACTAACTCGGTTACCATGCGGCGTTGGTTTATATATGTATATCTACACGATCTTAGATATATAATGTATATATTTAAATCTATTTAAACTCGGTGGGTGAAAAAAAAACCCGGATAGCACAATTTTCAAGAAAATTGGCGTCCGAGGAAAAATGAAAAAAAAAAAAAAAAAACACCAGAAAGCCCCTCCCGAACAGAGCGAAAGAAATCGTCCAGTAACTTAAATCTCTGGTACAAAAAAAGCGAGTAATAAGTTAAAACGAAGAGTTCTCAATACACTAAATAGAGCAAAAAGTGTGTGTGTGTGTGTATATATATATATATATATATATCGAGGTTAATGATTTAAATGGCGAAAATACATCTTCGCAAAAAATTTCAATAAGTTACACTAACCCCGAACCTGTATATGAATGATATGATCCCTGTTTATAAATTCCAATTTCATAAGGTCTTTTTTAGTTTTTACAAGCTTTCGTCTGTTCCTACAGATATCCTCAGGTATGGAAATAGATTTGTTCTTGTTTTTTACTTCTCGGTAATAAGAGGACAACGAAAATATAGATGTAATCCGAAAAAATGCTATGAGAAATGTGTTATTATTTTTGAACGTGCGGTCGCAACGCTGAGTTTGAAGTTTGAATTTTAAATTTTAAGGATGTGCGTTTTTGTACAAATATAGTAATAAGAATTATTTTGTACTGGTAGGTTTTCCGTCAATGTGGCATGAACTATATTGTTTAATAATTACAGAAATGTCACACTTATTATCCCAAAGTTGCACCTTGGATCAGTTAGTTTCTGTAAATTTAAAAAGACCTTATGAAACTGGAATTTATAAACAGGGATCATATCATTCATATACTGGTTCGGGGTTAGTGTAACTTATTGAAATTGTTTGCGAAGATGTATTCTCGCCATTTAAATAATTAACCTCTATATTTGTTTTTTGTATGAATGATTCAAGTAAGTATAACTTTAACAGCACCTATAATCGAAATATATATATATATATATATATATATATATATATATATATATATATATAAATAACAAACTAGGGTTAATAACATTCATAATCTTATGTTCTTGTGTCATAAATTGAAGTAATGAAGGCATTAATTTGTTTTGGTTCTTGAAATGGAAATTTCGATTTTACTAGATACGCAATAAGGATAAAAAAATGCAAATATTTCAGAAGCTTTTTCAAATTGTAATTGGATAGTAATTATGTATTTTTAATCACTTTAAGAGTTTATAGCATAACATACAACTTGACAAATAAACAAAATTTGCAAACTTTCTGACGAAATTACACCACAGAATCAGTATGTCTATGTGCGGTGTCTCGTCAGGTCTTTGGCCATCTGTGCTCTCCACTACTTCCTGCCCTTTTGTACATTTTAGTAAAGTTTGTCATTTTGATGTCCCTCCCTAATCCCTTCAATACATTTAGACAGGCGAGTTAGGCAGGCTATGGTAATCCTAATATTAAATTTAATAGAAAGATTTTATAAAATTTCAACCGACAATGGCAGTGACTGCTCAGTCAATAAATACTAAATATTTCCATATAAAGAAACAGTTAATATTACCATTCTAAATGATCTGCCGTCTGTTTTTTTTGTTTTTTTTTTTTGTTTTTTTTATATAAACAAATAGAATAGTTCACAAGAATCAATGGATGAATGACTTGTTTAAGCACAGATCGGACGCGTCATTAATAAACATCCTTTTCATAATCTTCGCTTCAATGCAACGACAATTTTCAAATTTTGGTTCAAAACCTTTGTCTTAGTAAACTTTGTAATTGCAATTCCTAATTACAACATTGTTACTTGAAGTTACATAACATGGCGAAGAATGTGATACATTTTCCAGATTAAAATTCACCCAACAGAAAGATGTTTAGAAATATTAGGTTGGTGCAAAATAATGTCGTTTTCGACGTTCAACTTCAAAAGAAAAACGACATTATTTTTGCACAAACCTAATAGTAAATTAGGCTTTTTCCTATAAGGAAATATTTGGCATTCATTGGCCAATCAGCCATTACGGTTTTCGCTTGACATAAAATCTTTCTCTTAAAACATTGTTTCGAGGAAAACTGGTTTCTCAAGTCTGGTAGCTTTTATCGCTCTTTCCAGTCTTAATGGGGGTTTCCTTCCGAACCTTCTATTTGAAGTGGTATGAAATGTTAACATCTTGATTATATCATTATTTTCATTTCTTGTTACGTATTTTAGGTTTTTCTACTGTTGGTAGTCCTGATGTGGTTTGTTATTTGGTACAGTTCTCGGTGATAATTTTTTTTCAAAATATTCAAAGAAGGATGACTTTTGTCAAGACTTTCAGGCTTTACTCGATCAAAACCTTTTTTACACCATTGATCTTAGGAAGAGGTCGTATCTATTTGTGGCTTTAATCTGCCTTCAATATCTCCTGTAAGTGTCAAATTCTATAAATTGTTTTCCCTCATTATGTACCTAGAAATTTCAACTTTCTGCTCATAGTGTCTTTTTTTTGTTTCCATTTTCCTTGAAACTTCGTTGTTACTCAGATGTTTAAAGTGCGTCCACTATTTTCATGTACTGGTTTCTTATTTAGTCTCTTTTAATGTAGTGTATGATATCCTTACTAGGTTCATCATTGTTCTGACCTTGTGCTACATTTAACTAAGTTCAGCGAATATATTTAATGACTAGTGGATAGGATACATGCTTATTTCTCATCGCCACTGGATGCTGTCCGAACCCAGAAATCTGGTTCGAATGTTGATTTTGAAGGCAGGGGTAATCCCTCCTAACTCTTAAAATTGGCATCTGTTTATATTTCTGCTATTGTCCTCATCTTTGTTGTCATATTTATTACAACGTTTCGTCTGTTGTACGCTCCGGCTCTCAAGTTGAAATGTCGAACTGAACCCTTTATTTCGCTCACTGATGCGTTATCTCCTGTTAAATCCCCTCTCCAAATTCTCCACCGCCTTAACCAGATATTGAACTCACACTCTTTGGGTCCTTTCACTGGATCTAACTAACGCCTTTATCCACTGTGCCATGTGTCCTTGAGTTACATATGTGTATGAATTTATGGATATTATAAACCTAATGTCTTCAGCAACTATTTTTTTACCAGTTCGAGATTCCACCACCTGAAGGCCGGAGCGTACAACGGACGAAACGTAATAAATATGGCGACAAAGATGAAGACAATAGTCCGAATAATGTAAATAGTGTACTTAAAATCGGTGCAGCACAATCTTCCTATCTCACTGCCCCCCCCTTTTACCTTGCGATGTGGATGGATTCGATATTGTCGTCGCGAGAAAAGCACTTAGGCTGACCAACACTTGAATATAAACAATTTAAACAGATGTACACGAGACGCAAATTCACGTGCAAACGCGAAAAAATATTGAAATCTTCCTTACATCACGTGTCTAATTCTCCATTAAAATCTACTTGCGTACCTCTGGCACGCACTCATACAAAGACAAAAGAGGGAGAGAGAGAGGCGCACAATCCTTGGTTCTACACTCAGAAAAAAGGCTCACAGGTGGCGGGGTCATATTTCCGGGTCTTAAACATTTTGTGCTGACCTCAATTAGGTCGGGACAGAATATGTGATGATGAGGACTACCGCTTTCTTTTCTTTCTTTTTCTTCGACTTTAATATCTTTAACACTGATGCCTGTGTAGTCATAATCTAAGTTTTTCATTTTTTTAATCTCTTGAATCGGACAAAAAGAAACATGAAATCGAGTAACATCTCTCGTTTATTTGATATTATTATTATTTTTTTTTTATTTGTTTTTTTTCCTTATTGACTTCTATTTATGTTGCTTCCACTTTTTTCCCCTTTTTATTCATTTATTTTGTTTTTGTTTCTCGGTATTTCATTTTTTTCCCTGTGTTTATCGTGACTATTGCTATTTTTCCTTTGTTTTACAATTTTTATTCATTCAATTTTCTCTCTTGGATTGGAACGCTCAGTTTAATTTCTATTTTGTTCGAAGTCTTCTTCTGCCCCTTCTTCGTTTTCTTCTGCCTCTTCTTCTTCGTTTTCTTCTGCCTCTTCTTCTTCGTTTTCTTCTGCCTCTTCTTCTTCGTTTTCTTCTGCCTCTTCTTCTTCGTTTTCTTCTGCCTCTTCTTCTTCGTTTTCTTCTGCCTCTTCTTCTTCGTTTTCTTCTGCCTCTTCTTCTTCGTTTTCTTCTGCCTCTTCTTCTTCGTTTTCTTCTGCCTCTTCTTCTTCGTTTTCTTCTGCCTCTTCTTCTTCGTTTTCTTCTGCCTCTTCTTCTTCGTTTTCTTCTGCCTCTTCTTCTTCGTTTTTTTTTTTTTTTTTTTTAATTCCTCCTCTTATTCTTCTCTTCGTTTTCTTTTTCTCTCCATTTCTTCCCTTATATTCGTCATCTGTTCTTATTTCCCTTCCCCTACTCTTTCTGCTTTCCTTCTTTCTTTCTTTCTTTTTTTTTTATTTTAATTTTCCGGAACAGTTCTCATTCTTTTCCCACCTTACTTTTAATTCTTTTTCTCCTGTATATTTGTCGTTTTCTAACTTTGTGTTGTATATACACACACGTGCGTGTGGTTGTGGTCTCTCAGTAAAGAGGAAGAAAACGATAGAGGAAAGCAAGCAAAAGGCTGATGGCGCTCACAGAGATGAAACAAGGGAAGCGGGCTGCTAAGGGTAATGAAAGGATGAGGGGGTGCTTAGCAGTGGTACTGTCTTTGACAGGATCGAGGGTAGACTTGCTTCGTCATTTGGTAGGTCGCTCGCTCGGCCGGTCGTTCTCTTTGGCAATTCTCTCTGGAAGCGGTACTAGTTTTGGCGTCGTGGGGCGCCGAAGAACACGCTTCATAACACAGCTCATCTATTTTTTGCTTTTCTCTTTAAAAAAAAAAAATTATCAAAGTGTTCACATTTTGAAAATCCGAAGCCCCAAAATGTGGAAATTAGCGTTGTTTGCAACGATATTCTGGCTCTCGTCTACCGGTCACTGTCAGGAAAAAGAAAGTTTTTGTAAGTCAACACGTGCATGTTTTCATTGCATCCAGTTTTAAACACGGGAATCTAATATATTTCGATCGCAGGGAGGGATCCAATTTTAATGTTTTTAATTTTTGTTTACATATTTCTGGTCGTAATTTCAGTCTTGCTTCTTTTTTTTTTTTTTTTTTCTTTTTTTTTTTATTTATTTATCTTTTTGAAATATACAAAAAATACAGTTTTCTTCCAATTATTTTATTCCGACGTCCATTTTTTTTTTTTTTTTTTTTTTTTTTTTTTTTTCACTGCAAAATTGTGAAGGACATTTATGATGAAATGGGGAAAGTGGGCTCAGCGAATTTTTGTTTTTGTTTGTTTTTTTGTTTTGTTTTTTAACAATTTCTTCAAATTTTTAGTTGTTTTTTTGTTTTTTTGTTTTTTTTTTGTTGTTGTTCCTGCCTTTTTACTTTGTTTTCGTGATTTCCAATTCTTCAATTTCATTGCATCCTTTTTCTTTCCACTCTTCTCTCTCTCGTCTCGTCTTTCTCCGTTTCTCTCTCTCGTCTCGTCTTTCTCCGTTTCTCTCTCTCGTCTCGTCTTTCTCCGTTTCTCTCTCTCGTCTCGTCTTTCTCCGTTTCTCTCTCTCGTCTCGTCTTTCTCCGTTTCTCTCTCTCGTCTCGTCTTTCTCCGTTTCTCTCTCTCGTCTCGTCTTTCTCCGTTTCTCTCTCTCGTCTCGTCTTTCTCCGTTTCTCTCTCTCGTCTCGTCTTTCTCCGTTTCTCTCTCTCGTCTCGTCTTTCTCCGTTTCTCTCTCTCGTCTCGTCTTTCTCCGTTTCTCTCTCTCGTCTCGTCTTTCTCCGTTTCTCTCTCTCGTCTCGTCTTTCTCCGTTTCTCTCTCTCGTCTCGTCTTTCTCCGTTTCTCTCTCTCGTCTCGTCTTTCTCCGTTTCTCTCTCTCGTCTCGTCTTTCTCCGTTTCTCTCTCTCGTCTCGTCTTTCTCCGTTTCTCTCTCTCGTCTCGTCTTTCTCCGTTTCTCTCTCTCGTCTCGTCTTTCTCCGTTTCTCTCTCTCGTCTCGTCTTTCTCCGTTTCTCTCTCTCGTCTCGTCTTTCTCCGTTTCTCTCTCTCGTCTCGTCTTTCTCCGTTTCTCTCTCTCGTCTCGTCTTTCTCCGTTTCTCTCTCTCGTCTCGTCTTTCTCCGTTTCTCTCTCTCGTCTCGTCTTTCTCCGTTTCTCTCTCTCGTCTCGTCTTTCTCCGTTTCTCTCTCTCGTCTCGTCTTTCTCCGTTTCTCTCTCTCGTCTCGTCTTTCTCCGTTTCTCTCTCTCGTCTCGTCTTTCTCCGTTTCTCTCTCTCGTCTCGTCTTTCTCCGTTTCTCTCTCTCGTCTCGTCTTTCTCCGTTTCTCTCTCTCGTCTCGTCTTTCTCCGTTTCTCTCTCTCGTCTCGTCTTTCTCCGTTTCTCTCTCTCGTCTCGTCTTTCTCCGTTTCTCTCTCTCGTCTCGTCTTTCTCCGTTTCTCTCTCTCGTCTCGTCTTTCTCCGTTTCTCTCTCTCGTCTCGTCTTTCTCCGTTTCTCTCTCTCGTCTCGTCTTTCTCCGTTTCTCTCTCTCGTCTCGTCTTTCTCCGTTTCTCTCTCTCGTCTCGTCTTTCTCCGTTTCTCTCTCTCGTCTCGTCTTTCTCCGTTTCTCTCTCTCGTCTCGTCTTTCTCCGTTTCTCTCTCTCGTCTCGTCTTTCTCCGTTTCTCTCTCTCGTCTCGTCTTTCTCCGTTTCTCTCTCTCGTCTCGTCTTTCTCCGTTTCTCTCTCTCGTCTCGTCTTTCTCCGTTTCTCTCTCTCGTCTCGTCTTTCTCCGTTTCTCTCTCTCGTCTCGTCTTTCTCCGTTTCTCTCTCTCGTCTCGTCTTTCTCCGTTTCTCTCTCTCGTCTCGTCTTTCTCCGTTTCTCTCTCTCGTCTCGTCTTTCTCCGTTTCTCTCTCTCGTCTCGTCTTTCTCCGTTTCTCTCTCTCGTCTCGTCTTTCTCCGTTTCTCTCTCTCGTCTCGTCTTTCTCCGTTTCTCTCTCTCGTCTCGTCTTTCTCCGTTTCTCTCTCTCGTCTCGTCTTTCTCCGTTTCTCTCTCTCGTCTCGTCTTTCTCCGTTTCTCTCTCTCGTCTCGTCTTTCTCCGTTTCTCTCTCTCGTCTCGTCTTTCTCCGTTTCTCTCTCTCGTCTCGTCTTTCTCCGTTTCTCTCTCTCGTCTCGTCTTTCTCCGTTTCTCTCTCTCGTCTCGTCTTTCTCCGTTTCTCTCTCTCGTCTCGTCTTTCTCCGTTTCTCTCTCTCGTCTCGTCTTTCTCCGTTTCTCTCTCTCGTCTCGTCTTTCTCCGTTTCTCTCTCTCGTCTCGTCTTTCTCCGTTTCTCTCTCTCGTCTCGTCTTTCTCGCTTTTTTTTTTTTTTTTTTTTTTTTGTGAGATACGTTATTGTTCTTTTTGAGAATCGAAAATTCTTTTTTAGGAATTACGCGTAAATGTGGCTATTTAAAAATATTTGCTTAATAAACTCTAACGGCAGTAAAATGTGCAAAATTTTACTTTACCTCTGTCTCCTTTCTTATCCGCTTTCATAAATCCTATCCTACGAAAGTTATTTAATTCAAATTTGCGCGTATGTGCATCCGTCTTTAGGAACCTTTCCTCCTGGTTGAGAAATCATAATCCTCGCATTTTCATTTTAGGTTATTCTCCTCTCTAATTTCTATATTCTACATTTTTTCTACTCTTGCTTCTATCATTTTCGAGAATGTTCAAAGTGTCTATGGACATAGTCCTAATCCTTAACCTTCACAGCTTCCTTGCAATGTTTACGATTTTAAATTTTTTTTTTTTTTTTTTTAACCTGTGGTCCACTAGTATAGATATTTCTATATTCTGGCAGAATTTCCCTTTTGTATTTCCAACGAGCATATCTGGTGTGCTTGTTTAAATAGCGTAGTCTGTCTGGATTACAGACATTCTTGTGCATTTTACATTTTATATTATTCAACAGCATCTTCCTTCATACTATTTGCTTACATAGTCGAACCGAATTCGTTTGCACAGTTCTCAGTGTGTTACCAATCCTACTCTGTCGTGATTGCTTTTTCCATTTCTTTTGATCCTGTTTGATGCATTGACATATACATTGATTTATCACCTAATCTCTTTCTCCAGACAATCTGTTTATTATTATTTAGAATGTGGGTGATCAAGGATCTCCATGACTTCTTTTCCCTTCTAGGCCTCAACAACTTTTGATTCTTTACCATGCGTTGATGACCCTTGCTGTGCCATCAATTCAAACAAATGCATTCGATAAATTGCACGTTGTTTCCCTTTGATCCTTCTCTTAATCCGTTCTTCCTTTTAATGTGCCCCAAATAATTCAACTTTCTGATTTTAAGTATGAGTGTTATTTCTAGTTCCATTTTCCTTAGCACTTTCATTTTGATCACATCTTTAGTCAGATATTCCTAACAACCATCTGTAGAAATAATTCTCTCGTTTCGAGTCACCTCTTAATCAGTAAAGAAACAATCTAACACTCCTTTCCATACAGAAGAATATATATATATATATAGCAAAGCACTTCAGGAATCTTTTCTTTACTTCTAGTGAAATATTACCTAATACTTGGCTTACTTTCTGTAAAACCTCTTTCGATATTCTAATATAAGTACGTAGTATATTTCACAGATGTAAAGAGGACAGATATGAATAGATGAACAGATAAACTAAATACAGGATCCAAGATCCACTCTTGGTAGAGGGTTACTAAATAAGGACTTATTTGTATAAGAGGTTACAAGGAAGAAGCACTTAGTACATATTGTGAGGATATTTAGGCTTATTGATCGCACTGTTTGCACGGGTTCCTGTGATTTTCTGCCGCCATCAAATTCTATTGTTCATCCTATTCGGCAGGCCAGAGACATTGCAGTTTGACGTATATGAAGGATAGCCTGTGACCTTTAAAGATAACTTTGGAGCGTCTTCTCGAGAGTGTTGTACAAATTCAGGATGTTTATGATTGTCTGATTTATAATCCGAAATTAAAGCTTCAAGTAGCCATAAAGCACTTTCAGGGTTTCATTCATTTTATAAGTACATAAATGTACGGGAAAACAGATTGAGTTTATTTTCCGAGGGAATGGTTTGCTGGCCTTAAAAAAGAAAAAAGAAAAACATTCCATAACACACCATAACCCTGACAATGACATCAATACCAGAAATCTGAGTGGACAGGTGGTGTAAAACAAATTACTATATCCCGTCAGGGCGTAGACGATCATGGCTCCCCACAGATTCTTTTTCTTCTTCTATAGATTGACATGCATTTTAAGGAAAGACAAGATTTGCTTATTTCGTTTTTTTTTTTTATTTTTGTCTATATTTCTGAGAGGAGGTATTATGTACACTATTTACATTATTCGGACTATTGTCCTCATCTTTATCGACATATTTATCACAACGTTTCAGCCGTTGTACTCTCCAGCCTTCTTCAGGTGGTTGGAATGTCGAACTGAACCCTTTATTTCGCTCACTGGAGTAGACTGTTCTGGTTCGACATGCCATGGTTTAATGGATGTTAATTCTCCTCTCCAAGTTCTCTACTGCCTTAACCGGGTATTGAACTCGCACTCTTTGAGCCCTGTCACTGGATCTAACTAACGCCTTTATCCACTGTTTAATGTTGTTTTTTTGTTTTTTTTTTATTCATATCAAGCAAAGCTATAATGTCACTAAGATGCAAGTGGCTACTGGGAGTGAAAGAGTATGAAAAAGATTTTAGAAGGAACTGGATAGCCAATCTTAAACCGGAAACAAGGGATAAACCTGCACTTGGGAGATTTTTCCCGTTGCCTTCTTCGTGTTTTAGAATTCAGAATTTTCCTTCTAGTCTGCCACTTAAGGCTAGAGAAACTAGTGTACACTGCTATTTAACCCTTAGCTGGGGGTAATAGGCAGATCGATATCTTTTCAACGGTATTTATGAATACAACAATAATTCAACAGAAATTACAAGTCTGCTCGCCTATTTCACTTTACGCGCCAATGTCGGCACATTTACAAAATCAATTACAAACGTTACATCTCCTATAGTAATTTTCGCTAAAATGTCTAAAATTCTTAACCAAAAATATCGGCCTTCACTTACTTGAAAGTGTTTACAAGTATAGCCATGCCCTTCTCTACTTGGTTTGACGGAAACCTATCTCCTTACTCTCCATTCTCTTATATCAATCTGGCTCTGTAAATATTGATAACACTCTGGGATACATTTGGGTGACACATAGTAAGAATCAGGTCTGCGAGACGGTTTTTCTAGTTAGCGTTCTTTGGTTGATGCCTAACCTCATCTCTCGACCAGCTCCAGGGAGGATTTGTCAGTCCTGAAGCACATCCACATATCGAGGTCCTCTGTTAGTATAAGTAGCGAGATTATATAAATCCCCGGCTTTGCTTGTCCTGTCACGTAACTTACAGCATTTGATATTACCCGGCGGTCACCGATCGGAGTACTGACCAGGCTTAACATCGATGATCAAACGAGAAACGGTGTTTCAACACTTCCCAGAATACAACCGTTAAAATGAATACATTCAATGATAACACGTGTCTATTTTCAAAACGAAATAGATTTCTCGTGTCCATATTAAATCTTTCGCATTAATTAATATAAATCTATAACTTCTTTAGAAAAATCGTTTACGTTTGTATACGACACTGAGCAGATATAATAATTTCGAGGAATCTCTGACGAGAAGGATTTCACTTAAAGTCAATGTTTAGTTCTTGATTGGTCGGCAAAATTGCTCTGTGGCCGAGTCGGTTATGGCACATCGGACCTAACGACGGTTTCCCTTTGCCAAGAGGAACGCTGGTTCGAATACTGTTGGAGAGCGTGTATTTTTCTTTAAGATTTCTCGAATATTTAGGCCGGTAGACGAAAATAAATAAATATTCTGTTTAATAAATAAACGGAGCATCTATTCAGATAGGAATACCCACTAAAAATAATATTTAAAGTGATAAATAATCTGTCCATTTATACATAGGTATTAATAGAGCGTAACACATATATTGCTTCATGTCTCCTCGGAGCAAATACAATGATACATAAGAGATTTTAAAATTGAATTGTTGAAACATTTATTTTTAGTACTGAAGTGTATAACTTCAGCAATCCAGAATGATCAGACCATTTCTTTTTAAGTAAAGATTCAAAAAAAAACATTAATATTCAAGTAAATAACGACTCTCAAATAGAAACCCAAAAGTCACAATGCAGAATATTGAGACATGCTGCTGGAAAACTTCTGTTCCAATCCCAACTTTACATGCGAAACTTACCGGATTTAAAGAGAGTAATACAGAAATAAAAATTCATAATAATACAAAACGCAACTATGTAAGCAATCTTTTTTTTTTTTTTTTTTTTTTGTACATATTTTTCTGTCTATTCGTGAATGGCGGAAATAAATATTGACTTGGTTCATTTTTAGTAATGTCGAGAACACAATCATTGAAAAAGGAAAAAGTAATTTTGTTTTTTACTTGAAGCTCTTTTTGTAACGCAATATGTTCACCTCTCCGAATTCACTAAAACAGGTTCTTCACTTAGTCTCTCTCTCTTTTTGCTATCTCTCTCTCTCTCTCTTTTTGCTATCTCTCTCTCTCTCTTTTTGCTATCTCTCTCTCTCTCTTTTTGCTATCTCTCTCTCTCTCTTTTTGCTATCTCTCTCTCTCTTTTTGCTATCTCTCTCTCTCTTTTTGCTATCTCTCTCTCTCTTTTTGCTCTCTCTCTCTCTTTTTGCTCTCTCTCTCTCTCTTTTTGCTCTCTCTCTCTCTTTTTGCTCTCTCTCTCTCTCTTTTTGCTCTCTCTCTCTCTCTTTTTGCTCTCTCTCTCTCTTTTTGCTCTCTCTCTCTCTTTTTGCTCTCTCTCTCTCTTTTTGCTCTCTCTCTCTCTTTTTGCTCTCTCTCTCTCTTTTTGCTCTCTCTCTCTCTTTTTGCTCTCTCTCTCTTTTTGCTCTCTCTCTCTTTTTGCTCTCTCTCTCTTTTTGCTCTCTCTCTTTTTGCTCTCTCTCTCTCTTTTTTTGCTCTCTCTCTCTTTTTTTGCTCTCTCTCTCTTTTTTTGCTCTCTCTCTCTTTTTTTGCTCTCTCTCTCTTTTTTTGCTCTCTCTCTCTCTTTTTTTGCTCTCTCTCTCTCTTTTTTTGCTCTCTCTCTCTCTTTTTTTGCTCTCTCTCTCTCTTTTTTTGCTCTCTCTCTCTCTTTTTTTGCTCTCTCTCTCTCTTTTTTTGCTCTCTCTCTCTCTTTTTTTTCTCTCTCTCTCTCTCTTTTTTTGCTCTCTCTCTCTCTCTCTTTTTTTGCTCTCTCTCTCTCTCTCTTTTTTTGCTCTCTCTCTCTCTCTCTTTTTTTGCTCTCTCTCTCTCTCTCTTTTTTTGCTCTCTCTCTCTCTCTCTTTTTTTGCTCTCTCTCTCTCTCTCTTTTTTTTCTCTCTCTCTCTCTCTCTTTTTTTTCTCTCTCTCTCTCTCTCTTTTTTTGCTCTCTCTCTCTCTCTCTTTTTTTGCTCTCTCTCTCTCTCTCTTTTTTTGCTCTCTCTCTCTCTCTCTTTTTTTGCTCTCTCTCTCTCTCTCTTTTTTTGCTCTCTCTCTCTCTCTCTTTTTTTGCTCTCTCTCTCTTTTTTTGCTCTCTCTCTCTCTCTCTTTTTTCTCTCTCTCTCTCTTTTTTTGCTCTCTCTCTCTCTTTTTTTGCTCTCTCTCTCTCTCTCTTTTTTTGCTCTCTCTCTCTCTCTCTTTTTTCTCTCTCTCTCTCTCTCTCTTTTTGCTCTCTCTCTCTCTCTCTCTTTTTGCTCTCTCTCTCTCTCTCTCTTTTTGCTCTCTCTCTCTCTCTCTCTCTTTTTGCTCTCTCTCTCTCTCTCTCTCTTTTTGCTCTCTCTCTCTCTCTCTCTCTCTTTTTGCTCTCTCTCTCTCTCTCTCTCTTTTTGCTCTCTCTCTCTCTCTCTCTCTCTTTTTGCTCTCTCTCTCTCTCTCTCTCTCTTTTTGCTCTCTCTCTCTCTCTCTCTCTCTTTTTGCTCTCTCTCTCTCTCTCTCTCTCTTTTTGCTCTCTCTCTCTCTCTCTCTCTCTTTTTGCTCTCTCTCTCTCTCTCTCTCTCTTTTTGCTCTCTCTCTCTCTCTCTCTCTCTCTTTTTGCTCTCTCTCTCTCTCTCTCTCTCTTTTTGCTCTCTCTCTCTCTCTCTTTGCTATAAGATATGTAGTCGTTAACCCTGTAGATTCGCCTGTGGAGGTCAAGGCTACAAGCTCACCACGCTAAGTTACCGCTGTAGTGTCCATTACAAGGTATGTTTTTACAAGTTGCCCTTGCTAGTCCAATTGTTTTTTAATTTAGAGCTGTCCTCCGTGACTGTTTACCAGACTGTTTGTCTAGTTTTTCTACCACTAACTGGGGTGCGGGAATATATTCATTCATACTTTTCCATGGGTATCTCTGAAAGTAAACGTAACAGTCTCGGTTGGAATTGAACACAACTCATCAATCCAATTTTTCTGCACCAATGCCAGCTACCCTTAAGGACTCATCTTTAATTTTATTAGAATCTTCAGTAAATTCTAAATTAACTTCTCGTTGTCTGACTCCAGAGATTTTTTTCCTACCAGAGTCTGATGTTCGATAAATCAACTAAAAATATTATCATATAACATCTTTGTACCCTTAGAACTAACACTGAAAATCATTTTCAAATTTCTAACCATATTAGTTTCCTTTAAAACTTATAACAAATTAAAATGTTTTCTTTATTTATTCATTTTTGTCATGATCTGTAATTTCATTATAAAGAGTGTTTCATTAAGACGGATCAAAGTCAGCTGTAAATAAATGGGTGTTATTGGTGAAAACTTCTTTATTTCTCTATTGGATCATGTTATTTATGTCATAATATTTTTGTGCGAAAAATAATATCGCCCAAATGTCCGCCAAATCTGAAAGAAAAAAAATTATTAAACGCTTAAAATTAATTCACATTTAAAATCGGCCCAAGTTATATACATTTTATATGCATTTTTTTAATCAGTTCGCCCCCAGCAAGGCAATAAAGCCACTAAGATGGGCACTTTTTTCAGTTCTCATGGACCCCCAAATATGTTTAATTCAAGTAATTTTTACGTATTTTTATAAGTGTATTTGAATTTTAATATTAGTAGTAGAAATGCGGGGGTCCCCAGAGACTGTATCCTTGGACTTTGGCTGTTGTTAATTTTTATCAACAACTTTCCTGATGACATCAGTTCTCAACACTGTATCTATGCTGTTGACACAACTATTTACTCATGTTTTAATGGTAGGTCTGATTGTTCCGATAAGATCAAATTGGCAGCTGATCTCAAAAACGACTTGCATTCTGTTGTTCACTAGGGCAAGGAATGGCTTGTTAATTTTAACTTCTCAAAAAAAAACTGTTCTCTATTAATCTGAAAGAACCCTTTCTGCCTTCCGTCAGCATAGCTGATGCTAACCGCCAAGAGCTGACATAAAATGGAAAGATTATATTGAATCTATTGCTAGGTCTGCTGCTAGGGAAGTTGGTTCTATCTCATGCTAGACAATTTTTCTTGCATATTTACAAGTCGACCATTCGTCAATGCTTAAAATATTTTTGCCACATATGGTCTAGTGCGTGGTCATATGTGAAGTCATGAGCTGCGATGCGATTTTCGTTTCCGCGTCCCGTATACACGAGTTTGACGTTGCTTTGAAATTTTTCATGCAACAAAGACAGACTATCATTATTGTTTCGTCCGTGTATTGTTTGATATATTGAAATGTAATTGTTATCTTTTGATAATGTTTTATGTAAGCCGAAAGCTTAGATAGGATTAAAACATGTATCAATACGGTGATATACTTTCGTCTTTCAATGATAATGTTATTAAGCTTATCAGACAATATGAAAGGAATTTACTTAAAATAAATAGACAAAACTTGTCTTTATTATTTAATGAAACGCGCATCAATATATATATATATATATATATATATTTAATAAAAACAGACCACTTTAAGGTTCCAAGGTTCTGGATCATCAGACTTTACATCCAAAGGTTGAAATGAAAAATTTTTGAATAAAAACAGCCCACTTTAAGGTTTCATGTAATAAATTATTTATTTATATTTTTCATTTCAACCTTTGGAAGTAAAGTCTGATGATCCAGAGCCCTTTAAAAGGGCTGTCGTGAAATAATTTATTACATGGAACCTTTAAAGTGGTCTGTTTTTATTCAAATTTATTTGCTCTGAACTTACATAGAGCTCTCTGGATATCATCCTCCTTGGGTCTACCCATACGGATTACCTAGTTTTGCCTAAACTAACTAACCATATATATATATATATATATATATATATATATATATATATATACACACAGGTAATCCAAAGACGAATCTGCAATGTCATTAGGTCTGATCTGGCATCACGATTTCAAACTTTTCTCACTGGCGTAATATTGCTTCTATGTGCCTTTTTTATAAATACTTCCATGGTAATTGTTCTAATAAACTCTCCGCTATGGTAACTGGACTCTAAATTTAAGCGCAATTCAAGCAATATCTCCTCATTTTGCAATCGAAATGAATAGATGTAAAGATAAGTTCTATGCTAACAGTTTCTTCTCTCAAATCTCTCATTTGCGGAACTCTCTTCTGGCTTTCCAGTCAACTCTGATCACCAAAAATGTAAATGTAATGTCAATGGTTTACTTCTATCTTCTTGTTTCTCCTTCTTTTATTGTTCTCTCTTCTTAAAGTTTGTCTTATTTTCTTTAACACTCAGTAAACTCCTGTGTCTTAGTGGCTTTGTCGCCTTGTTTTGGGTGAAATGATTAAAATATGAAATGATTATAATCTACTTAAAATGAATAATTGTTTCGAAATCTCAATTCAAAGTTGGATTTTTATGCTCTTTTCTAAACATTATTTTGTTTTCTTACCTAACAAATGGTGCACTAACCAGCAACGCAGTTTGTAAATAGTTTAAGCATTTAATATTTGTTCAGATGTAATGTGTTATATGGGTTATCTAACATTCGGTCAGTAGTTCACTGAAGATATTTAAGACACACTGATATTTCAGAAGTTCGGGTCACATATGTGTCAACTCGGCGAATGACGCAGAACTGTGTGGAATGCAATTGACGTCTAATAAATAAATAAAAATACCCCAAATTACCAATCCAGAAATAACTTTTGTCAGAATGGGTGAAGGGAGAGGAACAAGAAGAAACCACAATCGTTAAAAGAAAAAAATCTCCTGAAGTAAAAATGTTTTTACGTCATATCGCAATACAAGAGCAGTTTCGTTTCTGCACTTTACTGTTCTGTTTTTTTTTTATTCTTCCTCTTATCTATATCTCAATCTTATATTTTAAAATCCTTTTTTGTCTACACTTCATTTACTATTCTCTTTATATACATCCACAACGACACAAACTGTGACTACCAGAGACCGATGGTCGATATATTCACATTCAATCTATGCTTAATACTCCATTTTTGTTTACGGGTGTCTGACAAACCTAAGCTTGTTAAATCGCTATTTTTATGTTTATTAAATGAAAAAAAAAGTTAGTTCTCGAGCTATGAACCCTTCTTCTGTGTGCCGTGTCCGTTCAGGACGTAGGTGAACGTGGCTCCCTTTCTGCCTCTCATTGGTCCCAGTAATAGTTTTTCTTTTAACTACCATTCTCCCACCGTGTTCTTATGACCGTATGTTGAAACACTGGTTCTCGTACGAAGTTAAGCAACGCTGAAACTGGTCAGCTTGGACTGCTTGGAGCTGCGGATGGTGTAATGAAAAAAACGGTTCGAATTAGAAATCGGAGAGCAGAGTTCCAATTCCAGTTGTGTTCGTTATAATCACTTGCGTACAAATAACCTTGGAAAAGGTATAAACGCACCTTTTCTCTACCCAGCTAGGAAATTTTAAGAATAGAAATGAAAAAGAAACTGGTGCTCATATAAAAAGTCAGCTGAAATATTTAGGACACAATTTGAGAAAATAGGGCTTAGAGAAATTAATAAGAGAATGGCAAATCGAAGATAAAATAAAAAGCGGGGGATAAACCTTCGAGATAATTTTGAGCAAGTGGTAGGCGGCAAAAACACCACAAAGAAAAAGAGGGTCTATATTGGTAGAAATATTGCTGAATTCGACAAACAGAGGAAGCTAATCACCTATGTTCTACAAGGACATAGTACATCCAAAGAGTGTACTTTATGAAAAACTAGGTAATCCGTACGGGTAAACCTAAGGTGGATAAAATCAAGAGGGCTCAATGTAAATCCAGAGCAAATAATTTAAATAAAAGCAAACTACTTTAAGGTTCCATGTAATAAATTATTTCAGGGCTGTAATGAAATAATTTATTACATGGAATCTTAACATTTTTATTTAAATTGTGTATATATATATAGTCACGTAATAAAATTTCTGGGGAGTAAAATATAATCTATGGATCCTTAAGGGTGTTTGTTTTTTAATTATATAATGGCCGAGTTATTAATAATTGTTGTTTAGCAACCAATGCGTTTATCCTGGGTATGACGATAAACTACATCCGCCAGAAAGATCTCTGATCGGGAGATTGGAGGATTTCAGGAGCGCGGAACCTCTTATTTGCTGCTGTTTCCAGGTCCATCCTGACCCGGGGTGGTAGCACCTTTTAGAGTCCCAGCTTTGGTGGACACCCACACAATCAGTACATTTTTGTAATAAAAAGAGCAACAGTACAATTTTATAGCAAAATAGCAATCAATGCAACAATAAAACAATATCAAAAATACATTTTTATAGTAAAATTACTATCAACACATTTCATGATCTACAAACTATAAATCTAAAAAATATAGCTTTACTCTATAAAATTATGTACAGTGTTAACTTTTTCATCAATGAAACCCAATTAAAATAATATATTATAACTATGCCTTTTCTAAACTCTCCTCTACTTGGAAATTTAAATTTATTAACAATAAAATTCAATGTAAAAGTCAAATTTCTCTTTAAACTGCTGTAGAGAAAATCAGCACTGCCCACTTTTTAATCCCGATTTAATACTGAGGACTTTAGGATATCTACCAACCGCCCCAAGCGATCAGATGTGACAAAAGGCCGAATTTAATGTCAGGTATCCGAACCCGTAGGCTCGCCCAATAAGTCCACATAAAACGAGGCCGGGTAGCTGTTTCCCGAGACGAGACTCTGTCCTTCGACATAGCTTCGTCTGGGGATCGTCCCTACTCGGAGGCAGTTTGACTAGCACAGCTGGAGACGGATCACCGACTCCAGTACTGAGGCCTTTAGTAATGGATAAGACTGGCGTTGATTTTTAAATGAGACTTCCAAACACTCAATAAGGTCGACTGGCAGGATTTCAAAATAGATTTCCCAAACAAGATTCTCTGATTTAAATTCCAGCTAATGTGCCGACCTACCATCTTGACAGAAAATCCAGCTCATTCGAAGTAAAAAAGCTGAACATTTAAAAGCTACTCTTTACAGAAAAAAATTCTCTCACTTGATCTTGTCTCGAGGAATTCAGATCTATGATAAATCGATCTGTGCAACTTTTAATGTTTTCCAAATTGTCTCTTTGAAAAGGACGAAGGTTAGACATCATGGTGAATGATAAACGACTTCATTTAATTTGTTTACAGTTACATTCTGAATTCTGTGTGCTTTTCGTGAAGCGATCATTAGCAGCTTCGTCTTGCAAGCTACTGGTAGCTAGTTCGATTGACACAAACTGTGGCAAATAAATCCGACCTCTTGAAAATCATTTCTAGCTGCATTCAGGTCATCGGGTGCTCTCTTACACTGGTTTGTGCAAGACAAATCTATACTTAGTAATACGTCATCGAGTCATATGTAACCATTTGTAATGACGAACGGAGTATTAAAAATACTAATCATGGGTTACCATTAAACATAAATTTTAAGTACATTAACATAAATTAGATTCTGCACGCTGCTACTGCAGTGTACAGAATGGATTAAAGGGAAATCATTATTTTTCATGACGACAAACCGCTGCCTACAACTAGAATAACACAGGGGAAAAAAAACGACTTGTTTGGCCTGTTTTATCCGATCCGCCATATTTACCTGACCTTGAACTAACCGATTATTACCCTTTTTGTTTTAGTCGAATTTTTCAGTTTTCCGTCAGTTATTCCAAACATTATATCGATGAAGATCAGTTTTACCTAATGTCCTAATCTCGCTTGTTATTTTCACAATGGTACGGCTTGTGCACCCTCCGTCCTTCGAGTGCCGGCCGTATCCTGTAACCTTCTAGGAATTTCAGATCGAACCTCTTAATTAATCCACGCGTATGGATCGCCTTTTTTTCATTCTACTATCCATTTATAGAATAACACACAACATCTAAAACGTTGTCATTAAAACAGCAAAGATAAGGATAGCAAACTAAATAATGGCTTATTCTTTATTTTTCCCCCGATTTCTCTGCTTTCACTAACGCCTTATTACGCAATATTGGTTCGTTAAATTCGTTGCCTATGATTATCGAAGTTCCATTTCTCAATGGATATAGCAAAATGGTAATTTTTGCATCAGATTCATCCACTTCAATTCGGTTTTTCTTGGCTTTTCTCTTCTGTTTTTATCTTTATGAATGCATGTGGGACGTCCTCTTATATTTATATACAAATCTTTTTCTGTCAGTTTAGGTAAGTTTTTCAGATGCTAAAAAAAAACTTGTCGAGATGTAGATACGGGAGCCTGGAATTTTTTGATAGGAACCTGGAACTCTTTTTTTCCCCTACCCAACAACAACAACAATATTTCAAACACAGATTTGTGGGCGGATACAGAATGCGGTCTTACGGGCACCGGTTGTTGAGAATCTGGAAGGGGGATGATGAACAGAAAGAAATGACAACCACAGCTATAACATGTCAACGTTCGTCATTTCATGATTTCCCAGAAAGATAACGTTCACCAAATATTTTTTCTTGCTTTTATTTATTCGCCATTAACAAATAATCTTGACAAGGACTGCTTGAACGAACCTTGAAGGCGATAAAGAACAGGATATAATTATTAGAAGTATTTTCGTTTTTAAAACTGGAGACTACCACTATTTGGTCAGCCAAGACACCCGTTAGATGGAGTTAATTAAGGACTAAAATGGCTCGGCTATAATCTTCCTCTTTTCACTCTTGAACATGCGCTCGGTAGAAAACTTTTCCAGTCATCCCTTCTAGGTAGACACCCGGCCACAAACTCGTACACACAAATAAGCATATTTTCCAATAGCTAAGTTTGATTATTTTCCTTTCCTTTTCAGTTGTGTCTACACTAGTATAATTTCTCTCCATTGATAATCATTTATTACTTATAAAAAAAAAATGTATTTCAGTGATTAAATGATGTGATGGAATAACGTGTCACCCCCATGAGTGGCTACACTATAGGTAGTAATTACCTATAAGTATCTGTAAGTCAACGGACTACGGAGTCTAACCGAAATCATTTCGGCTAAACGGTCGAACTCTCTGCCACTGACGAGACTCAGCCGAAGGGCAGTCTCGTTCGCAGAGGTTGACCAACACGATCCCGTTATCCGTCATTTTTTGGCTGAGCCTAAGGGCTTGGGGAACCCACGTTAAACCTGGCCTTGTGCCATATGCAATCTTCGTGCGGGGTGGCTAAATATAGTCTAGCCGAAATCTTTTTTCGGCTACAGTCGAACTCACTGTCTGCGGGCAGAGAGGAACCCGGACGAGGCTCCGGCGAAAGACAGTGTCGTTCGAGGAGGTAGACTGACCCTGAACCCGTTTATACGGGTTCAAAAAGGGAATATTGACTGAGCTTACGGACTCGGAGAACCCACGTCAAACCGGCCTTGTGCCACATGCAACTCTCATGGGGTGGGGTAGCTAAATATACTAGCCGAAATATTTGGGCTAAAAAGTCGAACTCTCTGCCTCTGAGCAGAGGAAATCCGGCGAAGTGCAGTCTCGTTCGGGGAGTTAGATTGACCCTGAACCCGTTTATACGGGTTCGCAATGGAATATTTTAGGCCGAGCCTACGGGCTCGGAAAACCCACGTAAAACTCGGCCTTGTGTCGCATCAACCCTTGGTGGGGCAAGTAAATACCGTCTAACCGAAATCTTTTCGGCTTGCAGGTCGAACTCTCTGCCTCTGAGTAGAGGAACCCGAACGAGGCTCCATTCTTCGGCATAGTCTCATTCAGGGAGGTTGACCACCCCAATCCTGTTTATGCGAGTTCTACGGGCATTTTTTAGCCGAGCCTACAGCGTCGGAGAACCCACGTTAAACCCAGCCTTGTGACACATGCAACCCTCGTGGTAGGTGGCTAAATATTCTAACTGAAATCTTTTCACCTATGTGGTTGAACTCTGTCTTCGGGTAGAGAGGAACACAGACGAGGCTATGCCAAAGGGCAGTCTCGTCTGGGGTGGTAGACCGACCCGAACCCGTTTATGCGGAGTTTACGGGGAATTTTTGCCCAAGCCTACGGGCTCTGATACCCCACGTTAAATTCGGCTGTGTGCCACATCCAACCGCGTGGGGAGGTTGGGAAATATACTAGCTGAAATCTTTTCGGCTTGCTGGTCGAACTCTCTGCTGCTAAGCAGAGAGGAACCCGGACGACGATATGCCGAAAGGGAAAGTCTCCTCCGGATATCTAGACAGACCCGAACTCGTTTATGCAGGGTTTACGGGAAAATTTTGGCCGAGCCTAATGGCTCGGATTGCCCCACATTAAATTCGGCCTTGTGCTACATCCTACCCCGTGGGGAGGTTGGTAAATATTACTAGCTGGGATCTGATTTGTTGAGTACGACTCAGATTAAAGCGAGAACTACCGAACTTCCAATAGTAGCACTCACTACTGAATTGACTTACGACGACCTTGTGCATAACTGTTACCTTTATTCTTATTGTACTGGTTTTTTACAATAAACCTTTACTTATTTTATCCACCTAGTTTTTCAAGGATATATTCCTATTAGCACGGAATATAATATTAAATTTATTCCTTTCTTTTTTTTTCCTTGTACCTCTACAAATTATGACAACCCGTTACTTACAGGTGTAAGTTTTGGTAGAACTTGCTTTAACTTGAACTATAAGTAGTGTCAGGTTTTGTTTTGTTTTGGCCACTACTTCTACTACTTTGCCTTTTCTATAAATACTGTCATAGTAGTTGCTCTGATAAAATTTCCTCTATTGTTTTTTTTTTTATTCCTCCTCCCACAGATAAAAATTGTACATATGAGGACTAGTTTGGACTTTGTAGAGACTAGAGGTATTATGGTGAATGCAGTAAGAATGTCGTGTATTGGTGTAAGGATTACTACGATATAATTATATTAGTAATTGTGGCTAGCTAGGTTTAATTATATGGCAGATCTCTATCACCCACTCTTGGCTTTGTGCTCCATTTTTTTTGTATATTTACAAATACACCTTTGTTCAAATTAATTGAAACAACCTCCTTAGTTTCCTTTCTTTCACCATACGGTCAGTTTTAGACCCACTAGAATAACAGTGTAATCGATGACTATTTTTTCTCGGGTATGACGAAGTTTGTTTGGCCTTGAAAAATATTGCTTCAGCCCCGACTGGATCAGATTTTCATCACGCCCAGACACTATTGTCTCGACTATCGATTAGTTGTCCTACGGCCATTATCTGCGATGGACGTTATTCCAAAGAAGCTTACGAAAAGTGTAACGCTGCGCAAACACACTGGCAAGCCTTACCAGTGAGCAAATCAAAGTACTATAGACTGGCCCGGCAACCCCCTTGATTTAAATCCAATCGTAAATCTGTGTTCAACCTGCAAGGAACGACTTTTTGGAATGGACATACTAAGTTCCAAAATGTGACCTTGGGCATATTTCATTACAAAAATACGAGAAAAAAAAAATAACACTATTTACATTATTCGGACTATTGTCCTCATCTTTGTCGTCATTTTTATTACAGCGTTTCGGCCGTTACCATTGCATGTTTTTGCTGTTATCAATCATGTTTTTAATAGAGCTCATATATACATTCGTTTTGTTTCAATTAATTTGCACAAGGGTGTAAATAGTACTTTCCTCTACGGTGCCTAGACTTTTTCATTTAAACCCAGTACTAGATGTTTTTTCGCAATTCAAATTACTGTATGTAAAAGGTTTTATACTATCGTGTTTTTTTTTGTTTTTGTTTTTTGTTTTTTTTTTGTTTTTTTTGTTTTTTTTTTCTGTATCACTTTTCGTTTGTGGGACTCTCTTCAAAAAATTAAATGAAATATCAATCGTTATTATCTGTCTTAATTCTTGTCCTTTTAATGTCTTCTCTCCTTAATAATATATTTTTCTTGTTCTCTAATACTCAGTAACCCCCGTTTGCATCCTAGTGGATTTATTGCCTTAATGCGAAACGATTTTAAAAAGGAACAGAGCAAAGACCCAAAGTAAAATTGAATGTTCTTGCAACTTTACACAAACGTTGTATTTTGGTGGTCAAGGTATGTGATGCTGCACCAACGTTACTGAGAATCAGGACAATCGATGATCGCAACTATTTTCCTGATTCCATTCTGATTGCTCATGTCCAACGTTGGAACCACATTATGGTAACGTTGCAAATCGATGTTGCAGCTGAAAAATTTCGCACTTATCAAATAACAGTAGAATACTTTTCCTCAATGTATAGAAGATAACAGACGTTATAATCATTATCCATTTCTTGTTAATGAAAAGTTACAAGGCAACGTTGATAAAAGCCAGCCTTGGTTGGCAGTCAGTGTAGAAGAAAGAAAAATCTGAGAGGTTTGCCAGGCTATTTTACATCTAGACACACATTATTATGTTAAATCTGCACTACATGTGGTATTCTAACGACCCTAATGAAATCTGTGATTGTGATCTATATATGGTGTATTTTGAAAATCCTAACTCTTCTGAAAGATTTTGACTATAAATTTCTAGGTCAATTTCCATAAGGATGTCCCATGTGTGTCATTCAAGTGTTTCAGTTACGCATCTATTAGACGGCATGTGCAGCTACTTCTGTGCCCCCCACACACACAATTTGCCATTTAACGCGGAATAATTATGTCTAATCGATTCCAATCTAGTTACATTGTATCACTTCCTGTCTCTACGAACGGATGTCCCCCTTGAGGAGGCTGCGTGACTTCAGGGAATATTGTGTCTAAAACTCACACCTGACATCAAGTGGAAGTCGCATATACGAGCTACCACTAAAGATGCAGCTAAAATGGTTGGCTGCCTGTACCGCTATAGTAAGTACTTGACTCTTTGACTATTCTTTACCTTTGCAAGAACCAGATCATGTCAAAAAATGGAGCATTCTTGTCATATTTGTCCGGGAGCTACACAATCCTCACTTTCTAGTTTCGACAGTTTAAAAGTGTCTCAAAGTCCTTGTGGGGTGACAAGTTATTTTCCACACTCCAACCACTCTCTCACAGGTGGGATATGGCAAGCCTCTCACTTCTCTATCGTTACCTCCATGCAAAGTGCTTGGGCGAACTACATTCTTTGGTTCTGTTTAACTTTCACGGCTAAAACTCGCCATGCCACTTACATCGTAGCAAAGCATCCACATTCCCTCTATATGATATCGGTGGGAAGTTCCACGCGAACAGCTTCTTCCCGCGAATCACTGCTCTGTGGAACCGACTCCCAAGAGGATGTTATCCCTATCATTACAATCTTAACCTATTCAAGTCTATAGTTAAGTTATCTTGCCCTTTTATCCGTTTAAACTGTCCCTTAAGGTAACCCTCTACCTCAAGTGGACCCCAGGTCTTATACAGTGCGAAACTTACTCTAAAAACAATCGTCCAGTATAAAGAATATTTTGCACGACATCATTGCGGTTCAGTACGACAATTCATTGCCCACATCCAACATCCTGCTACCAATTTCTTCATAGAAAGTGATGGCTTCGGGTTGCAGCGTACAACATACGCTGATTTTAGAATTGTCCTACTTCTAAACTTCTAACTATGGCTTGAAAGCAGAGCATGATCAGCTATTTAAGCCCTAACCGTGAGTGAGATGAGATGAATTTATACCTTTCTATATTGCGCATAAATGGCTAGATGTAACAGTTCTATAAGTTTCTTCTATCTCATTTCTCGCTTGTGGAACTCCCTTCCAATTTCTTGCTTTTCAGTCAAGTTTAACTCCCTGTGTGCTAGTATTTTTATTGCCTTGGTTAGGGTGAAGTGAATAAAAGAAAAATATTAATGTTAGAAAAGCGACACTAATTCGATATCATCTCTATTATTTCTCATTCTTGGCTGCTATCCATTATACAACTCGCATATTTAGCGGGAAAATGAAATGTTTCATTTGCGTCTACTTCCGAAATTCAGCGAGCAGATTCACCACTTCCTCTCAGTACATACTTATAAACAAAATTTAACTTTGTCACCGCTTGCTGCGACATATATATATATATAATTTTGCGACTTCCGTCCGTCACACCCTTTTAAAATAGCCATACATTTTCGCTTCTCACCAAAATTTAGTATCGTCGGTCAGATAAGGAGGTACAAAGTGCAGTTGGTTTTACTAGAGTGAGTAGCTTAGTACATTTTCATCATTTTTTTTGGGGGGGTGGGATAAATTTTATTATTTAGCATACAAAATACTCCCACTATTTTAAACATAATTCAATAATTAAAATAATAAATACTTATTTAATAAAAACGAAATACTGTTTATTTTATTTTTTTTTATTTTTTTTGTTTGTTGTTGGGGTTTTTGTTTGTTGTTTTGTTGTTGTTGTTTTTGGAATTTCTCTTTAAGTTTTTATATTTTATTGATTGGTTTACGAAATTGAACGAAACGTAGTTTTTAAATTTCGACAAAAATGTTAGCGATCACTTCAAAAATGCTAAATACTATCAGAATTTCAACACGCGTTAGCCTATTGCAATATATATATATATATATATATATATATATGTATATATATATATATATATATATATATATATATAATATTTTTCTTATTGACAGAATATATATATATTCCATCAATAACATTTCATTTAGAGTACGAAAGGCGTCACACAGATTTTTTCCTCATTATCATTCAATTGCATACCATACTATTAAGACTGATGATGATTTTTGTGCTTTTTAATTAATCTAGGCTCTATTGTCTAATCCGGCGCTGCTTAAACATTTTTCATTAATGACCGCATGTAATAACTACACTGAAAATACATCCGTTGTCACTGTACATTTTCATCATCGCAACGGCACCGCACAAGCGTTTTTGTTACTGCAGTATTAACCATTTCTTCATGTCAAAGGTCAATCGTTATCTATCCTACATATCCTCATAATATGCATGGGTGTCGGGAATCTCGACATGGATGATAACAAGAGAGAGACGGGAACAGGCCAGAAACAACACTTATTCATATTAACTAGGAAAACAAAATAGTATCTAACTTAACCAGGCGAGGGTTGACAGGAAACCGCTCCGTTGTACTTAAGGGGACTTAAAAGAGAAAATCAAGCCTAGCCATATCCTCAAATTCAAAGATGGCTGACACCATACTAATCGGTTAAATACTTTGTGTTCATGTAGGTGAACTCGTCTCGTCTCATCTATTTCGCTACATAGTGCCTGCGGATCGATAGCGAACTCAATAATAACAGAACTGGGTTTATCAATTCTTCAGGATCTTAAGTGAAAAAATATTCTTAAAATTTAAGACCAACCCAAATTTCTCGGGAAAGTAAGTATAAGGAATATTTTATTGGCGGGAAGTGTTTTTGTTTTTGAGTTAGCCACCTCAGGTAATATGTTCCCTGACCAACGAAAAAAATATAAAATTTATCCTGCCGTAAATGTTTTATCAACCCCCACCCAATCAGTTCTTACAGCGCATTGGATAGAAATAAACGTTTGCTATATTTTTAGGCTTTAGAAAAAGCAGAACAAAAAATCGGTTCTAGGGTGAAGTCAAGTAATGAAAATAAGTAGTTGTAAAGTCAGATTTACACGCGATCTTTTTAAAATAAAAAAGATACCAACCTATGACTTAACAACATGTGCATGACAGCAAAATCTCCCGCACATAAATCCGTTCATCGATTTTTGTTTCATCCGAATTACTTACATGTTTAAATTGCAATAAAACTAGTTAACATTTTGATGGGCTACTTTTCACATCTATCGATGTAGCAATGCCTTTCATCCCACAAAGTCTTGCTCTCTACAACAGAATATTAGATGATATCGATTGACCGAATTAGCTTGATTGCTTTTTGACTGTCATCTCTTTTTCCATAGCAATTGTATTTTTGTTTTCAAAATTATTTTACTGTCTTCGGACACGTTCTCCGATAAAAATAATGAAACCATTACCAGGATGTCTAACCTACTATTAATCGGTTTGTTTGATCATTTCCGCTTTCTTTCGAGGTATATATGTATGTATCTGGCCAATCGTATTCGATGATACCCGCCTACTAGGGTGGCTAGCTAATCCCTATTGCAGACGCTTGGCCAGACGTATTTGTGTTTATTCAACACCCACAGACCCACCAGTAGTTTAAACTGCAACTATTCTGAGCAGACCTTATTTAGTTTCTGGGGAAGAGCTTGTTATCTAGCTTTATCAGCAGTTCCAGTAAGACCAGCATGATCAAGCCCTCTGCCACGATGACTTGGACCTCATGCTGTCGACGTCACCCAATTTCATTCACAAGGCTTGTGTCAAACTTTGGTATGGTTTTCAGGGACTTTCCAAAGATGCTGCACGCTGGGATCGAACTTCCAGTCCAATAACATCAGTCTCCTTTTCTGACGAATCGACTACGGTGAGATTCGAACCCAGGTCTCATGGTCAGAATATCTGAACGTACGTACATGTACATATATATATATATATATGTGTGTGTGTGTGTGTATATATATATATATATATATATATATATATATATATATATATATATATATATATATATATATATGCTTTCAGTACGAGCGGACCATGTTTGCACTGCATGCATAAGATATTTTCCAGGTTAAATCATTTTTGTAAAGGATAATTCACTTTAGAGCGACACCGTTGTTTTCCTTATTTTAAATTTCATTTCCACCTCTTAATAGGGCGAATTTATTCTAAATTAACTTCAATGCGTTAAGCGGTGTGTTTACGACAACCTTGAAATCAATCCGATTCTTTCCAGCTCGTTCATTGATTTTTTTTTTTATTTCATTTCATGAAACTCAATGATTAAATTTCATAACAATAAAATGTTCTTACTGTCTTACAAATTGAGCGTGACTTATTTTCAGAAGGTAGCTGTACCGTGGTGTTTACAAATCGACTGCCCATTGCGTTTCGTTGATAGTTAACCAAATTATTCTATTCACCGGGCCAATTTCCACTATCTCATAATACCTTGTCTTCAGCTGGCTGATTCCGTGGGATTCATGGGTGGGTGACTTGAAAGCCATGCTGTGAAACCGTGTGTGCAATATAACGTAAGCACATCACTGTAACACATTATCTCGTATTTGTTTGTTTGTTTATTATTATTATTAGTAGTAGTAGTAGTTTTTTAGGGAGTGTTGTTTTTTATTTTTTTCATTTTGCTTTTCGTGACGTGTGTGTCAGCGCGTGTGTGCAAACTGAGATGTCAAAGTACCTTATTTTTACGATCTGAAACCATTAGTAGAACTGACACTAAAGAAATAAATGACAAAATAGTCCTCAGGCGAGTACTGTGTTTACGTTCTATGTCTAGTCTTCTCTTCTGTGCTGTTCTTCTAAAATGGTTTTCTTTCCTTTCTTCTGTCGCATTTAATTAGTCTTCTTATTCTTCAGAAGCTATGATTAATTTTAGATCTTTCTCCACAGTGTAATCATACGCCAAGTAAATATCTGAAATCATTCATTAGTCTTTTTGTGAATATGGACAGTTTTTAAAATATTAAAATTAATAAATACTAGAATTTAAAGAGATGGAAATAACTTTAAGCGAAAGATACAAAGCTACAAAAATTTAACGTAATATTTTCTTTCAAGCACGCAAGATATAATAAAACGGTTCGGAAAAAATATTCGACAGTTTCTATTGAAGAATGCTGTCTGACAAATATTCTGATAAAAATTCAGAATGGAAAAAAAAAGTATATCTGAAGACCTTCCAAATGTCAAACTGTATACATTTAAATTGGCATTTTGGATTTCACGTGATGAAAAACTGAAAACCTTACAAGAAAAATTTCCTCTGAATCTTACATGAAAGGTAAACGATAATGTTATTTTGTGCCACCCCCACCTTTATAGTAGTGAGACATTTAATCTGAAGTTAAAAAAAATTACGCAAGAGACATTATCATTGTCAGCCGTTCTTTCAAATCATTTTTTAAAGATGGCTTCAAAAGAATAAATCCTATAAATCTTAATGAAAAACATCCTTCATCATATCGTATATATTAGCGCTATGAAATCACAAACAAGAAGCCTTACTAAATAACAAAAAACATGTCACCTTAATACACACACACAAAATGGATAGCCTATATAACATGTTAGAACGAATGCTCTGTCCGATTGTATCGTGTATATTACAAATGAAGACGCTAATGCTTTTATATATATATATATATAGTGAACATAGAAGTCAACACTTAAAGGCGACAGTCTGTTTCATGCTAAATGCAATCGCCAGGCCATGAAACACTGTCGCCTCTAAGTGTTGACTTCAATGTTCACTTTTATATTTACACACGATCAATCTCTAATATTGAGTGCTATATTTATGGAATAAAGCACATCTTAAGACTATATTTTTTCATATAAGAAATACAGTACTATGAGTCTTAGAATTCGGCTTGTTTCACGGTTCCTGTAAGGAATGAAATCATCCCTGTTCCATTCGTATTGAATTGGTAAATAAGTTCCACTCGCTCTTACACTAGAACGTTTATTTTGCCGAACACATACTCGAGAGGGTCAATAGAATCTTAACCCCTTCAAGTTTAGGATCAACCGTTATCTATCTTATATACCCATAATCTGCAAAAATGTTAAGATGTTAAGAAAAATTAAATTGATCACCGATTTATTTGTAAAAAAAGTGTTAAAAATTGTGTTTTCCGGGGTTATTTTACTTTTTATATAAGTATGATATTGCAGTATTTATACCTTTTTTGTATTTTACACATTTTTCACATCGTCGCTTCTATTTAAAAAAAAAAAAATATTTTTTTTTATCTTCTTTCGTACTTGACTTCACGTGCACATGGTTGCGTTCTCTTAAATTTTGTTCATGCTCGGAAATCCTCCTTTCAACGGCGATTTTAGATTTTGAAAAAAATAGGAAGTCACAGGAAACCAGATCTGTTCAGGTAGTGCGACATTTTAAAAGACACACACTAATATATATATATATATATATATTATATATATATAATGAAAAATTTCCCAGAGTTAAGCTGTAGAAAAAGACAATATTTATAAATGTAAAAGACAATAGGAAAACTGTAATTAACTGCGTTTCGTCCAATGTGGACTTTTTCAAGGCAAAAAACGAAATGAATTTATTAAACAAAGTAACTAACAATAATAAAACAAAATGTCCTTAGCAACTGGAAGAATTTTGACGTAATTTTCAGTTAACAGTATGAAAATTGCATTCTCTTAATTCTTCCAATTGCTAAGGACATTTTGTTTTGTCATTATTAGTGACTTTATTTTCATGAATTCATTACCTTTTTGCCTTGAAAAAGTCCACATTGGACGAAACGCATCGGCAACTATTACAGTTTTCCCTTTCTTTTACATTTTTTATATATATATATATATATATATATATATATATATATATATATATATATGAAATATGTGGGTATATGACGGTTCAGTGTAGGTTACAGGTTTGCTTCCTGTCGAATTACACATTTTCTGTGAAATTTCTCGCTCATTCAGGTCGGTAAGTGTAGTTGATACTGATTATTACAAATTTACTTAAATATTTTTATCCATTAAAATAACGTATAAACAGTATATATATATATATATATGTGTGTGTGTGTGTGTAGCCCTAAATATGAACAAAGTAATTCCTACTGTACAATCAATTTTAACACATTTCACAATGAGTCCAAATGTTCACACTACTATCTCCAAAAGAGACTCTGTTCATGCATGTGTACTATGAAACTTCTTGATTTGTTTTAAGACCAATTTTAATTTGCATTTTAAGACTGTACAGATTGGCTGGATACTTTCCGGACGAATTTGGTGTAGATGATTACACAAAGATTCTAAATGTAACATCATCTTTTGTTGCAGGACCACAAGTGATTTACAAGTCCTGCATAAATTTACAGTATTATCTCGTCCCTTTGATTCAATGATGGCGGTCGTATGAAAAAAATTATTTGCAAATTATTAGAAAGAATTTGTGTCATCCGCTTGATTTTACGGCAGTCATTACTGCAGTAGATGGTGGTCCTTTTACAGCAGACCTTGTATCAATTTCCATTAATTAACTCGTCTATGTTGCGCTATTCGAAGACCAGCTTGCAAACACCAGTATGTTCGGAAACTGATGGTTCTTCATCTAATAATCAAGTCTTCTCAGTGCAGGGTTCTAATATACCGTATATATTTGCACAAAAACATATTTACTAATTCGTAATTATTAAATAATCCTCTTTGTTAATTTTCTATCAATCTCTCTCAGAATTTCACTTAAAACATCATACACCTCTCATCTTAAACATGAAAAAAGATGTTTACTTTTTGCCTGAGTTTGCTCATAATACTTCTCAAACCTCTGCCAGCAGTAGCAGAGTATGCAGTGAAAGACCCACTTCTGACAGGACAATATGTCCCTGGTTTCTGAAGTTCCGCAGTGGGGATACGAGTCTTGAAGATCAAGGTGGTACAGGTCGTCCGTCTGCAATTGACAATATCTATATTTGCATACAAAAGTTTCTTGGAGTTCAAATCTTTATAGTTTAAAACATAAATAAACTTTAACTCGATGGCAGGCATGAGTAAATGTTCAGGGCTTCTATTTTGACAGATTTAAACACTTTATATATGCATTGAGTCAGGGATGAAAGTTGACATTATTTTCCGAAAAACATGAGATGTGGTGCAGCTTAGTAAAAGATAAGTCGTCTTCATATTGATTTTCAATCCAAAGATTTTGCGAAGCCTGGCGGGATTTGTTATAAGTTGAAGTGTTAATAGACATAAAGAGTTAAAGCCTGCCAGTGGTTCTTTAAATAGCTTTAATATGTTACTTCACTACTTCCAGTACTTATGTGGGTTTCTTACTAACCTTTTATTTTTACTAGTATGTAATATCAACATCGTGATTGTCATTATTTAATCTTACATGTGATATCCATTTTAGTTGTTGCATTTTGCAGTCCTCAAGTTTCCGTTATATGGCCGGGTTTCTTGTTAGTGATTACGTAACAGCAACCACAATCTTCAAAAAAAAAGGTGGTCTTTGCCAAGACTTTCGGGCTTCACTTGCTCAAAGCCATACGACTAGACATCATTATTATCATATTCATCATAATCATCATCATCATAGTAATAACTATTTTAATATATTAATAATATGAATAAATATTAATTAATATTTATTTAATGATTTTATTATTAATATTAATACGATCGGGATCTATTCCTTTTTGTCACTAGTCTTGAAACAATGTGAGATAATTAACCATAGATATTAATACAAAAAATAAGCTGAAATTAGTTGCTTTAATCTCTGTCGATACATAGAAAATAAAAAAAAAAATTAAGTTCTCTTTTTCAGTATGTATGTATGTGTATATATATATATATATATATATATATATATATATATATATATATATGCCTACGCGCAGAAATGACATATTACATCAGTTCTCTTGTATTACATTACGTTTTCTGGTGGGTGAGGAATTCAGGGTGGGTCGACACAGCTTTTCTTTATTTCTTTGTTTCCACACAGACTCTTAATATCACATCATCACATTCCCATGTACGATAAAAGAGAATTTGAAAGCAAATACAATTTCATAAAAGTGGACATAACTGCTTTACTATGTCTCTAAATGCAGTGTTCGTTTTTGTTTGTGTTTTTCTTATGTGAAATGAAATATGAATCTATTTGAAATGTGCGCTTACGTGTTAATAATTGTACACTTACAAATTAAAACATAGAAACGAAAGTTTATTAGTTTTATTTCTGAGTCGAAAAAAAAGCTATTCTCTGCAGGCATAAACATTTTTATTTTCATGCAATAGTCCTTCACTCCTTCCATTATTTTGTGATGCCAACGAATACTTGTTGTAGTAGAGACTTTGTAATCGCAGATACAACTATAGTAACGCCGTTGAACAATACTGGTGTCAGACGCCTTCGAATAAGATTCGCACTAATAATACTTGCTAGATAATACTCGCTCGAATAGTAATTCATATAGTGATCCGAATAGAGGTATAGTATAGTGAATTGAGTAGAGAATAGCGGTCTGTATAGTAATAGAGGATAGAGTAAAAATATTGCTCCGAATGGTAATAGAGGATAAAATAGGAATGGCGATCAATCTAAACGTCACGCGACTTCCTATATATGCGTTTCCTCTATGGTCACGTGGTTTACTTAATTTACTAATGGGATCGCCTGTCTTTGCTCACTGGAGATCTGTGTTCAACTCAAGAGTCGGCAGCGACACTTTATTTCTATATAACAAATTGGTGAAAAGATAGTCTTTTTCCTTCGTCAAAGAAAGTGAAAAAAGCAAAACAGATTCCCAAACTCTGGGTATTTGCGTAAATTAGGAAAAAAACGAATCTTATACTTTAGCTTTCGCTCCATTTTTTTATGTATTTTTATTCGAATTTTCATCGGAAACCAGAAACGGTTTGATATCTAACTTTCTGCATTCAAAAACCATCGCCGTGTTGTGACTATATAAGTGTGTGTGTGTATGTATGTGGTGGGTGTCCTCACTGGATACCCCCTACTTTTGGCCTTGTGCCACATCTAAGCTACGCTTGGAAAACCACTTTAAGTGTATGTGTATTTTGTGCAAGGAAGCAAAGCCCCTAAGACACTGCTTGTGTAAGAAATAGGAACAAAACTATTACTAATGAGAAGGAAGAGAAAAGAGTAATCAGGAGGACAGTAGATAGCGATTAACATTGCGTTTAAATTTTTGAAGATTAAAAATGACTGGATATCATGGAGGCGGAAGGGAGTTCCACAAGCGAAAAATGCGAGAAAATGAACTGTTAGCAGAGAATTTACGGTTACATCTAGCTAATTCGACTATAAATTAAGGAGACCTCGTTGCCAGTCTAGTTCTCCACTTAAATTTATAAAGTCGAGGTACCATAGCGAAGAGATCATCCGAACAATTACCATGAAAGTACTTATATGAAAGGCACAGGGAGGCAACTTTACGGCGGTTGGAAAGTGACTAAAGCTGAAACCCCAAGTCAGCACCAATAATATTGCTTATTCTGTTTGGGATTTTATCAAGGATCTCTAAATATATAGCAAGAGCTCCGGACAATATATGGCAGCAGTATTCAAAGCATGGACGAATGGTAGATGTATAGATATGTAAGATAGATTCTGGAAAGAAAAATTGTCTAGCACAACACAGCGAACCAACATTCTTTAGCATTTGAACTAGAAATTGATAAAATATACTCTTTCTACTATATATCAACAAAGAATGTGAGCTCTAGAAGGCACAAGGAGTCACTCTCCTGGAGGTAAGCATCAGCCATGCTGATGAGTCAAAAAGAGGTTTATTAATAGAGTAGCTTTGTTTTTGAGGTCTTACAATTGACAAACCATTTTTTGCTCCTGTTAACACTGAAAGTTGTTTGACATCAACTGCTAGTATAAAATGATATATTTCACTGAATAATATAGACATATTATGTTTAGTTTTATACTATCCAGTTCTCTAATCAGTTTCTTGATAAGATGAAATTCATCAAGAAAGGCGTCGTATTTTTTCCCTACCCAAGTACTTTCGATCTCCTGAAAGATCCTCCTCAGGCCCTCTGTCAAAAGCAACCAACGCTCAACAAAATTTATTACGTGTGTAGCAGCAACGTGTTGAAGTACATATAACAAACTTTTAATGCCGTTTTGTATGCTACCGATTTCTGGTTAGCTCTCTTGCATTAGGACGCTTGTTTTGCAAAAGATTCCATAGCTACAACGGATAAATTAAAAAACTTAAATAATTATAACAGAACGTTTTCACGCGTGTTTTGAAAAATCACATTTATAACGAAATTTTATCTCGGTGACAATAAGTTTGTCTGAGGATGATCTTGGTGGAGATCGAAAGGTAGGGAAAAAATACGGCGCATTCTTTGATGAATCTCATCTTGACATCAAGAAATTGATTAGGGAACTGGAAAGTATAAATAAAATAGACATATGTATATATTATTTAATGAAACCTCTTTGAATGAAAATATGCTGAACACATACACACGCACATATCTATATATATATATATATATATATAATATATATATATATATATATACACATACATTTCATTAAAAACGACTGACGAGGTACTGCGATTAAGGTTTTTAATTAATTTTTCTTGTGTTATATTTTTTAAATTATATAGAAATTGTCTGAATATTCCGCAAGTCCGAGCGCCTTCGGCTATTCCTTTAGACATTATCAAGTATGATTTTGTTTGTACTTTTAACTGAATGTATGAATTATTATGACACAGGAACACAAAATGTCATAACCCTTATATATATATATATATATATATAATGTGTGTGTATGTGTGTTAGGTAGTTCAAACACTTTGGCTAAAAATCTTAAAACTCCTTTAAATAATTTAAATGAAATTTTAGTAAATTTCCTTTACTTGAAATGTAATAGCCTAGAGTTTGTCTGTAAAACAAAAAATAAATGAATTAAGCAATAATAATAATTTTACGTAATAAGTAACTTTTTAAGACATTTTTTTTTTTTTTACACGTTCACGGTCAGTTTACTATCAGTCCGCCATTTTAATTAAAAATGATTGCAGAACATTTCAGCTATTTTTATTAATCAAATATCTGTCCTACTGAATTCATAGCTCAAATCATGGCCAAAAAAAAAAACATTTGGACACAGGAATGTACATTCCAGCAGTCAACAATTTTGTAGGTCAAAATGTAGACGTTTACTCCTGCATCCCTCACTTTTAAAATATCATCTTCAAAATGCACCAAAATACAGAAACTGATATTGTGTATATTTAAAATAATCATATTTAACCTTATATAACCAATAAGTCATAAATATATATTTATTCTATAGCATAAATATTTCCTTTGATATAAATGTAATTCAGAATTATTGGGTTATTTTAGATCTTCATTACAAAAATGTTACAGAATATCCCAAAAAAAAATATTTTGATATTTTCACATCCGAAAATAGCTTAAACTATACATTTTTGACTCTTCAAATATATTTTTAGATAGTTTTGTCATCTTTTCGTCATCCGTAACGTGAAAAATTCAAATTCGGACTGCAAAAATTACAAGTAAAGCTTTCCAAAATAAATATTCAACACATTTTTTTTTCTCCTGTCAAAACTGAAAGCAAATGTGTTTTACGAAATTATGCAAGCACCAACAGTTCAAGAAAATATTTTTTTAGGTTTATTGAAATATTTTTGTTCGGACAAATTTTCAAGATGTTCACGTTTGATATTACGTTTTTCCGTTTTGTTTTTGTTTTTTGTTTTTTGTTGTGTTTTTTTGTTTTGTTTGTTTTGTTTTTTTGTTGTTTGTTTTTTTGTTGTTTGTTTTTTTGTTGTTTGTTTTTTTGTTGTTTGTTTTTTTGTTGTTTGTTTTTTTGTTGTTTGTTTTTTTGTTGTTTGTTTTTTTGTTGTTTGTTTTTTTGTTGTTTGTTTTTTTGTTGTTTGTTTTTTTGTTGTTTGTTTTTTTAAAAAAAAAAAAAACGTTTTCAGGTATTTTTTTTTTTTTTTATTATATAAACTATAAAAAATATTATCAACGACCAATTTGAAAAATGTTCACTCTCTATCGAAAGCAAAACATTTTTCCACAAAGTTTTCTAATAAATTAAATAACTATTGCAGTATAAAATGCATTCATTCATGAAGTTATGAAAATTTGATTTTAAATCGCATAATTTTCTTATTTTTGTTAAATTTTAAAAAATTGCAGATACATTTTTTATTTCATTTCGGAAAAAGCACATGCAGTATCTTTATTTTTATACATACACACACTTATATATATATATATATATATATATATATATAAAGACGGTCTAACAAATTTACTTATTTCAGTTACATAAATTGTACATTATACACTTCGACCAGAAATAATTTTTTTTTTTTTTTTTTTCAGTCTTTGGTATTCGTGTTATAATAGGAAAACAAAGAAAAAAAAATGTTAATTAAATTTTATGAAAGTTAATTGTGGGTTTAGCTTTCTATGTAAATTGTAAATTGATCTCCCTATGGAAGCCAAGACAAATATGCCTATGCGACGTGATTTCTTAGAAACTATTTTTAATTTAAGAGCCACAAAAGAGAGGAAGTTGTGGAGAGTCATGATTACCCACATCCCGAAGTGACACGGCACATAGAAAAAAGAACTTGAAGTGTTTTTTTTTTTCACCTCGACCTTATATCAGCCAAAGATAGAACCAAGTCATCCCTGCTATTTTTACCATAGGTTGGGTCGAGAAAAGAAATCCATCTATACAGTTTCCAAGGACGTATGTACGAAATGTACGCAGAAATTCGAACTCTGCTCGTCGATTCCATTTTTTTGTGTAGTTAACCTTAAGGTCATTACCCTCAAAATTTAAAAATGAAAAACCAGATACGAATAATTAAAATGAATTAATACATCCTTTTAATACCGAAGCTGACTTAAATCAAACTCCTTCCACTAGCAAGGACCTGAGAGATTGGCTTTCAAATCAACGTTCTCCAACGGACCCACTAGTTGCCTACATCGAGATAATTTACAAACCTAAAGTACATAAAAGCTGTGGTAGGCTTCGTGTTGAAAATAATTACTGATTCCCCACTGGTTTCAAAGGTCAGTAGTCGAATATAGTTTAAGTCAAGATTTCGAATAATGTATTTCTAGTCAGGCAGATCTCCACGCCTACTTTAGAGACTGGCTTAACACAATCTTCCTCGCTATCTAATTTATCACCATGCGATACTTACTTAAGCCGAGGAAATATCGAAACCGCCACATAGACTCAAGGCAGTCTTAATTTTCTTTGATTGCATTCAAATTGAAGTGCGTGGCTGATTTCAACACCGGTTTTCTAAAGTATGACTTTTACTCGGGGATTCGAACGTCAAGCATTGATGTCAGTAGGAATTCTTTTTTCTTTTTCTTTTTTAAATGATTTCACCCCAAGCAAGACAATAAAATCCACTAAGATGTGAGGAGTTACTGAGAGCGAAAGAAACAGAGGGCAATAAAATAAGTCTTCAAGGAGACAAAAGACAAGAGTTGACAAAAAAGCGGATGCTGAAAAAAAAACGGAAAGTGTGGTAGTATAAACTATTAGCATAAAGCTTACCATTACAACCACAATTTCAACAGTGAAATTCTGAGACCTATCTGCCAAACTAGTACTGCGCTGAAATACCTGAAGTCGATGTACCAAAGAGAAAAGCTTATTAGAACTATTACAGTGAAAATATAGAAATGGCGCAGAGAAGCTTTGTATCTGCGGTAAGAAAAGTGGCAGCAAATTCAGAAACTAAGCATGTCTAGTGTCAAGTTTTCAAAGCACACTGGGAACTTTTGCAGACACCTAACATAATTTCAGGAAAAATGTGAGGGTAGCAGAGCGGTTATAAGTACAGAAGCATAATAAATTTCATATTCCTGTCCAGTTTCGTATACTTGGTAAAGAGGCTCTTGATAAAATCTCTTCTCCGTTATATATATGTTCATGCCGTGCAAGACAATTTTTCTTTCCAGAATCTATCTTGGATATCTTTGTCTGCCATTCGTCCATGTTAAGAATATTGCTGCAACATAGTCTGGTCCTCCCGCGATTTATCAAGAGCTCTTAAAAAAAATCTAAACAGTCAGCATTATTATTGGTCCTGGTCAGGTGCCTCAGCTTCAGTCTGTATCCCTCCGCCGTAAAGTTGACTTTCTGTGCCGTTTCTTTAAATACTTTCATGGTAATTGTTCTGATCAGATCTTCGTTATGGCGCCTAGACTTTTGACTTTAAATGGATTAGTAGTCTCACCAATTTACAGACGAATGGATTACATATAACCGTAAGCTCTATGCTGACATTTTCTTTTCTCGCTTGTGGAACGCCCTTCCGGCTACATACTTTTATGCCAATTTTAAAAATTAAATGCAATGTCAATCGTTATCTACTGTCCTCTTGATTGCTCGTCTTTTGTTCTTGCGCTTTAGTAATGTTTCTGTTTTCTAATTCTTCTACACCCAAGAATCCCTTTATGTCTTATTGGCTATACTGCATTGCATAGGGTGGTAGTCTCTTAAAAAATAGAGGACACTTTAGATAGAAGAATTCAATCCAATTGAGCTTAATGGCACCGATTATCAGTATTTAGTCTCTCTTAGTTATACTATTCTTATAAATGTTTACGTATCTACAAAATATATTATCGTACACTGACCTTTTTTTTCATATAATTGCAGAGTTATGTATATTATTTACATTGTTTAGACTACTGTCCTCATTATATTCACGACGTTTCGGCTATTATACGCTCCGATCTTCACAAGGTCCAGTGGATAAAAACGTTTGTTGGAATTCAGTGACTCGACCTTAGAGAGTTGTTACTAAAGGGAGATTACTGAAACTTGGATATCCAGAAAAGGCATGGCGCGTGGAACTAGAACAATCTACTCCGGTGAACAAAATAAAGGGTTCGGTTCGAAATTCCAAAGACAATCCACCTGAAGTAGGCCCAAGCGTACAACGGCCGAAACGTCGTGAGTATGACAATGTAAATAGTGTATATAGTTAAAACTCTGCACTATTTCACGGTGCAGGTGAGAGAAATTAATTACGGTAAAAAAGAAAATGTCGACTTCTAGCCTCAGAAATTGCAGAGTTTTACCACTGCCAACTTGAATAGAATTATTTTTCCTATTTCGTTGTCTAGCATTTTCCTGTTGCTGTTAACAACTTTTACAAAGTCAATCTCACAATCAAAAAAAGCAATGTTTTTGAAGGTGTTTACTATATTATTTTTTGTTCAGTTGTTCATGTCTAGGCAGGGACAGATTTAGATGAAGAGTCCCTAGGCTATTTCACTTGTGAGACCATTCCAAATCCCCCCCATTCTCACGAGTAGAGGAAAATAGAAGAGTTTTAAATTAAACAATTTGAGTAAAGCCGAGGATGACGACGGGTGGTTAAAATTACTGAAGGGTTATTTAGTCTACAATGCATTATGGCAAAAAGGCCTATGATAGTGTCAAAAATATTATAAACCTTGGCTGGAGGCCCCCTAGAGTTTGAGGCCATAGAATTCAACCTGATAAGCCTAAAGGTAAATCCGGCACCTTGTCTAGGGATGTCGTGTTTTGCTGTTTTGTCAACAGATGAGAGGATTAAAATGTTGATTCGTAAAATTGGTGGCACAGTAATTATAAGTTCGATCCTTCATTGAGTAACTCAGAATCAGTGGAACAAGACCCACAATAGCAGAGAAAGGCACAAAAAATATTTTATCCATGTATATATATATATATATATATATATATATATATATATATATATATATATATATATATATATATATATATTATATATATATACCTCAGTAGAATATATCAAGTATTCAGTTCGAAATTCGCTGAAGTTTACCTGGGTCGATAGACACTTTAAGAAACTCGATTTGTGATAGTTATAACAAAGATGAAGATATTATTCCGACTATAAATATTAACTCCTCACCCTAAACAGAAAAGAAGCTTATTTTGAGGTAAGCCATAATAGGGAACATATTTTTGTTTTCTGCTGAAATACAGGCAGGTTTTATGTTATAGAAATTACAGACGTTTTTTTTTTGTTTTTTGTTGTTTTTTTTTTTTTCGCTTACATTTATGACCAACGCAAAGCCCAGGCCAGTCATAATATAATCGGGGCGTCTCACTTTAGGGTAATGGATTTGCTGACCGTATTCTTTCTTACGTTATTAGATTTCTGAACCCTGCAAAGTTTATATGCGTTAAATAACTACTTAGATTAAATTACTGATCTTTACTAATTTGAATATAATGTTGCTGAATCGCAGAAATGTTGTGATAATGTTCCAAGTAAAAACAGTTTGCCTAACTACCAGGAAAAACAACATTCAAAATCCTGACTTTTATCACTGCTTCACCACCGACTTTGTTCATGTGGAGCATATGCAACTTACTAAAGAAACACCCAGTAATTATATATTAATATTATTGTAGGACTACTCAGTCAGGTCTGCCAAGGGACTTCTCCCAACGCCCACTAGGTGACGTTGTACAAAGTATTGTAAAAGGAAAGATCAGAAAACCTCTCTCTCTTTTACTCTTCACTCATGGAATGCTGTAGTGACAAGACGGGTTTCATTAACACTCGGGGGGGGGGACTTTTTAGGCCTTTAACGAGTTACGTATTGCATACAACACAATACTATCACTACATTGTGTCCTTTTGAAAAAAATTCATACGGCCACAATATATTCGCTACAACCTATCTCACACACACACACACTGGTGACGCGTTTCTTTCTTCAGGACTTCTTTGGACTAAATTTATTGAGTTGGTAGGTGTTATGTTCCCGGGGATGTGACATGTGGTCGTGTGAAGGAAGATAAGTAGATGGAATGAAAGGATAAACTATTAAAAAAACTTTATTAAATGGAATGCATTTTGAATGATGAGTAGAGTCTCTGGATGCCTAATGATAAGATGTGGGCCGCTACATAAGTTGTAACGCTAAACGTATATTAATTCTAAAAAAAAAAAAAAAAAAATATTTGAATTTTTGACATTCATTTAAAACAATACGAGCTGTTAATATCGTTTAAAAAAATATGATATATATTCAGATATATGTGTGATGTTTCTCTAGTTATCTTTTTTTTTTTTTTCTTTTGACAAAAGAATTTTATAATTAGTGTTTCCCTGCAGCCGTATTCATTGATACGTTTATCTCTTTAGTATCAAGCGAGCTAAATCTAGTCGCTATAGTCATGCCTAGTAGATGCTTCGTGAGGATGCTTTTTGCCTCGGTTCAAATTTGTAAAGCTTTCAGTAACGCACGTACTCTAGTTCTCTGTGAAGCCAACATTCTAACACCACCAATCAACAGAGAAAGTCCACATTATTAAAATGTTGACATTACTTGTTTGAAAACTGACTTTGCCCGATTGCAGTATTCTTAGTGAGGGAATGAATTTGCTTCGTAAGATTAGCTCAGTTATTGCATTATACAAAAATATTTACAGCAAAAACAAAGTTAACTTTTATAGATCAGGAGAGACTAAGTTCTGGCTGCCGGAACCTTTGATGTCGGCATTGTTTTTTTGTTTTTTTTTTGTTTTGTTTTTTTTTTGTTAGCGGTCGTTAAATAACAACGAACCAGGAAACCTACCAAGATTTATTATCTGTGGACATTAACTTAACATGAGATACGTTGATGACAATCTGTTGAATGCAGACCTCAAACGAAAGTTGAAATGGCTCTGAGACAAGGCATTTAAGGAATAAAAAGTAAAAGATAAACTATTAATGGAAGGAATATAGAATTGTCGTCAGCAAAAAAGACAGTGAAAGGCATGAACTATCAATGAAATGTAGTAATAAACAGCAGAACGTGTGTAACAGGAATCCAAGCGCAAATAGACATAGTGGAAGATACCTTCATTAAACTAAGCAACGTATTAAGGCAGAGGAAAATATTGTTAAAAAGAAAGAAAATGTGTTGAACTGTTATGTCATATCGAATACCTTATATATGTTGAGCAATTTCCTCACAGATGAAAAAGCGACTTGAAGCGACAGAGATTTAGTTCCACCAATGAATGCTAAGAATACCAAGGACAAAACATGTAAAGAACGTAAAAAATAAAAGAAAATTGGCAGAGATCTGAAATTTCTGAGACGCAAAATAAAATGAGAAAATAGAGAACATAATACTTGCATAACAAATTGAAAGCAAGCGAAACAGTGGGACCAGCTGAAATATAGTTATAGAAATTTGTTTTCAGTATATGTCTACATTTCTGAGATGAGTTATTATGTACACTATTTACATTATTCGGACTATTGTCCTCATCTTTGTCGCCATATTTATTACAACGTTTCAGCCGTTGTACGCTCCGGCCTTTTCAGGTGGTTGGAATGTCGAAGTGAAGAAGGATACATGGCACAGTGGATAAAGGCGTTGGTTAGATCCAGTGACAGGACCAAAAGAGTGTGAGTTCAATACCCGGTTAAGGCAGTGGAGAACTTGAGGGGAATTAACAGAAGATAACTGACATCCATTAAGCATGCCACGTGGAACGAAAATAAAGGTGAACGAAATAAAGGGTTCGGTTCGACATTCCAACCACCTGAAGAAGGCCGGAGTGTACAACGGCCGAAACGTTGTAATATGGCGACAAA
>OZ010573.1:128061217-128258717 GCA_963932145.1 Acanthosepion lycidas
TTACGTCATTATTTTTGTACCAACCTAATAATTTGATAGTTTTGTCTCCTAGTAGAACATTTGCTGAAAATGTAGTATTACTGATCGTTCACTTTTAAGTTCAATAGTCACCGGGCACACCCGGCAAATCTAACTTTTTGCCAAACTAAACTCCGTTGATAAAACAATAGTGAGCAAATTATTCTAGCAGGCCATTACGAGTCGATTCTCAATCGTATTTTCTATTAATCTGTCTTAACATAATAAGAAGCTTCTTAGTTTATACGACCTGTCTTTTATGACAAGGATGATCACTGCTCTCCCCAATTTCCTATCCTCTGCAGCTCTAAGCAATGATTGTCCCTTTCCTGTCCATTCTATGTCCTACCATCCATTTATATAACCTCTTTACATTAGGTGAGTTACTTGAGGTTTTTCTCTCCCTTTTTCATTCGGTGTATCTTGTGAGTGTCTTATACTCCAATCCCCCAATTCATCATATATCATAAATTTCAACTGTCTTTTTCGGATTCTACTTGAATGGGAGCAAAAGGGTTGGGTTTTTTTTCTTAAAAACCTCTATTTTTTTAGTACATGTTTCTCTCGTTCTATTATCAACATCTTCTATAGAACTATATCTCCAGAAATTCTCCAGAACATTCTTTCAGATCCATTTTGTTTCACATGAATTTCTCCTGTCTCTTAATGCTTATTTAGATTTGGAATAGATCTACGCTCTTCCAATGCTCCTTCATATTTCTACATCACATTTTCCGGTGTCTGATACAGTGTAACCCGGATATAAGAGAGTTGTCGGGACCGGAGAAGAAGTCGCTTATATCCGGGTTTATCTTATATCCGGATTTGGTCTATTTTGTTATGGTAAGTATGGCTTTAATTTGGGACCATAAAAAATCTCTCTTATATCCGGGTTTATCTTATATCGATGTCTCTTATATCCGGGTTACACTGTATAAGACTTCGCAAATAGCTAAATTTCTCTACTTACATGATTTTGACGTCTCCAATTCATAATTCGTATCTTGGATTGTCCCTTTTGCTAATAGCCATACATTCTTTATGCATTCTTAATACTTTGTTTAGCATTTGGAAGACTTTTGTCGTTATTCCAATACTTAGTAATTGCGTTGGTTCTTAAACGTGAAGACATGATTAGGGGGCTAGTCTTGCAGCCATTACTTGTGTAAACATTTATATTCGCCTTATTTTGGTTTTCTTTGAAGCAGAACAAGGCTAAGGAAGTCACTAGCGTCTCACCGTGCAGTTATTTAGTTTCATGGTGGTAGCATAGATTTTACAAACCAGTGATTGTAACCAAGCATTTATGAAATGAATGCGTATTAATCAAAGAAATTAGCTTAGGCCAGAACAAGACAATATAATCCGACTTAAACCAGCCATGAGATGCAAAAGTAAAATGAATATTTTTCCCCATAGAAGAAGATAGTCTCACAAGATATCGAATATAAACATATGTAAGTTAATTGACCAAAAAAAAATATTATTATAAATATAAACGTGGTTATAAAAATGAGATTCGTTCTTGGAAAATCACGTCACGTAGAAAATTTACCGTGAAGAACAAATCATAAGAATTTACAAGTGATCATATGGAATTTCTTTTGGGTGATGATCTTACTCGAAGTTGAAATTTCTTGTCGATTACTCAACAGTTGTAAGGGATTTGCACAGTATGATGAAGTTTTAAAAACAGAAAATTCTCAAAAATTATGCAATAAATCTTTGTTACAAACTATTGTCACTGAATATAAGAATTGCTGAAAATACTGGATTCGATACGATAATCAGAAAGCGTTTGAAATCTTTGTTGAAGCCAGGATATCCTGCAGCATTATCAGCAAAACTTAAACTTCTTGTTTAAAAACCTTATTACTCTGTATTTGACTGGGTATAAAAGGTTTAATGTAATAAGAATTGCTCTCAAATAATAATGTAATTAGTATGGGAAATTCTTCCTCAATATTTTTGTTTCTATTGGAGTATCATTTGTTTATTTCAATGTAATATTTCTTATGCTTAGAATAGGCTAGTACTAATCAAGATATCCAAATTAAACCAAACATGAGATGGAAAAAATATTTTCATTATGGTGTAAAAGATTTAAAGATGAATGTGGTCTTCAAAACTTTATTGCATCAAACAGAATCATTTTATCAAAATGGAATTCAAAACATTTGATAATTAATAAACAGATGTTAGATAATTTTAATTTAAAAAAAAACACCTTTTCACAAACCTCATAGCATAACAACGATTAATGTTCGTCGATATACAGAACCATTCGGCGATATCCGTGGTGAACTTGCGAATTTTATCGATTGATGTGCCTGCATAATGCGATGGTCAGCAGGTCCGCCTTTCAAATCGGATTATTAAAGAGATTTTGAACGTCATTGAGTAGCCAAACAATAAAGTCATGTGTCAAAATGAGGAAAGCTGGCTCACGCGATAGCCAGAAGCTCGTAACTATATACTAAATCTCGCTTGTGGTGGGATAATCTTTCTGACCTGATAACGAACGAACTTGTCAAACTATTTGAAAAGGTCACAAAATCAAAGATCGAAACGCACACAGTTACAGAGCGAAATCAATAACGCCTCAAACTCGTAGACAGAAAGGTATTACCGCCATAATCACTATCGAAATCCTAAATCATCCAAATAACCTTAATGCGAAAGAGGAAATTTTTCCATCAAACATTTGGCCAGTAGCGGATCAAAGAATTTCGACTGCTGTGCTAATTTAATAATGTAGCATCTTCAAATAACATATTTGAAATTGATGGATTCAGGTTGGTCACAGGATTAAATAAGTAGGTTGGACTTGCCTCTACAATATCAGAGTAAAATCTGTCGAATCAATCACACTTCAAGGAGGGATACGTTAAGATACGTTACTATTTCGCCGAGGTATGTCACTGAAATATGTCCTTTGCGATACAAGATTTCTGTCAGAAATTAATGTTAATGACACATACATTTACGTAACAAAATTAATGTTAATGACATATACATTTAAGTGACAGAACACACATGTATTTCTTTTTAATCGGTATCACCCCATACAAAGCAGTAAAGCCACTAAGATACAATGGTTTACAGGCTGTGGAAAAATTAGGAACCGAAACATTTAATAATGATCGGGAAGAGGAAAGTAATCAAGAGGACGGTAGATAGGAAATGACATTGCATTTAAATTTTTACAGATTAAAGTTGGCTAGAAAGCATGAAGTCGGAAGGGGCTTCCATAAGTGAGGCGTGCGAGAGAAGAAACTGTTACCATAAAATTTATGGTTGTATCTAGAAATCTCAACTGAAAATTGCTGAGAATCGATGCCAGTCTCGTACTGGGCTTAAATTCAAAAAGTCCTATAACGAAGATCTGATCAGAACAATGAAATTATTTATAGAAAAGACACATTCACAACGTTACGGCAGTGAGAAAGTGACTGACGTCGCGCCGCCAGATCAGGACCTAAAATATTGCTGATTCTTTTTGGATTTTATGAAGGAGCTCAAGGTAAATAGCAAGGCCACCGGACCATATGTGACAGCAATATTCTAAGCATGGACGAATGGTAGACTTAGATATGTAAGATAGATTCTGGAGAGAAAAAAATGTCTCGCACGATACAGTGAACCGACCTTCTTAGCAGCTGACCTAGCAATGGATTCAATATACCTATGTAAATAATTATTGGATTTTATTTTTAATTCAACGTATTTTTCTAATTTCAAACGTTATTTCTAATAGATAACCGTATTTGAGTAGACAATATTTTAAACTGTATTTATTTCATCTACTGGTCTTCGTACTTAAGAAATCTTAATAAAGAAAATGTTCCCTCCGTCAGGATTCAACCCTACCTCCCCTCCTCATCAGATTGCAGGGGGAACCACAGTCTGATCCGGTGAGATTTTACCGCTCAGCTCCGTAGAACTAAGATTGTCGGGTTAAATAAATAAAAACCATTTATTCTTAGGAAATACCTTTGCATTTCGGATACGCAAATAAGCAGATATGTTTCCAGAAAAGTCTGAACGACTGAGTGTGCTTTAAAAGTAAAATAAGCCCAGCTTTTGTACAAAGGGTGGCATTCTAATAATATAGTTGGTCAATGTAGATAGTTGCTGGGCTACCAACCCAACTACCTCCATGGGTAGGTGTCCAGAGAAGTAGATCACCTGCATGTTCTTGCTTTGCTCGCCAGCAGTGCCCTGCTAAGCGCATTCTGCGTTCGCATAAGATTTTTAAAATCATAAAGATGGGTCAATAGAGATGGGATTTGGTTGAATGTTGTCTCAAAGAGATGTTAAATATAGTTTTCAGCATTTAAGCGTAGATTCCATCAAGCTTAAACTATTTTTGTTAATTTCCAGACAGTGGCGCCATACATTAACACCGTCTCTACACTGACCCGAAAGAATCTCCGGTTGAGGTTGTCTAGTAGATCAGATTACATCCATTTTATTCAAGTCGGTCCAGGCTTTAGCTATGCACATCCTTTTTTTTTAGAATTTATCTCGCTTCCTATGTACGTAAAAGATTCGACATACTTTATTGATTGACCTGAAACAGTTTGTATTGAGCGTATGAATTGTTTTAGAAGCATTGACATTCTCTAGATGATGTAGGAGTACTATGACATTGCTAATGTTGTCTGCAGTGATAGCTAGGTCAATTTCTTTTTTATAGGATATCGACTTGAGAGTTTGGATGATAAAGTAAAACCGAGATGATGTTTGTCAAGGGAACTTCTCAATAAGTAGTCAAGAGTGATAACAAAGAAAAAAGGTGCAAGGATGTCACCCTGAAGGACCCCTGCTTTGATGTCGAAGAAGTTACTGTCGCCGTCTGGGGATCTAACCAAAGATTTGGTATTTTGTATAGCATAATTGTGGCAGTTACTTTCCCAGTAATGATGGGGGATGTTATATGCCAGAAGGCGGCTTTTAACCGTTGCGTTAAATATCGCACAAATGCACTTGAATTAGCATGAGCCCATCTCTTTTCTGCAACACCCACCAGCTATGGGATAAATAACAGGGAAATCTGAGTGAAGGACAATTCTGTATTTAAAACCGGTTGGGTGAGGGTTACTTTGTACACGCCCTAAAAACTACTTCTGGAAGTAGCATCAGAATGAATCGATAGGGACAAAAAAAAGTGACTCGGTTAAAAAACGTAAATAATTCATAAGCTAGAAAATTAATTTTATATGAACTTATGAAAATAGGCATAAGTTAAATTGCTTTCAGATTGAAAATTTAAAGGAAATATACTGGAAAACATTTTTCTCTGTAGTTAATTGGATTCAATTGTAACTTTGAAAAAAAAAATTTTTTAATGAGCAATTGGCTCGTTTGAATTACCAATACAAAAAAACTTTTTATTTATTTATTTTTTTTTTTTTTTTTTTTTTTTTTGTGGGTGGGGACAGTTAGCGAGTTTACTAAATGTCAACACAGAATATTTTTTTATGAAATACCAAATAGACAGGCAGGATAATGACTAAGGCAGCAAAATAAATTACGATGATGACATAAAATGATATGAATAAAAGCTTTTATGAAAAACTACTGAAAGCCTATACTAAGCTTGGGTGAACGGGTAGTGTAACGATTATCGACACAAAAAGTGAAATTCATGAGTCGAGTTCAAATTCTGGACTAGTCTGCTGCATTCACGTTCGTACTAATACCGTTGCAAAAGGTATGAATCCGCCACTTCTAACAGCCAGGCTGTAAATTGTCGCACTCTCGAGTTTTGTTTGTTAACCTAAATGATAGGAAAATGTGAATTCAGAATTGTTACGAAGGCATCGAGAGGCACTCCCACCACCTTTCCCAAGAACGCATGTCAACTGGCAGATAATAAAGAAAGGGAATATGTGGAGTCATTGTCGATAAATTCCATGAAAATAGTAATTTTACCGTGGTTTTATGACGAAGTTTCATCTATGGGGCATCCAAGCGAGGATTCAGTAACCTGCGAGACTAGCATACTAACAATTAATGAACGTCCAAGCAACACGTATACGTATACCCCCATACATACATATATATATATATATATATATATATATATATATATATATATATATATCATATAATTTTTGTTATCTTCTGCTATATATTTAAAGGTTCTTGATAAAATCCGGAGAAGAATCAGCAATGATATTGAAAGTGACCTTGCAACGCAGCTTCACTCGCTTTCCTACCGCGATAATGTAGCTTCCCTCTAATTTTTCTATAAATATTTTCATGGTAATTGTTCTGGTGGACTTTCGTCTGTGGTACCTAGACTATGAATTTAAGCGCAGTCCTAGATTAGCAACACTATCAAACTTTTACCGTTGAATTGGCTAGATGTAAACGTCTGTTCATTGCTAACAGTTTCGTATCTCGCATTTGCCGCCGGTAGAACTCTCTTCCGGCTTCTTAGTCTCCAGCCAACTTTGATCTTCAAAAATTTAAATGCAATTTCAATAGTTATCTAATGCATCTTGATTCGTCTTTTATTTTTCTCGCCCCTTGATGTTTTTTTTTTTTGTTTTTTTTTATTTTATTTTTATTTTATTTTTTTTATTTTTATTTTTTTACTCTTTCACACTCGGTAATCCCTTTTGCCTTAGTGGCTTCATTGCCTTGCTTGGGGTGAAGTAATTAACAAAAATAATTTTATTATTTTTACATGTTGTCATTTATCAATTTGGTGAAATTCGCGCACATACAAATCAACATAATATTAAAATAAGACAAATCTTATGTAAAAGAATAAATAGATAAAACGACAAAATATTATATAGGACGACGTCATTATCACTTCAATACAAATATATATATATATATATAATGTGGCTGCAAAAGTAGGTATATATTAGGTTGGTGCAAAAATAATGTCGTTCTCTCAAATAGTAACATGTGTGAGAAAACGACATTATTTTTGCACCAACCTAATAGTAAATATGAGAGAAAGAGAAAAATAAAAATTGAGCCGATATGTGTTTCGAAAGATCTTGATAAGAAATGTGCTTTCTTTAAGGACAATTCAAACTTGCTTTGTTGGGAAATCTTTTGTGACTGAGATAATCTAAAAGTACGTCGAGCTATAAGGTGATTTCACCAATATAAAGGAGACACTTGTTAGAATCCTGCCGGTGGTTACATTATCTTTATTAAAAGACTCTTGAAAAACCAACGCCGTTAACGAACATACACTGTTAAAAAGAAAACAAAAAAAAGCTGACCTCTACACAAACACCTGAATTTACTAAACGTAGAATAGAGACGAATCTATATTGTAGTGCCTCACGTGGAAAACTCAACAAGATGAAAGCCTGAAGACAATCCTTTTCATCGTTAGGTTATTGAAGGCCAAAAGTTTGTAAATATTTGCTTTTCTACTTTCAAACTTGAGACTAGTTTAGTTAGAATAGAAAAAAAAATAGAAGTATAGAAGGGAAAGAAGAAATCTGACATAGGGGTCGAAACCTGAACAAAACTTTATGACCAAGGGTCTAAATGTCTAAAGGAGGTAGCAAATAGTTTAAATCCAAGAATATTTTTTAAGACATTTTTTTGTGTTTGTACGTTCTTTTTTTATAGATATAAATATTTAAGTAAATGCTCTGTTTATAATAAACAGTATTAACAACATTTACCGGTATTCAGGCTGGTTAATACTGTTTATTATAAACAAAGCATTTACTTAAATATGTATCTATAAAAAAAAAAGTATAAACATAAAAAAATATTTGTCGGACTTTGTCCATTTCATAATCCAGTAATATGCTATAAAATTTGCAATAAGAACGGAAGAAAGTTACATGAAGTGCAGAATGACAGTGTTTGATAATGGTCAACACGTGGTGAAAGGAATTCTACAGGACGAAGTGCAGCAGCAAAAATTATTGTATACAAAATGGCTAGCTACCTTGAACAAATGATTAAAATAATATATTAACAGAAAAATCCTTAGGGAAAAGGTAAGGTGCATACCGGCAATTCTATAGTAAGGATAAGAAAGTTGGAACAACGTGTGTCTGTTTTGTGTCTGCTGTCGAGATTAAAAAGGCGATGATCAATGGAAAAATAAAACGATAGAAGTGTTGTAACAGAAGACGCATACAGACTCACATACACACGTGTGTGTGTGTATATATATATATATATATATATATATATATATATATATATATATGAGTGTGTGTGTGTATGCATGTATAGGGGTAGGTAAATCAAATAACTAGGTATTAACAACTGTATATGGGCACTAGCGCGTATACGCAGGTAAGCAAATGGATATTTACCAAATTTATCTTAGTGTAAACATGTCAGTGCTCAATGCGGTTAAACAGAGCTTATATATAAAAGTATAAAACTTAATATTACGAAACGCATTAAAAACGGGCGAAGCAACCGGTTTCGCTCCCGCTCTTCAGGCTTCAACGGGAGATTTAAAATTAACACAGAAAATTGTTGAGAAATGAAAAAGGAACTAGAGACAAATGACAGCAAGTCCCAACAAACACTCACGTTGTTTACACAAAGAAGTCTTACGGGACCCGATGTAAAGTGCCTCCAGAACCTTTGGATGAAATAAGGAGTGAGACCGGGACAACACGGTGTACTAGTCAACACTAGTATTTAGTCATCCCCCACGAGGGCATCATGTGGCACAAGGCCGGTTTAACGTGGGATCTCTGAGCCCGTGGGCTCGGCCAAAAATATGCCCTTTGAACTCGTATAAACGGGTTCAGGGTTGGTTTACCTCCCCGAAAGAAACTCCGCCCTTCGGCGTATACTCCTTCGGGTTCCTTTGGCTGCATAATCTCTGTTCTTTGATAGGTGTTCGCATATGGCGGAACTATAGGTGTTCGGGACGAGTCCATTCAAAGGCAGGGTGTGATTTCTAATTTTTGTAGAAACGTGTTGTTTTATTCTCATGTCTAAGCGTTGAGTTGTTCTCCCTATGTACTCAGCTCCGCAACTACATACGTGTTTATAAATAATTGAATTAATTTGATGGGGAGGGAGAAAGTCTTTACACGCAGATCTAAACATAGGCCGAGTTTGAAAAATAATCCGAACTTCGGCAGAGAAAAAACAACAACGAACATTGGATGAAATTTGTTTGGCTACTTTTTCCCATTTGGTACCAATCCAGGGTAATCTGAGGTAAACTGGGCATTTTTGACAGTATAGAGCTCGGCACTTCTGAACTCTTCAACTTTACTACGGATAACTGAATTAACAGTATCGAGAGGATAACCAAAATTACATACGGTATCCTTAATAAAGTCGATTTCGTCGTTCAAGAAAGGCTCAGAGCAGATCTTTAATGCTCTATGTAGGATGGTTTTAATAATGTTAAACTTGCGCTTAGTGGGACAAAGTTTGAACGCGTGTACAACCGTTCTATGAACGGAAGTGAGAAAACCTGTTAATGTGCGATGTACTAATACATCCAAAAAGGCCAATTGATGATTGGATTATTTTTCAATAGTAAACTTCAGTGTTGAATGGATGCTATTTAAAAACGAAAGAAACTGGTCGGCCTCAACTTCACCGTTAAATAAACAAAAGGTATCATCAACGTACCGACAGTACATTTGAGGACAAAGTGGATTCTTTCGTATCTTTTCTTCCTGAAAGCCAACAAATATGTTGGCAAGTGCCGGACCCAAAGGCGACCCCATAGCGACTCCGTCGATCTGTCGGTACATGGTGTTGTTGAAACTAAACTCTACGGAGGACGTGGCAAATTTCATCAATTCACGAAATATTGACTCAAGAAAACTAGGTGGAGTCAATGAACTGCGATAGAGAAAATCACAGGAAATATAGTTTCCATTAAAGGGACACAAGTATACAGGAAGCAGACATCGAAAGAGCACATGAACTTACCAGAAGACAAATTTTGGACACGGTCGACGAAGGAAAAGAAATCCTTTATACAAAATCCATCCAAGCACTGCAACACAGGATCCAAAAGTGTGGAGAGCCATATAAACGGAGACGAATCGAAACGGAAGGACGGACCTACAAAAATATCTTTTTAAATATATATATATATATATATATATATATGAGGCACACTGGAGTGGTGGGAGAGCCGAGTTCGAGTCCATTACATTCACTTAAGTGCTAATAACCTTGGCAAAGTTATGAATCTTTCTCCCTTAGCATTGATGGATGGCAGCAGGTCTAGGACAACTCTGAATTTCAAACCTTCGGAAGGTCGTTTGGAGCACGTAGAGCACCATGTCTCTATATTCGGTCCTTCAAAAAGTGTGGTTGGTTCTGCACAAAGCCTTCACCACTATAATCACATCATATGTGCTGGTGTCTGCTGTAGGTTCTTAGGAAGTGAGCCGCTTGACCCTTATACGTCGACTAATCTATATATATATATATATATATATGGAAACCTTTTCCACTCTGTCATACATTTTCCCACAATATTATTCTTGATATATAAAAATTTATATCGTTCTCTTCATATATATACATCACACACACACACACACACACATATATATATATATATATATATATATATATATATGAAGATAACGATATAAATTTTTATATATCAAGAATAATATTGTTCAAAGTGAAATGAAAATGAGTGGCTCAAGTCGCAGTTTTATCTGATGTATATGTAGAGAGAGGCAGAGTGAATGCGGGTCACCTCGCAGAAAATGAAGTTCAGACGAAACTGCGACTTGAACCACTCATTTTCATAATTTCACTTTGAACTGAAATTCTAACACTGAACATCGTATTAAAAATCTTTGTTGCATTTGCCTGCACGATGCTTGCAAAATCCTAAAAGAGAATTACTTTGGCAGTATGCCACAATTCTATAAGGCAAATAAACTCGTAAACAATGACTGTCATTCATCCCAGTTATCGTACGAGACACACGATCATAAACACTAAATCACGAATAATATATATATATATATATAATATGGCTTCCTGAAAGAATGTACCATAATTATCGTTTCTGTTCCTTAAGGCAACGTTCTGTTCAGTCAGTGTCAAAATGGTGACTGTGAAAAATAATGAAATCAATATCCAATATAGACTGCGACTCCCATCACAGTCTAGTTGATGATTTATTGATACAAATATTAAATATTTGGAATCTAAAAGCTTATTTGAATGATAGCAACATCTGTATAGATATTATGAAAGACGATTCGTTCTGTTGGGTGGTGTCTAGTGGGAACCTCTACCATAGATTGAGACTAGGAAAGGATGTGATATGTGGGGAATTGGTAGACCCATGGCGTGACCCATATTGTGATGTCAGCTCAAATATATATTGATCTTTTAACGCTCTTTCAATAAGAAGGCAAAAACTTACTACAAATGGGAAATGGCGATGAAAACTAAAGAATCTCTAAATAAAAAGAATTCTAGACATTCTCATTTGATGAAGTGCCTATTCTTTTCCCGAATCCTATATTGATCGAAAACTTGAATTCAGAAGAGGGAGGTTTAATGCTATTCTGGAAACAGTTTATTTTGATTCACGTTTTAAAAAAAAAATGCAACAGCTCAAAAAACCAGTGAATGAACGACTTCGAAAACAAGTCTCCAACGTGGAGCATATATTAGGTTATATTAGGTCATTATTTTTGCACCAACCTAATATTTCACATTTAAACACACGATTTCTGTGAGCTGTTAGAGTCGTTGGTGCACCGCATATCCTGCAGCCAATGCAATGGTGCGCGTGTCTATGGTAAGATGACCAGACCAAACTCATTCTTCAGGATTGATTTAAATCCAAAGTTCTCCTTTCAAACTGAATTTTATCCATGGCTAGAGAGCCTAGTTTACCCTAAAATTTAATCTATATTTAATATTAGCTTTATAATTATGTCAACATTGCAATGATTCTGTTTTCTATGGTTTGTTCATAACATTATCTTTGCAAAATTTGCTCAAGTACTGTCATTATAATTTTTGTTATATACGACAATAAATCCCGTAAATTTTATGACATTATTGCAGCATAATAATAGCGACATGTAATCTCCGATTTATATATATATACGAAATACTTCAACATTAATAGTGCAAATATTCCCGTGAATCCAGTGATTAGTTTCCTAAAATGTAAAATTAAGAGAGGCTGATAATGCAGAAATTACTGAAGGATTTGTCAAAAATATTGAATAGTGGAGAAAGTGGCAAAAATTGTGGTCATCATTGCGGCTTTAAGAGAAGAGGCGCCCTTTAAGAAATAAACATAAGTCGAAGTGTTGAAGGCCCGTCGATTAACAAAACTACCTCTTGTAGAAGCGAGGCATCCTGTCAGGTCAATTTCTTGTTTCTCGCTGCTACTGATCGCCTTCAACGTCTAGATTCCGGAGATTACGCGTGAACTTCTTCAAAAGTTGTTTTTTTTTTTTTTTTTTTTTTTTTTTGGGTTTTTTTTTTTTTTGGGTTTTTTTTTTTTTTTGGGTTTTTTTTTTTTTTTGGTTTTTTTTTTTTTTTGGTTTTTTTGCAACGGGAAACATTTATCAACCAATCTGGTTGGGTTTTACAAAATTTGAGTTTTTGAAACTTTCTGATTGCGACTCCATTTTGATTCTCGTTTAGCATATATTATGCGTCAAAAATGGAAATATAAATGGATTTAGTCGTTAGTTTTTGACGCAAATCTCTTTCAAATTTACTGGTAATCTGCTTTTTAACAGAATATAGAATAAGGAAATCTTTTAAATGCCTATTTGTATAACATTTTTTGCAACAGTTTATTAAAAATAAATTCTTATTTCCTTTGTTCCATTTAATCTTTATTTAAGAAAACTATGATGTAAATTTTTGTAACTTTGTATATTTATGCATTACACCCTAATCTTTATTTGGTAAAAATTATCATTGCTATTCATGCATTACTTTTTAAGTAATACACATATTTGTTGTTTCCGTTCCTTATACTATGGCCACTACACACACACACACACACGATGAAGTATTAGGTTGGTGCAAAAATAATGACGTAATAATGTCGTTTTTTGACGTATTTTTTAACGTCGAAAAACGACATTATTACGTCATTATTTTTGCACCAACCTAATAATAGATAGCAGCTTTGATTGAAGAGTCGGAGAGTAGAGTTCGAATTTCAGTCGAATCCTTACATTTCCTTACGTGCTAATACACTTGGGAAAGGTGTGAATCCTCTTCTTCTCCCTCCAGGTATGGGTAAATAGCAGGACAGACTGGTCTAGGAGAAGGGGGAACTCTGAATTCAAAACCTGCGGAGGTTCGTTTGAGGACCTTTTGGTACGTAGTGCACCAGGTCTCTGTATTCGGCCCATCAAAAAGTGTGTATGGTCCTGCACGAAACCTTCACCACTATAATCAAATATCATGTGCTGTTGTCGGGAGAGTCGAGTAATATATATATATATATATATATATATATATATATATGTGTGTGTGTACTGAGAACGAAAATAATATATAAGTTCTAACATTCACAGCATTAATTCAAAAGACGGCTCAATACTAAGAGTAGAGCAATAATTATTTATTATAATTTCTTCATATAGATAAAAAAACAATTGACTCACTACAAAGATGCAACCTTGTTTCGGTGTATTTAGTTGCACCTCTACTGGTGAAAACCAAAAATGTTTATGAACAATTGTTCGTAAGCAGGCCGCTCGTTGAACGTCACTTTCTTTTTTTTTTTTTTTATTTGTTTGAAAAAAAAATTGAAACATTTTAAGAGGGGACAATATAAGAGTAAAGGAAAGATAAGGAAGGCAAAAAGGTGACCGAGTAAAACAATAGTGCTTGTTGATAGCAGTTTGGTTAAAGATTGTTGAGGTTTTAAGGTTACCTTTCCAGGTGCAACTAAATGCACTGAAACAAGGTTGCATCTTTGTAATGTGTAAATTGTTTTTGTCTATATGAAGAAACTATATATAAAAAATCTTTGAGAACAATGTATGTTTGTCATCCATTTCTTTCAGCTATTCTGTTTAGTCTGTTTCTCTATTGCGGATTATTTTTTGCCTATAATGGGGAAATGAAAACCAGGAATATTCTTTCTTGCATAGAACTACCATTTTCCTAATTTCAGATCTTCCAACTAATAAAAAGCTGGAATTTACAAAAATTATCGATACTTACCGTCGAACTAGTATTGAGTGCACTGAAAGCCCCAAATGAATCCAGTGAAAAACTTACAAGGGCAACTTAAGGCCCTTTGTTAAACAAGTCTGTGCACTGTATTAAAATAACTATTTAAAAACCAGATACTACACTTTCATCCCATTCTGAAAGCCTGGCAATGGATAACTGGCTATGTGGTTAGATGTCGCTTTTTTTTCTTTACGACTAAACCCAGTCTCCGTGACCACGAGGTCGATATTCCACCGATTTTCCTCAATGAGAAATGTGATACCACAGGACTTAAATCGATGGGACCTGGTATCCCTCAAAGCTCTTTTCTTTAACCGCCTTAAGGCAGACACACACCAGAGAGTAAAATATAGATATTACACTTTGATCCCATTCCGAAGGCCTGATAAAAGTGCAAAGTATTTACCTAACATACCACCGTTGTAGATTATTCTACATGTCGGTTAAGCATGAAAAGCCCATACGCTTGCACATTGGCCAACATTTAACTATTCCCTGTGGTGACTAATCAAACCAGCTTTGATAAAAACTAATCATGCATACTTACTGCAATTAGGTAGGTGTTGCCGCACTGTTGTAATCTCTAGAATTAATTATCCCTCATTAAAAAACAAGAAGCCAAAAGAAATGGATATTAGTTTCATTCGCTATTCACCTCACCACCGTAGCAGAATGTGACAATTCGATCTAATGTAGAATCTCGTAGATCACGCAGATTTACGGGGAAGAGAAAAAATATACTATATGTTGCTACCAGGTGAAAGCCGAGCTAAGATCAAATTCTACTACCTCTCCACAGCACTAGGATGTGATACAAGGTTTTTTTGGGGGGGTCTTTAGTTTGGGTGCCCACACGCGTGCATATGAATCGAAGATAAAAATTGCACAAACCCAGTGTCATGCTGACATTGGTATTCACTAATCCTCCCTCTTCAATGCAACGATAAAGGAACTGCTGCAGAGTTGAAATCAACAGGACCTGGCATTGCCTCAGTGTTTTTTGCGTGAGCTGCCCGAAGTTAAATAAAGGCAGTCTGGTAATAGTGATTGATCGACATATTTGTTTTTTACGGTTTATCAACCCTTTGCAGATTATTTAAAGCAAGCATATATTTTTTTGGCCGCTGTGCGCTCCGATCGTCAGGTGGTTGGAATGTCGAAATGAACACTTTTTTTCGCTCGCTGGGGTAGACTGTTCTAGTTCCACGAGCCATGGATGTCAGTTATCAGTTATCTCCTGTTAATTCACCTCTCCAAGTTTTCCACTGCCTTAACCAGGTATCACGTATTGAACTTTCCGTCAAAAAATATTTAATGAGTAAAACGATATTTTCATTTTTTTTTTTTTTTTTTTTTTTTTTTTGAGGACACCTGGCACAGTGGATAAAGGCGTTGGTTATATCCAGTGACAGGACCCAAAGAGTGGGTGTTCAATCCCCGGTTAAGGCAGTGGAGAACTTGGAGAGAGAAATTAACAGGAGATAACTGATAACTGACATTCATTAAACATAGCACGTGGAACTAGAACAGTTTACCACAGTGAGCGAAATAAATGGTTCAGTATGACATTCCAACCACCTGAAGAAGGCCGGAGCGTACAAGGGCCGAAACGTTGTAATAAATATGGCGACAAAGATGAGGACAATAGTCCGAATAATGTAAATAATGCACATATATGATGTAGAATAATTTGGTGTGTCTGTATACGCGCATGTGTTCGAATGTTGTTTAAAATATTTAAAAAGAATTACTTGAATCCTTTTAAGGTGACCTTTGTTAGATAATATACAACCAGTTCTATTGATTTAAGGTAAAGATGGGCTCTTTCGTCTGCTTTGCGAGGTAGTACATTGATTATCTTAGATATTCTACAAAACGAGAATGTTCTAACAATTTACCAGTGACAGATCACAGAAAGTCGAGCTAGAATAGTTTAATGAAACTTTAAAAATAAAACTGTTGCATTCAAAATTCGAGGATATCTTTCGACTTCGTATATTTTGTATGATTATTTAGATCAGCGTTCACCAAACTTTTTTCATAATGTACCAGATAAGTGAGAGAATGACGAGTGTGGGCCGGATAATCATTTTGTTCAATACAATACACTGAATACACAAAAAATAAAGACAACAAACATACTTATTTACCAAAAAGCTATCAAAGAAGACGACATTAGCAATAAAATAGTTATATCACACCCAGTGTGCACATATAATCTCACAAACTAAGTAGTAAAAAAGTTTAGTGAGATTTGTGAAACTGCCGTCTACCATTTTAAGATAGAATCAATATTTGCTTTGGAATTGTTGCATCGAACCTAGAGAATTGGTTCGTCAGTCACCTCGTTCAATGTGCTGACTTTACATACGTCATTTTTTAAAATATTTGCTCACAAACATAAGTTGTTTCAAACACTAATGCCATACCAGATGCAAATTTCTTCAAGTTTGAAGACTCATCATTAGGTAAGCAACGACAAAATTCATGAATTTTTCGTTCTCGGTGCTTTTCTTTCAACAAGTCACTTGCTTGCATATCAGTGAGTTCCAACTGTAGTTCAACTGGCATGTCATGAAGTTTACATTCAAAAGAACATTCTCTAGAACAGAAGAATGTCACTCTCAATTCTCTCGAGATCTGAAATCTCTCTAAAAAATGTTTATGGATAATCTTCTTCGGAAACTCAAGTTTGACATCTGAGATTCCAGTACAAAACTCTTTGAAACACTGAAAATTAGAGAAATTTCTTCCTTCCACTGAGTTTTCTAAAACTTATATTACTGTCAGATGCAAAAAATCGGATTAGCCAAATTTTGGCATTTTTTACTTATATTTATTTTAATTCTTTCTGCATAGCAAGTTTAAGTACGATTTATTGATAATTTCATATAAATAATTATATTTTAACTTATTTTTGGCACAGTGTGGTGGCGGGCCGGATCTGGCCCGCGGGCCGTAGTTGGGTGATCCTTGATTTAGATTGTTCTTTGTTTTTATTTTTGTGTTTTTACCACAATCTTTTGGGCACTTTATCTTTTAGTTTCTTCAGCTTTTGCTCGTATGTCGAATTTGATTTGATCTAAGAAGACATATACGTCCACTTCCATATTCACGCAATTCTTGAGTTTCTTCGAGCAATGAAGTGAGAATGCTGATTAAAAGATAATAAGAGACTTGAATCTTTATTGCATTAATTATATTCTATTCCCTGCAATATTTCGTCAGTTACTCTGTATTGTGAGTCTCGCCGTCGCCCCCGGTCCAACAATCAGACCTAATATTCTCTGACAGCGATGTGTATGGGGAGCCTGTCCAATCAACTCTGGGGCAATTGTTTATATATCCATCTAGCCAACATTATCGTTCTCACGCTGACAATCCTGTATACAAGAGTAAGATTATGCATATCTGCAATTGGTGCCCTGAAGTGACCTCATCTTAACCCTGCATCTTGCGTCTTTGGACTGACTGGTGTGAAATATGAATACAATGTCTCTCCCAAAATAATAAAACGCTCTCTACGTCTGCATTGTCTCATGCACGCTTCTGTACCACTTGCTGACGCTCTGAAAGGCCATAATTTCATTACATAGACCAGGTGGAGTTGAAATATGGACCGTCGCTGTAGGAATATGTATAAACGGTGTTATGGAAGAGTTTTTAAGAATTCACACGGGGAGGAGGATAATATGTATGAAAGGGGAAGGCCTTTTTCCACTCATTTATTTGAGGTTTGACATTTCGAATACGAATCTGGCGGAAGACAGTGTTACAGCTGCCGAAATGTCGCAATAAAACTAAGAATGTTCCAACGATCCAATATATATATTTACACATTTTCTCCGAAAATTCAGACAAAAAATAATGTTGTGAAGAACTGAACGACGAATTAGTGATGAAAATATGTCCACTGCAACCACATTTCCTTTTCATTTTCCTGCAAAAACTCCGTATGTTCTCCTAAAATGATCCCTCGTTAACTATTCTCAGTTAAGTTCCTCTGAATGTTCTTCTCTCTTGTTCTTGTAACGGCATTCACCCGGGGTGGGTTGAGCCGGCTCCAATATTGGAGTTTCATGGGAATTTGGAATTCACAAGCGGTCCCCAACCGCATGTATAGCACATGAGATTTGATTATAGTGGTGAAGGTTTCGTGCAAGACCATCCACACTTTTTGAAAGGCCGAATACAGAGACCTGGTGAACTACGTACCACAAGGTCCCCAAACGACCCTCCGCAGGTTTTGAATTCAGAGTTATTCCTTCTCCTAGACCAGTTGCCATCCAAAGTTATAGAACCCAGTCTGTCCTGCTATTTACCCATAGCTGGAGGGAGAAGAAGAGGATTCACACCCTTTTCCAAGGGTATTAGCACGTAAGTGAATTAAATGGATTCGACTGGAATTCGAACTCCTGTCCGATTCCTCAATCCAAACCGCTATCCATTACTCCACCGTGCTTCCTCTGAATGCCTGTTGGTTTATTCTTCACAAAACACCAGATTATGAAAGCTCTTCAAACTATAATACTTTACAGTTTAACTTCCAAAAATCAAAGTTGAAACTCCTCTACCGCATCATAGATTTCAAAAAAAGTAAAAAAAAAAAATGTCCTTTTTTTTTAATAATTGCTCACCAAATAAAAATCCAAGAGCCACTCATACTGAATGAGTCTGATGCACGTAAGATTAACTGAGTCATTTATTTGTATTTTACGGTTTATCAAAATTTTATAGGTTAACTAAAGCTGAAACATATTTTTTGGATTGAATAATTTTTGTACTGCAAGAGAATATTAGATTACGTTTAAGAGGAGCGGTTGATTCACACCTTTTCCAATGGTATTTACATATAAATGAATGTAAGGAACCCAACCGGAAATCGTCTGTCCGAATCTAGATTCCGTATCACTGATGGAATATAAAGAGAATAAGGATGGTTCGTTCCAGTGTATGTGACATGAGAGGTTTTATCTGTGAAGGTCAGAACTGGCTGGACTAATGAATGTAGCTCGTCAAAACATTTGCCATGAAAATAATGATAGTAGCTCGAGACTCGAGACTTGCAACGTTTCGTCTTTTGGGGATGTAGAATGGGAAATTATTAATCACCCACAAGACGCTTTTGAACTCTACAAAGACTGCAAAGTATGGGCTGAGCAGCTCCACTAATGATGTCGCGTCAGTACTTCAATTTTGGTTTGATCTCACTCTTGTAATGATAGAGTATAGCAGGCGAAGAGAGTTACTTACGGGAGTGGTACAAGGAACTGATCATTTTTACAGCATCTTGAGCGATGAATCGCATGGATGTTCGGGTGTGGCGTGAACATGAGTAGGAGTTAGGTGTTCAAGGCAAGGAATCTTCTTGAGAAAACAACTATTCTGCTGCTTATTTTCTTCTGTCAACCATCTAGTCGGATTTCGATTCTCACTGGAGTCCTACTGTCGGTGGCTTGGATAGTCAATGGAAGCTTAAATTTGAACTACTGGTACTCGAACGACTATATTTAAGCGAATTTTATGAAATTTAAATACTCAAGTAGCCAGTAATACATCAAACACTCGCATACGTCAGGCACCAGGATCAAAGTGTAGTAACTGTTCTTCACTTCTCCGTCGTGTTTGCCATCGAGTAGTTCACGGGGATTCTAACCCATCAGTAGCATTTCCCTTATTGTACAAAAGAGGCAGGGTTGCTGAATACGAACGGAACAGTGATCGCGGGGACTGAGCAATTTTGTCCTTGCCCATATGTACGCGTATAGGCAAACTACGGTAAAAACCATCCCGTATCAAATTCTACCCTCATGGAGACATAGGTAAATGCAATCAATATGCCATCTATTCTCTCTTACGCTTAAGGTTATGGAATATATTTACCTGGTCTCTCCACTAAGGCAGGATGTAAGATTTACGTGAGGAACGCCATACACATACCTATGCATATGGGCCAAGGACAAAAATTTTGTCAAGTCCCCGCAACCACCTTTACACTGGTATCGATATTACACCGAACCTACTTGTCTTACTGCAAAGAAGGTGCTGTCGGGGGTTGGAATCCCCGGGGCTGCATGCCTTCTTCCATTTAAATTAGGGAGAAACGTTTACTCCACTTCCGGCCAAGTAAGCCTGGGCCCGTGGAACTGATAAAACTGTATATTCTAATCCTTAGAACACAAATGTCGCAACAGTAATTATATATCGGAAATATGATCAGGAAAAATAATATCAGATATTTGTGTGGCAGGAAATATTTTCAACCATTACTTGATGCAAAAGGAAATAATTATTTATCAAACATAAAATATAAGATTTTTATATATATTTATCTAACTTCTCCAATTAAATTGACGTGATCGGTCAGTTTTTCCTGCTGCGCGCATTGGTTCACGAGTAAGTAAAAAGTTAAGCCAGAAAAGTGATAACAAAAATATAAATTTAACCGGCGGCAACGGTGGAAACGCTCCAAGTTTACTGAGTACAATCTTGATCTTTATTTTTGTTTTTTTGTATATTTACACTACTGGTTTTAAGTGACAGCATTTTAACTAAAACGCTTCAGATACACGAAGAACAAATTCATACATAGCGTTTTATATGTGGCATTGTACTTGTATTCATAGGTAGACATTCATCATAATAATTCATGATTAAAATTATTAATTATTAAAATGTCTAGAAAGTACTGTAATCACTAGTTCAGCGACAGTAACTTTAGGCCGAGTTTCTTACGACATATCACTATTCTTTGCAGAGTTTCTGTTAAGACCATTTGGGTTAGTTTACAAGAAAGATGATGAAAAAAAAACTAAAAAGAATTGCAAAAATTATTCCCAAATTTTGAAACTACAAGCATCTCTTGTTCATACGCATGTGTATTCACAATAACGTTAACAACCCCAGACCGATGAAGTCCTCTCGGATGAAACGCGTCACAGGTAAACTTTTCCATTTTATCTTGCAATTTCCTCAATAATACTGTTTTTGACATATAAAAATATATATCGTTATCTCATATCGCATACACACACACACACACACACACACACACATATATATATATATACATACACACACACGCCAGCTTAAAAGCTACCCTATTGGGCGGCATTTGTTTGCTTCTGTAGTGGCTCTTGATTGGGCCTTCGGTTTGTTTAGGAGCTTGAGTCCCTAAATCTTTCCATATTCTTAGCATTGGAAGATTTCCTGGCTACCGTTTGATATGGGTTTTCATTTACAGAGAACTCTCTTTTCCTCGCTGCAGACTTGACTCTTTTGATTGCATCTGGTCCTCTGTTGGCGGAGATTTCTTTTTGCAAGGCATACGGCTGCCGTATGCGACATACAACAATAAATTACTGAAGAACTCCAAATTGATCGCTGCATTTAAGTATTGCGTTAATATTTAATCTTACCTACGTTCTTCTGCCGCCACTTAATTTAAAGACAATGTGATGTACGTAGGTCCTTACTTTTCGTACAAATAATTATTTTTATTTCATGGGTGACTTTCGCTGGATTTCGCAATTAATTTCAAGTATTCCCAAATGTATGTCCAAGTCATAAAAATTGTTATTGCACCAAAAGATTCGTAAAAAATCACGTAAAAAAAATCGTCGAGAACAATCGCAGTAATGAAAATTTGGGAATCCAAAATTTCAGGATTGTGCTTCTGGGTCCGGCCCGGAATGCTTTTAATTTGCTCATGGGGGCCGGCTAGATTCCAAAATAGTATATGTTGGATTACGGCCTCCTAGGAAGTTTGAAAAGTGTGTGACACACACACACACACACATACACACATATATATATATATATATATATATATATATATGACACATTTACCTAGGAATATACACGTACACACAAGTTGCGTGTACGTGTATAGTCCTTGGTAAATGTGTCATATATATATTGTCCGATTCACTAAAGGAATTATTATTATTATTAGGGCGATAAACTTTCATATCCACACAGGCTGAAATAAAAATTCTTATGCACATGCCTACTTAGTGAACATTAACATATTTATATATACATAGGTACAATTCTTATTTATTTTACCATCATCATCACCATTATTATTATTATTATTATCGTTTTTTCTTGATGTTACATTATTCTCCACAATCCAACAAAGTAGTCAGCTTTTAAAACTGTTTCAACACGCGCGCACACACACACACACACACACACACACACACACACACACATTTAATCTTTTTACATTGAGCCTTTTGGGATTGCTAGTAAGTTCCAATATACTGAATACCTGACACTTAACACCTTGTTGTCATGAACTACTTAACACTTTGCTATCATTAGCCACCTTGACAAAAATATGACAACTTTTGACAAGAAAATCTTATGATCATCAATTTTTGGCACAAAAAATAATACGCCTAAGTACGTGATCATAATTAACCAATCACATTGCATTTTAAACAGATTGCTATCGGAGCCACATTTTGTTTGGGGAAAACGGAAAGAATTCTCCAAATCCAGTCAGATGTAAAAATGATCATAATACAACTCAAACGTAAATCCATATGAATGTAACTTAAATCATAGAACTGTGACAGCAGTAAATTTACTCTACATAAAAATTCTTAAAAACTCTATTTGCATTTTCATCTGCTTTTTTCTGTATATTTTTTACGCGTATCTCTATCTATAAAAGGCAGGATGTGTGTGTGTGTGTGTGTAACGAATGCACAGCCGCAATTTTCGACAGATTTGCACCAAAATTTACATGCACATGCTCCAAGTTAGTGGGAAGACCAAGACCGACTTTGCATTTCCCAACTCCCATCGACAGTGGAAATAATCGATTTTTTTTCATGCTTCTACGGCAGTTTTCATGTAGTTTGCGGCCATTTTGTCCTGGCCAGAGTGAGAGCCTATAGCTGATTGCCACGAATAGGCAGGAAGATTCTATTGGCCAGCGTGAGAGCCAACAGCTGACTGACACGAATGTTAACTAGCATGCTAGCATGCAAAAAAATCGATAGCTGCATTCGTCACAAGTTGGAAAAATTTAAATCTGCATGGCACTTTACTCCAATTGGCTCATTCGCTTGCTTAAACTCAACATTGATTCTGATTTCGCAGAACTGGGTTGGGTGTGAAAAAGTATTTGTTGTTAACATTCTTTTTTCATTTGGTTTTTCCAGTTACGAGTCCTTTTTTTAAAGTTGATCGTTTTGTGTTCATTTTTTTTAGTTCTTTTTTCGTAACAGATGTAATGTTTAGTATAGAGCTTCGAAAAAATTCGCAGTGTGAGATCGGCAAGAAGTAAGGCATGTAGCAACATCAGCCCGGCAAAGGGCACTCATTTAAAGGCAAGAGAGGGGAAAAATATTTTAAGTCAAGTGATAGCGATTGCTGTATGAGTCGTACGATTTTTGACTCGAGCACGGACAACGCCGGGCCATGCTGCTAGTTGGGTGTGTGTGTACATATCTATATATATATATATATATATATATATATAAACAAAAAACAAACTTACTTTCTTACAAACACACAAATGATAGTCATGTCGATAGCGGATTTGATAACGGAATTTGTCTGATTTACACGGGATGTTCAATTTCTCATATTTCGGGGACTTGGGACAAAATAAACTAAACTTTGTAAATATCTTCGAATTCATATCTAGCTACCTGTTGTCAAACAATCATTAGCAACATAGCTTCAAATTACATTTTAGCTTTTTTCCAAATTAATTAAAATATCTGCCTATAGAAAAATGTATCTTTCATCATCACTTACGCCAACATCATGAGAAAACGCCGGTTCCCGTACGATCACGGAATTTAAGCAATATCCAGCTTGATCAGTACCTAGATGGGTGACTGCTTGGGAATACCAAGTGCTGTAAGCTTGAATATGCGGACAGAGTAATGGATAACGGCTCAAAATTGAAAATCGGAAGTCGAGTCTCAATTCCAGTCAGTTTCGTTATATTCACTTCCGTGCAAACACGCTTGGGAAAGGTATGAATCTACCTCTTCTCCCCTAGCTATGGGTTAATTAGTAAGGATTGTATCAGTAAATCATCATTTTCTTATAAATTTCTTACAATCTAAAAATATTTTCTGGCTTTAAGTAATCTGTAAAAGGTTGATAATCCGTAAAAAACGAAATCAGTCTTTCTTTGTAAATTGGTTGGGGTATTATATATCGTTTAATATGTATCTGGGAAACACACAAACACATATATATATACATACATACATAAATACAAGATTAGAGTTTTAGTATATATTTTCTTTTTAGATTCCGTGTCCTTTCAGGACATAGGCGATCATGTCTCTCCACGTCCCCCTATCCCTTATAGCTGTCAATAAGTTTCATCTTTCTGCCTCCTCCCCCAGACCACGTTCTGTCATCCACTTGCTTAAGCCCACCAGGTATGTCATGCGTTGCTTTCCCTTGTCTCTCTTTCCCTCTATTCTACCTGTGAGTATTAGATTCTCCAGGCCCTCCTTTCTTATTACGTGTCCCAGAAACTTCTGCTACTTCTTGGTGTAAAGTATAAGCTTCTTCCTTGTTTGCATCATCTCTAAAACCTCACCTTTGCTCACACGTTCGGTCCATGATATCCTCAATATCCTTCTGTAGAACATATCTCCGTTGCCTAGTCTCTTCATTTTTGAGAAGACCATCCAAAATTCGCTACCGTATAGGAGGACAGACGTCACATAGTAGCTCACTACTCTTCTCTGTTACCACAGAAATCCTTCTAGCCAGTTTTTGGAATGCATCCTTGGTCATGCCAATACGTCTTCGGATCTTAGCGTTGCACTTACTGGCCTCCGTTAAAACACTTCTCAGATATTTAAACTTCCGTACCTGCTTGATTTTAGTGTCCCCGACCTGCAAATCGCATTTCGGGCCCATCTTTTATAGGAGTTGATAAATTTTTCTCCAGTTGAATTATAGCGGCTGGTGATACTAGTGAGTGTTTTTCACACACACACATATATATATATATATATATATATATATATATATATATATATATATATATATATATATATATATATATATATATATATATAGGGCCGCCGGTCCGAGAGGTTAGAACGTTCTCATTCTGACCATTAGACCCGGGTTCGAATCTCACTATGGTCGATTTGTCATGTTTTATCAGAGGGGTCGAGCGTTGGAAAGTGCCTGAAAACCATACTACGGATTGACCCAAGCCTTTTGAGTGAAATTGGGTAGACGGAACCCTTGGATACTGTCGATAGCTATGCACAAGTCATCGTGCCCGTTCAAATTGTTTTTCCAGAAACTCTGTGAGCATAGATGTGGTCTCTGTGGGTGTTGACTACAAATGTGCCTGGTAGACGGGTGGTCAGCTATACATACAGATTTAGCTGTTAACAAGTCATCGTTAGGTAACACGCTTTTTTCATAGTTGCAGTATAAATGCGCCTGGTAAGACAGCTACCCTCGAATACCAGTGGCCAAATATACATACATTTTTTCAGTAGTATCAGTAGCCGCTATAATTCAACTGGAGAAACAATTATCAATTCCTTCTCTGACTATTTTAACTATACTTATTTACTGCCAGGAGAAAATAGTACAGTTTGAATTAAACTCTCTCACCTATCCATCTTTATTTTTCTACTGGAGTCAATAAACCTCTTGATCCATCTATTAGCCTTTGCTATATGGATAAAAGTCCCATTTTCATCGCTTAATCACTACGAGAATCCTTTGCTTTGTTCTCGAATATATGATCTTTTCTCAGCGTTATCACTTTCCATTGTTATTTGTTTCTTTATATTTTTCGCTCACGTTGTCTTTCTCACTATTCTTTAGACATTGTTGCATAAACGTCACCATATTTAAAAAATGTTTAAAATCCTAGTGTTTACAAGGCATTTAGTATTACTCTTGATTTTCCGATAAAAAAAAAAGTGATCATCAGATGACAGAACAAATGATAAAATTGTTCCTGTCGAGTTACCCCCTAATTTTTAAAACCGCTACTAAGGGACGCTTTCAGGACTATAAATACTGTGATAACGTTTTATCACTCTCTTCTCACTTTTTCCCCTTACTCGTCAAAATGTAAATTTCTCGCGGAGAACGTGCTTTCTCTTTTGGGAAACGCATGAACAACACACACAAAATATTTTCACATTTGTTACACATATTATTGTCTTTGTCGCTTATATATCTTTGTTGTTAATACACTATTATTATTTGTTGTTAATACATTATTATTATTTGTTGTTGTACCTATGTCGTTTCTTTACGTGGATGCACATCCCGTGTCTGCCATGTTTGTTGTGGGCATTTCAGAAGACTCATGTGATTATCTCTCAAAGCATACGCTGGGCCACAATATTCCTCAATTTATTTCTAGGTACTGACTGCAACTGTGATTGTTACTGCCTACCCCTGAAGGGTGGAAAGGATGATAGGCGTAGACGGTACCTACAAATTGAACAATTTTGCCATTTGTTCTGAAATTTGAAGATCGATTTTTAACGTGAAACTGAGTTTTACCGAAAAGCTTTTGAAAACTGGTATTTAATATGGCTTTGGTGATTTTTAAACATTGTTCGATATCTGACATTTTGGTATTTCGATCTTTGATAACTTCCTCTGATAAAAAAAACAGCATGCTGTGTCTAGTATTTTATTTGAAGCGTAAATAATGTGTGTGAGAGAGAGAGTGACACTGAAAAATTCTTATCTTGACTACGAATGAATTCGAATAGAAAATTTTGATATTTGGTCATTTGGTAAGATTTTGGGATGGGTTGGTATAAGAACCTTTCCGTACTTCCACGTAGATAGACAAAGTGGGAAAAGAATTACACACTTGTTTCTACACAGTTCCATTATTATATTTATACGGTATGGTACAAGAAAAAAAAAATGAACATTCACACACGTGTGTGTGTGTGTATATATATATATATATATATATATATATATATATATAGCGACCCTCGCTTCTCTATAATTCCAAACATATCCCATTCAAACAATAAAAGCCTCCAAAGTAATGACTTTTTCCACTTGAAAGAATCGCTGATAGAAAATTATTGCGCTAGCTAAGAGAAATTGTTAGGGAAGCTGTCCTGTATAATATTGTCACAATAAACATTTGTCCAATGTCTCTGCGTTTGATGAAATCATTAAAAAAAATACCATGGATGTCTCGAGAAAATGGATTAAAGTTAATCTTGACTGAAATCCCCATTCCTATCTTATTCATTTATACATGAATACATTTTAAGCATTTTACCCCAAGCAAGGCGGCAATGCCACTAGTACGAAAGAAAGGGGGGCTACAGAGAGTGTAAGGGAAAGGACTGAGTATAGGGGGGTGAGGAAAGGATGAAAAGAACGGAAGAGGTTAAGAATAAAAACTGGGAACAAGGCAACAGAAGATAGTGATTGACATTGCATTTAAATGTATACAGATAGGTGTTGAAAGTTCTCGGCCCGAACCAATTTCCAAAATGTGACCAAATGTTTCAACATGAGAATTTATTTTCGAATCCATTCTTGGAGGGGTTAATAACTTTTCAATATTACTTGGATATATATATATATATATATATAAGCAAAATTGTCTAAATCGTGTAACAGCAATATTGTCTAATTGTTAAATTAGGTCCTTGATTATTCTAATATCCTTTCCGAATATATCAAGGTTGCTGAGTAGTTCTAACAGATACTTGGGCGTACTTTGTCGAAGGCCTTTGCGTAGTATATTTGTATCGCTCTGATAACGTTCTGAGCATGAATATCGCGTTCCTTATTTCAGGGTTTTTAACATATCCGCACTTTTCTTGTCCTATATCTAACCTGATTGCGCGTCGACCCTCAGCCCGAAGGGACGCATGTGCCGGGGTGGAGCTATCTGTGCTACGATCAGCCAACAAGTCACTATGAAAAAATTCTTCCTAGCGAAAACGACAATGTTAATACACATGACAAAAGATCTTGAGTTGAAATCGTTTAAGCCATCATTTTGTGCTAAGAAAATGATTGTGTTTATACAGACCTTCTCGATGTATGACAGTCAATGAAAGTTAATAACTTTTCAATATTACTTGAGATATCTCAAGTAATATTGAAAAGTTATTAATATATATATATAGGGTGTAAAATCAAAATTGTCTAAATCGTTAAATTAAGATCTGAACTGTTGTTTCTTAGAAATGATTAAAGATATCTTACTGGAATTCTACGAGGTTTTATAACCCTATTGGACTCTACTGTGAGCAATAAGAATGTATAATTACTCGGTTAAATTAACAGAAGTATCGTGATGAAATCGATCAAAACAAAAATGACATGTTCATCATTAATAAACCATAGCTAAGGATCAGAAACTCATGAAACATTGAAATAGTTATAATTTTTTTATATATACACACAAGATCATTTCCCAACATGATCCCCGCTCTCTCTAAACTTTTGTCTGTCCTGGAGTAATAAGGTTCCTCACATGTTTCATTTTTAGGTCTTTTTTTCATTGATCTTTGGACTGTCAATGTTGAAACTCCTCTCACATGTGCCAAAAGTCTTATGAATTGAGTTGAATATTTTCTAATTGATCTCTTTAGCTCAAATTGGAAATCCTTCTTCCTGTTGTCACGTCCTGATCTTGTTTTCCTTTCTACTGTTCCCTCTTTTTAAAAATTTATTCACTGTTCTCTTGGTGGTTCTTGAATGCAGCCAGAGTATGAAAGTTGGTACCATTACTTAATGCCTGAATGATCTTTTTCGTCTCACCATTGCTCATTTGGGAAGAGAGTGGTTCTGACAAAAAATATCTTTTTAGATCGATACCGAAGTGGTTTTTAGTTATTCTTACAACAAATGGTGTCAAGATGGCTAAACGTCTTATCTAAAAACCGGGAAAAAAAAAAAGAAACTCGATTTAGTGTTTTTTGTAGATATTAAATATTTTGGGGAGTGGATAATTATGCTGTTATACACACACACACACACATATATATATATATATATATATATATATATATATATATGTGTGTGTGTGTCTCGGTTCCTGAGCGAGCTTGTCTCGGAGGGTGTGATGTTTCTGACTCTTTCTAGTCAGACGCGACATGTCCACTCGGAGCATCACACCTGTATTTCATTTCATTGGTTGATTGTCCCTTCATTAAGGGTGCTGGACGTTTTCTGGGTATTGGCGTTATCCGCCTAATAGTCAGGGATCCCAACCTTTGAGTATCTCCGATGTATGATATTGGGGCTAATGTGCTGCCATTTAGTGAATGGTTTCTGGACCGTGCAGTAGTGTTCGGCGGGGTCCTCTCGATGAAGTGTACTGATACGGATATATCTCTGGACCATTTTCTCCAAGTTATTTATACATGCAGCTCGGGCAAGTGTGTCTGTCTCTCTGCCTACCAATCTTCTACCAATCAATGCACACATGAAACCAATCAAAATGCAAATCCTATCCAACCTAAAAAAATAGAACACTAGTATATCATCTAAACAAACGTGAGGGGTCTACGTTCCAACTTTCCTGAAGTAGAACACCATCTTCTCCAATATAAACAAGACTACCTGCTACTTTATGAAATCAGTATCAACACCTCATGCGCAATAGGAGTTCACAGTCCCGGGGTACTCTCTTGTAGCCAAACATGACCACCTATATCGCCACGGACTCTAGTCCTATATCAAAGACTAGTTTTTCCTATGGCAAGGATGCAAAAAAAAAAAACGATGAACCCGATCTCCCGTATATGTGCTTCTGCGCGACACTTATCCATATTACCACATTCGCCTTTTCTCATCAGGACGAAAGGAGGCTAATATTGGACCGAATATCTGAGAAAATTGATAATATTCTTATTTAAATCCCCTCGGTCAACTTTCATATCTGCGGTGATTTCAATATCCACCATAAAGAGTGGCTATTCCACTCCAACAAGACCGACATTGATGACAGATTTCTCTATTGCTTATGAACTAAACTAGGTCGTTGGAGAACCTGCCCAGGACACTACGAACTTTGGGCGAACCTCCTCGACCTCTTTGTAACCCCCTGCTCTGATAAATGCTTGAAATAAATGTCTGACGTGCCTAGTGGAGGTATAAATTTTAATAGGCATTTATCAGTTCTATCGAACAGTACATCACGGGATACTTTAGGTTTGGCATCAATCTGAACATTCCCTAATCAATGTCTAGATTGATGCCAAGCCTAAAGTATCTATTCCATAGAACGATTTTTCGCTTGAAGGTCGTCCGGTATCTAGAAAAGAAACTCTTCAGCCACGAGCAGTATGGCTTACGGTCGAGCCGATATACTACGAACGACCTAACTGCCATCACTCACATTTTTGACAAAAACACCTCGAGGACCATAACACTAGATATATCAAAGGCCTTAATCAACATATGGTACAAAGACTTGCTACACAACTTCTCCACTTATGGAATAACTGGAAGGCTCTTCTTGATCCTAAAATCCTTCCTAACAGGTTCACTGAAGGTAGTTGTCGGTGGTCACTAGGGGTCACTCCTCGGACCAACTCTCTTTTTGATTTACATAAATGATCTGCATAAGATTATGCTCAGATCATTTGTAAACATCTAAGCCGATGATACGACTACTTACTGGCGCACCTCTAAAACTCTCGATGGTCGGAGATTGGTGACTGATCTCTCTTCCGATGTTGCACTAACTACAGAAAGGTGTAAAACTGTCTGGTTACATTCAATGCCTCGAAGACCAAGCTAGTTATATTCCATCATCGCCGATCTGTCCCCAAACTACTATCATTCAGGATGATCGAATGTCCTCTCGGGGAAGCATCGTGCCTTGAAAGACCTCAAGTAGAACTCATACATACGCATGCAGGATGAAGGTAAAACTGATTGGTTCTTCAGTGAGTAAATGACTCCTGCTGCTATCCTCTACCTTTACAAGATCCAGATCAGGCTCAAAATGGAGTACTGTTATATAGAGGTGCCCTGACTTCACTCTCCAGCCTTGACAGTTCAAAAGCTCCACAAAGTCCTTGTAGGAATTATTCTCCACACTTCACCGTCTCTTCCACAGGCATGGTTTGTATATATATATATATATATATATATATATATAATCAAAGGAAAAACTTAATGCATCATCAAAAACTCGATTATAATTGATAATTTATTTCAACAAGTAAGTTTTTAATCGAAATTACAAATGGTTTAATTTTACAAAATAGTTTAAATTTATCCAGACAAAATTTTTAAAGACCAGATAACAGGAAGTCTAGACGCTTAACCTTATTGCTCTGGATATTATACATTGATCTCTCTATAAGTGGAAAGGAAAGTCAAAGTAGATCTTTTTAATATAAAATATTAAAAAGATCTATTTTGATTTCCTTTCCACTTACGTATTATATATTGTGTATGTGCGTGTGTATACACACCCAAGCACATTTTTGTAATATTTGTCATTATTTTTATTTGAAACATAATTTATTAGTTTCAGTTCATGAGATATTATTTGATCGTGTGTGATGTGGTTATATATAGCGTTGTAGAAATTTGTTTTGGTGTCTGTTTAGAAATGGTCTCTAATCTTATGTTTTAGTTCTCTGAAATATTATTAATATTTTCCCCTTAAAGCAAACGTTTCATTATTTCTATTTTCTTATATATATACACACACGCATTTTCCTGTGTATGTGTAAGAGAGTAAATAAAACCCCTGTTTGCCTTCCTATTTTACTCATAGCTAGGAATAGTGGGCTCAGAATCCTTTAAGAAGCATTGTTTGAGAAAGATAGCTCTAAATGCTCCCGATCTCGCCGGACGTTATGGGTCAGCGTATAACGGTAAGACCCATTTGTCTGATAAACCTCATGAAAGACCTGAACTCAGCAATGTTATAGTAGAGACAGAATATGAAAATGTTATAACCTGAAATATGATTCCGATTTTAATCTGGATATAATTATGTACTAGATAGTCTGATAAAACATTCCGTCTTCGTTCATCTTGTGACATTTTAACACATATAACCATGCACTGTCTGAGCTTTAGATTGTGACGCATCCTGCGATAAAGTTCAGTATGGTACAACACAGATCAAAACCAAATGTGGTTACAGGAGCGTTAGCACCGACTGGGGGGTCGTTTCTTTGCAGTGGCACTATAGAAACGCGAGCCTCTTCCTTCCTTTTTTTTTTTTTTTTTTTTTTTTTTCGTTTATCTTTTTACTATTTTTTTTCGTTTGTCCTTTTACTTTTTTTTTCTCTTTTATTTTATTTTTTATTTTTATTTTTTTTATCTCATTTTTTTGCATTTCACTTTTTCCTTTTTCTCTTTCGTTTTTCTTTTTTAATGAAGACGGTTTTTGATTTGATTTTTTACGGATTATCAATCCTTTGATGGTTATTTCAAGCCAAAACACATTTTGGATTGTAAGATTTTTTGTGTTTCATTAACTATTGTTCTAAAAATAACAAAGATTTATCAGACACAGGTCTTATTATTTGACCCATAGCTGCGAGAAGATAGATTCAGAACTTCATCAAGGGTATTTACGCGTAAGTGATTGTAAAAACCGGACTGGAATTCGAATTCAGCCCTCCGATTTTACTTGGCAGAGGTCGCCTTTTTCACCTTGTACTTGATTTGTTTGATTCGTTTTCTATAAAATATTGCTGTCATATCTGGTTTGGTGCTTCTTCTGTGTATCCAGCAATTCTAGATAAAATACAAAGAAGAATCTGCAATGTTATTGGTCTGACCTGGCATCTCAGCTTCACTTTCTCACCACCGTAACATAGTTTCCCTTTGCCTTTTTTCTATAAATATTTTCATTGTAATTGTTCTGGTGAGCTTTCCTCTTTGATACTGAGACGTTCTGAAATTAAACACAGTACTAAATTGGCGACAAAGTCGCATCATTTTACAATTGAAATGGCGAGATCTAACCGTAACTTCCATGCTAACAGATTCTTATCTCGGACTTATGACTTCTGGAACTCTTTTCCAGCTTCAACTTTGATATGCATAAATTTAAATGCAATGTTAATCGTTATCTTCTGTTTTCTTAATTTCTGTTCTTTTATTGTTCTCTCTTCTTAATGTTTTCTTCTTCATACATTCTCTCACATTTAGGAAACTTCTTTCGTCTTAGTGGGTTTATTGCCTTGCTTGGGGTGAAATGATTAAAAAAAATCGACTTTTTCTTTTTATTGCTTTCTAAGACTACTTATGCTTTAAGGCTTTTACACTTATCGTTTTACCATCCTCTCAGTCCCAGTTCTACTTTTATGTAAATTATAATTTCACCTAAACACTGTCCTGACAACCATTTATTAGGTCATTAAGTAGGTTATCTGCTGTCTTTCTGTGTGTCAAATTCTCCAATCCCTCTTTTCTCATGTGAATGTGCGGGTAATATAACGGATAGCGACTCGGAATGAGAAATCGGAGAATCTGGTTCCTTTTATATATATATATATATATATATATATATATATATATATATATATATATATATATACTTACGTCTAAGTATGCTCTTGGGGAAAGAAATCAATGCCTCTCCTTTTCATAGCTATCCAGTTAGTAGTATTTGTATCCGGAAAAAATATTGGCATAATCAAAAATTGTTAATTAAATATACCCTCCCCAAAAAAATAATTATTCTTACAATCCAAAATGTTTCGGCTTTAAATAACGCAAAGGGTTGATAAGTCGTAAAAAATGAATTTACCAATCCTCTGTATGTGTCCTAAAAAATTCAACTGTTTCTTTCTAATTCTAAATATAAACAGTCTTATTGTTTCTATTTTCTATAAAACGTCCCCATTACTTAAATATTCAGTCCATGTATATTCTCGGCATCTTTCTGTAGAATCATATTTCTGTTACTTCCAGTTTCTTCTTTTTTTGTAATCAGATTATCCAGCATTCATTAACATATAGAAGAACCGATATTACATAACAGTTCAACATTCTTTTATTTTGTTACGAATTAAATTTTCCTGTTTCTTAATACCTTGCTTAGCTTTTGAAGGGTGTCTTTCGCTATTACAGTGCACTTTCGGGATTTCTGTTAAAACACTTTCCAAATATTTAAATTTGCTGGCAGGATACAGAATGGCTATAAACGAAACAAAGTGGTGAAAAAGTTGTGTGTGCTCGACTGTGGCAAACAAAATTAATTTGCTCGAACCTGGACGAACTCATTTTGAGAAATGATTCAGTGATTCTACATAGAACAACTAGTCTAATTGAATATCGCATGAGAATAGAAAATATATTTTACTTTTCTGGTCAAGGAAGTTGGCCAGCGGTTTTACTGCATAACCATGCTCGGGTTGCAAATGACAAGCAAAAAACGATTATGCAAAGGAGATGGAAAATCTTTTTCCATTTGCGATGCATTCTTCAGTCTTTCACAATCTGGCTGTCACTTACAAGGATCCATGGAACTATGTAACTGGCCATTGATTCCCAAAAATATCTAAGCATTTCTCTTATCGAAATCTCAAGCATTCTTTTTCGATGGAATACGAAATTTATTGGAAAAGTGGCGTATCGCCATAGAAACCCATGGAAAAGACTTTGATACAAGTGTATGAATACAAGGTTTTGTCAAAAGAATGTCGTGAAACTATTATTTTTAACCCCATGATAATTTTTAATTAATTCACGCCAAGCAAGGCGATATTGCCACTAAGTTGCATGGGCGTGAAAGGGAATGAAAAGATTTGAAAGAACCGGAACCCCAACCCTATCAGGAAACAAAGGATAAATTTTTTCAAAAACCGAGTAGAAGTCTTAACCGTATGATGGGCATATCTATCTACTCTTATTGAAGTAAAAAAATAATATAATATAGTAGAAATTTGGACTGATGAGGTGAATTCTTCGTATTACTGATAAAGCATAAATTATGGAACAAAAAAAATCTTGAAATACATAAAAAATTTAAAAGAATTACAAGATTCACTTACGTAACAAAAGATTTTTTAAAATTTAAAATCGGCAATATCTTTCTATATATCTGCGATGAGGTATTATGTACACTATTTACATTATTCGGACTATTGTCCTCATATTTTTTGCCATATTTATCACAATGTTTCCGCCGTTGTGCGCTCCGGCCTTCTTCAGATCATTGGAATGTCGAACTGAACCCTTTATTTCGCTTGCTGGGGTAGACTTTTCTAGTTTCACGTGCCATGTCTAATGGATGTCAGTTATCAGTTAACTCCTGTTAATTCACCTCTCCAAGTTCTCCACTGCCTTAACCAGGTTTTGAACTCACACTGTAAAATCGACAAATACTATCTTTTTAAGTCTAAAAATATTTAATGAGTTAAACGATGCTGTTATTTGTACTTTTTACTATACAAAATTTAAAAAACATTTTTGGGGCGACAAAAGGATTAGTCGCCTTATCTATTACCCAGAAATATTACCTGTATAAGATTATCTTTCTTTTTAGTGTCTTTTTTTCTTTTAAATACCGTCTGGAATTCTGACATGCCAGAAAAGTCTAAAAGTTATCCAAATTAATATTTGCTTCCTTGTAAGTTTTAATATTACATTTAAGTGGATGCAATATTCAGCTTGCTTCAATTGCATATACAGTACCTATGAAAAGATACTATGGTTGACAGTTCTTTTAAAACGATATTGACGTTTCTTAATGGTCAACTGGGTTCCTCTCCTTCCATATGAAGTATCCTCGTAACAGATATTGGAAGACTAAGTGGTTGCCCTTACCAACCGAGGGGATACCTATTGTGCCACGCAGTGTGGAACCTAATATGAATGACATCAGTTTAAGCAACTGAATCCTGAGATCATCAGAGTTAAGCAACGTCGAACCTGGTCAGTACCTAGACTGGTGACTGTTTGGGAATAGTAAGTGCTGTAAACTTGGATGTGCTGGTGATGTAATGAATAATGGCTCGTAATTGTTAATCGTAAAGCCAAGTTCAAATTCTCGTTGGATTCGTTATATTCACTTACGTGCAAATACCTCTTGGGAAAGGTGTGAACCCACCTCTTCTTCCCTAGCTATGGGTTAATTAGTAAGACGGATCACTAAGTCATTATTATGTCAAAACAATTTTTACAGTCTAAAAATATATATTGACTTTAAATAACATTGCAAAGGGTTGATAAACCGTAAAAAGCAAATCAATCTCTATTACAGAACTGCGTCTATAGCCGAACAAGTCGGTGACAAAGAACAGGAAATGTCTAGTAAAAAGTTGGGAAATGAATCGCCTTATTCTACTTCTTTTCGGTGGTGAGACACCAGAGTTTGTAACAGTGCACAGGTACTACAGGATGAGAGCATCAAAATAAATACTTTAATCCTTATCCTCCAACTTCTCGTTTTAAACAATCCGTCGACATTCCATTTGAACTGGCCGTGATGCAATATATTGTTGATATCTTCTATGAGTTGAGAAAGAAATATCCGCAATCATAATTTAACAGGCAGACGATAATAAAAGCAGATTTGTTGACGTGTTTTTTAGAATTTTACTCGCAGTCATACTTACACGAAGGCGATAATTTCATTCTCCTAACAATGTTATATTTCTGTCAAGGTTCTCAGAAATGGAACCTAATTAAGATGAATGAAAATACTTGAAAAGCTAAACACCGGACAAATCAGCAACAGATATTTAAATTTTCAACGCAGTAATGTTTTGTAGACATTTGCTTAGACCAATTTTAGGTTAACATCATATCATTTTGGTATCTGTCTATATTTCTGAGATGAGGTATTATGTACATTATTTACATTACTCCAACTATTGTCCTCATCTTTGTCGTCATATTTATTACGTTTCGGCCACTGTGACGTGTGTCCTCAAGGACACATGGCACAGTGGATAAAGGCGTTAGTTACATCCAGTGACAGGACACAAAGAGTGTGAGTTCATGTCCCAGTTAAGGCAGTGGAGAACTTTCACAGGGAAAATTAATAGGAGATAACTGATAACTAACTTTAAACATGGCATGTGGAACTAGAACAGTCTACCCCAGTGAACGAAATAAAAGGTTCAGTTCGTTCGACATTCCAACCACCTGAAGAAGGCCGGAACGTACAACGGCCGAAACGTTGTAATAAATATGGCGACAAATATTAGTACATCCCGTGAGAATTAGATTATAATTGCTTATATATATGATTAATGGGAGTAAAAGGTTTGTCACTTAGCTGATTATTGTTACCTTCGCTATTCCGACGTCCACTCTTCAGGAGGTATCATCAATTTACTGCTTATATTTTTGCGATTTTTACCTTTTATGCACATTTAACACTAAGTTTTCTTCTGGGTGTATATAATATACACATACATAGTGCGGCAAAAATTGTTAAAGGAACGTCAATAATGTTGATAATGATTATTGTAATCACTTCCGGTCCCACTAGGGTATGCTGGGAGCAGACGGATCCGCGGCAATTTTTGATGAAAAGTTTCCACATTTCCTGTCTTCTTGATGTTGCTTCGACTTTTCAGCGGACAATCTCATATAATACTATGGAAAAACACTTAAGAAATAGGGTTGCTGTATTTATGCTCTCTTTAATCATCTAAGAGAACCTTTTTACTTCCCATTAGCACGGCTAATGCTAACCTCCAAGATATTGACTTCTTACACCTTCTCGAGCTAACGTTTCCCATTGACACGAAGTTGAATTATTATATTCAATAAATTCATAGGCCTGCTGCTAGAAAAGTTGGTTAACTCTGTGCGAGATAATTTTTCTCGATAGAAACTATCTTACATAATTATGAGTTTACCGTTCGCCTATGCATTGTATATTGCTGTCACATATGGTCCGGTACCCCTGCTATATATCTAGAAATTCTTGACAAAATCCAAAGAAGAATTTGCAATTTTATCGTTCCTGATCTGGCGTCTCATCTTCAGTCACTTTCCCATCGCTATATCATAGCTTCCATTTGCCTTTTCTCTACATATTTTAATGACAATTGTTCTGGTGATCTTTCTTTGTCGCATTCATTAATTTAAAAGTAGTACTAAATTGTCAACTGAGTATCTTCTTTTACAGTTGAAATGGATAGATGCAACCATAAGTTCTATGCTAACAGTTTCTTCTCACGCACTTCACGCTTGTAGAAATCTCTTCTGACTTGTTGCTTTCCTGTCAACTGTGATCTTCAAAAATTTAAATGCAACATCAGTCGCGTCTTGTCTCCTTGAATGCTGTTCTTCTATTATTATTCTTCCTTTACTGTCAGTAAAGTCTTACGAAAAAAATCACGTTGCAACACCGTTTCTCGCATGATCACCAAAGTTAAGTAACATCGATCCTGGCCAGTACCTAGATTGGTGACCACTTGTGAATACCAGGTTGGATGTACAGTGGCTAAATGAATGCCAAGCCAAAAGAAAAAAAAAACAATCGAATAAAATGAGGAAAGACGTAAAGTGCTCAATACACTAAGTAGGGAAGAATATAAAAAAAATCCTAGTGAGCCAGAAACTACCTACCAAGCCAGTTCACCATGAAGATCCGTTAGGTGAAACCTTGGTAGGTAGTTTCTAGCTCACTAGGATATATATATAATATAAAGAAAGAACAGTAAGATATATAATCCGGTGTTCTTATTGATATTTTTTTTATTTTTACAAAACAGAGCTCAATGTAAATGTACAGAGCATAAATATTATAAATTAATTGATTTAAAATATGGTTTCTTCGCTACACAGGAATTACCATGTTTCAAAAACCGAAGCTAAAACTTCAAATTTAATTATATAATTAAATTAAAAGCATTAGTTCTGTTTCATCTTCAAGCGAATTTTGGAAATATATATGCGTCGATAGCTTGGTTTACTCTATTACAAAATTCAAAATATAGGTACGTGATGTAGCTACAGCATTCAGCCGTTTGATACGCACTAAGGGGGGACCCTCAAACAAATACCTAAATAGATTTGACATTACGCCATTTTAATCGATTTTCTGAAGGTTTAATTGAAAAAATAATAATAATTTTATTTCAATCACTTTTCAGTGGGTTTTCTCTACAAAATATAAACTGTAGCTATCAACTCAACATCGTATCGTTCTTGTCATGCCAAGTTGTAGTGTCGCGACGCCGTAATGAGGGTGGAGACTGTGAACCCTGCATGACAAACTTAATGAGAAGGGCGTGGTAAAAATGAAAAAAAACAAAAACATAGTACGACCCAATCAAGCTGTTCGCATTGTTTTGGTGTTCTGCGAATACTAGTTGTTGACTTGTGTTCGTTTTGGACAGTTGTCAGCATCCTGGTCCCGTTTTTCATGTCTTAATTACGATGAACAAAAAATGTGCAGTACATCTGACCGAGAAAATAGTTCAGAATGTAGTAATAAAGAATAGGGACAGAGATGGGATGGGAAGCGATAAAGCAACTCGGCGAATGAAGAAGTCATGATAGCTTCACTGCAAGACATTAAGGAAAAAACGCGTAACCAGCAAATATAGTATGCAATATTCATAATCGTTGTATATGTTTTGACTTGTATCTGTATCCGCGCCACGTTTGCCCTACATACGTGTTTCATTAGAAAATATCTATCTACATTCGACTTCAAAGAAGATAACATCCGTATGGTTCCCTGGGTTATGTATAATAACACCAAATGAAGAAAAAAAAATCAAAAGGTTGATAGTGTTGTCTCTATATATAACCATTCATTCATTCGCATGCAGATGAGGATAAATTTCATTATTTCAACCCAGGTCAGTCGTAATATCAGCATTCTATTTCAGTTAATTATTCGCATTTGCTTTCTCTGACACAAGGGAAGCACATGGTGAGAATCATACTGGCACTACTATAAGAGACCATCCCGCTAACTCCCTCGTAACGCTTTTTGAGTCTACACCACCAAAAGCGAGTTTATCCGATGAGTTGATTTTTATGTATAGTCATTTAAGTTCTAGCATAGGAACTAATTTACTCAGCATATCTTAGTCGGGTTCACGGTTCACGGCAACAAATTTGAAGCAACGCGGTAAAATATAAATATAATCCGAATGGAAACAATTAGACTAAATGTTCAATTTTATGCTTTTTGTTGTTTTTGTTCTTACTGTAAAGTCTCGGTTGATCCAATCTGCGGCCTTCCTAAGAGATACAATATATATACGGAAGTCACTTCCGTAATATTTAACTAAGCCATTATCCCTCCAAAAGATTTTCAAACAACTGGTCTTTCTCTTTTTATATCGCCACAACATTTCGTCCTAGACCAGTAGTCTGAAAATCTCTTGAAAGCATGAGGCACCCAGTGAGAATGTACCTCACTACTCAGTCGTAATTGTTCTAGTGAGACGAGCTTGTTAACCATTGCTCCACGTCGAGGTGTCCCACCAATTACCATTGAGATATAAAATAAATCTGATTTCGCGATGACTAATAAAGCAACTTTTGATGTATGACTGCGTTTTAATACTTTTCCGTTGAAAAAAAATTCTTTGTCGTATGAAACGAGATTTTATATAATGTATGTATGTATGTATGTGTGTGTGTATTTCAATGTATACGGAGTCTGCCAAAAATGTATACATACTTGAGGAAAGGAAAACTTTACTTTCGTAGATTTAACAAATTGTAATAACACTGTTTACTGTGGAGAAACTTAATGGATGTTGGGCATCGCAGAAAACCGATTACATTAGCGGCTCTTAGACAAGAAATTGAAAATGCGTGTGCAGCAATCCCACTGGACATTTTGGTCAACGTTGCCCAGTCAGCAGTTCGCCGTACTAATAAAAGTCTGCAGCCTAAAGGTCACCATTTTGAGCATATCTTGTGATAGTGGAGTCAAAAGTTAACTTGTATTAATCTCGTGATGTCTGAACAAATTTAGTATTACAATATCTCCAAGTTTTTCTGAATTGTGTATACATTTTTGACAGATTCTGTACATATATATATATATATATAGAGAGAGAGAGAGAAAAAATTATATAGATACTAGTGTACCGGTACCGTCAAAATTGCAATGTACTATAAATATGTATTATATTGTAAGTAATTTTCGTTTAATCCAAGTAAAATTTTGTAACTTCTTACAAATTAACATTGTTAACGTTAATAATTGAATAGTGTATAATTTATAAACACCTAAGAAAAGAAATCCGTATATTGTCCTCATAAATGTTATATATTTACAACCAAAATTATGTTGATTGCGAAAGTTCTCAAAGCGCAATATTTTTCTTAAACATTGTAAGATCTCAGCAATACCTGACAGTCCGTAGATTCAATCTGTAATTTCAAAGTCTGCTTATTTCACGTCTTACTAGGAGCGACGTGTCGTCAGATTTTTTAAAATCAATTTTGTTCCCCACCCCTATTCTACTCTAAATTTTAATTTTTAAAGTTTAAAATGAATGTCTAAAAATGAACACAGAATTCTTGAAGATATATGTGGCGATATATCGATAGCAATATCAGTCAGCGTCAAGTTAACGATGACCCACCCGGTGCCGTGTTATTTTCCTCTCTACCCCGCAACTGCTACACAAACAAAAAACACATACATACACACACATATATATATATATATATATATATATATATATATATATATATATATATATATATATATGTATATGTTTCATTAAATAATATAGACAAGTTTTGACTATTTTATGTAAATTCTTTTCATATCGTCTGATAAGCTTAATAACATTATTATTAAACGAAGAAAGAAAATCACAATATTGATCCATATTTTTTAATCCAAGCTAAGCTTCCGGCTTACATAAGCCATTATCAAAGATGCCAATTACTGTACAATATATTAAGCAATATACGGACAAGACAGTGATGATAGTCTGTTTACATGGATGATTTCCAATCAACGATAAACACGTGCATATAAGACGCTGGAAGCGAAAATCGCACCACAGCTCATGACGTCACACATGAATACGCGAGAGTGAATTCGAGAAGTATTAAGTATGGGAAGCCGTTAGTATAAACCAATGGCTTCTGTTACCAATTATAGACATTTAAGGATATTTGTGGAGATTACATAGTTTATTTTGTTATATATATCATATGGTTGATAGTGTAAACCTAGAAATCATCATTGCATGGTAACTCATTTTCAAGTCGCAGTGTGATCTTCAGTCACCATTCAATGTTGATTCTTATGTCCAAACTGTTTATGTCTACAAGCACTCTAACTTCGATATCGAATGTTCTTCCTCTAAAAATACAGCAAAATTTAAACAATAGATTAACATACGCACATGCGCATACACGCTATACCAGCCACTATAACGGTTATAAGCGCTGAAACGTGAATCGGTGTACAGAGTTCGAATTCTGGTTGAGTTTGTTACATTCCACTCAGCATAGTGCTCCATGAAATGGCATGAATCCATCTTTGGGCGAAAGAATACCAAGCTCTGAATCAATGATTCTCTCAATCCCGGATCACATTCTTCCTCTAGTGATTTCATCTTTCCATAATTCCTGTGCCAGTTTTATTTTTACTGATATATTTATGACTGATATTACTCCCTGCTTCATCTTTTTAGATTTAAAATTCAGCACTTGGTAACCAAGTACTTTCTGTTTATAGTATGGTGATTTTTCTAAGCGTAGTTTAGATGTGGCACAAGGCCGAAAGTATTCGGCACCCAGTGAGAACTCGCTCCTCAGTCGTAATTGTTCTAGCGAAACAATTTTCTTAGTCATTACTCCACGTAGAGGTGTCCTAAAATATCTTAGATATGGCACAAGTCCAAAATTTGAAGCACCTAGTGAGGAACGAACTCGCTAGTAATTCATAAAGCAAGACCAGCTTCTGTTCTAGTATGACTGAAATAAATATACGTATTTATTATGGATAGCTTCATTATGGTAGAAGATAGTATGTCACCCAGTGAGTACCAAACCGATCACGTCTAGTAATTCTCGGTTACCAATTATTCTCTAAAGGAATTTAGTTATTTTTGTATGAATAACATTCCCAAATTAGGATAAAAAACACGACATTAGTGACAGTCTGCATAATCTATCATTTGAGTCAATTTCCGCATATGGAAGATTGCAAAAACACGTAACTTAATTTTCTTTTCGTTTTTTAAAGAATTTCATTGTGAAATGTTTCAGGCCGATACATCCTCACAAGTGGCCAGGCTGCTGGGGTTATGTTTACTTTTATCGAGATACCATATCTAGATAGATTACCAACCAATATTTCGGAGCTGGTTTTTTTAATCATTTCAACCGTAAAATCGATAATGCCACTTAGACACAAGACGTTACTGGAAGTGAAAAAATGATGAGATTTTATTAAGAAAATAAAATAAAAGAACAACTTAGGCGATAACTTGTGGTTTCACTGAAACAAAATTATCGTTGGTTTCTGAACAGGTTGTTTTCTACCCAGTTTAGCTTAAAGGTCTTGGATCAACACTTGATATTGTCTTCAAGCACTTCCTAACTCTGCCGCCAAATGAAATCTCCTCGGGCCAATATTATCAAGAAATTTTTCACAAATCATCTATGGTGAGATTCTGGGATTTTATAGTCGGAACGTTAAACACTCAGTCACTTAATATTGATGAAATCTTTACAAGAGCCAAATAAGATAGAAAACAGAATAGCGCTTCCATATGTGAGCTGGGATGCTTACTTTATAGCCTTGAGAGAATTCAAAAACGTCTACACGGCCTTGTGAGTGCTTATTTTCAACTGTACAACCCCTTTCCCCACAAACAAAAGAATCACAAGTCTCACGCTATTCTGTCTGTATTTCTATAGCAATTTCTAACGAACTTAGTACCACCAGTTCAGATCTTCACATCTAAGACTCCCCCAGTTAAGCCACATCCACACGGAAGAATCGTTTTCATTCCCTTCATATTACATTAGTAAGAATAAATTTCTATTCGGAAAGCTTCTTCTCAAAACCCTGTACTTTGTAGAACAGACTCCTGAGAGGATGCTTCCTCGAACACTTTAATCTTATCTTTTTCAAATCAAGAGATAATTTATTTTTCCTAAATATCCTCATAATCTACACTTCTTACCTAATCCTCTTACGCGCACGGCCTCATCATATTGAAACATTAGTTCCGTATGATTATCAAAGGTAAGTAACGTCGACCCGGGTTACCATTTGGGAAGGTCTGGTGCTGCAAGTTTGGATGTGCGGGTGGTGTAATGGATAATGGCTCGGAATTGTTAATGGGCGAGCCAAATTCCAATTCTCCTTGGGTTCGTTATATTAACTTATGAAAGGCATGAATCTACTTTTCCCCAAGCTATTGGTTACTTAGTAATTTTATATCACTAAAACTATTATTATCGAAAAAAATTCTTACAAACTAAAAGAATTCTGGATTTAAATAACCTGAAACGGGTTGATAAATCGTAAAAAATGAATCAATCCGTCAACAAAACCTCCTATTACGTTAATACAAACTTATTCAGCAACGATCTACATTGAATGGCTCTTGGGTCTGGTATTTGTTGAACAATTAGGAAAAAAACATACTCATTAGAAATAAACTAATTTGCATTTTTACGTTATTTTTTATTTACACTGTTCGGATTGTTGTCCTCATCTTTATTGCCATATTCATAACGATAAAAGCGTTGGCTGAATTAATGAAGTGACTTGACCAAAGAGTTGTCAGTTCAATACCTGGCCACAGCAGAGGTGAAAATAAAGTTGGAGAGCGAAGTTACTAAATGGAAATAACTGAAAGTGAGATATCCATAAAAATTATTACACGGGAAACTAAAGGGTTTCTTTCAAAATTCCAATGTATATCACCTGAAGACAGCCGTAGCGTACAACGGTCGAAACGTCGTGAATATGACAAAAGGATGAAGACAACAGTCTGAACAATGTAAATATTTTAAATAGTTGCAATATCTCAGGTCAGAAATATAGACAGATGTTATTTTTTGTTTCAAATAATTTGAATTGTCATTAATGCGTTATTTAACCTGTAATAGATGTAAATATCAATAATTAATATTTCTATGTTGTGTGTCCGCTAGCATTTTTGGAAAGCAAGCCTTCATAAATAACTGATGATAGAACTGAGTCTTTGCATATGTCTTACTGAATTGGTTATGTATATAAAGAGACAAAGGTCATCATAATTAAGAACATCTTTTTCTAGTTTTTTTTTTTTTTTTTCGCTTGAAAACATTGCTCCTCCTTTTTTTACTCTTTGTAAGTTATTTTCCCTCGAATACAGCATCGTCTCTACTTTTGTCTTTTTCTTTAAAAACATCTGTCTAAGAGATTCCTTTTCTTCTTCCTCCACTCTCAAAACTTCTTGGATTTACGTCCCTCTATTAACAAGGGCGACACTAAAATGTTTTCTGCTCGACCCACTTTCCCATAGCATTATTTTAATGTTTTTTATTCTTATTTTGTTTGCTGTGTCCCTTTTAGGATGTGGGCTACCATTGCTCTCCACAACTTCCTATCATTTGTAATTCTTGGTAAGATTTTTTTGTTTCGTTATCTCTCCCAGTTTCTGATCTGCAATCCATTTACACAATCTCATTGGGTAAGTTATTCGATATTTCCTTCTGGTGTAACTTGTGAAGGTCAAATTCTCCAAGCCTTCTTTCCTAAAGCAGTGAATATTGGTAGCGAGTCGAGCTGAGAACTTTTCGGTACATCCCTGTAAACAAAATGTTTACCCAATGCTTTACTCGTCGGGACATATAATCGAACCTATATCCTTTTTTTTTCTCAAAGGAAACCAAACATATATTTGAAGAATCATAGGTTTAATTTTTGTCAACAGGCACAATTTATCTTTAGAGGGACTTCTCGATTTATGCCGGTTATTAGCAATTTCAGCGTTTCATATTTTTTTTTAAATCAAGAATAGCAACTCGAATACGTGTACCCACTAAAATTAATCTTTATCTTAATAAAATAATTTACTGTATATCTTACCGACTACAAAATAAGTTTTCTGTTTAGAATCAGTTATGACAAAAAGGAGAAAAGGAAAATGAACATAGGATAGGCTGCATTAAAAGTAGTTTCGCCCAACACCACAAGTTGCTACAAAACCAAAACCTCAACCTGAAAATACGAGTCATGTTTTTAAATACCCTTGCCAGTTTGAGGCTTTTTTATGGAGGTCATGCATGGTGCCAGACTCATTCAGAAATATCTAAACTAAGATGAAGGGTGAAAAGTCTTTGAGCAAAGTCTGATCGTTTTGGCAAAGATGTTTATTCTTTGAACATTGTGAATCTGTAGCGCCAGTGCACAAAGAGCTGTGCCAAATAACCGAAACCACGCCACTCATGGACTACCAACAGCAGCACCAGCAGCTAAAACAGACACATGTTACTCGATGAGAAAATAAAAACATAATCAAGATGTTGACATTCCACACTACAAATAGGTAAGAGGGTAATTTTCGTCAATACCGGAAAGAGCAATAACAGCTACTGGACTTGAAAAGCCTATTTTCATGAAAACTTATTTTTAAGAAAAAGATTTTCCAAATTTCAAACAAAATCAGTACTGGCTGCTTGGTCAGTGAATGTAAAATATTTCCTTATAAGGAAACTGCTAATATTACTATTACTATTAAGTCATAAAGGAAGCGGTTTATATCTTCAATTTAGCAGACCGGCTTGCTGACATCACTCTTATGAGTTGAGTCTGTAATTAAGTTAAATTTGGGAATTGTTTATTTGGTTGGCCGGATTACTGAATATATTGAAATAATGTTTTTCTAACTTTCTTGTTTGTTTCCTTTTTTTATCTCTTCAGCTCCTACTTTTTCTTTACTTCAAAGAAATACTTATCGAAAAGACTAAAAAAGAATCCTTCCTGCATGATTTTTAATTCCATTTTTTTCCGCACATCGTCTGCAGAAATTATTTTTCAATACGTACAGCATTTAATTTTCTTCTTTCCAAAATTACTCGAATTCACAATTTTTCAGGCACTAAAAATAATTGTTTCTAACTACGGCCCACTTCATTTTGCCATTCTTTGCAAATTTTCTCCTTCTACGCCGAGAAATTAAGGAAAAACAAAACAGTCAACATTAACTGACGCCCGACTTGACTCACGGAGGCAAGGTTCAGCGCGCTAGCATCGTTTTCAAACAGCCCATCTGCTGAGTCAGCGCCTTGTGGAACAACATTGAAGCGTACAATGCTGAAGAAGCATAATTAGGTGTTCTTTTTCCTTAAAATACTTTTATATCGGATCGTGCTTATAGTAGAATACTTTTTAATGTTGCTTTTTGTATCTGCTTCTTATTTTGCTTCTTTTTTTATCGACATATGTGCTTCAAAAATGTATCAATGTACTAAATGTATCAAATTAAATATGCTTGTTATTGACATCGTTTTCGTATGTCATGGGATCACGTGTCGAGCAACCAGAGAGTATCAGACTCACTGTAGTAGTAATTGTATGCGCAACTAGCTTGCTGACCATTGCTTTATGTCGATGCAACCCTAATTTAAACACATTTGGGTATGCTGGATCATATGTGTATAAAAATGAGCCTCTATTTCAGTGCAAAGTGTGCTTATCTTTATTTATATTCGGACTGAGGTCCTCATCTTTGTGCTATTATCATATAGTTTCGGCGGTTGTGCTCTGCAGCCTTCAAGCTTACTGAAATCGACAGAGATTGGAAGAAGGCTGGAGGACATAACAAACGAAACATTATAATAACTACATAAATAATGATTTCTGCTCATCCTAGAAATATTTACTATGTGGAGTGAAGTAAAAATTGACATTACAAGTATTGACATTACAAGTATTGACATTACAAGTATTGACTTTTTTCCCGGATTAAGGAGATAGACTGAATGCAAACTCGTGATTGTTTTAACCTCCAAGCAATCTTGAAAAAAAAAGAATTTAACAATTTTCCTAGGACAATCTGTATGATTGTTACAATCTATCGGTATTTTGTTCTTTTTTTTCTGTTTACATCTGTATTTTTTCTTTATGTACTGTGTCTTTTCAGAACGAAGACGGTCATGGCTCGCCACAACTTCTTCTCTTGTAATTCTTGATAGTCTTTCTGTTATTTCTCCTAAGCCCTATTCTGTCTTTTATTTACTCAAGCGCATTAAGTATGTTATGCGTTGTCTTCCTCTGTCGCTCTTGCCCTCTATCTGTCATGTAAGTATCAAATTTTCCAAACCCTCCTTCCTCATTATATACCCCAGAAACCTCAACTGTCTCTTCCTGATGTTAAGTATTAGTTTCCATTTTCTGTAGAACCACATTTCTGTTGCTTCAAATCCTGGAGTCATAAAAAATTTAATTATACAAGAGAACTCAAGTTATGATATAGACTGAAATTTTATTTTGAAAATGCTTTATTTTAAACAGAAATAATAATGCTCACCCGTTACAAGACCCAAGAGCCACTCGATGTAGAGGGTTACAAGTAAGAGCCATAATATACGGCGATATGTGGCGAAGATGACTGTTAACCCTAGTCTTGAACATGTTTAACGATCATGTCGGGGTGAACGAATGTGTATTTCATTGCTTAAAGAAAACGATGTCGTATTTTAAAAGAGAATTATTTATTTATTTTAATTATGTATTTATTCTCATATTTTTCTTTGTGTATTATATTATGATTTTGCTGTATTCCTATATATTTACAATATTTAATTATTACAATGCATATCTGTTTATTTTTAAGATATGTTGATGTATGCATCTATTGTTTTACTTTTTAAAATAAGTGTTTTAGCAAGTCCTATCTTATCACAAGGAATTGTTATATTAGAGACATTTAATGGATTGCATTTAGTAGATTACTTATACACTGGCTTGAATAATTCCATATCTACATTTAAGCGTGATATTTATATTTTTTTTATAAAACAGGACGTAATCTTCGAAATTGTAGGAAATGCATTTCGAGTCGTAATGTTTGTTTTACATATCATTGAGAATTAATTTAAAGAGACTCGAGGCGACAGAGATGAGGTTCTACAGCAGGATGCTGAGGATATCATGGACCGAGTGTGTGAGCAACAATGAGGTCTTAGAGAGGATGCAAACAAGAAGGAGGCTTATACTTAACACCAGGAAGAGTCAGCTGAAGTTTCTGGGACACGTAATGAGGAAGGAGGGCCTGGAGAATCTGATACTCACGAGTCGAATAGAGGGAAAGAGAGACAAGGTAAAACGGCGGGTGACATAGCGGGTATAAGCAAGTGGATGACAGAAAGTGGTCTGGGGGGGTGGCAGAGGAACGGAACTTGTTGAAAGGTGCAAGGGATAGAGGGAAATGGAGAACCGTGATCGCCTACGTCCTGAAAGGACACGGCACATAGAAAGATCGTCGATTCCTTTTCCTATCAATTATCATCCAAACATTTTTAACAACATTCGCCAGTATTTTTTTCTTTTATCCTTTTCTTATTTATTAATTGTAACAATTTAATATTTATTTTATGGATGTATTTTCAAATTTATAGGAAAACAGTTTTGAGTTGTAACGTTTTTTGTTTTTTTTGTTTTTTGTTTTTTTTGTTTTCTTTCTTTTTTTTTTTTTTTTCGTTTACTGTTGGTTCATTAGTGAATATCTTACTTTATTATCCCTGAAAAATTTGTTTTGAACAATAATAAAAAAATTTTCATATAATTAATGATCAATTTATACTTTTATTATTTTTTTATGTATTGATTCCTCTTTATTATCGTCATGAAAGTAATAAGTCAAGTTGGTACATTTGATAACGAACTGTTCACGTCGACATCTAGTGTCAAATATACATGATTATTCCTTCTCATAGTAGAGGGCGTGAGTGTCCCAGTGATCCCAAGAGCGAAACCGTCTGAAGTTTCAACTCCTTTAGGGGCACTTATAGCTGTAATATCGAGGAGGAGAGACTAATCTGAACGGGACCAACCCTCAAAGGCTCCTACGGTCACATAGGAAAAGGACCTACATGATTTCAATGGCCAAATCGGCGGAAGTGGGCAGGGAAAATCAGCCAAGCGTAACCAAGGCGGACCTTAACAGACCAAGCATTCGAATGCTCGACGCAACCAGGTTTGCTAGATCTCAATCACCTTTGAGCCGCAAGGGAGGCGCTTCTGGCCAAGTGTAAGGTTTTCTCCGTCACACAGAACTGTCCATCAAAATCCACATGAATGGCCTCATCAGACTCTGATTCCGCCACCAGGAGGTAGAAATGGAATAAGGAGAGAGGATAACAATCCCGATGCGAGTGGGTGCCGACAACGAAGAATCGGTTAAAATTGTAACGATAGGGGAAGCATCATCTTGGAAATTAGTCCCACAAAGCAGCGATCCGGGGAAGAAGCTGCTCGAGTGGAACTTACATCTAACGAAGGGAACAAGGATGGTATGGCGGGTCTTAACCATGAAGGTTAGCACTGTTGGAACGTGTGAACACTTACCATGTGTTGTGGTAGGATCCACCTAATTTGCATAGTGGAGTACCGACCATATAAATATGGTTGGTGCCGGGAAGAGAGGGGAGGGATCAAGAGATTCAACCAGAGACTCTGCCCGACTGCGACTCGGGCAACACATTCTCCAGGAACGATCTTCCCAGGAATATACAAAAGACTATATGTAAATATTGTGTACACTTTCTTGTTTCAATACATTTTGTTCTAAGTACATTTTGTGTTGCATTATTATTCCATGCATTAGTCAAGTTTCAACACCATGGAAATAGCGAGAGAGTAGCGAGAGGCTTGCTACATGTCGTCTGTGGGGAAAGATGTTGTAGTGTGGAAAATTATTCAGCATTCGCAAGGATGCGAAGACCCTTTTGGACTCGTTTAGAAATCGAAGACTGGGCAACAACTCTTTTTATACCACTAGATATTGATTAACTTTCGGTGCAATCTGTATACATAAACGAATTAATATTATTATTATTATAAACTTTACATATGCAGTCATTAAAATTAAGCTGTAACAAGATTTTCTCTTTTTTGTATTACCATATATCACAAAAGATTGGATAAGAACAATTACGGCAACAACCATTATTCACACATGACTTGTGTTCAAAAGATTTAGATCGTTGCCAAATTAGTAACAATTTTCATAATAATTGTATACTGCATTAGATTTAGAATATGGACGAAAAATCTTTACTTTCAATTTCACGAAGAGACCAAATAGTGGTTCCAATATATTAAGCCTATTTTTAATGTAAAAATGATATCAAAGTAAGTTGTAAAAAAACTGCTGTATACACTGCTATCATGAATTTCTCAAATAGAGAAACAAGAGGAGAAGTGAAAGTCAATTGGGAAACCAGTGCTATAGATGACCATTTGATGACAAACATTGCTACACGATCCCCAATATGTTCTTGTAATAATAGGCATACTGTTCTGCTTCAAAATCTATATACAAAAATTTTTGGCTTCCATTATTCCGTCCGACAGTTACACACTCTAAAATAGACCGATCGTAAGCAAATTTTGGGGAGAAGGGTTTTTGTCAAAATATTTTTAAAAAGATCAGCTTAAGCAATTTCATGGGTCGCTTTGCGAAATTGAACGAAACTTAATTTGTAAATCTCGACGAAAATGTTACCGATAAATTCTACAATACTAAATAATGCGAAGATTTTAACACGCGTCGGCGTGTTGCAAAAAATTTAGTGTTACAAATGTCAGTTCTATGACATTCTCACGTCATTTGAGATTTGAATTTGGTCTGAAATCATTCAAACCGGCTTGTAAACTATGGCGAATTTCAGTTATGAAATCCAGGCGTGTCTGGTATTTGCTAAGACACTCGAAACCTAAATAGCTGAAGACTTGAGCAAAGTTATGTTTTTAGATAACTCTACTCTGCAACAGTTCCTTATACGTAAAAAGGACATTAGAATATCACTTGGTAAGGGATTTAGTGAAAGGTATGCAATTCTGTCTATGAAGTATTAACTTAGCCAAATGATTTGGTACGCCATGTTGAAATCTGGAAGAGTTGCGCTACTTTTTGCTTTCAGTAACAACGATGTATGGTGCAAGGCTTCTGGAACTACTGCAGAAGAAACTGCATATGTACTTTCAGCACTGCACAATATTTATGCATGATGATACTACATGTCAAAGGTCGTTTAGAATATTTTGAACAGAATCAACGTGACAACACTGTACTGGCCAGGGGTCAGTCCACATATGAAATTGAAAATATATGAGAAATTATCAAAAGCAAAGTTGCAGAAAAACAACTGTCAGGTAGTGAAGTACTGACAGTCTATTAAAAAGTATGTACAAAATAAATATCTGTTGACTACTGCAGCAACCTAAATCTTAGTATGCATCGCGGCATCCAAACAGTAATCAAAAGCAAAAGATATCATGTAAAATACTGAACGCTGGACTATTTTGGTTGAAATGAAGAGGACTTGTTGTAACCCAAGAAAGGTTACTGAATGAGGAATAACCAAAACGGTGGTTGGAAATGAAATGGTAATCTTTATAATATCAACAAAATACAATACTCGCCAGAGGCGTGAAGTAGGTAAACCACTACTAATGGTGGACTACTTTGCATATTACTTACAATAGTGTCCAACGTATTTATGAGGATTGGGACATTAGTGTTTATAGGTACGGTATAGAACAGACTCGAAATCTCGGAATAAGCTGCGAATTAATTTTGTTTTTAAAATGCCTACATTCCGTCGTCTATTGAGTTGGTGTCATTTCTTTTCTGAAGTCTTTTTTTTTTTTTTTTTTTTTTTTTTTTTTTTTTTTTTACTATTTACGACTATGTTGTAACCTAGAAATGGTTGTTGAATGAGTAATAACCAAAACGGAAGTTGGAAATGAAATGGTAATCTTTATAACATCAAAAAAATACAATACTCGCCAGCAGCGTGAAGTAGGTAACCACTACTAGTGGTGGACTACTTAGACAAAATATTACCCCCACTTACAATAATGTCCAACATATTTATGAGTATTGGTGTTCATAGGTACGGTATATAACAGAACATATACTCATAAATTACTTATTACTGTGTTATTTCTAACTTTAAGACAATAAAATTACAAGCTGGTCTTAAACTTTTGTTATGACTCTATATACATATATAGAAACTTGTGTTATTATTAATATTAACTTTGCATATATTATATTAACTATGGGTAGATGTCGAGTGATTATTATTATAAAAAAAATGTGTCCTCCGACATATTTTCTTTAAGATTTCTCGGAGATTCAGGTTGGTAAATGTTGTTAATACCGTTTATAATAAACAGAGCATTTACTTAGATATTTGTATCTATAAAAAATAAATAACGTATAAACAAAAAATATATTAAAATAATTTTTGGACTTAGTCCATTTCATAATATATATAATGTGTGTATAAGACGATTATTAATATTATCATTATTTTTATAAACTTTGGATGTATTAGGTTGGTGCAAAAATAATGACGGTTTTTGGCGTATTTTTAACGTCAAAAACCGTCATTATTTTTGCACCAACCTAATATTATATTAACTATGGTTAAAAAAGATTATTTACTCTAAATGCTAAGAAAGCTAATATTTACAAAATTATATTAATCTGCGCCCAAAGGGGAGGATGCAGCCATACAGGAAGAACTAAATTTATTGACAGTAATCTATGTTAACCAAGTTAGACGATTATTAAATGATTTTTCTTTCTAAAGCTATGTGTTTTCATATGCCTAAGAATGTGATAATGCGTCTGTTGCTACCTTTCTGAGTCCATATTTATATATTTGTATTGCTATATCAGTCTGTGTATGTTTGTGTTGATATGTATGCCGATGTACTCTGATATATCAGTGTGTCAATGGTCATGTGTTGAATTACTTACGTGTGTGTTATGTTCGCGCGCTGTCAGTGTTTAGGGTGATGCGACAAAGTAAAACTGTTACACAAAAATGACTTCCAGTCAGTTATTAAAAAATGGCTAGTAAATTTTAACGACTCCAAAATGAAAACATCACGGAGAATCATTCTTTGCCCTTTGTCAGCTTGGCTGATGCTAACCTCCAAGAAAGCAGCTACTTGCGACTTTTTGGAGGTTAGTGGAGCGCTTATATTGAATCAATTGCTAAGTAGCTTGGTTCACTGTGTAATGCTAGAATATTTTCTCGTCAGAATTGTGGTTGTAAAGAAGACTGTCAACTTATAGTAACAACAAATGTCTGCAATAGATTTCTTCTGTTTCTCGACCGCGACACTTGTAGCCAAATCCCAGTTTAAACGATAGCCCGTCGTAACAGTGCAACAAACAGTGTAGAAACGACAAAATGGGGTCATACGTCTTCACTTCTCACGTGTTCGTCTCCCGAGCTCAGAAAATCTCCTGCCTTTATAAGCGAAGAACACCAGAAAATCTCCATAACCGAGTGTCAGATTACTCGGTGCCCGAACGCGCCAAGGAAGAATACAAGCGCTAATTACAGGTGTGACTGGACAATGGATGGATGGCTGGCTCCGTATCCTGAGGAAGAGCTTGGTCCACCAAGAGGCCTCATCCCGTTGATGGCCGTGGTACAGAAGAACAACGGCTTTTGTTCACCGGGAGATATTTCTGGTTGGTCACGCCATTCAGGGGGGGGGGAGAACATTAGCAGAGATTCTAGTCCTTAAAGTAGGGTTTTTTTTTGGTTTTTTTTTTTTTTGGTTATTTTGGGGTTTTTTGCTGACTAATTTTTGGTAATTTTTCTTCGGCAGATCGCACAGAAAACACGAACTCTTTTTCGAGGTAACTGATTATCTCTTTCACTACAACAATCTATCTTGTATATATATAAATCTACCATTCAATCGTGCATCTCCGTCATATTTTGTCTGGTGCTCCGGCTATACACCTCTAACTTCTCGACAAAATCAAAACATGTGGTCTATAATATTATCCGTCCTGACATGACATGTCGACTTCAGGCCCTTTCCCACCGCCGTGACACGCATTCCCTCTGTCTTTTACAATATAATCCCTTGCGTCTTAGTGGCAATATCTCCTTGTTTATGGTGAAATTTATATATATATATATATATATATTAGGTTGGTGCAAAAATAATAATGTCGTTTTTTGACGTTAAAAAATACGTCAAAAAACGACATTATTATGTCATTATTTTTGCACCAACCTAATATAGGACAATGAATTTACGCTAACGCATTACACGCTCTCTTCAAATAAAGATCTTTGCATGACTTGTGTGTGTACATGTGTGAATATGTTTAAATACTTCTGTCTGTATATATATATATATATATATATATATATATATATATATATATATATATATAATATGTGTGTGTGGCAGGAGTATAAATATGTAGGAGAAAGTGAATAATTACGTGGAAAAGGATGTTGTATATTTTAGAATGTGCTTACAAAGCAAATATCAACATTTTTCGTTATGGTTTCGAAGTGAACAGAGCAATCTGACAAAACCTTGGCACTGCCGAAGACATTACACACAAGGTTCGAATAAAGACGCCCTGAATAACAAATATTTCGGTTAAGAAGAACTATTCTGTCACCCAGAATAGTGTCTCAGTGGTTAAAACAGGAATGTATGACTCGAAGATGACTCCTCTGAGAAGCCTCTTTGAAAACCTCGCCGTGTAGAGTGGTGTGAGTCTAAATACAATTCTCAAATGTGTACAGGCGATTTATCTTCAAGCTTATATTAAGTTCACGAAAAAGTATAAATTAAACAATATGCCTTCATATCTTCATTTATGTTCCGTATCTTTTCCGGGCGAGGGCGATCATGGCTCTTCACAATTTCTTTTTCTTTGTAGCTTTTAATAAATATTGTCTTTTTGTTATCTCTTCTAAACCTTGTTCCGCTATTGAGTAAATCTGAAACTCACTAGGGACGTTATGCGTTGTTTCCGTCAGTCTCTCTTGCCTGTGAGTATCACTTTTCCAAGTCCCCTTTCCTCATTATGTGCCCTAGAAATTTCAACTATTTCTTCCTGGTGTTAAGTATAAGTGTCCTTTTTTTTGTTTCCATTTTCCCTACAAGTTTTGCTCATAAGTTCGGCCAATAGAACTCTCAGCATTCTTTTGTAGAAATTCATTTTTGTTGCTTCAAGTCTCTTCTTCGTCTGTAACGAGATTGCCCAACATTCACTCTCATATGGGAGGACAGATATTACGTAAAGTCCAGTACTATTTTCTTTGTTTCAAATGACATTTTTTTTTTGTTTCTTAATATTTTCTTAATATTTTGCTTAGCTTTCGGATTTTAGTTCCCTATTTTCCATCTACTGTTAAAATTCTCCCCATATATAGAGTGCGATGGATAAATTGTCGTCTAAATTACGCAAAAAAAAAAAAAAAAAAAAATGAAAATAAAACTGACATCTCATTTTAACAGATATATTAGGTTGGTGCAAAAATAATGTCGGTTTTTGACGTTAAAAAATACATCAAAAACCGACATTATTTTTGCACCAACCTAATATTTACCAAACTTACACAAAAGTATCTTGAAATATTAGGGTTGGTGCAAAAATAGTGACGTAACAATGTCGTTTTTTGACGTTAAAAAATACGTCAAAAAACGACATTATCACGTCATTTTTGCACCAACCTAATACTAAAGAGTAAACTTATTTAATAAATTCATTGGCTTCAACCACGGCTTCCAGACGACTTCAGAATCTCGTGCAACTCTTCTGGGCGGTCTCTTTGTTTAAGTTGGTGAATGCTGCCATAATCTTTGCCTTCAGATCATCTTTGGTGTTAAGAGTTGTATTGATCTCTCACTCAACTACCACTCACACACATAATTATCAAGTGTGTTGCAGTCCAGAAAGTTAGGTGTCCAGATGTAAGATGTAACGTGGTTGTAGAAATTGTCTGACAGCCATGACTGGGCTTTCCTACTTGTGTAACATGGTTCAGAGTCCTGTTGTCAGTCATAGGGTCTTTCAACAACCATCCACCTGACTCAAGATAGGACTACCTCCTCCTCAAGGCACTTTATAGGCCTCCGCGTTGAGTCTAAGACCCTCAGCAACAAATTCGAGAGTTCTTTTCTTATCAGAACGATCAAAGTGAGTTTTCCGAGCTGTCTAATCACCATTAGACTCATCCAACTCTTTACAAATCCTCTACACTGTCCTCAGATTGACACCCAAACACTCTAAAATATTCGTATTGAAGCTGCCGGTTCGAATGCCAAGTAATACAGCATGCTGATTCCAAATTTCTGGCGGACTGGATTGAATTTTTTTTCTCACAGACAGTACCTAACTTACCCTAGCGTATTGTGAACCCGACAAAATCAATAAAATGACGCACATGCGCAAAGTTAAAAATATAAAATGGCAATAATTTACACATCGCACCCTTTTGGGTAAATTATTGCCATTTTATATTTTTAACATTTGCTGTAAATGTTTGATTTTGGTATCTCCAGTTTGTAATTTTCATCTTGGGCGGTTCCTTTTTGCTAACAACTAAGCATTCTGTTTTCTTGAAATTGATGTTTAGTCTTTTACTCTCGCTTTCCTTCAACGACTTTTCTAGGAGTTCTTGTTTCTCTTCTGTGTTTGCTGTCAATAATGTGTCAGCTACATATCTTATGTTGTTAAGATTGTAGCCGTCTCAATGTATAGATTTAATAAGTCCAGTGAGAAGATTCATCGTTGCCTTACACGCCTTTCTATCTATTTTCATTGCCTATCCGTAATGCTGACGGGTTGATGTCCGTATAGGTCCTGGATTATTTTAATATATTTCCTAAATATGTGAACGTTACCCAGCGTTTTCAAAAGTTCTTTGTGACGTACGCTTTTGCATAATCTATAAAGCGCATTTGTATTGTTCTTTCTGATATTAAATGCATAGAATCAAGGAATTTGAATAGTAGTTGAACGGACTTGGAATTTGTGATAATATTAGGTTGGTGCAAAAATAATGACGTAATAATGTCGTTTTTTGACGTTACGTCAAAAAACAACATTATTACGTCATTATTTTTGCACCAACCTAATACAAGGTAAGCACCGTCTTATCGAGCTGGTAAGCTATCATAACATTCACCAACTTAATGACTAAATAAAAGTATTTGACGTGAGAATATGCAGGTAGAATAGCGGTTATCGGAGCAAAAAATGAAATCGGTTGATAAAATGTCGACCATTGTTGCTTTTTGCTGTTGTAAAAAGCACGAATTCCTCCCCCCCGCTTCACCTATCCTTAGCTCTGGGTCATATGGGTAATGTTAATAGGAGATAGATTACTTTATGTATCTCCTGTTACCATTCCCCATATTACTACCCTCTCAATACCTTCTTTCTTTTTCTTCTATTTACTCCCTATCTTTTCTCATCACTAATTCTTTTATTCTTTCTTTATTTTCTTCCGTTTTCCTTTCTTTATCGTGCGTCCTTGCTATGGCGATAAACTACATCCGCGTCCTGGGTATGACGATAAACTACGTCCAACAACAAGACCTCAGTTTTCGGAAAAATAATGTTGCCAGCTAAATGTTTTTGAAACAATATTTTTTTTTTCTTTTTTTTTTTTTTTTCAAAAAAAATAATGTTGCCAGCTATACGTTTTGTTTTGTTTTTTTAAACAATAATGTTGCTATCTATACGTTTTTTTGGAAAAAATAATGTTGCCAGCTATACGGTTTTTTTTGTTTTTGTTTTTGTTTTTGAAACAATAATGTTGCCAGCTATACGTTTTTTGTTTTTTGAAACAATGTTGCCCGCTATACGTTTAATAGTACTATATATATATATATATATATATATATATATATATATAAAACTTAATTTGGCATTAAATGACCTACTGTGGTTGATATGCCATAAAACCCAACCGACCAACCAACCAAATTCTTTAGCGTTTGCCTGTTTTTTAAATTCGTTTTGAAACCAGTTTAATTTTATTTTATTTTTTCTTATCCATCTGATGGATTTGAAAATCCTGCAAATTATTTTAATTTGTGGGTGAAATGGTCATTACCGTGAAGTAATCTTAATTCCTATTTTATATATATATATATATATATATATATATATATTATATGTGTGTGCATGTTATCCAGAAAGAATGTTCGTTATAATTTTCATACATATATGTGCTTATATCTTCACGAGTATATATTATGTGTTTGCATAAAGGAAATACGCTTTGTTTTCTTAGCAAAATAATGGTTATGTAATTACAGCACGTAAATAATAAAAGCCACAAATGAACAAGCCATTAGTAAGAGGATATTTTATACAGCTAATAGGAGATAAATTTTAAATACTTTTTGTTACATTAGTCCAGGAAGTCTATATTTTAAGTAAGAAAACCCTAAAATTTACAGTGTAGCAATGAAGCCAAAATGTAAGTGGAACTTTTCACGTCGAAAAAGCCAATAATTATACGAAGCTAGAATTTAAATATTTCCCACAATATTCCGCCAACAAAGTAATTAACAGACACTTATTAGGATGTGTCATAAGTATTAATTATGATCAATGTTTTTGGGGGTTTTTTTCATATTATATATAATGCTATACGTATATCTTGCGATGGTTCTCCCGATTCTGAAAGTTTTCAAGTGCTAATGAACAGATCCGTCTCTACTTTGCGTATATAATGTATTATAAATCAGCAATTTTTGGTCGTCTACTTAACTTTATTTCAAAAGACAAGTCACTTAAAAGGCTTGAACAACTCCTAGGTTATATAACCAGATGTTTTTTTTGTTTGTTTTTTTTTTTTTTTTTCCATTTACTTCCACTTCCCAAATTCTGAGATCAGGTGCAGTTCATACCATCTAAAGCAGTGGTTCCCAACCTTTTTTACATGGCGGCACACTATTGAGTTCTTTAAATTTTCGCAGCACACCTATCACAAAAATCAAATAGTTTCCACTCATAACGCCTTTTTGCAATAAAATAAAAAACAAAGAATATTATATAAGAATTTTTATTCACATGAATCAACATATCTTGTATTCAATATCAGGTATAAAATAATGGTGAATGTCAGTGGGACACTTGTACCTGGCGCTTCTTGACTACTGCTGCAATATTTGGGTGAATGTAAGAGAGACACACTCTTAAGTCTTCTTCAATATTTTTAAGTCTTTCACGTTTTTTTATATTTAATGTTGTTTAGGTAAGAATATCCCAGTTCACATAGGTACGAAGTTGAGAATTGCAGTAAGATCTTGATGGCATTTTTACTTAGAGTTGGGTACTCTTCCATAACAGAAATCTAAAAGGCGTCCAATTGAAGTTGTGCGTACTTTAATTTGAGACCACGATCACTGGAAAGGCTTGTTAATTCTTTCTCTTCACATAACTTAAAATTAAAAAGGTTGATGATTGATAAATCTAGGAACGGATTGCGAATCCAATCAAATTCCTCAATACTGATTGAGAGAAAATAATCTTCAATTTTATTTTCTAAACATGTCAAATTTCACTAATAATGGGAATCATCTTGGTAACGCAGGTTTTGCGAACTAAGGGAAATCTATCCAAATCATCTACCTTCATTCTTTTCTTCTATATTGCAACTTTTTCATAAAATCACCTAATTTATCTTTTCATTTCTGCCTTGCATATTGCTGTTCAGACTATTGAGATGTCTAAATAGCTCATTTAAGTACTCTATTTTAGATATCCGCAATTCATTTTTAAGGTATTTACAAAATCTATCAAGTTTTTCATTTTCAAAAAAAAAATAAAAAGTCCTTTCTGAAGCTCAATTACGCGAGATAGCACGTTTCCATTCGATGACCATCTTACTTCTGTGTGTAATAGTAAACGAACATAATGAGAATTCATATCCTTGCACAGCAACTCAAAAATTCTGGACTTCAAAGGCCGAGTTTTTATGAAATTTACCATTTCAAACACTTGATTCATCACCTCTTTTAGTTCATTTTGTGCCATCTTTGAAACTGATACCTCTCTGTGTGTAAAAAAAAACAATGAGTTCGCACGATTTAAGGATTCTGTTTTTCTACTAAAGATGCGAAACCTTTTACAGAACCAACCATTGATGGTGTTCCATAGGTACATATTCCCACACATAAATCTCAGGATAAGCCATATTTTTCGAGGCATATTGTGATTGTATCAAAAATATCTTGACCTTTTGTAGTTGTGGGTAACTGTTTGCAGCATAGAAATTGATTAATTATGGCATCTTCATCGATGACACGTATAAATGCAATTAACTATGCATGATTACTGATATCAATGTATTCATCAATTTGGAGAGCAAACAGACTATTTTGAAATTTGGATATTACACTTTTGTCAATATTATCAGACAAGTCAAGAATCCTTCGCTGAATTGTATTGTTTGAAGGAGGGATCCTGCTAATTTCTTGTTTGGCCTTATCACCAAGCAGAATTTTCACCATCTTTTTGCATGCTGGAAGGATCACTGATTCTGCAAGAACATGAGACTTCGATTTAAGAGCAATAATTTTGGCCACCTCATATGAAGCTAATTGAGCTTTTTCAGACACGGTTACTGTTTTATTTTGTTTTGTTTTTTTTTTGTTTTGTTTTTTTTGTTTTGTTTTGTTTTTTTTTGTTTTTTTAAATAGTTGACTTTACCTTACATTTGATTCTAATAACCGTTGAAAATAATTTGAAAGTTTGAAGGCTAGGATGATTAGTAGTAAGATGTCTTTTCATTTTACAAGGAACTATTCCTTCATTAGACAGCGTTTGTCCGCAAACAACACATAGCGGAGAAGGAATCTGTATCTCCAGCGAAATCCAAATTTCAAGTAATCATCACTATACAACCGGTTAACTTTTGTTTTTTTTTAAATGACGTTGTAGAATTATTCTTGTTACCATCGTTTTTTCATTTGAGAAACTTGTTAGTAATTAAGGGTAAACTGAATCTAAAATTGAAAAAAATAAATCTAAAAGAATTTTTATTACATTTAATTTGATTTTGGTTTTTCTTACTAAAACTTTAATTTACAACGCCTAAATATTTAATAAAAATTTCTACAAAGAATCTGTAAATATTGTGAACGAGATATAAAGACGATATAAACTGGTGATAAAACAATACCTAAATTTTTAACGATTCCGATTCCTAATCAATATTACTTAAATGTAATTGAGCAGTGTCATCATGATTAAGAAATTGAATGTCTTTATTAAACAAAATGAAATTAAATGGCTTCTAGGTATTATCTCTTCGCGGCACAGTGGTTGGGAACCACTGATCTAAAGTAACGTCAGCAACTGAAGAAAGAGAGAAATTAAATTTTAAGAAAGCTAAAAATGTTGAACTATAGCATCGTAAAAAGAAGCTAATATCAAAATCGGAAATGGCTTATTTACATCAGACGATAAAATTCTCTATATACAACGTGTGAAAACACGTCCGATACTCTGCTCTTGTCAGACGCCAACCACGGGAGGTAACACAGTTTCGGTGGCTAAGGCGTTACTGCCACCCCTGGCGCCAACAGCAGATATTGCCACCAGACAGGTTATTGTTTTCATACATTTTCTTGTGATTTGTTTTTACAAATACAACTTAAATTCTTAACGTTGTGTTAAAATACACAACGCACTCGTAGCGACCGCTATTAATGATGTAGATGGAAGGTCAACAGATGTTTCACGTCGGAAGTAGCATTGCGTTGCGAGCATGGTTTTATTTAACTTTATTTATTTTCGATCTTGACCACATCCAACTCGGTGCCTGTTGATCTGGAGTCTAGTGATGATGTGAGACACGCTTTAGATTCCGGCTGATGATGCCCACCTTCCAAAGGAAGGTAATGATTGGCAGTCCAAAGAATTCCAGGAACCCGACCTCAATAGGTAGCGCATGAAATGTCCCTTTTCACTCAATCGGATCACAGCGATACGTAGTAGTTTTTCTTTCGCTCGTGCGCCTCCTTCCTGTTCTCCTCCCATGGAACCGTTAATTCTACTAGGAGGACACACTTCTTTGAATCGGACCACGCTACAATGCTACGTGCATTCTGTGTAAATGATGTGTACTAGAAATTGCAAAAGTGTTCGAAGATCAACTACCACTCTCCAATTGTTGGCTTCTTCACACTGTGTACTAAGTCCATGACCACATCCAGCACTTTGTTCTGATGCCACGTGTACATCTGCAGTGATTGCCGGCATGCAGAGAGCACGTGACGTAAAGTGCGTCGATTACTTTGGCAAAATGCGCTTACATCAGTGTCGGTGTATCCCCACAGCTTGAGCTAGGTTGCATTTGGTAAGAGGTCGATTGCAAGAGGACTGATATTGTCAATGGCTCCATTGCAATCAGGGTATTCCATGATTGCTTCATTGGATCAGTATAACCTCATGTAGTCCAAGGACATTGTTTGGACTGAGAAACAGCAGTAGCTGTTCTCTGCTCTTCCTCGAAATTCCTGACTTCTCCAGCTCGATTGATTTTGGTTACCCCCTATAATCGTCTTGGTTCGCAGACTGGATTCTGCTTCTTGGGTGGCTTCTACTGCCGATCACTTGGTGCTAGTTTTGATATCTGGCCGTAACTCGCGGACGAACTCCCCGGCCGAGTCCGTCATCATTATGTAAAGACGTATTTTCTCGATTTTGAATTCCTCGACCAATGAGGAGGTGAGAAGTTGCAAATTTCTGGCATTGGTATACATTTCCATCGTGGAGAAGCAAGGGGAACTCCAAGCCATTTATGCAGGTATTTGTTGATACACTGCTGCGTCTGATGAAAGCTAAGCAGTAATATGATACACCTGCAACGGCCACATAAGCCGGGACAGCAAATCATTTTGCTAGCACCAAGTCTTCAGTTTGCTGGAAAGATGGATTCTATCGATGGTTTCAAATCCATCTCGTTTCATTTTCTACGCCTCGATGCCGATCAATAAGTGGAATTTCATAAACCGTCCAAGGCTCTTCACTGGCTTCTCTTTGACTGTCGGGATCATGTTACCCCAATGAAGAAGTGAATCTACCTGACAAAGCCTCTGAGTAATGATAATCTCCGGATATTTTTTTTTTTTTGGTCTAGAATTCGTTCTCGCCTACGTGAAGAGCTTAACGAGGCAGCAGTTCATCGGCACTGACCTTAGATGGGACCGGAATGGTGATGAACGCTCCCGAAGGAAGGAAGGATCATTTGTTCCTTAGACATCTTTCTTTGCTCTGTCCGTTGCATCCCATAATATGAGTTCCATGGACATAATGGAAAGAAGTGGGGACATAACATATTTTCGGTGGCTAAGGTGCTACTGCCACTCCTGGCCGCACCACAAGCTTTTGCCACCAGACAGGGTATTGTTTTTGTATACGTATATTTTATGATTTCTTTTTACAACTACAACTGAAATTTTCAACGTTGTGTTAAAATACACAACGCGCTCGTAGCGACCGTTACTAATGATATAGAATGGAAGGTTTCACGTCGCATTGCGTTGCGAGCATCGTGAGCTGCATAATCGCTGCTTTTAAATATTTCAATATCATTTTCCAAGCTTAGTAGGGAAATTTAAAAATGAAAAATTCGAAGAACATTCCAATTAACTCATGAGAAACTGATCCATAATCATTCACGACATCAAACCAAATTACATGAAGCTCAGAATTGTTTGGCTGATAGGATTGAGTTCCAAATCATTTGTGAATGTTCCAGACAGTTGAGGAAGCCAGAAATTCCAGACTTCTGAACAGCTGTGTTTATGTAATGGTTACCTAGCATGAAATCTGTCATACGACGAGCAAGGACCCCAGAAAATATTTTCCCCTCTATATTCAAGAGAGAGAGAGCGGAAATTTGAAAGCCTTTTGTATTATTTTCCTTTGGTGCCTGGCGGATGGAATTTTGATACCTTTCTTATGGTACAATACCTTGTTTCCATGCCATCGGGATCGATGGCGAGTTATTTGAGGACGCTTGGACAATTCTTATATAACTTGTAGGATATTCCATTTATTCCAGGTGCACTACCGTCACGGGATTTGCGGACGAATTCCCTAATTTAGCTCAGCTTTAGTCCGCTATCATTAAACATAATCTCGGAATCTTGCAGGTCGAAAAAGGCCATTCATTGGAGTGATTGGAACATCTTTCCAAGCATCAGAATACGACATCGTCTGGTGGCACTCTGGTTTCTCCTGCAGTACGGTTTGCCGCTCTTAGCGTCGGTAAACAGCTTTTTAGCAAAAGCGTAAGGATTTTAGTAAAATGATCTCCGAGACTGGATCTTTTTTTCTTCCGAAGTTTTCTTTGATTCTCAACTGTAGAGTTCACTAAAATCATTTCTTTAATATCCTTAAGCAGGTCTTTTAAGCCCTGCTCTCTCATAAAGTGGAGCTTTTAGTCGGTGCTTTACCACACCATACTCTGAGTTTACCCTTCTGAATCTTTCATCTATTTGGTCGCTTCTCTTCTTTTCTATCCCTCCTTTCAGTTGCCACATCAAACCACTCAATACAAACCTCGTTCACAACTCTGCAGAAAGATTTGATCTTCTGGCTAATGGGGCCCTTTAGATAGTTAATAAGTATTATTGAGAGTTTCTGATCGGGATTCGACCAAGTAGCTCTTTGATTGCCTTTGGGCCACTGGATTCTTGGCTTCCTTGGAATTTCTCCAGGGTAATGACACTCAGCAATGGGATTCTGAAAACTGATTCAGCTTAAATTCTCTAATAGGAAATATATAAGCAACAATCTAATCAACAAATTACGACGTAATGAAGGATAGCTCGTTGATACAAAAGTTAAAATTTATAGGCACAATGACACAGAAATGACCACAGATTTTATTCAAACAATAATTACTACCACTCTAAAATGCTAACATATTTAAGAAAGCATCTAATACAATAAAAAATAAACCTCTCTCTACCAATACATCTTCTATGTACCGCGTACTTTCAGGACATAGGAAGTTGTGGAGAGCCATGATCACCTATTTCGTGTGGTTCTTAGCAGTTTTCTCCCTTTCTTAAGACTCTTTTCCACATGTATGTCAGGTTGTCTGCCTTCTCCTATCTCTCTTGCTCTCAATATGCATCATGAGTGTTAATTTTTCCAAGCCCTCCTTCCTCATTATGTGTCCAAGGAATTTCATCTGTCTTTTCCTGATTTTGAATATAAGTGTTCTTTGTATTGTCATTTACTTCAAAACTTTCTTGTTGCTTGCTCTGTCTGGCCATAGAATTGTCAGTATCCTTCTGTCAAACCACATTTCTGCTGACTCTAGTTTTTCCTCACCCGTGGGAAAATTGTCCAACATTCACTACCCTATAAGAGCATGGATATCGCATAGAAACAAAGAAGAGGGCTGGTTTGCTAACGAAATCTTTCCGTTTCTTGCTTAGCTTTTTGAATTTTAGCTTGTTAAATGCGTGTTCGGATTTCGGTGTCGCATTCTCCATCTGTTAAAATGCTCTGCTGGTATTTGAACTTCTGCGCCTTCTTGATGTTTATATATCTCCAGTTCTTAACTACCATCATGGGCATTGTCTCTTGCTGATGACCATACTATCCGAGTTTTTTTTTTCTGTTGTTTTTTTTTTTTTCTGTTGTTTTTTTTTTTCTGTTGGTTTTTTTTTTTTCTGTTGTTTTTTTTTCTGTTGTTTTTTTTTTCTGTTGTTTTTTTTTCTGTTGTTTTTTTTTCTGTTGTTTTTTTTTCTGTTGTTTTTTTTTTCTGTTGTTTTTTTTTTTTTGTTGTTTTTTTTTTTCTGCAGTTGATGGTCCTTTTTTTTCCTTGCTTTCTACTACCACCCATTCTAGGAGGTCCTGTAATCTTCTTTTGAGTCAGTCATCAACACAGTGTCATCTGCTTATCTTATATAGCCGTTTTATTAATTTATTCTTAGGCAATGTGGGCACCTCCGGATGGTTTAATGGTTTACAATCTTATCTCTGTTGAAAAGTGAGTTCGATCCTCACGAGGTGCCCTATACTCTCATCCTTGCGCCAGATCTAACCTACGCTAAGAAAAGTATTCTTAGGCAATTTGATTTATATTGACCGGCTTAGGCATTTCAGAATCTTAAAGAAAATGTAACCTTCCGACAGGATTCGAGCCTATAAAGCAGGATCGGGACACCAGCACAATGTGGTTAAAATGTTTCAACTGAAAATATTAGGCAATTTCCAGTGCAATATAGGTTATAGAGCGGAGTCTACGTTACGCTCATTCTGATAACAACGATGCGGCTTTTTGCATGTCTATTTGTACGTCTGTTACAATAACTGAAAAGAAAATAACTGTTAATATTGAAAAGAGAAAAAAATAAAACTCTTCACTTTCATAAAGTAAAAAATACTCGTGAAATAATGTTACCTTTATTTTGGAGAAGACGATTTTCAACTATATTTTTTTATGCAGAAATAGTTTCTTCTTTAGCAAATGAACATTATTTCATGAGAATTCTTATATTTTTGCTCTTTCAGTAAATTTTTCACACCCTATTACAAACACCATTTTCTAGATTGCAAAGGTGTATTTTCAGAAATCATTTCACACCTGATTTGAATTTCTACAGAAGGTAGCGAATGAAAGCGAAAAGAAAGGACATAGTATAAACAACACGAAGACAGAATGCATGGTTATCAGCAAAAGGATGAGACCAAAATGAAAATTACAATTCAAAGATAATTAAATTTTTATACTTGTTTGATTTTAGTATCTGGTAGGTGTTCTGAGTTCCAGGACGTCTTGGAATGACCAAATATGTATTCCAAAAGCTAAGCAGAGTATTAAGAGACAGAAAATTTTCGTTAGAAACAAAGAGATATTTCTCCTCCTTTATGTCCAAAAATGAAAATTTGAAACAATAGACATGTGGTTCTATGATGCTGAGGATATCATGGACTAAATGTGAGCAACGACGAGGTTTTGAAGTTAATGGAAACAAAAAAGAAACTTATAATAGATCAGGAATAGGCAGTTGAAATTTCTGGGGCACGTAATGAGGAAGGAGAGCTTGGAAAATCTGATACTCACAGGATAGATTGAGGTCCAGAGGAAAGCAACGCATAACATACTTGAACTTGACTAAATGGATAGTAGAACAGTGTGAAATAAATAACAGACAGTGTTTATTAAGACCTACATGAGACAGGAAGATGTAGGGGGGGGCATAATCGACAAATTCCCGAAGTGACAACATATAAGTACAAGAAAAGCTTAGTTTAAATTTTAAACATTGTTGAAGTTTGGATGATTACATCGTTCTACTGTTTTATTGGTATATTTTTATTTATATATATTACATTTATTTTCAAATTGAAATACTTATATGAGAAGTGAATGAGCATTGAAGTTAGAAACAATTTCGACCTTTAATTGTGTAATTATAATTTTCTGTTTTCTTATACTACCATACTCAGTAAACACTTGCTTCTTAGTGTCTTTACTGGCTTGATCAGGGTGAACGCGATTTAAAAATAACTATATAGAAAGTGAAACGTAATGGAAGCTGCTGAAAGAGCCATTTAAGCGTGTAATACAAAGTAAATAAATCTTTATACCTTTCTGAATATCAATCACCTTACTGTTTCACTTATTATCTCCATCGATACTCTATCGCTATTTCCATGGTAAATGTTCAAATGACCAACATTTTTTAGTTCCACTACTTCTGACCTTTTGGGTTAACACTCACCATGCCATGAGCATAGGTTTGAATCACCCTAATTCCCGTCATACTTTTTAATCATTTCACCCCAAGCAAGGCGTGAGTACCACTAGCATGCAAGGGGTTACAGAGAGTGAAATAAGGGTGGGGTGAGGAAGGGTTAAAGAGAAAGATGGGAGATAAAAATCAAGGCATCAGGAGATGTTGATTGATATTAAATTTAATTTTTTAAAGATTATAGTTATCAGGAAAAGAAGTAAGAGGAAGTGCGAGAGAAGAAACTGTTGGAGTAGAAGAGGCCAACCAATTTTCCAACCAGATTCCTGAGAACCGCTGCTTTTTGTCTCTCATTCTTTCTCTCCCTCTCACGTCAATATTTTCTGTGAGTGTTAAATTCTCCAAGCCCTCTTTCCTCATTGTTTCTCAGAAAATCAAGTTCACTTACTATTATCTCCCTTTCCAATACTGATATGGCCTTTCTTTCTAGTAGCGTGAAACATCAGAATACTGATTAATTCATTATTCTTTCTTCTTATGCGCTATCCATTTTAGTCGCTGCAGCGGTTGAAAGTCTTCGAATGATGTTATTTTTGTTTTCTAGTCGGGTTGTTTGTTTGTGCTTCTGTAGTGGCAGTCTACGAGATTCAAAGAAAATTGTACCTTGGTAATACTTAGTTTTCATTCAAAGACAGCATTAAACATTGAACTGGAAAAGCGGTTTTATACAGCTGACAGTTTACATATTTCAAAACGAGTTTGGCTCCAATACATGACATCCATCTGAAAGTCTCTTCAGATCGAGACCATGTAAAAATATGATTCTTGTTAATAAGGTTAATGTTTTGGTTTAGCAGCGACTTGTGGTATTATACAAAACTAACACCAGCACAGCCTATTCGACATTCAATTTTTTCATCACATATGAATTTTGTTGGAACTGAACCAAACACCGACGTAGACGAAGATAACTGATATCACAGAAGTGGTTAAGCAATTAAAATCGAGATAAAAACAATTGGGGACATGTGAAGTTCAATTTCTCGGTTAATTTCACTTTCTAAGTTTTGATCAAAAAAAATCAAGCATCATATTTTCGGTGCTGGGGGGTGGAGAACTGTTTGATCGGACAATGGGGACTTTTTAGAAAGTATTAACATCTTGTATTTATATCTGTGTATAAGATGTATTTCTCCAAAATTGTTTACGAAGTTTAAATATGAAATGATGATGAATGATGCTTTACAGGTGGGGGGGGGGTAAATAGGCCAACAGTGTAATAGTCTTTGGCCCGGAAATTCCTTTCGATGAGCCGGGTTCAAGTTTTAACATATTCTGTTGTGTTTACTTTCCCCATTATTGCCGTTGAGAAGGGAATCTGTTCAGTTCTTCTCTCCTTCAAGATCTGGTATAAGAAAATCCAGCATCATATTTTCGGTGGTGGAGGGGGTGGAGAACTCTTTGATCGGACAATGAACGTTTTAGAAAGTATTAACGTCTCATATTATGACAAATTGGAAAGTCAATTGACGGTGAGGAGAGACCACAACTTAAAGCATTCCTGGGCTAGCTACCCGGTATGCAGATCAAAACTTGGCTACAGACACAAATAAGAATAAATACCCCCAAGGGATCCCGAGAGGGGGGGAGAATGAGATCCCTATTAGGACGGATCAACTGGAGACGAACCAAGCCTCACACCCACGGACAATGATTATGATTTGCCCTTGCGGGAGAAAATGCAAGAATATACGCGGCCTAAAAATCCATCAAGCCAAAATGAAATGTCAATTGGAAACTAGCCAGTTGCAGCGCACAGGAAATTCTCCTGATGAGACGCAGGAAATGCAGGGCCGGCAAGCTCACCACAGAGCCCAGTTCTTCCAAGCAGAGGCACAAGTATCCCCTGAATTACCATCTGAGACATTTCGGAAAAAGATCAAATGGCCTGCGGCCGTAGACAAAAAAGCTTGGCACGACTTCGATTTAGACGTCAGCGAAATACTAAAGACAATTTCAAAAGGCTCGGTGGATACCCGTTTAAGTACTATGTCGAAAATCATATTTAGCTTCAGAGCGTTTCGGATACGAGGAAAGGAAGACGAAAGAAAATTCTTCAGAAAATCGAAGGGAAAGTAAAATCAAACAATGCAGAGCGGAATTAAGAGCTATCCGAAAGCAATATAAAAGCAAAACCGGAAGAAAAGGGGAGCGCTGCAAGAACTCCGTGACATAATCCGTTCCAAAATGAAATCTTTACGGAGAGCAGAATGACACAGGAATAGAAGGAAGGAAAGGACGCGGAAACGATTAGCTTTCGTCTCTAATCCATACGGCTTCACTAAGAAATTATTAGGCAATAAGCGAAGTGGAAGATTAACATCTACCCCTGACGAAATAAATGACTTCCTTAAAATGATTGAGTGACCCAAATAAACATATACAGCTAGGAGTAAACTCGTCTCTAATCACACCTAATTTGCCTTCATACCCTTTTGACTTAAAAGATCCAACATTGATAGAAGTTCAAACAATATTAAAAACAGCCAGATCGGGATCAGCCCCTGGACTTAACGGAGTCCCTTACTTGGTTTATAAACGTTGCCCATCATTGCTCCGCATGTTATGGAGGTTGTTAAAAATTGTTTGCAGAAGAGGGAAGATAGCTGTACAATAGAGGTGCTCAGAAGGAATATGGATCCCTAAAGAAGAAGGAGCAAGTACAGTAAACCAATTTAGGTACATCTTCCTATTGAACGTTGAAGGGAAAATATTTTTTACCGTTATGAATCGACGCTTGATAGATTTCCTCCTAAAGAAGAAGTATATCGACACCTCTGTTCAAAAAGGAGGCGTATCCAGGCATACCGGGGTGCATAGAACATACAGGTGTCATCACGCAGCTGCTAAAAGACGTGAGAGCACATAAGGTCGATATGGCTTTTCTGTGGCTGGATCTCAAGAATGCCTATGGCTCTATCCCACACAAATTGGCAGAAGAATCGTTAAACCGCTACCACGTTCCTCCCCAAATTATAGAGACCATAGTAGATTATTATAACAATTTTAAAATGAAAACACCAGCAGGAAATACAACATCTGCATGGCACACACTAGAAAAAGGCATTATTACAGGCTGCACCATCTCAGCTACCCTCTTTTCCTTGGCCATGAACATGTTAATAAAAGCGGCGGAAATAGAATGCAGAGGTCCGTTAACAAGATCTGGCCTTCGGCTCCGGCAATAAGGTCATGTATGGACGATATGACTATAACATCTTCGTCTGTGATTGGTGCGAGGTGGTTACTAAAAGGCTTGGAGAAACTAATTTTATGGGCAAGAATGAGTTTCAACGCCGCCAAATCGAGATCATTAGTGGTGAAAAAAGGGAAAACTTCAGAGAGGGATCGCTTTAAATTGTCTGGCGAGTATATCCCGACCATAAAGCAAAATAAAGCAAAACCCAATCAAGAATTTGGGTAAGTGCTTTGATAATACCCTGAAGGACTCTGTCGCAGTCCAAGAAACAAAGGATAACCTGAAAGCCTGGTTAGATAAAGTAGACAAGTCTGGCTTACCCGGTCGATACAAAGCTTGGATTTACCAACATGTTATCCTTCCCAAAATATTGTGGCCTTTGTCTATCCATGAGTTTACTACCTCTACCGTAGAACACATAGAAAAAAAACATCAACTCCCGATTACGGAGATGGCTAGGTCTTCCAAAGTGTCTAAGTAGCGCTGCCCTTTACGGTAACTCCAACATTCTTCAACTACCCTTTAAAAGCCTCGTGGAAGAATATAAAGTCGCTAAGGTGCGAACAATAATTCAATACAAGTTCTCCAAGGACCCAAAAGTGACAGGAGCTAATGTTGAGGTTTACACTGGGAGGAAGTGGAAAGCTATAAAGGAGTTGAAAGTGGCAGAAGAACGTCTTCGCGAAAAAGTGGTGCTGGGCAGTGTCGCCACGGGTCGGGCAGGGCTAGGTTTCTTTCCTACTGCTAGAATTGACAAAGCCGTAGGTAAGGAAAGGCACCAACTCTTACTGGACGAAATTCGCGCAGGGGAAGAGGATATGAGAGTGGCAAAGATGATCGGGTTTAAACAACAAGGATCATGGACAAAATGGGAGACTATGATACCTAGGAAAGTTGGATGGTCAGATCTTTGGCGTAACGAATTGGGCTTGAACTTTTTGATCTGATCTGTTTATGACCTTCTACCAAGCCCCGTTAACCTTCAATTATGGACTAAATCAGAATCGCCCTCATGCCCCCTATGCGGTCAAATAGGTTCTTTAAAACACATACTCAGTAACTGCAAATCAGCCCGTATAGATGGCGCCATGATCAAATACTAAAAGAAATTGCGGAAGTCTTTAGCAAAGCCATCCATACAAACAAACCGAATTCAAACATGAATTTTATAAATTTTATTAAAGCTTGCACGAAACCGAACCCTAAGAAAATGACCGCACCCAACTGTTTATCATGTGCAACAGACTGGGAACTCAGAGTGGATTTAGGTAAAAGGCTAAATTTCCCCGATCACATTTCCAAAACCCGATTGCATCCAGACCTAGTCCTTTTTTCTAATAAACTAAAGAAAGTCATCATGTGGGAACTAACAGTCTGTTATGAGGATAACGCAGAAGAAGCCAGTGAAAGAAAAAAACTAAAATACGATGAATTAGTGGAAAGTTTGTAGGAATAATGGATGGAAGCCAAGCTGTAAACCAATCGAAGTAGGCACAAGGGGTTTTGTGGCAAGGTCACTGGTCAGCGCCTTAACAGACATAGGGATAGTGGGTGCAAAAAAAAAACGAAAATCCATCCAAACCATTACCGAGACTGCAGAAAGAACAGCTAGATGGCTATGGCTAAAACGGGCAAGTGTATGGTCAAGCAAATTGGAGAAAGCCTAAATTAATGTAAAAGTGTAATTTTTTTTTTTTTATACATCATTGTATATTAAATGTAAATAGTGTAAAGATATGCCACAATTTTTAACAAACTATATATGCCGTAATCGGTTTGTAAATACGTATAATTGAAAACAGTCGTTTTACTTTATTTTATTTTATTTTATTTTTTACACGTTTCGTTTGTCAGCCATTGTAAATAATACATACGATCTTTCAAAGGAAAGGGGGAAGGAAAGCGTTTTCGTTTCATTCTATATCCTATTCTACTTATTTATTTTTATTTTACTTACCTTTTTTATTTTTTATTTTTATTCACGTGGCGTAAATGTTGAATTTGTTTTGTTTTTTTTCTTTTCACATAACAATTATTATCCCGTTACCCCAACATCGAGAATTATTGCAGCATTCAAAAGACGTCCATTTTCGTCTTTTAGTCTCCCCCCCCCCATTTTCGTCCTTTATTACTGATTAGAAATCTCCTGTGTTTAGACTGTTTTTTTTCTTTTTTTTTCTTTTTTCTCCCCAACTATTTGAACTTATGCAAAGCATGATTGATCACGTATTTCTCACCAATAGTCTTTTACCCTCCTTCTCGTTTCGTTTCTAACGAAAAACAAATTTAATTTTATATTCTATAGATCAGGGTTTCTACTCGACAGTTTTAAACGTTTTAAGATATTTATTAGCATTCTTGGTTTAATTCGTTGTATTTATTCATTTTAATCGCATAAACCAAATTATTTCTTTTTTTTTTTTACTCATTAACATTGTTTTAACTCGCTGTAACTTGTTAATTTTTTTTTTTATTCGTCAATATGTTTTAAATGTTTTCTTATGTAATTTATAAGATCTCTCGGTTTTAACTCGCTGTAATTTATTTATTTTATTCTATGTTTATTTATTCGTAAACATTTTAAACGTTTTATTATATGTATAAGCACTCTCGGCTTAATTCGCTGTAATTTATTTATTAATTTTTAATGGCCGTATTGTCTTATCTCTGTAAATAGTAATTATTAACTGGTGAAATGAAACGTGATGGGAAATGGGTAAAAACGGAAAACATAATTACCTTCTAAGTATCCGATGAAGGGTTGTCCACGAGAAAAAAAGAAATTTACCCGTAAACAGCTTAAATAGAATTCGAACTGTATGCCCGCGTTTGTAGTCACGGTCCGCTTATCCGGCAACGTGACGCATGCAATATGTCGCCTAGACGCGCTTCGATTCTCCTCTGCACGCAGTTCAGCGGCCATATTCGTTGCCTCAGAAGACATTCTTTTTAACCTAGCCCTAACTACCAGAGCTTGATCCTTCTTGATAAGCAAGGACAACTCTGCCTTAGCTAAAGCTATGTCCCCACTAACACAGGATTTCACAGCCCGATCGACTTTATCTTCTAAAGCAGTTTGCGCCGCTAATCTATCTAGATTGAGTCGACGACTAAAATCGGCAGCAAACGTTCGAATTTTAGATTTAAGATTTCCCCACCAGGCGTTTCCCACAACCGCTCCCGTCAATTCCCTTTGGATGGTTAGTAGCAGCTGGTCCCGGAAACCCTGATCACCAAAAAGTGAACAGTTCAATTTCCAGTAACCAGCCAACTTAGCCTTAGGCTTATCTAAGTTTACACGGACCCGGACAAGCCTATGATCCGTATAAACTATATAATGGAAACTTGGACACCCTAAGAGCCCTACATCGACTCTCCTAACTAAGACTCGGTCCAGGTAGCTCGCAAGCGTCCCAGGAGCCGAGTTGCCACTAGTTGTCCAAGTCCATGCTACCTCCCGAGGGTGTTCATTCCGGAACTTATCGACCAGATCAAACCGATCGATAAAGTCCCGAAATGGTTTCACATCCGGGTTGTTGGTACCTTGTTTATGCCCTATACGATCTATATCGGGGTCAAGGACGGCATTCCAATCCCCCACTAAAACTACCCGACGAGACGTCGTCAAGAACGGCGCGATCTGCCGAAACAAAGCAGGCCGCTCGGAATGGATATTGGGCGCATAAACCCCAATGAGATGTAGAACCTTATCCTTTATGGTAACATCCAGCACGCAAAGTCTGCCCGCCGGATCCGCGAAGACAAGGGTACAAGCAGCCTTCAAAACCTGCTCACTAGCCAAGAGACACCCCTCGAACGACCATCAAAACAGACTGAATAAAGGGCGAATCCCATAGACAGTATGTCCTCACGATCATGAGAAGAAAACCGGATCTCTTGTATACAACATACATTCACCCCGAGGCGCTGAAGGTCACGAGTGAGCCTCGCCCTGCGAGACTCGGACCTCAGGCCCCGGACATTTAAACTAGCTAACCAGAGAGCCATCGTGAAGCCGATTAGGGTTATCCTTCAGGATAGAACATGGCTGGGGTGAGGACACCGACAGCTTGTCCCATCGAACCTGACATCATCTCAGTATCGAGCGTATCACTCTGAGACAAGCCACCGATGTCCGCGGGATAGGTTAACTTCAGAGCTCTATAAAGGCATGGGTGAACGAAAATAGGGACCCTCCCTTTGCACTTTTTTGTCTCATCTAAGTTTTCCTCTATGAGAACTACTGCTGGGGGCACCACTTTCAAGGAGGCCTTAGCCTCCTCTATCATGCCCCATATCTCCCGCGTACACGGGCCAGTTCTCACCACGGTTAGCTGATTCCGGGCCTTAAAATTTTCCGGCACCTCCACATCTACGCCCTTGATGTGCCGGAAGTTCAAGAGAACTTTTAAGGGCATCGGGTTTTTTGTCTGCCCGAAGACTCCGTCAGCCTGATCCCGGGATACGCGGCAGACGTCTTCACCCGGGAGATATGGTGGTTTTATTTTCTTTTTTTTCTTATCAGAGACTGGAAGAGTATCGGGGCTTCTATTTCGTTTCTTTTGAGGAAACTGTGCCGGAGTTTGCATGGGCGTGTCTTTCGGTGTTGTAGAAGGTGTCATGCCGGAAGGTGTTTTTACGGGTGAAGGTTTGGAGGAACGAAGAGATTTTGCAGAAGAGTTTGTCAGAGATTTAGGCGGAGGTTGTTTTATGAAATTTGATGGAGGGGAAGACGGTGCAGAGGATAGGGGGCCCAGTGCCCCCAGCGATTTTTTATTTTTAGCCCGCTTAGCCTCCAATTTTTCTCGCAATTTCTTGAGCTCCAGGATTTTCTGCCAGCTTGGTTCGTTCAGTTTTTGTTACTCAGTAGCTGTATCTGCATAAGACGCCGAGGCGTCGCCCTCAGAGCTGGTAGAGGGAATGGGGCTGTAGGTGACAATGTCCCCGGGGTCATGTTGGGACTGAGGAACCGCTGTTTGGGTCTTCCCCTTGCCCCTAACCACGAGGCGCCATTCGCCCTCATCCTTCTCCTTCACCACACTTGTGGCAGGCGTTGGTTTCGGGGGTAACGTGGGTCTGGACCCAACCGAGGGATTTTCCCCAACGGTCCGCCTCGCAGCTAGGCCCACTACAGGCGCCGCGGATTTTACTTTGTCGGCCAAGGGGGGATTTTGGTCGCCTGTGACCGGAACTCCAGGGGCCTTCTTCCCTGGGCAGGAGGAGGAAAGGTGACCAGTCTCTCCACACCTCCAGCAAGTTGGTCTCCTACCGGTCACTATGACCGGCATTTTCCGGTCACCAAACAGTTGGGGACGGACTTGAAGGCCTCTTGATCCAGCATGATATCAAAAGTCCATCCCCCATTCAAATTGTCCGAGAGAGCCCCTAAAATTTGGCCGTACTGCATAAAAAATGCAGCCAAGAGCTCTCCCGAAATTTGAGGAGGAACCTCGAACACGGCCACCCTGGTCCGTCTTCGGCCTTCGTACTCTGTTCTTAGTATTAGATCTTTCGTGATCAATTCTTTCTTTGCCATGGCCAGGCAATCTTCTGGTGTGGGCAGCAGTATGTCCCACATGAAGAACCCTGTACCCTTAATTACTCTTTGGGGTTTTATCCCCAGGGACAAAAGTGATTTAATCACTGTGTCTTTAGTGGAGCGACAGATGTTTTTGGTTTTTTTGTCCACCACAAAAACGGTCACCATTCTTTTTTTGAACACATCGAGTTCCTGGACAACATCGACGAACCCATCTTTATTTACAAGATGGGCGTAACCTTTCGCCTTATCCAGGAAATCCGCCATGTTCAGAATACAACTTGGTGGGGACTTCCAACATGAGGGCAATTCCTCGGCTGTCTTTGGCACCTCAGTAGTCTTGCTACTAGCTTCTCCCTTCTTGGAGCTATTAGTACGGTCATTTTTAGGGCTACCATCAGCCCGCTTCTTTGCAGCATTATCAGGGGGGTTGGCTTTAGCAGCCGTCCCAAACAGGTCCTTTTTTATATTGGCCCGACTGGCACCGTCAGCCATATTGAATACGTGGAGACTACCACCTGCGGGTTTTTTAATGTTATCGCCAGAAAAGGAGTTTGGTTGGAGGGGGGAAAGAAATTAAACAAATAAAAACAAGCCTGGATTTACCAGTAAATTAAAAAAAAGAAAAACAAAGACAATAAACTTTTCAAAAAATAAATAAATTGGGAAAAAAGACAAACAAAAATTAAACAGGAAAAAAAAAAAAAAATTTTTAAATGGCGCCCAAAGGCAGCCGAAAGCAAAAAATAAAAACAAAAACTCCTCTCTTTTTTTTAAAAGTTCATAAAATGTACGAGAAAAAGAAAGAAAAAGAAAAGTCTGGTTTACAACCAGAGAAAAAATAAATAAAGGTTTGCGGCCGAAGCCGCTAAAGAAAATAAAAAAGCAAAAGAAAAAACAAACTAGTTAAACCAAAAAAAGACGAGAGAATGCGACCGAAGTCGCTAAATAAAAAGGAAAAAACAAAGTTTTCTTTTTCTTTTTTCAAAAAACTTGAGCTGTCTTTTTTTTTTTCAAAAACTACTAAAAAGAAATAAACAATAAAAAGGAAGTCGTCCGGTAAGACTTTGTCAAACCGGACTAAAATAAAAAAAAAAATTATGAGGGCCGAAGCCCAAAAAATAAAACAAACAAAAAAAGAAATAGAAGAATAAAATCAAAAAAATTAAAACTTAAAGTAAAACTTATCAGAAAATCTTCAGAAGTTCGTTAAGAAAGTTCCTCAAGCACTGAAAAGAAACAAATCGTTAGCAGAGAAAACAGGTCCGTCGCAGGTCAAAATATAACAAACAAACGATGCTGTTGGTCAATCTCTAATCAAATGTGTGATAACTGGGTATATTTATAGAAGTCAGTGTCTACGAGCATTTTTTTAGAGGACGTTTAAACAGCTGATCAGCTCTGAAGGGGGTCGATTTGGTGAGGTCAGTATGATGTTTGAAAGACCTGAAACTGCCCAATGATCCATCTCCAGAACATCACTGACGACGCCCTCTAGCGCTAAATGAGCGTATATTCAAAACTATATTGATTTTCAATACCATTTTTCTCTGTTTGCTATATTAAATATATGAAAGTTTATTCGAACTTTATCTCACGGTAGGTGTTAGCCTAAATGTAATTAACAACTTCGAGATGATCGTTTATTTTCTTTGAATAAGTATTTTGAAATTATTATTTATTCGGATTATTTCGATTCCCACCGAGCCAAAATTTATAACTAAGATGGCAGTCAGTTAACATCCATCACCTGAAATTTATAAATGCAATATTTTCACAGACATGTCGATCCGACTTCGCTTCCTAAGGATCTGTGTTCTCAGCTTGGTTTCCTGTAAAGTTTTCCAGTACCATTTGTGCAATTTCAAGAAGGTTACTCATCTATTTATTGCCAGTGAAAGTTATTTTTTGTCTAATCTATCTTGCATATTTATAAGTGTACCATTTGACAATGCATTCAAATATTACTACATCTGTTTTCGGGGATCCAGAACATACGTCTAAGGGATATTGGACTAAAGAACACTCGTCGAAGAAATAATCATCTAGAGAATTATGGTCTAATGTTGGTTCTATTAACCGCAGAACACTAACCATGGGTATAATGTACCCAGCGCAAATTTTCCTATTTTTTATTGCAATTTTCAGTACCTGATTCATTTCTTCTCTCCTTCAAGATCTGGCTTATATAGTATACAATAGGCTCTCTAACTTCATATGGCTGTCCGTCTAAAAGGACAACTCAAACCGTGTAAAAAATCAATGGAAATCCACTCCCCTATCGTTCGTAAGAAAGTTCGCAAATAATAAAGAAAAGATATCCGCGGGAATCACGCTTGCTACGTTCTTAACAGATGTGACATTAAGAAATATTGTAAAGTAATGTTTTTTTTTCTTTTTCTTAGCAAATAAGTAAAACCGATGATTTTACTGCATGAGAAAAACCTTCCTTGTATTGAGAAAGCGACGGAGCAGAAGATCACGAAACCAGGTTTAATTCTTTTTAGTTGGGCCTATTCTATCGACCTATCATCTTCCCACAATCACTTGTGTCACTCGGTGCAACATTCTAGATCCACTCAACGGTTTCAATAAGTTCAGGCCTTTGAATCTTTCCGTTATATTTTTCTCGAAATCAAAACCAAAACCGTTCTTTTATTATGGATACCAAAATGTTATTTTCCTACGACCTTAAACTAACTTCCACTAAGTAAAATACTTTGATGACAGAAAAATGATTCTATGGATTTATATGAATAAAAGATTTAGTCAAAAACAGTTCTGGAAACTTTTACGTCGATCGTTAGCATTTATGGTGTAGGGGGTCTCGTATATCTGATTACACCAACATGAAAACATCACACATTTTCATGTTTATTTCGCACTACTAAATACTGTTCCACAAATTAACTTGAATATTTTATTATATATATATATATATATATATATATATATATATATATATATATATATAAATTTCAACTAAAAATATTGGTAGTTCACGATACTTATTCTGCTACTTATACACTATTATCTATTACCTATGTATTGACATTACTTCTTAGAAGTGAAATGTTTTTTGTTGACTTCTCTATTTTGCGGTGTTTTCCTGTTCCTCTTGCCTTCAATCTGTCTTGTGAATATCAGATGTTCCAAACCCTCTTTCCTCATTATGTGCCCCTGAACCTTCAACTGTCTCTTCTTAATGTTAAGTTCCTTTTTGTTTCCACTTTCTCTAAAACCTCGTCCTTGCTCAGTTAATTGTAACATTTTATTACTACTTTTATTATTATTATTATTACCGATCGTAATATTATTGCTCCCTTGTGGAATATGCGAATTAAATGTATGTAGTTAGGAGCTGGTTTTGTTATTTTAGTGACTGGGGAATTAGTAGAAAGATAGGTGTCTATCGACCCGCAGCCGCTGAAAGACAAAATTGAAAATAGGAAAAAAGAAATAAAAAAAATTAATGGAAAAATGCTTCCAAGCGAAAGGAAGGTAGAAATTTCTAGAAATAATACTTTATATGGAACGAAATGGAGAAAAATCTGATATTGATTTTAAAATATTATAGACTTTTTTACTCATTGTCCACCCAATACAAAGCCAAAAAGCCTATCAAGATAGAGTGTTACTGAATTAGATTGTTTTATGAATATAAGATGAGATAAGTGCAGTTTATGAGGTTATGTCCCCGAAAATGAACAGCAAGATCAGAAAAGAGACTAAATAAACGTATTGGTTTGAAATCTTCCAAATAATCACTCAGTATGACAAATGAGACCCAGGTGGTTTCATTTTTTTTATTTGTATTTAAATGATTCATAAAAATGTTCCTAACAATATAACAAATATTATTATAAATAATAAATATATATAAATTCTCCAAAATGAAAATATTCTCTGTAAATCATTTGACAGATCGCTTTTTGCCTACCGTCAGCATGTCTGATGCCAACCTCCAGGAGAACGTCTCATTATTCCTTCTTGGGATAACGTCTTCCGTAGACAAGTGGGAAGATTATATTTATTCAATTACTTGGTCTGTTGATAGGAACGTTGGATTACTAATTCGTGCTAGACGATCTTTCTCGCAAGAATCTAGCTTACATATATGTAAGTCTGCCATTCACCCATGTGGTCTGGTGCTTCTGCTATATATTCATGGATTTTTTTTATAAAATCCAAAGAAGAATCTGGAATATTATTTATCTTGGACTGGCATCTCAGCTTCAGTCACTTCCCCACCGCCATAATGTAGCTTCTCTCTATGTTTTCTATAAATATTTTCATGGCAACTGCTCTAATGAACTTTCCTCTATGGTAACTAGACTTTATGAATTTAAGTGTAGTACTAGATTGACACCAAGGTCTCATCATTTTACATTTGAAATGACTAAATGTAACCATACGTCCCATGCTAATGGTTTCTTCTTACGCTCTTCGTTTGTGTGGAAAGCTCTTGCTTTTCAGTCAACTTAGATCTTAAAAAAAATAAATCACTCCTTATCTTCTGTCTTCTTAATTCCTGTTCTTTTTTTTCTTTTTTCTTTTTTTTTTTGTTCTCTCTCCTTAATAATTTCTTCTTTCTCTTATTCTCTCAATAACCCTTTGCGTCTTAGTGGATTTATTGCCTTGCCTGGGGTGAAATAATTAAAATCATTGGATGTTACATCCGATGTGGAACAACATCAAAGATGAGGAGTACAATAATCGGAGGATATCAATGTATAATGATTATTGTTTGTAAGTAAATATCTGGAATTAATATTTGACAATATCTTTCATACCAAATGCGGATTCTTCCGAAGGGCTTGCGTCGTGTCTCCCTTTTGCCCACCTGTAAGGTAGACGGAAAAAATTATTCATTTTAAAATGACCGTAGTTTTCTTAATAGCAGACACCCAAATTTCAAGTTTATACCAATAGCAGAATTTATGCAACCATTCTCGCTTTATAATGTTAATAATTAAGACTTCAATAACTCAACATGGAGCATTGCTTAGCAAAATGGTCCTGTAATCCAATCTGTCCCAGAATCATGGAAAAGCATCTTTTGCATCCATCAAAACTAAATCCATTACATAGTTACTTCGCTTAATGTGCTCTTGTGCCAGGCTAATACTACATTTATTAAGCCTTTATATAGTTATTTCGTTGATGTGGTCCTGTACAAAGCTCATTCAAATTTATTAAACATTTATATAATTTCAGTATCTGTCTATACATCTGAGATGAGGTATTATGTTCATTGTTTACATTGCTCGGACTATCATCCTCATCTTTGTTGTCATATTTATCACAACGTTTCGGCCGTTGTACGCTCTGTCCTTCTTTAGGCGTGGCTGACCATATATGGCGAGAAAAGGGAAATCACCGCCCTCTGTGGGATCAGGTTGAAATCATAGACATAGAACATCATTGGAAAATTCGTAAACTTACAGAATCAGCACATATGCTAGTCCATAAAAATCTCCTGAAGCGACCAAGCATAGAAAATATTACAATATGGGAACCAGTAATGAGGAGCGCCAGAGAAAACAATAACAACAACGAAAATTGCAATATGAGCACTGGTAAAAAATACTGTTGCTGAAGACATCAGGTTATAATACCCAGAAATTTATACGCAGATGTCCTGGACGACACCTGGTACAGTGGATAAAGGCCTTAGTTATATCCAGTGACAGGGCCCAGAGAGTGTTAGTTCAATACCTGATTAAGGCGGTGGAGAACTTGGGGAGGAGAATTAACAGGAGATTGACATCCATTAGACGTGGAACTAGAACAGTCTACCCTAGCGAGCGAAATAAAGGGTACAGTTCGACATTCCAACCACCGGAAGAAGGCCGGAGCGTACAACGGCCGAAATGCTGAAATATGGCAACAAAGATGAGGATGATAGTCCGAGCAATGCACATAGTGATTTATATAATTATTTCGTTTTGAATAAATAAAAGACGTCATTGGCATTCCCATTTCTTTATCTGGTACACCAATATAAACCTGGTATAATAAAAGCCTTCCTAAAAAATAGTCTATTTGGGACAATAGCTTCAAACCTCTAAGATCCATGGTAACTGGCATTATATTAAAGCGAATATCCATAATCAGAACAGTATGGTCTTTTTGATTTTGTAAAGATTTATTTAATAATATCGGCAACACCTATTGACATATCTTAAATTATCCCTCCGTCTTGGCTATATACACATCTTTCTAATCTCATTTTTTCTCTCTCTCTCATCACACACACACACACACACACACATACATACATATACATAATGTGGGGGGGGATTGAAAAGTATCTCCCTATTTTATTAGGTTGGTGCAAAAATAATGACGTAATAATGTCGTTTTTTGACGTATTTTTTTACGTCAAAAAACGACATTATTACGTCATTATGTATGAAGGACTCTCCTGCCTTGTAAAAATTATAGTTACTTTTCAATCACCCTGTATATGTATTCGCTACTCTTGAGCAGGATACTGTCTAGGAGTTATTTGTTGTCTTCTCCGAGGTTGGTCAAATTTCATTAGCGGGGTACTGTCTCCATATAATTTAATATGCCAGCAGACGAATTGCATCAGTACATCTATTTATATCAATAAATATTTGTTTATTTCAAGTATATTTTTGTTTGGAAATGAATTCTCTTGACCGTATCAACAAGCAACTAAGAAATCACATTCGGTATAGGAACATTATCATTGTTGCTTCTCATTAATATTGCAGTTAAAATGTTCTTGAAATAGCAATTTAATTTTGTCTCTAATAACCCAGTTGTTCGATCTATTTCCATAAAAACTGCTCTGATAGGCCAATTGTGAATTTCCTATTTTGGATTACCTATCTCGCAGCTAAGATATTTACATATTTCCTACGGGGCATAAAAGTCGGTTTTTGAAAGTTGTGAGTTCAAATTTTTATGTATTTAACAGCCACTTTAACCGCACTGAGAAGAGAGCAAAACTGTCTTTATTTTTTTTTTATTTTTTTTTTCGTCTAATTTGTTTTCGTGTTGTTGTTATAAGTATGGAGATACTTTTTCTGAGCAGCACAATTTTTTTTGTACATTAATTACATTCAGACTAACAACCTCATCGTTGTTGTTAGCCTCACAACGTTTTCCACCGTTATACTCTGCGTGGTTCTTCTGGTGTTTGTCAGTCCTGGAAGCCCTCAGATAATTTTGATTTGGATCCTTTATTTAATCTACTGTAGTATATTGTTCTCGTCCCGCTCACTAGTTATAACTTGTCTTCTCGTTTTGATTCTTTTAAGTCTGACTCGGTAATTGTTTACCCTGTTCCCACTGGGTGTAAGTATGCACTACCTGGTTCAGAGATTGTACTCATATTTACTATGCAACCAAAGTCACAAATCGAACGTTTTTATCTCAAAATGTGTTTACCATAAGGGACTAGCTGTTGTTAGAACGTTCGATTTACGACCATAAAACCCGGTTTCGTATCTCACTATGGTTGATTTCTCAGGAAGATAACATTTTAATATTATGTACACTATTTACATTGTTCTGGATATTGTTCTCATCTTCATTGTCATATTCAGCGGCCTTCCAAAAGTGTTAGAATCTCGAACTATTCTATTTCGTCTATTGTGGTAGAGATTCTTCTAGTTTCCCGCGTCATTTGTGGTAGAGATTCTTCTAGTTTCCCGCGTCATTTGTGGTAGAGATTCTTCTAGTTTCCCGCGTCATTTGTGGTGGAGATTCTTCTAGTTTCCCGCGTCATTTGTGGTGGAGATTCTTCTAGTTTCCCGCGTCATTTGTGGTGGAGATTCTTCTAGTTTCCCGCGTCATTTGTGGTGGAGATTCTTCTAGTTTCCCGCGTCATTTTTGGATATATCAGTTTCAGTTAATTCCCTTTAGTAACTCAACTCTCCAAGTTCTTGTTCACCTCAGCTGTGGCCAGGGATTGAACTCACAATTCTTTGTGTTAAGTCACTGGATTACTTTAATCAACGCTTTTATCCACTGCGCTATGTGTCCTTGGAAAGGAAAAGTCAGTGTTATGCTAACACCTACTTGTCATCAATTATCGGTGATCAGTAGGTTAGCAAACAAATTACTAGTAGATACTCTCAATTGATTAATACGTAAGTTAAGATGCTGTGTTATGAATTCTGTACAATTTGTCGGAGCAACTAAATATACTGCGATTCATTTCAAACGGCTTGGTATTTTGGATATACTCACCAAACTTCTCCAAGATAATGCCCTATTAATAAACCGTGTGAACTGGAATTTGATCCTTCTCAGGGAAAATATGTGAATATCACAATAGATCACCCCATAGAAATGTTTATCTTCTACGTAAAAACACTATACTCCTAAATGGGATCTTATATATATGTGAGATCAACATTATCTCCAATACTGGCAAACATGTACATGGAATAATTCAAGTAAATAGCTTTTAAGAATATGTACATAGATACCGCATAATAAAACTCTCTTTATTGTAATACTTCTAACTCACACAGAGAAGAGTTTCAGGACATCCATATATAGCAAGCCAACATTCACAGGACAGTATCTGAATTTTGATTCCATTCGACATGGCGAAAGTAAACGTTTATCGTGGACAACATCTACTTACTCATAAAATGTGACCGGAACACGTACCAACAGGCGATGATCAATATTAGTAATACTTTCATAGTACATCTATCCTGCAATAATAGCGTTAACTTCAACGAGCAGAATTATAAGAGTTAATGGCAATAGTTGGAAAACTACTACAACCTAGCTCGAATCAGAGGAGTCTAGAAAAGGATTCCGATGATCTTCGGAATTTAAAACATGAGTAAAGTATTCAGAATTTTAGCTCTAGTGGGAAGTCTTTGAAGACAGAAAAGCTTTTATCAACATGATCAACAACTGTGCGCAAAACATTTCAAACAGTTCTGACAGGATATTCACAGACGAGAAGAATCGACCGCAAACTAATGTTTGAAGTAAATTTAAGTCATAATTCATGGAGAGAATATAGCAATTACACGTTACTGATCGTGTGGGGGGAAGGAAAAGGAAAATAGGAACAATACTAGAACATAAGGGAAATGAAATAATCAGTGCACATGTTAGGCCCTAATAACTTCCTCAGTAGAACAAGCATAGAAATGAACACCAAGTGGGAATATTTTATTAGGAACGAATAGGCTAAGACTTACAAATTCCGCGATTTTATTTTCTGGGCGGATAAAAGAATTTGCTAAGTCGCCTGATGAGCGGAAGCTCAATTCTCGGGTCAGACGGTGGAAGTCATATACACGTGTTTTTTGGTTTGTGTAGAAATTGCAAATACCACTTTAGAATACCAGAAAATATAATGGCTAGAACGTTGCAACACTAAGAAATAAAATAAAGACATTAGTTCGAATAGATTTAAGTTTTTTATTTATTTGGTAGAAATTCTGTTATATGGTAATAAAATGTTGCTGCCGACACTTGAGTTTGAACATAGATCGCCAGTGAGTGAACACAGGCGATCGCCTTATTGAATCAACCGGATCACGTGACCGTAGAGGAAAGATATAATTATTAGGTTGGTGCAAAAATAATGTCGGTTTTTGACGTTAAAAAATACGTAAAAAACCGACATTATTTTTTGCACCAACCTAATAGAAAGTCGTGTAACGTCTAGATTGATCTGCATTTCTAGTCTATTCTCTATTACTATTCGGATCGCTATTTCTGTTCTATCCTCTATTACTATTGAGACCGCTATCCTATATTTCCTATACTATTTCTCTATTCGGCTGACTATACGGTGGTTACTGTTCGAGCGAGTATTATCGAGCAGGTACTATTTGTGCGAGTGATATTCGAAGGACTTTGACACCACTTGACGGCATACTATAGTTGTATCCGCGATTACAATGTCCCTACTACAACGGGCATTACGAAAGTGATAATGAATATTCGTTGACATCACAAAAAAATTCCAAATACTCATTTTGGAGTTAAGCATAGTTTAGTTCCGTCCTAGTCTTTTAAGTTCACTTTGTACTTATTCTCTTCAGAACGGTGTGGATCCATTTCTTCTCGCTATCGATATTCAAAGAACTTTAAACAATTACTTGGTCACTTATTTTAGTGCAACGTTTTACTTACTATTTCCACGAGACGCAAACAATTATTAACCCGTAATCAAAGTGCGTTTTTAAAGCTATCTTTCACATATATTATTGCCAACTGACAGAAACCATATCATTTGATGACTGCCAACAGCTGCAACAAATAAAATGGATAGATGTGACTCGAAGAGAAAATAATGACATAATCAAGATGTTAACGTTTCACACAACTTCAAATAAAAGGTTAGGAAGGATCGCATATGTCCTGAAGATATGACATTTTAATTCGGTATTATAATGAATGTAAATCGATATGAAGCCAAGATTAATTCATGATAGTTGTTTAAAGTGTAAAGAAAAAGAAAATTATTATTTGCACTATATTCGGAGTATTGTCCTCATCTTTGCTGTTGTTATTACATTTCGACCATTGTGCCCCCCCCCCTTCCTCAGGTGTATATAAATCTGGGTAACTTGCAGGGAAATCTGAACTGAACCATCGATTTAATCTACGGTGGTAGACTGTTCTAGGGATAATTTCTAGTTATTATTTTATTTAGTTCTGTTCAGTTATTTCTCGCCCGATTCCAGTGAGTGCATTTCACGACCGCTATATCACTGAATTCACAAGCGCCTTGTATCAACTCGGCTATTGCCCCGTAGAACAATTACTAAACTTAGACCTAGCTGCTTATTTAGTTGTAACTGTTGCTGCAGTTGAAAACTTCCACATAGCTTAGGATATACGCTGGCTCTTTCAGACCTTTAACTCTCCATTGTTCTTCCTTGTCCAATATTTTCACTTCATTCCACAGGGGGTGAAGACAACCTCTTTTACTCTATACATAATCAGCCATGCTCGATTTCATTATCTCACCTCTCCCTGCGGCTTTTCGATGCTCCTACAGCCTTACATTGGGAGAGGGGGGTGTTTCACCTTTATATTCTCTGCCACGGATGCAAGGAATTCAATACACGCAACTCTTGATCATATTGATCAACTCTTGATCATATTAAGGGTTAAGGGTTATTCGGCAGAGATTTCTCCGGAGAGTGGAACTATTTCTGAATATTGTCCTGGTGTTGCATGGACCGCAGATCTTCTGAAACTTTTCAGATAAACCTTTGACGTAAGGTAGAGTGACCGTGGCAATGTTCTGGTCATCCTCCATATCCCCTCTGTTCCCACATGTAGACGCTATGTGATGTTTGTCGGGTAGTTCCTATTCTGAAAGGTAAGTTTAATGCTCATAATTTCTCGTTGGTATGTATCTAGGTCGCTACTTAGCGATCGTTTGATGGAAAAATCCTTTCTTCACACTTGCTTCACACTAGATGATGAGAATTAAAGTTGGGGTATTGTCCAGTTAATGTTGGCTTGTGATTGATAATATAGCCCTATTATCTGTGCGAGTTATTAGTATATCCAGGAAAACTAACTCATTATTTTCTTCTTCCATTGTGAACTAGATCGAAGGTCTTATTAATTTCATATGGTCCTGCAGTATTTGCACAGCTTCCTGGTCCGGTGACATTATTAAAGTGTAACTACGTATCTCAGCCATACGGTTCTTCTTTAGTGGTGCCGTTTCTAAAGCTATTTCATCGTAGTATTCTATTTATGTTTGCTCTCACTGATGACATCAACCCATAGCCACACCTTTCTCCTGTTGGTGTATGTCAGACTCTAATTGGAAGAGTGCCCATTTGTACGTAGAGGGTCAACATTTAGATCAGATTATGTATAAGGATGTTATTAATTTGGTGCAAAAATAATGTTGTTTTTTGACGTATTTTTAACGTCAAAAAACGACATTTATTTTTGCACCAACCTAATAGTACTTTCTCCCAAGAAGGGGTCTGATTCCAATCAGTTTCGACTCATCTCTAGGAACTTTGGTAAATAGGCTTACCCCATCCAACCTTACCGTCTGATTGTTATGTGTTCTGGGTTTCTAACATAGGATAAGGACTTGTCCACTAGAAATTTACTCAGTGGGAGGTAGGCTGACCTCCAGCAGCTTACTATAGATCTCAATGGAATACCAATTTAGTGAATCTTGGGAAACCATATATGGTGTGCATCATGAGGTTTGGTTTCATTTCGTTGATTTCGTTTAGCGTTATATCACCCTCTATTGATTATTCAATGTCGAAAATTTAAATATTTTGAATGCAAATGCATGTTTCAACTAGAGATAAAATGTATTGCTGATCATTTTGCTATTAATAGATACTGCTGGTAATTTTACTATAAATATGTATTTCATACTTTTATAGTATTTTGTTTTTATTTGGGGGGATTACTATATACCCCTAGCTGAGGTACTAACAGACGCTACCATTCCAGGTCATAGTGGACCTGGGAACAACAGCAATTAAGAAGCGCTTCCACGCTCCTCAGAACCTCTAATATCCCGATCAGATCCTTGCTGCTGGATGTAGTTTATCGTCATACCCAGGACTCTATTTGGTAGAAAGAATAGTCTATCCATATAGAATGATTAAAGAGAAGGAATTGGTTTGCATGCCTTCAAGTATAGATAAAATGTATTGCTGCTTATTTTGCTATAAATTTATATTTTTATACATTCTTAGAATTTGGTTTTTTGTTTGGGAGTTCACTATTTGCCCATAGCTGGGACCCTGACATGTTCTACCACTTTAGATCAACCTGGTGTAACGTTGAGTCAGCTGTGTATACGTATTTAGTGCGAACTAATCTTTATTCTTCTTTAAGAAATGTTTTGTTTAAAGATTACTGGAAGTGACAGCTGAAAAATTAAAAAAATTTTTCTACTGGTGAAATTGTAAACACATGTTAATTCGACTGCAATTCATTGGCAAAATGTTTGTTGTGCATTGTTTGCTTTGCCGATATCTTAAGCAGCTGAAAAATGCATAAATTTGTCGACGTCATAAGCTTTCTTAACTGTTCATGTCGCTTACGGCATTGTTACGTAAATATCTTTTGGTTGAGACTCTCAACAGAATATTTTGATGCCCGCGAGCCAAAAAATACAGCTTCAGTTTCTTCATTTCGTTTTGTTCAGTAAATTCTACTAAATTTTATTTTAATTTAATATTCGATAAATCATGATTTTTTTTTTCTCATGTTGATCGTTGAAAATAAACGATGCAACGTAAATCGATCACGTGTATGTCATGGAACGCCACTCACCGATAACATTATCATTAATAGCATAAGCAGAATTGACGAAGAAAGGGTAATGCAAATGTGCCAGGCTCCAGCTCTTTGGGCGTACAATGTTTAGACATAGAATGCAATCTATCAGGAGTTTTCATACATTTATTGAAGCTTTATTTTTTGCCGGTTATTTTCTGCTTCCAGAATCAATGTTGCATTATATTCCAAAATTATGACGTCAATATATTTGCACAAGTTTTACTTTGAATTTTTGGGATGAGTAGTTATCATTAAAAATTAAGCCAGAAAATATCGTTATTACTATGACAGATGTTCGGACGAGGTGCATTCCTTGTTTTCACCAACTCAAACACTCACAGCTAGAACCTACACAACTATGCCATGTTTACGGGGACAAACTATCTCCTTTTCCTTCGTGTCCTCTGATAACAAGCAAGTTCTACTCAGACAGCTTCTTTCCCATTACTGTTACTTTGTAGAAGAAACTCTAAAGGGGATGCTTTCCTATTCTTACTCCCCCCTTCGTTATAATCTGACTCAGTAACCCTTTACTTTGAGTGACTCTTGGACCTTGTATTGAGTAAACTAACAGTAAAAAGATAGGAAGTGATTTAACAATAGATATTTGCTAAGGTGAGTGCTATTTTGTTTCGGAGATATATCTTGATCGTTTTTTCGAAGCATTGCATGAGTGATCTTTCTTTTTTTCCTCCTTGATTATTTTCAATGGATTCAACCATGAGTTTTTAATTTTCCTTCCACATACAACTGAAACAACTTTACGAGATATTACTTACCAAATATCAGGCAAAATGGCGAACATAAACTAGAGTTATAACAGAAAATAACATGTATCCAATACTTATGCGTGTCACTGTATATAATCCTTCCTTTATATATCCTTCTCAGTTTTTATTCAAATTTTACAATCAATAACATCCGCTAGAGTAACCTGGACGCTAACTTACATCGCTTGATCTTTTTCTGCTAGATTTAAAAATGTGGCGAAGAGCAAGTGACTGTCTGTATTCCATAAAGACGACCCGTTACACCCGTTCTGAGTTCGAGAGTAGGTCGAGGCCGTGAACGATCCAAGGGCCCCCAATCGTTCAATTTACCAGTTAGAAATGCGACGATCGAACGCCAGCTATCCTGAGGGAAGCCTGGGAGGGAACCAGCTACTAGACGGCTCGATTGGTCTTTCGCCCCCTACACCCGGTTCCGACGATAGATTTGCACGTCAGAGGGGCTTCGGACTTCCATCAGAGTTTGTTCTGGCTTCATCATGACCGGGCGTAGATTTGTTTTTGTAATTTAAGTATTTTAGTATGGCGTAGATTACAGTAGAAATTCCAATTCTTAGTTGTAACAACCGTTCCGAACTGAAACTGTTCCATGGACCACTAAAATATTACAGTAGACCCCCAATTTGCTATTTTTTTGTATGGACTCCCAGTAATATTACATAGACACTACGGGGTCTACATGGATCCCATTCGAGAACCTCTTTTATTGCTGAAAGAAAAGAAAATGAATTCATGCCTTTCCTAAGGTGAATCGTGCAAATATGAACGCAAAAATATAATCCGGCATTTGAATTCGGCATTCAGATTCCATTTTCCGCAAATATAACCACTACGCTAGCTGAACAGTTTTCACATATAATAAACTTATTTACGTCATCGCAGTTATCAGAGATAATAAAAACTCTGATAATGTGGCAGTGATGGATAATAGATTATTCTGATGAGGAGCTTTCTTCCTAGATTATAGAACAGATACAGGAAAATATCCATTAAGGAAGTAATTATATTATTAGACAATTGGGAACAGTGTAATAATATAAATTTGTAGAGTTCACGATGTGATAGACAGATTAGAGAAGCCAAGATATATTTAATTACTATAACACCTTTAAAGAGAAGCAAATGTTAGCGATTTATTTTAAAAAAATAGTTGTCCTTAGAGATTTTTAAAAGTTATCTGTTTAGAAATATTTGGGTATTAATAATAGAATTTTGTTTTCGGCATTAGTTTTTAATAACAAAAGTTTGTTATTAATATCAAAATATTTCTAAACAGATAAATGTTTCAAATCTCTCTTTTATATATATATATATATATATATATATATATATATATATATTATGCCTTTAAATTCCTTGAGGAACATATGGCCGCAAGATATCGTTGCGGTTTCTATAACAAGCCAGTTTTGTTTTGTTTTGTTTTGTTTTTGTTAAGTGAGTAGTTTATTAGCCTACTGCACAACCCCCAACCTGGAGTATCAGGTTTTGAATTCAGAGTTGTCCTTCTCCTAGACCAGTTGCCACCCAAGGCTATAGAACCCGCTATGGCTAAAAAGCAGGACAGACCTTTCCCATGTAAGTGAATGTAATGGATTCGGCTGGAATTCGAACTCGACTCTCCATTCCTTACTCCAAGCCACTATCCATTAGTCCACCGTGCCTCCTCCAAAACCTCTTTTCTTTTTTTTTCTTTTTTTTTCTTTTTTTTTTTTTTATAAAATCATTTTTTTAAACATTTCACACCAAGAGACAGAAGATAGATTAGATTTGAATTTCAACTTTTCAAGATCAATATTGACTGGAAAGCAAGAAGCGGGAAGAAAATTTCTCAAGCGAAAGGTGTGAGAGAAGAAACTATTAGTATAGAGCTTGCGGTTGCATCTAGCAATTTCAACAGTAAAACGATGACATCTACCTGCCAATCCAGGACTGCACGTAAATTTGTAAAATCAAGATGCTAAAGAGAACAATTACAATGGAGATATTTATAGAAAAGCACGTAATGACGGTGTGAAAGTGATTGAAACAGACATGCCAGGTCAGGAACGATAACATTGCAGATTATTCTTTGGATTTTCTGAAGAATTTCTAAATATATAGGAGCACGAGACGAGATGTAACGGCAATATTCATGGTGCATGGAAGAACGTGCAAGATAGATTCTGCCGAGAAAAATTGTCCAGCACCACACAATGAACACCTTTCCTACACGTTGATGCTGTTCCAATGGAATGGCAGAATTCAGATCATGATTCACCAAGAGTTGTAAACAGGGCCTTGACCTTGTTGCCAGGTAGCCCGACACGTTGGTCGAGGCGGACGGCTGGAGTCCGCTTTCGAATCAGAAATTTCCTTTTTTTGCCTGGAGGTGACGGGCACCGTTGCCAGCTAGCCCAACACGTTAGTCGCTGCGGCCGGCTGCAGTTCTCTTTAATCTAATTATAGACTAAATAACCAGGTATAGACTATACTCCTGCCTTGAGTGGTAACTAGTCTAGGAAATGGAAAACTCTGAATTCAAACCTGAGGAAGGACGTGCACCATTTTTCTGTTATGAGTTCTTCCGAAAACTCTGGCTTTTTCTACATAATACTGTACTCTAATCAAATCCTATGTGCAGTTAATTTAACAATTTAGTCCTAAATTGAACTGTTAGGTGCTCGTACGGTAGTGTCCTATAGATAGATAGATAGATATAAACACTGAGTTGAAAACCCAGTACCGACAGTGTTTCATGCTTAAACGCAATCTTCAGGCTATATATATATATATATATATATATATATATATATATATATATATATATATATATATATATATATATTAAGACATTTTTATGTTTAACGTTCTTATTATAGATACAAGTATTTGAGTAAATGTTCTGTTTATAATAAACAGTAATAAATAACATTTACCGGCCTGAATGTCCGAGAAATTTTTCATAGAAAATATTCGTACTTTGACATTCAGGCCGGTAAATGTTATTTAATACTGTTTATTATAAACAGAGCATTTACTTAAATACTTGTATCTATAATAAGAACGTTAAACATAAAAATGTCTTTAATAAATAAATTGTCGGACCATTTCTTTATATATATATATATATATATATATATATATATATATATATATATATATATATATAAAATGTGTGTGTGTGTACTTACATAGGTTCTGAATTCCTTGATGGATACAAGAAAAAGTTTCGCATTAAGAGAAAGGAAACTCTTTCGCAAAAAATATTGTTCTCACGAGGATTTAAAGAATATGTTTTAAAGTTGAGAACGATTGATTGGAAAGTTAGAGGTGTGATTCCTTTCGCTGCAAGTAATTATTTAAAAAAATATAGTGAAACGTTTTAAATAATATGCAAAACGGTTCGCCCACTGTCGTACAAATAAGCGTATTCGACGAAAAACATTGAATGTCATAGTACACTGTAAGTCGGTTCTTCCTATTGTAAAGGTCGTGACCCAAATGAAGGCTTTATAGATATTCCTGAAGGTCGTGGGATTGGTCAGAAAAAAAACAAAAAAAAACTGAACCCTCTATTTAATGTGCGGAGGTAGACTGTCCTCGTTCCAATTTTCAATCCATGGGTCAGGCAGCGTGTACTGGCACTCTGTGGAAACGGGCGAGCAATAACTGAGAAGTACCAAATAAGAATAAGAACTGATAGTTTCATTGGTTCCTATGTAGTTTTTCGCTTCATGAATGAAAAATTATTCATCAGTCGCAGAAAAATATTTTTCAATATTATTCTGACTTGAACAAATAAATACTTGTATTGGGGATAAAGAATATTTAAGATACGAGGTGTGCAATAAATGAGCAGTACTAAAAATAAGGACTAGACAAGACGTAGTAGAACGAGTAGTGGAACGAGAACAGTCTACTCGGTAGATTAAATAAAGTGTTCAGTTCAGAATTCCCCGTAGCTTATCCAGAACAATATACATCCGAGGAAGGCTAGATAACAAAAACAAAGAGGAAGACAATAGTCTGAATATAAATAGTGTAAATAATAATAATAACGATATATTAGTGAAAGTCTGGTAACGTTATGTTTGTGGAATAATGATGGGAGGATAGATAAAATAATTCATCGCCCAAAAGGTCGCGTAAGCGCTTTTAAAATCTGGACCATGAAGATTTGGTAGCAACAGTCTAGACGTAGCCGTTAATACACCAGTAAGGTAGAGCATAGCACTAGGAGTTAGGTATTTTCTGAAGCGATACAAGGAACGACAATTATTCCAGCATCTTTGACGATGACAGAATTATACGCGTTCTATTTAAGGTTGGGAGCGTACTTCAGACGCAGTAGGCGTTCGAGACTAGGTGACACTCATCAGGATTGGTGCAGATTTAGGGTCTGCTCAGTGGTGATGAAATGTTACGAGTTTAGTTTTGGATGTATTAAATGATATCAGCCAGTATTTGCCCCATTGAGCTGTGGGGGTTATGTCATACGAGAGATCAGCTGCCCAGGCACTGATTACTTACAAATCTTATGGAGTCTATGTTCGCCAGCGAGAAGAGTGTACTTGATAGTGGGGAAAAGAGTGTTTATTTGTCCTACTACTGTCCGGGTAGGAACATAATTGAAATAGGATATATTCTGTTGTATGTGCTTAACATGCCGATCTTCTTCTTCAGTTGTCTGTTGTGGGTTATCCCACTTGACTTTCGTAAAATAAAAAGTTAAAAAAAAAAAAAAAAAAAACGTCGCTAGGAGACACGCTTTAAACCTTTGAGCCCTGACCACCGCTTTACCGGTAGTAGAATAAAATGACTTTAAACCCAGCCACCGGTTGAACAGTGTATAAACTGTTGTAACTACCTTAAACATTACACATCTATTATTTGTGAATTTTGACTCGGGAGCTCAGGCAATACTGTTAAAATAGTTCAGGAACGCCGGGCTCAAAGGGTTAAGCTAATAAATAGGCAATGATATTTTCACTCATTCTCTTCCTTTTTACATTGTAAAATACATTATAAATTTTTACATCATGGGTTTGTTTTGTAGGTCCCTCGTGAATATGTAGTATTGTGATACATGTAAGATTGGGAGGTGATGGGCAATTACTTGTGGTGATTTAGCATATTGTATCGAATGAATGGGTTGTGATTGTGATTAACTAGGACTAGAATAGTCAGTTAAGACCAGTCTTACCCCACTTCCCCTTTGGCTTTGTGCCACAATTTTGTAAATTTTACAAAATATTAGGTTGGTGCAAAAATAATGACGTAATAATGTATTTTTTTGGCGTTAAAAAAAAACGACATTATTACGTCATTATTTTTGCACCAATCTAATAAATATAAATTCTCTTCCCTTTATTACAACTACAGCTATAAGATTTAGTCGAACGTTGAAAAAAAAAAAAAAAAAGGTGTGCCCCAGTGGAACACACTTACTTTTCTTCCGTGGCGTTTTGTACTCTTTCCCAAAGTTGGCCTACATTAAACGCACATCATCTAATTTAAACGTTTCATGAAACCAGTCTTTAAATGTTTGTTTTTTCTTTTATTGCAGTTGTAATACTTTTAATACATACATTGTTGTTTGCTTTATATAAATTTTCGTGTTACTAAATTATTACTTGGTCTCACATTTGAGTCCGCAATAATTGTTACAGGAAAAATAATACCAGGAGACACGTGTTTTCTAATTAAACACAAGCATTCCCGCAAAACAGCTTCTTCTCTCGCACTTCCCGTGTGCGGAACTCCCTTTCTCTTACTTGCTTCATTGTTAACTATAATCTTCAAATATTCAAGTGTAATGTCAATCGACATTTTCTGATACCTTGATCTTGTTCCCCGTCCTTCTCTGTATCCTTTCTTTAAACACGCTTCATTACTCTTGTTCTCAATCCTCTGTAACCCTTGCGTGCTAGTAGCACCCCTGCCTTGCTTGGTGTGTGTTATGGAGTGGTTTTACAGTGGAGGCTTGTATTTGTACTAAGTCGGTTCTAAAATAGGTTCGGCGTACAAAACGTTAGGAACTTGATATAATAGGTAATGACGCAGAGTAAATCTAGTTGTGGTCGCTGATACTTTAGTATCCGTCTAACGGTCGTCCGGTATCGACTGACTGACCAAACCACTAAGCGATATTCAGTCACCCTCCCACAACGAGGGCATCATGTGGCACAAGGCCGGTTTAACGTGTGATCTCTGAGCCCGTGGGCTCGGCCAAAAATATGGCCTTTTAAAACCCGTATAAACGGGTTCAGGGTCGGTTTACCTCTCCGAAAGAGACTCCGCCTTCGGCGTAGCCTCGTTTAGGTTCCTCCCCGCCCGAAGGGTGTGAGTTGAGCCGGTCCTCCGACTTCAGGCTGAACTCAGAGCGACCCACTGAGCGACTCGTTGTTACTCTTACTACTCCTACTTATTATACATTATCCATTCATAGAACTAACAACTGACATGGAAAAAAGATTTTTAACTAACACTACGATATATATCTTGTATATATGATCTTCTGATTTGTATATTTTTATTCTGAAAAGTAAGATTTATTATTTACTATAATGGATTTTGTAAATATATCTGAAATAGTATTTATTGATGTTACAGTGTGAGTTCAATACAAATACTATCTTTTTGAGTCGAAAAATATTTAATGATTTAAACGATATCTTCATTTGTGCTTTTTTGAGGACACATAGCACAGGTGATAAAGGCGTTGGTTAGATCCAGGGACATGACCCAAAGAGCGTGAGTTCAATACCCGGTTAAGGCAGTGGAGAACTTGGAAAGGGGAATTAACAGGTGATAACTGATATCCATTAAACATGGCACGTGTAACTAGATCAGTCTACCCCAGTGAGCGAAATAAAGGGTTCAATTTGACATTCCAACCACCTGAAGAAGACCGGAACGTACAACGGCAGGGTTTAGTAATTGCCGCAGCGACTAACGTGTCGGGCTAGCTGGCAACGGTACCAAACCCCTCTAGTCAAAAAAGGACATTTCTGATTCGAACGCGGACTCCAGCCGTACGCCTCGACCAACGTGTCGGGCTACCCGGCAACAATTCGGTTGTAATAAATATGGCGACAAAGATGAGGACAATAGTCCGAATAATGTAAATAGTGTATATAATACCTCATCTCAGAAATATAGACAGATACGATTGTTTTGTATTCTTATTTTATTTTTCCCTATTAGGCCTTATGAATTTGTATTTAAAAAAAAAACACTTAGATCATAAGGAAAACACAAAGTATTCACTTTCACATAGTTTTACAATAGCTAGATAAGGCCGAAAATGAAGTACTGATACCATATATGGGCAGGGGTTGTCCAGTCTTTACTTTCCAGTCTTGATAGTGTCCAAAAGCCTCTCTGTATCCGTATAGGTCGTTATTTATTTTCCACCGTACAATCCCTTTCCCAGACACGAAAAGTCGCAAGCCTCTCGATGCTCTATCGCCTTCTCCAAGGAAAGTGTTCAAACGAACTATATTCCTTAGTTCCACCAGTTCTAACCTTCACGGCTAAGGTCCGCCATTCCACGCACATTGTAGCGCACCACCCTCATTCACTTCGTATTCCATTAGCGAGATGTCAGTTCCACTCATTCAGCAGCTTCTTACGAATCGCTGCTTTGTGGAAACGACTCTCAAGAGGACACGTGTCCGATCACCTACAATTTTTACTTGATCGAGTCTGGAGTTAACCTTTATCTTCCCCACATATCCTTATAAACTGCGCCTAACTTGAACCTCAACTTCAAAAATGTTTTACGAAGAAATCCAACTGTCAGTGTAAAATCTGCTGCTTTAGTTGTTAATCAATTCTTTTTATCACCCGGAGATGGAATCATTTTCTGGGATTATTCTCTTCCATTGTGTTGTTTGTGGTGATATTAAATATTTTCTTGTATTTTTGTGTTATTTTTTCCTCTATTCATTTTTCCATTTTTTTCCTTCATTCCTATTTTATCGTCTCTTCTATTTCTTTTTCTTTGTTTATGCTCTCGTCTTTTCTATCTTTTCCTTCCCTGCCACTTTCTTCCTTGCTTTTTTCTTCATTTCTGTTTTCTTTCTTCCCTTTCGCTTTCTTTTTTCCTTTCTATTTTTCTCTTCTGTTTTCTTATTCGATTTCTTTCTTTCTTTCCTTCTACACACACACACACACACACACACACACACACACACACACTCTCTCTCTCTCTCCACTTTATTCTCCCTTTTCCCCATCCTTTCTGTTTCCGCCATTTTTCTTCTCCTGCCTTTTTTCCCAATTTTTTTTTCTTTCTGTCTTTCTTCATTTGCTTTTCTTTTCCTTTTTTCCATCTTATAGTTTCTTTTAATCTTTTACGCCTTATTCACTTCTCGATTATTTGTTCTAATTTTTTTAAAAATATGCTTTTTTATTTCTTTTTTTTTCTTTTTTTCTCTTTTTCTTTCTTTCTCTCTTTTGTTAAAACCTGTTTTTATTCTTTCTATAAATATTTTTTCTCTCTACAGACATATCCTGCAGAAATAGTTCAAAAACTATTTCTGTTCATTTAAACAATTTTTACCTGTTTCATTTAAAATTATCCTGTTAATGAATGTACCCATTTTTAAGACGGCAAATATCTCGGTTCTCAAAGAACATCAATTTTTTATTAAAACCGTCTGCAACATACGAGTAATGGTCTTAATGAAATCAAATATATCACACAAGCTCACCTAGCTACGTGATTAGAAAAATATATTTAGGGGAAAGACATCGAAATGATTAAGAAAGGGAGTGACAGTGACCTATATACGAAATAAAGGAATTTGTTGTTAATCAAGAAAAATGTACGGGAAATATGTCCGTGTGTTTGTATATGTGTGTGAGAGAAAAATCTTTTTGAATGTGTTATATAGGAATGCTTTAAGGAAATGGTTTATTTAAATCAGCGTATATGTGTGTATTGAATCAAAAGAGGAGTTATGGTCATATCACGTTGAAACGCTTGTTCTAGGATGATCACCGAAGTTAAGCAACGTCAAGTCTACATGGACGACCGTTTAGAAATACTGTGTGCTGTAAGCTTGGATGAGCCACCGTGTAATAAAGGCTCAGAATTGGAAATCGGCTCTTCGATTTGGGTTAATTAGTTCATGAGTAAATCTTTATCTTAAAGACTTCTTACAATCTAAAAATATTTTCTGGCTTTAAGCTAAAAAGGGTTGATAAGCTGTAAAAACAAATCAATGATGAATCAAAAAAGAAAAAAGGAAAAGTAAAGGAAGAAAAAAAAAGCAATTAAAAGTGAAAGAAGGGTAGAAAAAATTACATATAAAAATGAAATACTAAAAAAGACATATATTTACAAAATAAATACTTTAAAAAAAAAAGAAAACTGCTGAAAAATAATGATTCATGTAAGAGAAGAGTAAAGAAAAGACAGACTTTAAAAAATAAATATTTGATGAAAAAATTCAAGGTCCTGTCATAGGTTAGAGAAAAACAGACAAGTTAGAGTCAGGCAGTTCGCTGTTTGGCCTGCTACTGACAAAACATCTGTCTTCGGGCAGAGGGTGACTGAGTCGGGTTTCTGTCTTCGGACAGAGACTCAACTGAGTAAAACAGACAAATAAATGACCCTAACCCGCTTTCTCGGGTACTGGGTAAATTTTAAACAATGGTCCCGGTGTAAACGATCGGGTTTCCCACAATAATCCTGACCTTATGTCACAATTCATTTCATTGGGGCGTCTGAGTAGATACCAGTCGTTTTGAAGTCAGTCTTCATATTAACAATACAAGCGTTACGGCAATAGCCTAATTATTAGGTATAGCGAATACTTTAATGAATTACTTTATACCAAGTACGTATGAGGGACGGTGGAGTAATGGATAGCGGTTCGGATTGAGCAATGGGAGAGCCGAGTTTGAATTCCACTCGAATTTATTACATTCACTTATATGATAATACTCTTGGGAAAAGTTATGAATCCTCTTTTTCTCCCCATAGCAGGTCGGGTCTATAATCTTGGGTGGCAACTGGTCTACCGCAAAAAGAAATGTCGGGAAAAATCTGCCACATCAGTCATGTATCGAAAGATGCATGATGGCTCATAACTGACTGAAGTACGTGTGTGCGTTATAACAATAACCCTAAAATACACCACCATACATAAAACGGGAAGTGACTTTTCAATCACCCTGTAGACGTCAAAACAAAATTCAATTCCCATGTCTTCCGAAATAATTATTTTGTTAATAAATCTGTTTAAGATGAAAAGCTAGCGATACGGTCAGTTTGTAGAGATAAAACCATATCTTCAGATCATAACTTCAAATAGAGATGACGTTAAATAATTTTCATTACTCCTTTATTTCTCCCAGCTGCCAGTATCTGCTAAATGTCACTATTGCTATCTAATCATTCCTATGTATGAAGACTAACTCATTTAGTTAGTACACCATCATCTCACGGGATTGTATAAACATCGAGTATGTAAAGAAATGACGCGTTAGATGTTATTTGCTAAAATTCAATAAAAAATTTAATATCACAGAAACTATTCTTTCGATCAAGATAGTTATAAATAAATGACGGAAAAGTTTCCTTCAAAAACAAGTTCATGTTGTAGTCTAGGTACACAACAGACGTTTTTGAAAAGATCCAATGTTGTCTCTTCTGGTTTTACCGTTAAAGAAATGATAAAACACCACACGAGTGTTGTGTAGTGATTTTGGTCTTGACTGGTTTCTTCCCGACTGTGCATTTGTATCAAAGTAAAATAAACCCACTAAGACATCAATTAGCTCTACTACCTCAAAGAGATTTATAAAAAAAAAAAACAAAAAAAAACAGTGACCTTCTGCGTATTTCCTGCTTAATATATTCAGATGAATGAAACCTGTAGGCCTTAGCGAGGACCATCCTACTTCGAAACTCGTGGATTCAGTTACGTAATCACAAATATCTTTACCAGATAACAGATGCCCTATAGTGTGGGGATTTCAATAACAGTAACAACTTAAATGAATATCATATAACTCGAAGAAAAAATAATAATATAATCAAGATGTTGAGGTCCCACACTATTTATAATCAAGATGCTGACGTCCCACACTATTTCAAACAAAAGTTTAAAAAGGAAGCCACCATCAATAGTGGTGAGAGCAATAAAAGTTGCTGAACTTGAAAAACATTGTTTTCTAAAAAAACATTTTTTTAGAAATATTTTTTAATATTTAAACTACATGTAGATCTGGCTGTTCAGTAAATAAATACCAATGTTTCCATATAAGTAAACTGTTAATATTACTGTTACTATCTATCTATCCTAGGGTTGTTCATATATGGCTTCCGTTACTATCTATCCGAGGCTCGTTCATATATGGCGTCCGTTACTATCTATCTATCCCAGGCTGGTTCATATATGGCTTCCGTTACTATCTATCTATCCCAGGCTGGTTCATATATGGCTTCCGTTACTATCTATCTATCCCAGGCTTGTTCATATATGGTTTCCGTTACTATCTATCTATCAATCCCAGGCTTGTTCATATATGGTTTCCGTTACTATCTATCTATCTATCCCAGGCTTGTTCATATATGGTTTCCGTTACTATTTATCTATCAATCCCAGGCTTGTTCATATATGGTTTCCGTTACTATCTATCTATCAATCCCAGGCTTGTTCATATATGGTTTCCGTTACTATCTATCTATCTATCCCAGGCTTGTTCATATATGGTTTCCGTTACTATCTATCTATCAATCCCAGGCTTGTTCATATATGGCTTCCGTTACTATCTATCCCAGGCTTGTTCATATATGGCTTCCGTTACTATCTATCCCAGGCTTGTTCATATATGGCTTCCGTTACTATCTATCCCAGGCTTGTTCATATATGGCTTCCGTTACTATCTATCCCAGGCTTGTTCATATATGGCTTCCGTTACTATCTATCCCAGGCTTGTTCATATATGGCTTCCGTTACTATCTATCCCAGGCTTGTTCATATATGGCTTCCGTTACTATCTATCCCAGGCTTGTTCATATATGGCTTCCGTTACTATCTATCCCAGGCTTGTTCATATATGGCTTCCGTTACTATCTATCCCAGGCTTGTTCATATATGGCTTCCGTTACTATCTATCCCAGGCTTGTTCATATATGGCTTCCGTTACTATCTATCCCAGGCTTGTTCATATATGGCTTCCGTTACTATCTATCCCAGGCTTGTTCATATATGGCTTCCGTTACTATCTATCCCAGGCTTGTTCATATATGGCTTCCGTTACTATCTATCCCAGGCTTGTTCATATATGGCTTCCGTTACTATCTATCCCAGGCTTGTTCATATATGGCTTCCGTTACTATCTATCCCAGGCTTGTTCATATATGGCTTCCTCTATCTATGAATAAGGCCAAAAGGAGTGTGTGTGTGTGAGTGTGTTTTATATGTATGTATATGTAAATTAGTATTTAAATTATTTTGGATTTGGGATTGATTTATGTGTAATGTGTTTTGAATAACATGAGTCTATGAATTTAAACCATTTTCTTTTAATATTTTGTATTTTCGTGGACATGTGGTGAAAAAAAATTACCTCACTTTCGTTTATTAGGCATTTAATTGTATTGCTTCACGTCCTGATCAATATTCATGGGTTACCTCAATAAAACTTTTGCTCTTGCATATAAATACTTGTCACAAAATAAAATTCGTAAATTTGCCTTGTTAAAGTCTCTCAGAGGACGAAACGCATCGGCTGAAATGAATTTTCCCTTTTTTTTTCTTTTCACATATAAACCTTTTACAGATATTTATATCTAAATTTTTGCACATCTCTATGTAAATTATATTTCATCAAATACGGATATTTCAATTTTCCAGTTGCCTCGATGGAAAATTTAGTATACCGCAGCTTTTCACAAATTAATATGTTCCTTATTATCATAGTCAAATGCGTAATGTCTGCGTGAGTAAATACGAACCATTTTTATTTCTTTTTTATTCATTTGTCGTTCACGAGAAGGGGTAAAAATCACTAAAAAAATCAAAGATTATTGATTAATTTTGCAATGAACGTCTATTTCAAAAAAACTTCTAAAAAAATGCCAAATAACCCTGACTCAGATTGATACGTTATCGCACTGTCACCATTGGTCAGTGTTCGAAAACAAGTAAAAATAAACACCGGGATTCTGATTGGTGATTTTCAAGTCAGGAATACCTTCCCCCTTTTGGAAGCTTATCACCAACATGATCTTCTTATACCTGATTAGGCTAATCTGCTTGACGTACCACAATCTACCGAAGTTGTATTTACTTTATTTAGCCTTCTTGCCAAAAAGAAAACGTGAAGCTTAATAAAATCCATAAGACATTTACAATTTTGAAAGATTATACAATGGAAACATATTTCAAATATCTAACAAAGCCTGGCGCTATAATTTCACTTTAGAACTACAATGTAATAATTTCTGTCTAAACTTCTGGGATGAAGTGTTATTATTACTTACGTCATTTACAATCGGATTAGTATCCTGATCTTTGTTATTATCACAACTTTTCGGCCATTGTGCTCTCCGATGTTGTTCAGATGTCTGTTTATCCAGGTAACCTTTCATGAATTTCTAGTTAACCTGTTATTTAATCTATGAGGATAGAATATTCTTGAACTTTTTGCATAGTGATTGTGAGTTCAATTTCAGCGAAAGCAGGATAAGTAGTAACTAAGCAGTATTAAAAAGAACAGACGATTAAACAAATGGTTCAGTTCGAAATATGCTGAAGGTTACCTAGATCGACCGACATCTGAAGAAATGCCAACGGCACAACTGCCGAAACGTTGTGATGATAACAAGAAAAATGAAAATATTTGTCCTACTGCAGTTAAGGTAAATAATTGTTCGATCTCATTCCTTTTGGTGGTTTTGTGGTTACCTCATAGTTTCGGTTGATCCATTATATAACCTTCTTCAGATGTCCAATACATATTACAGTTATATTATTTAACCTTCTAGAAAAGACCGAAAGTCACAACGGCCAAAGCGTTATGATGTTCAACAACAAAGATTAGGACATTAGGTTGAGGGCAAATAATGTAAATCATGGAATGGAATAAGAACTACATTTTAATGAAGTCCATGTTCCCAAAAAGTCAACGGTACATTTCTTGTAACATGCAAAGTATGTTATTCATAAGTATTATATCGTACCTATGGACTAAAATGTGTTTCCCAATCCTTATAAATACAGTGTAATATACTGTATGTTGGATTTACTAGGGATTCAAAGATTCACTGTGGTCCTCCACTTTGTGGTTGTCAAACTCTCTGTCTTCGGGCAGAGAGGAACCCAGACGATGTTATGTCGAAGGGCAGAGACTCGTCCCGGAAGACAGCTACCCGACCCCGTTTTTTACGTGGTCTACAGGAAAATTTTAGCCGAGCATACGGGCTCTGTCCACTCCGCATTAAACTCGGCTTTGTGCCACATTCGACTGCGTGGGGCTGTTACTAAATATTTTTATTAGGGATTAACGGATTCACTGTGGTCTTCCACTGTCTACCTGTCAAACTCTCTGCCTGGAGGCAGAGAGGAACCCAGACGAGTCTATGTCGAAGGGCAGTCTCGTCTGGAGATTGAAGACAACTACCCGACCCCGTGTATACGTGATCTGCAGGGAATTTTTTTCCCGAGCTACGAGCTCGGTTCACTTCACATTAAATTTGGCCTTGTGCCACATCTGATCGCGTGAGAAGGTTAGTGAATATCTTTATTAGGGATTCACTTGCGGTTCACCTTGATTCACTTGTAGCTCGTCACTAGCAGTTAATTACTTACTACACGCCGCTGGCAAATCTTGTATGTTGTTTCTGTTATAAATATTATCGTTCGTTTTGGTTATTCTTATTCAGTAACCTTTTCATAGGTTACAACAATAAGGCAATACATAATTATGTCATAAGTTTGCGTCACGATAAAGCAATTAACTCAGCAAATTTCTGACATCCTGAATCTGGTAACTACAGAAGTTACACATGTTGCAATTTCAGCATCATATTTTTTTTTTTTTTTTTTTTTGCGATTTCAATAATATTATTATATCTTACTTTCAAAAAGCCGAGTTACGCAATTACAGCTGTTGTTGATCTTCCAGACGACAATTGGCGAATCAACAAGAGCCTTCTTTGATCTAGAATCTGTCTGTTTAATGAAAAAACACCGCAGACATTGCCAAACGAAAAAAACAGATCTCTAGTGCAAATTTTTGAATTAGGCTCAAGCTATTTTTTAAATCGAGGTTACATTTTTAAAAGAATAACTTTTACTTATTTATCTGCTTTTTTTTTTTTTTTTTTTTTCAAATGCTAACTAGGTAAAAAGTTTGTACTACAACTATGCTGGGCAAATCTTGCTACATTTTCTGGGAGAGTGTATTATCTGGTGTGATCAACAGTTTGAACAAGGCCAGTACACTTAAACTCTCGAACACGACTGTAACTTCGTACTAACCCATGGACGGTTCCCAAGTAGTTCCGTCTACCAAATTTCACCCACAAGGCCTGGTTGTATAAGTACGGAAAAAGACCACCCAATGTTCCCATGGAAGGAGACTAAGTGAAAAAAAATTGTCTTTTAAGCAGATGATTCGAGGTGAGCCCGTTAAAATTTTCGGGCTACGGAATTTGAATTGTTTTCTGGGATTCTAATTTCCGCACAAATCTAATAGATTATGCTAGATAATCGTTCTGACCCGTTTATTTGAAACTAAAAATCTATGTATCTTCTATATACAGGGTTATTCAAAAAGAAAAAGCGAATTTCGAAAATTTAACACATTACTACATATATAAAGGTTAAAAAATTATTATTTTAGGTTACACTTCGCAAATTCCACGATACAAGCCGACTTTTCTTGTGGTGTAGCCATTTTAAGTGTTGACACAATTTATAAAAAAAATTAAATTTATACAAAATCTGAAAAAAAACAAATCATTTAATGAATGTATTGAATGTGATTCTGTCTCTTAGCTTTTGTTTGTATTCCTGAAATCTGCTCTTTCCTTTTTTTAAGGTATTGGCGGTTTAACACCAGAAAGAAATGTTTTAGATGGCCCGGAATTAATCTAAGTATTAATAATAGGGACATTATGTGTGTGACCCGAAGAAATTGTTAATTGGCACTAAAAATTATTAAGAAAAATCCTTTCTTTTTTTATTCTAAAAAGAATCTATCAAGAATAGGATTTTGTTTAAAACGAAGCATTTTCTTTTTATTTGATTATTTTAAAGGTCATTGGTTTTAACATGTTCGAGTTTGTCAAAATTCAAGACGCATATTGTTTATTCTTTGCTTCCGTAGTCGGTCTGTATATTGAAAGGTCACTGCGAGATAATCAGTTCAAACTCTACAGCACTTGCATAACTTCAGACATAATGGTCAATAAATAAGATCAATGCCGAATCAGGTATTTAGTAGTTTTTCCACCACTTCCATAAATTATAACTCGAACTATGATTGGTTGACCAATGAGAATATGACACGAAATGACCTGTAATTGGATGACTAATCGGAAGCCTTTTTGGTCCAAACATTTCGTCCATAAAGGTTGAACCACTGAGTTCTACAAGTAGACCGGAGACGAAAAGCCGAGAAGCATATTTTCCCGTGTGACACCAGATTCTCTCCATCCAGTAGAAGACATTGGGAAGACTCGGCTCATTGAAGAAAATCCCAAACCCTGAGCCAATCACTCAAATTGCGATAATCGCATATTGATTAGCATAATTCTGTAGTACCGACAAAACTTCTCACCATGTCTTTTTTCTTTCCCACTTTGCGACATGAACGCCCATAGAAAACAACTGTCCTTTCAATAAACAACTGGCAAAAATTAGCATTCTCTATTATGTATTGTTTCACAATGATGTTACAATAAATATTTTTGTTATTTGTTATCGGTGAGTTACTCGATTCTTTAAGTTACTGACCCTTCTAGCAACTTGTAATGACTATCCTGACTGTCAGAAGAAATTCCGGTCGTATTTTGTCATCTCCATATTATGGATCTTTCAAACACCAGTTGGGCGCACAGAGAATTGATAGAACAACTAATCAGAAATGTATATGATAGGCACGGAACTGAGTCTACACCTAATGCCATGACTAGAAGAGGGCCACGCGTCTATAATATTTGATAGATTTTTCTTTCATCTTATTTTTGTTGTTTCTAATCCCATTGCTACAATCTTTGAATAACACCTGCTGATTGGTTTCTGTAGACTAATCGACAAAGCACTGTATCGGTCAGAAGGGCTCCTAAGGATACGGAATTAGATTTCGAATCTCCTCGCAAGCTATATTTTTTTTTTATTTCCGATCAATGTTTAAAAGGAGAGGGACGCTGAAAGATTCTCGGTTCGACCGAATTCTCAAAATCTGATGAAATCTTTTTGGAGGGGGAGAGCTTCTTAGTTACGCTGGGATTTTTCTCAATACTTTTTCGTTTAGTGCAAGAGAAATGTAAAAACGATTTGAATAATTGCGATAAAAACTAAAAATAAATAAATAAATGATAAATACCAGGTAATAATCTTGCTCTATAATAACCTGTTTTTGAAACTTCCATAAGTTTTGGTATCTGTCTATATTTCTGAGATGAGCTTTTATAACTATTTACTATTGTCCATATTTATTGACATATTCATGACATCTCAACCGTTGTACGCACCGGTTTTCTATTCCTTCTACGTTAGGATTTCGAACCGAACACTTTTCGTTCACCGGGGTAGACTGTTCTAATTCCACGTGCCATGCCATTTCTGAGTATGTCAGTTTCAGTTATTTCTTAGGGGAACTAGAAAAAATTAGACGTGGCTGACCACATATGGAGAGAAAAAGGGGATCACATTCCCTGTGAGATGAGGTTGAAATAATAGGACATCACTGGAAAATAAGAAAACTTAAGGAATCAGCGCATATGCTAGGCTACAAAAATCTCCTGAGCCGGTCAAGTATAGAAATGAATATAATATCGGAACCACTAATACGGAATGATATAGAAAAACAATAACAACAAATTGTAATGTTTGCTAAAACATTAGGTTTATAAGTTTCAAAAATTCATATACTGATGTCCCCAAAGACAGTGAAAAAATCGTTGGTTTAAGTAATCCAATGGCTTGACCCAAAGAGTTGTGAGTTCAGTAACTGGCCACAGTAGAGATTAAAAGAAACTTGGTTACTAAAGGGAAATAACTAAAATTGAGATATCCAGAAAAGGCATGGCACTTGAAACTAGAACAATCTAATACGATGGACGAAATAAAAGGGTTCGGTTCAAAAGGCCGGAGCGAACAACGACCGGAACGTCATAAATATGACAATAAAGATAGTCGGAACAATGTGAATAGTCTAAATGCATTTTGGTATACGGTAATTATCTCCTTTGTATAAGCGACATCTGGTGGCAGTGTCTTTTAACCTTGTCGAACAAACTCTTTTTACGAAGCCAGGAGATGAAAATGTCAGCTCCAGGAGGGAAGAGAATATAACAATAACTCGAAAATATGTTTAAATATTTGCATTCAATACTCTTGAGTCTAATAATAACCAGATTGCTGAATGCTGTTTTGTTTTTAATAGGCAGGATCTTATATGGGGATTTCCTAAGCGTAGCTTAGATAAAGTAATTGCTCGATAATACTCGATCGGCAAGTAACCCGTATAGTGATCTGAGTAGAGAAATAGTATAGTGAAAAGAGTAGAGAATAGCGATCCGAATTGTAATAGAGGATAGACTAGAAATGTCGATCAAATATACACGCGCTACCTCCCATATATGCGTTTCCTCCATACGTGGTTTGCTTAATTCAATAATACGATCGCTTGTCTTTGCTCACTGGCGATCTGTGTTCAAACTCAAGTGTCGGCAGCGACACTTTATTCCTATATAACAATTTACTTATGCACTAATACCCATGGGAAAGTTATGAATCTTTCTCGACTCCTTCCATATACGGGTTAATTAGTAGGATTTCTGTCAGTAAATCATTATTATCCCCCAAAAAATTCTTACAATCTAAAAATATTTTATGCCTTTAAATAACCCACAAAACGTTGATAAACTGTAGAAAATTAAATGAATCGGTCAATTCACTTGAAGGAAATACTTTACGGCTTCACTTTGTCATATTCGAATTATAATTTATAGTTGCATCTTGCATTTCTTTCTTCTTTTATCTATGGTAAATCGCGTGTCACTGAACCATAAAACCGTAGAAAAGGAGAATTCTAGTGTCTGTCTATATTTCCTCAAAAACACATAGCACAGTAGATAAAGGCGTTAGTTAGTAACAGAACCCAAAGAGTGAGAGTTCAATACCTGGCTAAGCCGGTGGGGAACTTGGAGAGGGGAATTAACAGGAGATAACTGATAACTGACATTCATTAGACATGGCAGGTGGAACTAGAACAGTCTACCCCAGTGAGCGAAATAAAGGGTTCAGTTCGACATTCCAACCACCTGAAGAACGGCTGAAACGTTGTAATAAATATGGCAACAAAGATGAGAATGATAGCCCGAACAATGGAAATAGTCCAGAACATTCTAATATAAATATCATGTGATTTTTTTTTTTTTTAAGCATTTTATTGTAACGTTCTTAAATGAGTTATATATTTATAATTTCAGGGTGCGTTCAATTTTTCAACAAGTCGGTGCCACATCCGTTACACATGGAAATTGATGAAACTACACCAGTGGGTAAGTATTTGTAAAATATGTACCACATTGATTAAATAGTAATGATAATTAAAACGTTACGTTATTACTTATTTTAAAATTAATATAATCAATGCGAAAGAAATTGTTTTTCCCTTATTTAAATTCAGCCACTGTTTAGTCTAGAACAGTTACTAAAATTATTCCGGAGTTAAATCATACCAAATGATAGCTAGGTCCTATAGTCGGCATGTCTATACTCACACAACTACACTGTTTTCTTACCTGCTATATTGCACACATGTTATTTGGTTGGGTCTATTTGAACTACTGGGGAAGGGCAAAACAACGTTTTCACAGATTTGTAAGCACTTTACTTTAATTGCTTTTCATTGGAACTAATCAGGTTGTCACATTGCAATATCAGGGAAACAGCGAGAATCAGAAAGGAAAATATAGCCTCCAAGTGAGACTCAGTCCCCCGCCTATTGCCTCAGGATGCCAGCTTATATACTTCATTTGCTATAGTGATTGTTCTACCATGGCGTTACCGTTGGCAGATGATCAAATATAAACCTTGAACCGATTCTCTTTTTTCGTCATTGTTTGTTGTCATATTTGTTATTGCTTTTGCGCGCACTAGTTGTATAGTACGTTACAAGATCAAGGTTTTATTTTTATCAGATGAATCATTTCAGTCATAAAAATGAGAGAATTTCTAATGAAAAATTAAAAATGATTAATTCATTCTGCAGCTGTGGAAAGAAATATAAAGGGGAGACAGGCTGCCCCCTTAAGGTAAGGCTTCAAGAACACCAGAAAGCTGTAACACGGTGGGGGGAATCAGGCGTGGCTAACCACATATGGAGAGAAAAGGGAGATCACCGCCTTCTGTGGGATCATGTTGAGATCATAGACAAAGAACACCATTGGAAAATTCGTAAATTAAGGAATCAGCAAATATGCTAGGTCACAAAAATCTCCTGAGCCGACCAAGCATAGAAATGAATACAATATGGGAACCAGTTATAAGGAGTGCCAGAGAAAAGCGATGACAACAACAAAAATTGCAATATGAGCTCTGGTAAAAATTGGTGCTGAAGACATTAGCTTTATAATACGCAAAAATTCATAAACAGATGTCCACAAGGACACATGGCACAATGGATAAAGTCGTTACTTATATCGAGTGGCAGGACCCAAAATGTGTGAGTTCAATACCTGGTTGAGGCAGTGGAAAACTTGGAGAGGAGAATTAAAAGGATATAACTGACATCCATTAAACATGGCACGTGGAACTAGAACAGTCTACCCCGGTAGATAAATAAAGGGTTCAGTTCGACATTCCAACCACGTGAAAAAGGACGGAGCGTACAACGGCCGAAACGTTATAATAAATGTGGCGATAAAGATGAGGACAATAGACCGAATAATGTAAATAGTGCTATTCATTCATGTTGTTTTGAAATTAAATTTACCAGCACGAAGAATATCTCTCAGATTTTGAAGAACCATTAAGAGCGATATAAACATTTCAATTTAAACGCTTTGAAGATTGGGAGGAAATAAGATAAAAGTGAAGCAAGTGAGAGAAGATAACGAACTTGCCAATCCTTTAGAAAAAATAAATACTGTTCGTGTCTTTTCCAATATATTAGTGCAAAGATGAACAAGAAGAATCGACCAGAAATTGAAGACACCTCATACCGCGCTCATGACTAATATATATGTGTACGTATGTGTGTGTGTCCGCGCACGCGCGTGAATGAAGTATCTATATTCTATCCTACACTTCGCAAAATAGAGGTATCTGATAACGACATAGCCCAATAATATTTATTATAACAGCAGCTTATAATATGACATCATAAAAATCAATAGTGCTCTTCTAAACCGAAACTGAAATTGTCTATTCAAAGGAAACTTTTTGGAAAAGTAAAAAGAAACATAAAGGAGAAAAGAAAATATGACACACACTATATATATATATAAAGAGTAGCTACACATACACACTGATGAAATAACTATGTTATATATTATATATATGTTATATATATTTGATTGGTGTCATACAATTGAGTCGCATCATAACACGAATTAGTAGCGTAGCGTTTTTTTTTGTTTTCTTTTTACATATTTTCGATGTAATATCCTAAAATGAAGTGTATGTGTGTATATATATATATATATATATATAATATATATTTTATATATATATATATAATATGGAGTAATGGATATCGGCTTGGATTCCAATCGAATCCACTACATTCACTTACGTGCTAATACTCTTGGGAAAGGTATGAATCTTCTTCTTCTTCCTCCAGATATGGGTAAAATAGCAGGACAGACTGGGTTCTATAGCCTTGGATGGCAAATTGTCTAGGAGAAGGTCAACTCTGAATTCAAAAACCTGCGGAGGGTCGTTTGGGAACCTTGTGGCATTCGGTGCACCAGGTATCTGTATTCGTCCCTCCAAAAAGTGTGGATGGTCCTGCACGAGGCCTTCAACACTATAATCAAATCTCATGTGCCGGTGTCGGGCTGTCGGTTTCCTGGAAATTCATCTGCTTGACCCTCATGCGTCGAATGTCGACGGGAAAGTCGATCATGTGTGTGTGTGTGTATATATATATATATATATATATATATATATATATATAGATAGATATTATGCGTGTCTGTTTGTTCCTGAAACCTATACCTACATTTAGTTTGTTTGAATATTAATAAATATGCTATACACACCCATGGTGACATTTTTACTAATAGTTTATAGGTGCTTCGAAAACCAACCCGAAATGCACAAGATAGTTTAGTTGGAAATTTAGAAAGTTTTCCTTTTTGCTTACACAAATGTCAACGACAAAATGCATGGAGGGAGTAAAATTTATCCATGACATATCATGTTGCAATTTCTGTTGTTTTGTTGTTTTTTTTACTACGGAAGAAAGAAGGTGATAAACAAATGTATATTCGAAGCTGTTTTATTTGCTAAATTCTGTAACTCCAAAGAAAAGCAATAACTAAGGTTTAAATTAAAAAAATCTTTCTTGAAGTTTTTATTTAAGTTTTAATTTCAGGTTAATAGACTATATATATATATATATATATATATATATATATATATATATATATAAAATATATATATATATAATATATATATATATATATATATGTTATATATATTTTTTAACAAACAAAATACTTTGCTGAATTTCAAAACGAATTTAAATTGATGGGAATGATTTTTTAATCCTTAAAAATAGCTGATTTTTGTCATATTTACAAATCTCTCAGCACAACGTAATTCTCTTGATTAAAAAAAAATGTTTCAAAAATAAAATATTTAATGAAAAGTAGATGATTTAATGCTTTATTAATCCTATTTAAAACAAATATTACTTTTAGTTTAAAATATCCCAGAAAGTCATTTTAACACAAAGGTGGAAGTTTTTATAAGTTGTTGACAACTTTCTCGACTGACTTATGTTTGAAAATCTTTCTATGGCGAACATCTGTAAAAGCTTTTTGATGAATATAGCGTGAGCGCCTTTTCATATAATTTTTTAATCACCCAGTAATCTTTAAAATGTCAGAAAATATTCTATGTAATTTTATGTTTTATTAAATTTTAGGTACTTTGGCTTTATAAAAATGGATTTTTTTAAATTTCAGAAAATTAAATAAGTGGGGGATAAAAAATATAAAAAATATTTTTTTATGAAAATTTTATGAAACAAGATTTCTAAAATAATTTCTTTCATTTGTGAATAAGTCCTGAAAGTTTCATTAAAATTCGGCAATTGTTTGATTTTTGCACGAATTTCCAAATCAATGTGTTTTTCATCGCAAAGAAATGCTAAAATGCCCCATAATAATTTATGGTCATTCGCTGATGCAAGAAAAAAATTAATCAAAATTTTGAAGGTTATTAAAAAGATTAAAAACATAATTTAATAAACAGAAACTTTTGGCGTTTTCTTCTTAATAATAACAAAGATTTTAACCATAAAACTTTGTTTTTTATCAATTTCGGGGCATCATATATTCTCATTTTTAGCAGCTTTTTGGAGAAATCTACATTATAATTTGTTTGACAGTTCACTTATCTCAAACTAATTGCTTATAAAAAAAAACGGTAATTATACCTTCAGTTTCAATTTATCAGCAACTCTTTGCCCTTTTCTCCTTCAAGTATTTCCCTTTTCTCCTTCAAGTATTTCCCTTATATATATATATATATATATATATATATACACGTTCTAGTCACAGAATTTATCACTAATAATATTTATACTATTTGTTTACTTTCCTATTCCCTCGTGTTCCACAATATTATTTTAAACATATTTCATAGCAATTATTTGATGCTTATCGCCTTCCATACTAAAGAAAGGCAACTTAATAACAAAGAATTATTTGGATCACTGATCAAACATCATTTTGATGGCATTTCATTTTTTCTGACTGTAACAAAACTTCACAAGTGAAATTTTAGCTGCAGTAAGCGATATGATTTCTCAAACAGCAAGCTTTGTTGTTCTTTTTAATTTCCGTTCAGACAAGGGATTCATTTTCCAATGAAATCAGGCATCCACCCTTTGATGGATAAAAAAAAAATGGTTTATGACCTTGAAGAGTCCGAATTATTCTTTTCTTATGTAATGCAACCGAAAAGAAAAACAAGATAGTTTTTTTTTTGTTTTTTGTTTTTTTTTTCTGAGAATCTCAAGAGAATTTGTTTGCCGATTAAGAATCATGAAATCCCACACCTTCACGATTTGGACATTTTTCATGCCCAAATATTATAGAATAATATAACTCTGCTTTTATTATTTTAAGAAACGGCAACTTCCCGCGAGAAAACTTCTGCTGGGAAAGTCATAAATTGAAAGTGACATAATCACCCAAACGTGTCATATATGGCACTTGACTTTCTCTGCAACATCCAGAGCCATAAGATCGGGTATTTATCATTTAAGGGATTATAACTTTTGTTAGATGAATCACTGCTAGCCATTATTAATTTTATTAATAGGTGCGATACAAGGAAGCATCATTTTCTAACAAGTTTATACAACAAATACATAAAACGAATTAATTATCAGATATTCGATATAGAGACGAATAAAGATTAATAACGCGATATTCATGCTCAGAATGTTATCAGAAAGAGTGATGCAGATGCAGAAGGACGTGTACCTATGTTTCATAAACTACACAAAGGCCCTCGACAAAGTACGCCACGCTGATGGAACTGCTCAGCAACCTCGATATATTCGGGAAAGATATCACAATAATCAAGAACCTATATTGGTAACAAACAGCATGTATGCGCATAGGGAATGAGTTCAGTTAATATACAAAAATAGAAAGAGGCGTAAGGTAAGGATGCGTTTTCTCACCCGACCTGTTCAACTTATACAGAGAGGCAGTTCTGAGCAAAATGGAAACTCTACCAGGATTTAACATTGGCGGACACAATCTTAACAGCATAAGATACTCAGATGACAGTACTGATAGCAGACAAGGAAATGAAATTACAAAATCTCTTACAGAAGGTAGCGACGGAGCATAAGGGACTAAGCATATACTACAAGAAGATGCAATGCATGGTCGTCAATAAAATGTTGAGCCCGAAATGCGATCTGAAGGTAGAGAACACTAGAATCAGGCAGACGCGGAAGTTTAAATATCTGGGAAGCGTCTTGACAGAGGATGGTAAGTGCGACACTTAAATTCTTAGGCGTATTGGGATGGCCAAGGCCACATTCCAAGAGCTGGGCAGAGTACTGCAAGACAGGAAGATATATTTGGTAACAAAGAAAAGAATACTGAACTGTTACGTGATACCTGTCCTTCTTTACGCCAAGATGAAGAAGAGACTCGAGGTTCTACAAAGTAATGCTAAGGATATCATGGGCGGGGCGTGTGAGAAACGATGAGATCTTAGAGAGGTTGCAAACAAGGAGGAGGCATATGGTTAATATCAGGAAGAGACAGATGAAGTTCCTGGGACACATAATGAGGAATTAGGGCCTGGAGAATCTGATACTCACGAGGTCGAATAGAGGGAAGGAAGATAAGGGAAAACAGCGCGTAACATGCCTAGCGGGCTTAAGCAAGTGGATGATAGAACGTGGTCTGGGGGAGGAAACAGAAGAAAGGAACTTGTTGAGAACTGCAAGGGATAGAGGGAGGGGGAGAGCCATGATCGCCTACGTCCTGAAAGGATGTGTGCATAAAATGAAAAGATTACAATATAATGGGGCATTTAGCTATATCACATTGAAACACCAGTTTTCGTATTATCACCGAGGATAAGTAACATTGAGCCTGGTCAGTATCGAGATGAGTAACCGCTTAAAAATATCAAGTATTGTAAGCTTAGATGGTTTAATTCATAACAGCTCGGAACTGGAAATCGGAAAACCGAGTTCCAATTCGAATCGGGTTGAGTATATTCACTTACTCGCAAAGGCCATTCACCTCTTCTTTCCCAGCTATGGGTTAAATAGTAGGACTGGTATCAGTGAAATCATTATTATCTCCAAAAAAAACAATTATTATTATCTTCAGAAAAAAAAGTTCTAACGGTTCAAAAATATTTTCTGACTTTAAATAGTGTTCAAAAGGTTGACAAACCGTGAAAAAAAAACAATCAACCAATCCTTAGAAAGTGTATTCAGTAAGCAGCTCTGAGCGTAAAAATAATAATCTTAAGACGAAATTTCAGACTTGCATATCTCGGGAGCCTTTACTGGACAGTTCTTTACTATTGAGACTATAGAAGTTAACCAGTAAACATCGTCCAAATTTAGCCACATAATCTACTTTTTTAGTCTATGCTCGCATTCTATTTCCGCATATAAGTAATAAATGCAACACTCTTGAATTGACCGACTTTCTTATGTGGAGAGTTGTCATTCTTAATTTATTGTCTAGTCTTCCTCTTATTGATGAGATGAAAAAACCGAGTCAAAATGGAATCATCCTAATGGTCTTTCAATTCAAAAACAAACCTGTTTATTCTATTCTATTATATCCAGTACACATGATTTTTTTATTACAATCCTGAGTTTCAGGATAATTTGAATTTGTTATTCTGCCTGTTTACAAAACTGAGTGTTTATGACAGACGAAGATGAGCGTGTATAAAAATAGTAACATCGTGCAATCAATTCACTTCGATAAGGCAATAACGAAAATGTTCCCAGACACGCTGGCTGCTATGTCGAACTTATCAAAATAATTGACATATATATATATATTTTTTTTTTTTTTTTTGCTAAAAGAGTAAAATCGCAATATTGAATCGACAATAGATATTAGCCGCAAACCTTTGAGAATAATTGTGATGAATGTTTTATGTTAGTGCATAACTGTGTAAAAGGTCGATTTCGTACTATTGGTAGGTTTTCTGAAGGCAGCGTATGATTTTGTCAGCCATAAAGAAAGGAACAGTGGGCTAGGTATATATAGAGAGAAAGATAAATATGTAGGAATAGACTGATATAAACAGACACATAGACATGAATAACATAGAATAAACGAACGTGTAGATAGATATTAATTGACTAGAATAAACGTAGATATGAATAGACTAGGATAAACAAATAAAAAGATAAATAGATTTTTATGTATTTTCTTGTGTGGTGGAGTAATGGATAGCGGCTCGGATCGAGGAATCGGAAAGCCGAGTTCGAATTCCAGTCGAATCCATAACATTCACTTACGTGCTAATACCCTTGGGAAAGGTATGAATCCTTTTCTTCTCTCACCACCCCAGCTATGATAAATAGCATGATAGACCGGGTTCTATAGAATGGTAACCGGTCTAGCGCAGAAATTGTAACCTACTACGGGAAAAAAAATCTGAATCGTCAGTCATGTATCGAAAGAGACATGATCGCTTAAACGTGTACCATACATAATTGACTGAACTATGATCATCTTCCTGACCGTCCTTTTGTTATATATATATATATATATATATATATATATATATATATATATACTCAAACTCAATAATCCTTTAATATTACCGGAAATAACTAACTCTCCGACCACACTGCTCAACCTAAATTCGTCTGAATTTTTGCGTCTGTGAGAAAGGAAGTTACCCAATGAAACGAGTTAACTTCTTGTTAAGATTTACAAAGCCCAACTGTGCACGCATTCCTTCTACAGTCGTCGAGTCTCTAAGTACCCACCAGCTACCAACGATAGAACATTTTTTGAAGGCAAAACTCAAAAACCCCACAGACGCAGACCATGATGCGTCAAGAAGAATGTGAACAACCTCTTCGCAGCATGTTTTTCCTCTTATTTTATAATTCTCATCTGTTTCATTTTCTTTCTTTCGTTTTCGGAGTTTTCGTTATTTGGACAATTGTTGTCGCGCTTTTCATGTTATGGGAAAGTGTGTTGACATCTGTCAATTGCGCCATCATTTATCAGTTTTTATTGTTTATTTTCATTTTTCTTTCATTGTTGTTGTTTTGTTTTTTTTGCGCAGAAACGATGCTCACACGCCTTTTATTTATTTTCTTGTATTTCATTTCGTAATATGGAAATCTCCATATGAGATCATTTTAAAATGTTGCAAATTTTTTGCCTATTTCTTTTTGTGTATCTATTTTTGTTTTACTGTTAACATTTCTTTTTTCAGTCTTTTTTCCTTTCTCATTCTCACATATATATATATATATATATATATATATATATATATATATATAATCTTCCTCTTGTACTATTCTATCATTTCCATGGTTTTATTAGGTTGGTGGAGAAATAATGACGTAATAATGTCGTTTTTTGACGTTAAAAAATACGTAAAAAAACTATTATTACGTCATTATTTTTGCACCAACCTAATACTTAATTCTGCTTTTATTTTTCCGGGAGGTTTCCATTAAACGAATTTTATTTTCTTGTATTTATTCATTGATTTAGTTTACACATGTAAATGCTTCCAATTTTTTGACTCCTGGCTGACAAGTCATACGTGCACTTGTGCATTTGCTTAAAATGCAACAGAAAAGCGCATCTGTAGTAATAACTTCAATCATGCGTTTAAGATTTGTTTCTATGTCGAAGCAGTGGTTGTAGTTCTGTATCAATGCATCAAATCTCATTCAAATGATCTGAAGGACGAAATTCTCGTGAAGCCAAAAAAATAGAAAATGTCGAAACTCTCGACGTTCCTAAAAAGCATTTTCTTCTAATGAATTTTCATTAAAAAAAAAAAATTTTTTTTTTCATTTCCTCATGAGTACCGATAATGTTTAACGGTGCAATGAAGTGAGGCAAAACCTTAAAAAACCGTATTCAGTGCTAAAGATTAAAACGATTTTTAAAGCAGTTAATTTATAAACAACGGTACTCAAAAACTAAATCTGAAGCTATTGACGTCAGCGTGACTTCAGCAATTAAAAGACAAATAAAAGAAAACGCAAAATTCTCTCGCATTTCTCCATTCTGACCCTCACTTCCAGTTTCTTTCTTTTCTCTTAGCTACGATCTTCAAAAATTTAAATGCAACATATATCGTCATCTTCTGTCTCCTTGAAACCTCTTCTTTTATTGTCCTTTTCTCTGATTCTTACACTCTCAGCAACCCCCTTGCGTCTTTGTGGCTTTATTGCCTTGTTAGGTATGAAATGATTTAATGGTAAATTGTTAGTAAAGACATTATTTTATACTTTATTCAAGACACCAACTAATTTTACTACTCCAGTTGCATTTAAATGCCTTTCTCTTTTATTTATTATACCTAAGTATAAAAAAAATATTTAACCAAGCTGGGTATTGATTTGTGCAGAAAATTTAAGCAAGACGAATACTGGTCAAAATAAAAATTTCCTGCTGAAAAAATCGTGTCTGCGTGAAGACAAAACCAAGAACAGTGTAAACTAAAGCAGAAGAATATTTCCCCCAGGAATTTCAAGTTGTGAACAATTCTTTTTCCTTTTACTATTTTTAATTATCTCATTATTTTTATTTTTACTTGCGTGTCAGACAATTTTAGGAGCAGTATTTTTAAAATTGTTTCTCATTTCGGGTGGAACGAATTACATTAAAACCAATTTTAATAAAACCTTGGATAATGCACTTTTGAACGGTCCAGAAAAATTTAGAAATAAATTGACTGAACTATTTACGGTGTGACTGAAATAATTAAAAACACTAATGCAGTTTACAGCTTTACTTATAGTAATTTCTAACCTAGAAAAAAAAATCCATCATATGCATTTTTTTATAATATTCTTTAACATAGGACAATTTATTTATTTTGTAAAGTTCAGAGAGCTAGCTGTCTTAAATAGACTAATATTCAACCAGTGGCAGAAGCTTGGTAAAAACCAGTAATGTTAAGCTTTATTCTTAAGACAAGGAACCAGGTTCTCACCACTTGTAAAATTGGCGAGACATAATCTCCCTTTCCCAATTTCTTCCCTTTAAACTTTGACTCTATAATTGTTGATGTAACTGTAAAAACTGCTTCCTCTATTTGTAAGTTTAGTCTCACTAGTTTTCTAGGAAATGCCGACCTAGGATAACGCATCCTTTCGCTAAAATAGTAGACTGTCAGGTAATTGTATGACTATGGGAGGCAAGATTGGGGCCATTGTTTTTTTGAGAAAACAAATGCCCTCTGAATCATTAGTGGTCAACAACTTGTAATTACACTGGCTAGGCCCAGTGGATCTGTACCCTATTGTGCAGTACCATTTTATTAAAAGGCTTAGATCATCACTATTCCTTAATGCTTTGGATGTGACAAAACGCCAACTTAGTGTGATCCCCTAATGTAGTAAACATTTCATCATGAATCTCCTTGAGGGTTAAACCCTTTTTCCGATGGGGCTTGACAACGTCATCTTTTGTCTCCTTTTCTGTCTCAGATTGTGTCCAATTCAAAAAGAAATTCCTACTAGTTACTTTTGAAGTTATCTTTGAATAGTCAGGTGTTAGTTAACCTGGAAAGAAACAATACAATTATTAAGAGTTAATATAATGCATGCAAGATTTCATAGCTCTAGCACCAAACCTTAAGAGCACCAACCTTCTAGAGAATGTCTGTAATTTTCCTAAATTTTGAAATATTGTTAAACAACGTATGATTAGGACGTTTGATAAATAAATTTACCGTCGCTATTTATTTTTATGTAGGACAGTTGGGAGAAGATCAATTCTAAACAGAGTGGGAGGAACGGGATCTATCAGTGCTAAAGTGCGTGCGAGGAGCGAGGGCGATCAATGCTAAAGTGACTGAAAGTCGAGGGCGATCAGTGCTAAAATGAGTGGGGGTGAGTGTGTTCAGTACTAAAGTGAGTGCAAGGGTTGGATAGATCTTCCTAAAATGAATGGGTGGAGACCAGTGCTAAAATTACTGGGGGGCGACGGAAAACAGTGCTAAAATGAGTACAAGAAACGTGACTAGGTGGAAATCAGAGCTAAAATGAGAGGTCAGCGAGGGAGATCAGTGTACGATGAGTTGGTTAAATCGTGCTAAAATTAGTGGGGTGATGGTGATGAGTGCTAAAGTGAGTTCAAGGTCATGGTAGATCGTACTAAATTGATTGGGTGGAGATCAGTGCTAATGGTAGTACGTGGAGCGGGTCAAATCGAGCTAAGGTGAATGGTTGGAGATCAGTTCTAATAAGTGGGAACAGGTAGATCAGTGCTAAATGGAGTACGAAGGGCTGAGTGGATCGTAGTTAAGTGAGTAGGTGGAGATAAGTGAGGGCGAAGGAGATCAGTCTTAGAGTGAGTAGAAGTGGAGTAGATCGTGCTGAGGTCAGTGCTAAAATGAGTAGGGGCAAAGGTGATCAGAGTGTAAGGCGTCGGTAGATCGTACTAAAGCGAGTGGGTGGCGACCAGTGCTAAAATTACTGAGGGCGAATGAAATCGGTGCTAAAATGAGAGATCAATGCTAAATCGAGTCATTACATCTTTCCGCTTCCAGCAATGGTCATCTAGTGTAATGCGCAAAAGAATAAAAAAAATAAAAAACAGGAACGTTTTTTGAATTGTTAAGTTTAGGAATTATCATTACTACATGCCATGCTATTCGAACCAGCATGATCATCTTTATTGTTACACTCACAACGTTTCGGCCGTTATACTCTTCGGCCATGTTCACGCACTTGTCGTCGTACGCGGTAACCTTTTGGAAAATTTGAACCTAATCTTTTGTTCAATCCTCAAGGATAGCTTGTTCTCAGTCCACATTCCATAGTTAATGTGTATTTCCTATGAGTTTATGCTTAGAGGAGACCATGACTAAAGACTGTGTGTACTCTATCCCGTGCAGCTGAGGAAAGAAATAGAAAGGGGAGACCGGTCGCCCCCTTAAGGTAAGGCTTCAAGAAGTCCAGAAAGCTGTAACACGAGGGGAAGTGGAAAAATCAGGCGTGGCTGACCACATATGGAGAGAAAATTAAGATCACCGCCCTCTGTGGAATCAGGTTGAGATCATATACAAAGAACACCATTGGAAAATTCGTAAACGTAAGGAATCAACACATATGCTAGACCACAAAAATCTCCTGAGCCGACCAAGCATAGAAATGAATACAATATGGGAACCAGTAATAAGGAGTGCCAGAGAAAAGAGGTAATCACAACAAATATTGCAATATGAGCTCTGGTAAAATCGTTGAGAAAGGCATTAGGTTTATAATACCCAGAAATTCATACACAAAGGACACCTGGCACAGTGGATAAAGGCGTTGGTTAGATCCAGTGACAGGACCCAAATAGTGTGAGTTCAATACCCGGTTAAGGCAGTGGAGAACTTGAGAGATGGTAATTAACAGGAGATAACTGACATCCATTAAACATGGCACGTGGAACTAGAACAGTCTACCCGAGCGAGCGAGCGAAATAAAGGGTTCATTTCGACATTCCAAGCATAATAAATATGTAATAATATGTCGACAAAGATGTGGATGATAGTCCGAATAATGTAAATAGTGTACATAATACCTCATCTCAGAAATATAGACAGATACAATTTATGCTTGTTAACTGATTAACAAATTGATTAAAACATACCACATTCCTTGGTAGATGTGACGCCTGGCACATTTGTGTTTGTTTGACGCTCAGTGAATCTTCTCCGTGGTTTATACTGAGTTACATTTTTGGTCCGCATCATCTGGAGTGACAATCACTTTAAAGCCTCGGTCACAGTGACTTTTCACTTCGTGCTAGCAATGTCGTCCACCCAATTTCACTCAGAAGGGTCAACCTTTAGAATTGTTTTCAAACTCTTTCCAACGGTGCCGCATGCTGAGATCTCCCCCACCCGAAGAACGGTGGCTTCAAGAAGTCCCCTTCCTGACAAATCGACCATGTTCGGAAAACGAATGTTCTGACTACTTGGCCACGCGCCCGTTATTTTATCATGTGCCTTGCCATTCAGAGAAGGATTTTGTTTTTGTATAATTTTGAGCACAGTCATTAAAATTTTTCGACTTGCTCTGGTTAGTGAAGACATTCTTTTATTTTGTGATTACTAAAATCCGTCATAGAGAAACCAGTTTTTGTAGAATTGCTCATGTAGTTCGGATCATATTAATCATTCTGCATTCCTACCATAACTTCTTTTCTGCTGTGTTCTTTCTTGAAAAATTAAGTTCACTTGTCTTTGCTTATAAACGAGACAAGCCAATGATGTAAACCGAAGTCCTGGTTCCTGGGTATCCGTTTCCCAGTCATCACCTCATCACTATAAATAGGTAGTGTCGGAGACCCACCGTAACACCTGCGGTTACTGTGGAACAAGACATTCATCCCACACTAGTAAGTACATGCTTACATTAAAAATTCATCCTATAGATTGAGGTTCAAAATACGCTGATTGCATCCCCATGCAGAGGGATAAGTCCCTCCAAAAGTGGCCAGTTTTTTAGTGTACTGTTCTCTATTTTTGACTCTCATGCAAACAAAACCTATGTCTAACTACACCGTTCTTCAAATTAATTGAAACAAAACAAATAATTCCGTTATTATTTATTTTTTCGTATTTTTCCAATGAAACATGTCTCAGTACACATGTTATTACTTCGTATATCCATTCCACAAAGTCATTCCTTGCAGATGGACTACAGATTCTCGGTTTGATGCAAATAAGGAGAAGCCAGTCGATAGTCCCTTGATTTGCTCAATGATAAGGCTTGCCATTGTGTTCGTGCAACATTACAATTTTCGTACGCTTCCTTTGAATAACGTCCATCGTAGACAATGGTCATAGGACAACTAATCGACAGTCGAGACAGTAGTGTCTGAGTATGATGAAAATCTAATGCAATTATGAATAATGCAATATTTTTCAAGGCCAAACAAATTTCATCATACACACCGAAAATAGATTCATATTATTGCACACCACTGCATACGACGTAATCTTAGAAAAAATAGAAATTGATTACACCCTGTCACTCCAGGGGGTCTAAAACTCACCGTATGATGAAAGGAAGGAAACTGAAGCAGTTGTTTCAATTAAGTTACACAAGGGTTTATCTGCTGTAGCACAGAATTTGATATTAAATAACCCGGAAAACATCTGAATGCCGTCAAACAAAACAACGCATTAAAAACTTTTGTCTAATTTTGCCATCGTTGTGGGGAAGTAAATACTTGGAATAATTTTCAGTAAAAACTTACATTTCTCTTTCCCTATACACTGTAAAACTATGAAAGGTTGAAAATTGTCCGAAAGATTGTAATAACCATAAAAGCAACAAAGAATGTGTCAAACCCTTGGGTAGATTATATTCAGTAATTTTCTTGAGCCGAGTGTATAACATTTAAAACATTTATATTGAATATGTTGGCCATGTATAATATTAACAACCCCCAAGCCCCAGGGGGCCATCCCATCCAGCTTTACTTCTTCCTCGGAAGAGGACTTAGTTTAGTGCTCGGCGCCAAAATAGGGGGTGCCGAAAATGGGTTGGGAATTTTTCCATGGTACTGCTTTTAAACCCACTTTAAACTGACCTTTGTATCTCATCTGTTGAGTGGTAGGCGCACTGGTAAATACATATATTGAATATATTCGCTTTGAAAAAATTACCTTTACCATATTTTCCGGCTTGAAAGATGCACTCTAATATTGGAAAGAAACTTCTAAGAAAGAAAAAGTCATTGTTGTACAACACATTCACCATACATCCCTCACATACTGGCGCCACGTATTTTTACATTAATCACTCGTCTGATTTTATTTGTATGGCAAAAAAGGAGAAAGGATACCGTCGCTGCTAGTAAATAGAGCACGTTTAAGCTTGTGGCTCAGCTCCAGGAAGGTTTATAATTCTTGGAAATACTTGTAACAGTTGCGGTTACATCATCTAAAAGGCTGAATTAGATTGATAGCTAACATTACAGTGTAATAACTCAACATACAAATCCACGTCCCGACCAGTCAAGCCAATTAGGTGACCGTCCAAGCCTACTTGAGCCTTGCCTTTCCCTTACATTCGTCTTGGAAGACGCACACGTAATTTTCAGAGTATTTTCCATGAAGAAAAGTGCGTTTTTTAAGCCGGAAAATACGGTATTTGTATTTGTTAGTTTAAGAACTTCCGTTAATGAAATGGAAATTTGATAATCATAGCTTGGATGTGGCACAAAGCCGAAAGTGTGGAGCCCCCAGTTGTAATTGATCTAGCTAGACAAGCCTGCTAACCATTACACCACGTCGAAGTACGCTGATTTTCTAAGCGTAGCTTAGATGCGGCACAAGGCAGAAAGAATGAAGCACACAGTGAGGATCGAACTCACTACCTAGTCGTAAATGATTGGCTAACCATTAAACTAGGTCGATGTGCTCAAACTTCTGTTAATGAAATGATTGCAAAGGAATCGATTAAAAACCAGATTTCAGAAAAAGAATAATTTCATAAAAATATACGAACTTAACTATACATATAACAGAGAAATGTAGATATGCATTTTCGGCAGAACAATAGAAGACTTTCAATGTTTTTGTAAGTGATGGAAAAATAAAATACAATCTGGAATTTTGAAAACTAGCTGTTTTTCTAAGCGTTGTGTCCTTTCAGGTCGTAGGTGGTCTGGCTCCCCACTATTTCCTCTTCTTTATAGCTGTAGAATATTGGTTAGCTTGCAAGTGGTCTGACAGACAAGTAGACTAGTGTAGCTACCAAGTTAAAAACTAATTCTGAGTCACTTAATGGAGAGATATATGGATGCATAGAGACCACTTATGCAAATGTGATTGGCAGGTCCATTCTAGCAAGATGGACCAACCCACCTGCAACATTAGGCATTCTCCTATAGAAATGAGGTAAAATTAGCTGGCTTGCTTTTTCAAGAAGACACAAGAAGGCGGCCATGTTAGTAGGTAAGTCACTTGACTTCTACAATAGCTCCTAATAAATTTTGTCTCTTTGTTATCTTCCCTAAAACTTTTCCGACATCTATTTACTTAAGCTTACTCGGTAAGTTATGTATTTTTTCCTTTGTTCTTCTGGTCTTCAGTATTTTTTCCTTGTGTATCACATTTTCGAAGCCCTATTTCCTCATTATGTGCCCTAGAAATTTCAACTGTCTCTTCCACATGATCGCTCCATGGTATCCTCAGCATCCTTCTATATGACCACATTTTTGTTGCTTCAAATCTCTTCATCTGTAAGGGGATTGTCCTGTATTCACTGACATATAAGAAGACTGATATAACAGTACTCCTTTCTATGTTTATAATATTTCTGTTTCTTTATACTTTGCTTAGATTTCCGAAGGCAAATTTGGCTAACCCAATGCACCTTGTCATTTTAGTGTCGCACTTTACGTCCTATGTTAAAAAAAAACAAAAAAAAAACTTTTCCTTAGACTCTTTTCATGCAAACCAAACCACCAAATTTTTATCTATGGTGTAAATACACACAAATATCATATTTTAATGAATAACAAAAACTTTCTTTAACCATTACTAGTAATATCGGCCCACACTGTGCGCTACAGTATTGAAGTCTTAGGCATAGGCAACTGCCAGATTTGACTTGAAAAGTATTATAAGATAAGCCCGACATCATGGGATACTCATTAAATAAGTCCCTGTGCAAGACAAAGTTAATTTTAATAAATAGATACACAAGCAAATGTACATATCTATTCTCGTGAATTTACATTCGTAGAGTAACGGTCATCAGCGCTCATTGCCTTAAGGGAGTTTGAGTAGATTTAATATCAACGACATCATGACAGTTTTCGCAGGGACTGGGCAATTTTTTCTTGGCCCATATGCATGGATACGGATATCTTACATATAAAAGACCTTGCGTCACATCCTGCCTTAGTGGCGAGATCATGGAAAACATTTTCTTGGTCTTTTGGTTGAGATAAATTCATGGTATCTGTTCTCGCTATAATTACTGGAGAAGATTCCCAGTTCCAGGATTTCCAACCCTGGGGCAACACCTCCCTCATTACACTAAAGGAGGTAGGGCTGGTGGAATACTGACGGCAACGTGACAGTGACTGCGAGGACTGGACAATTTTCGTAGGCAGCCCCACATAAAAAAGACCCTGTGTCACATTTTGTCCCCATGAGTAGGCGAGTAAATAACTTGTCTTCGAACCGGGATCAAAGTATAGTATCTGTTCTCATCTTTTGGGAGAAAATACCTAGTTCAGAGGTTTCCAAACTTGAGGCAGCACATTCCTCATTGTACAAAGGGAGGGTAGTTTTTGTCCTTGGTCAATATGTACGCGTACACATAAAAAAGACATGTCATGTCCTGCCCTAGTGAGAATGTCTGTTTTTATCAACCTCAGTGGGAGGTCAAGTGAATAAAATTTACGACGATTGATCGTTGAATCGTTTTCGTACACATTCTTTTTAGCTGAATTTTAGTTTGAAATTTTCATTTTATAATGTTGGATCCATGTAATTTATATTCACTACTTAAGTGCGTTGACAAGAAATGAGGGTATATTAAAAAGAATATTAGTTGTCTAAAATCTTTATTCATTATTAGTGTTATTGATATATCTCTGTATATTTTTACTTCTATCTCGAACAAATCAGAAAATGCTATTTACGCATCACAGCCGACATCTGAATTACGCCCATTAAAATTAAATGTTGTGCTATGTTACGCCAATTTTCCAGTATTATTTACGCAAAATTTTGAATTACAAGTTTCACCTTATAGCTTGATTTAAATTCAGACATTAGTCTAGAGGTGGAAGTGTCAAAATATAACTTTCTGCCGTTGTTGCTAAGAGTTCTCAATTTATTTGATTAATGGCGGCAGGACTCTGAATGAAGTTTCATTTACATACAAACACGTAACCCATTTCGTCTGTACACTTCCGACCGTTCGGAAGAAGTGTATGACGAAAATATATTTCTCCGTACCGCTTAGCTTTTAAGTTTTTTTATGTTTCCAAGTAAGCATATGTATGTATTTTTTAAATTCTTTTTATGTTTCCAAGTAAGTATATGTATGTATCATGAACATGTTAGAATGTTCACATTCTGTCCATGAGACCCGGGTTCGAATCTCACCATGGTCTCACCATCTCAGGAAGAAGACTTCCTGATGTTATCGGACTGGAGGGGTTGATCCCGGCACCTTTAGAAAGTGTCTGAAAACCATACCATTGGGGGGGGGGGGGTATCGATAGCTCTGCTAGCACGAAGTAACAAATCATCGTGGCCGAGGGCTTGACCGTGCTGACTGTGTTCAAATTGTTGATCACGCTAGATAACACGCTCTTTCCCAGAAACTTTAGCTAAAGTCTACTCGGCATAGTTGCAGCATAAATCACAGTTAGGTTCTGTGGGTGAATAATGATTGGCTAACCGCCCTAAGAGTCGTGTATCCTCGAATACGAGTGGCCAGCTATACATATGTATGTAGCAATGAAATGATATGATTGTGTTCTCTGCCATCATTTTATGACGTGTAACAATAAAGTTTCCTTTTAAATACAATATTATAACTTCACTGTTCCAGCCATGATATTAATTAGTGAGTACCGCGTTATCCACAGTTCGAATCCCATGGATGGCGAACGTTGCAGACGACAGTAAATCCTACATTCACATCCAATCTTCTATGTACTGCATTCTTTCAGAACGTGGGCAATCCACAATTTCCTTTGTAGCTCTTAATAAATTTTGTTTCTTTATCTCCCCAAAACCTTGTTCCGCCATCTATTTACTCAAGTTCACTAGGTACGTTATGCGTTATTTTCTTCTGTCCCTCTTGCCTTCAATATGTCCTGTGAGTATAAAATTTCCCAAGCCCTCTTTCCTCATTATGTACCCTAGAAATTTCAACTGTCATAACTGTCTTCATGGTAAGTATAAGTGTCCTTTTTGCTTTCAATTTCTCTAAAAATTCGTAGTTGCTCACATGTTCAGTCCATGGTATTGTCAGCATCTTTCTGTAAGGCCCAATTTCTGTTTCGTCAAGTCTCTTCTTCATCTGTGATGAAATTACCCAGGATTCACAGCCATATAAGAGGATTGGTATTACGTAATATTTGAGTTATCTTTTCTCTGTTTCTGTCTTCGGATTTCAATATCGCACTTTCCGTCTTGTATTAAAACAGTTCCCAGATATTTAAATTGCTTGATTTCGGTATCTACAATTTGTAATTTGCATATTGAGCTCTCGTCAAATTGAAAATTTCACAGACTTTATCACAATAAAAATGATTAAGAAATATTCTTTAAAAAAAAGCCGGTTGTTCACAAATAAAAAGAAACATTGACAAAGGACTCAGGTGATAAACAAAAAGAAACGAGGACAAAGAAAGTTAGGGAGCAAGAACTTTTTGTGACAAAGAAATAAAAAAAAACAATTATAAATGGACATGGAAATTAAGAAGTTAAAATTGGAACCGAACAGGAAGTGAGTGATGGTGAAAATACAAAACTTACTAAGAGGTAAGAAGTTGTAGAGGATCTTGATAGTCCACGTCTTGGAAGAACAGATGTAAGAATATGCATCATTCTTTTCTTTCTTGAAAATGTTGGGAGAGAGATTTATAATTTATGACACTCCACATCGTCATTCCACGGGTTGTGTTGAGGGAGATATCGCTCTAAATGTCTATTTTGTATATTTGCAGGAAGGCAGATAGATTCACGTATCGCCCAGTTCACTTTCCTTCACCTTCTGTTGAACAGGAGTAGTGTCTTATCTCTCGTTTGCTATTTCCGGTCCCTTCTATAAGTCTTCACACTCTAACTCTTAGCATTCCCGTGTGCCTTAATGGTATTATCGCATTGCTTGGGGTGAAAACATAAAAAAAATACTAACAAATTACAGAGCACAATTCTTGGCAGTTTGGCTAAAAGTACGCGTGTTCGTAACCTTACTGGAAGGACATTATTTCCAACAGTTTGTCCTTATACTACAGGGGCACGTTTGCGCTGCCTATTATCCTCTTCCTGCAGGTGAAATGTTCCTAACTGCTATCGCTCTTTTCTGGGCATTCCTTGGCCCCGCCAGTCCAGACCTTCGCAGCTATTACCCACCAAGCCACGTAAATTGTACATTTATCCTGATTCTCTTCATATTCCATTAGTAGAGAAGAAGCTCCGTTCAGACCCGAGAAACGATCCCCAATCACTATAACCATAAACTCTTTAATCTACAGTCAACCGTTATCTATCCTAAATATCCTCATAATATGCGACTCTTGATCCTTTCTTCGACAGGTCTGAGGTTGACCTTTAAGGTCAGATGATAGACAAAATAGGGAAGCCGATTTCGATTGGCCGAGTCTAATGTAGGAATGAGTTATAGATTAAGGCTTTTTGAGAGTTGCTGTTTGGACGTCAGACTAACTAGACGTGTTAGGTTGCGCTTGTGCCCCACCATGGAGAAAAGTCTTTCGAGAGTTGGTTGTTACACATCAAAGAATATGAATGTGTGAGATTTAGTGTTTGAAAGTGGCTCCCTAATATGGCGTGTAGTAACCTCCATTTGAGAAAATATACCCGTCGACATGGTTTATGGAATAATAAGTTAAGCTAAGTTAAATGTCCTCTTTGTTGATACTTTAAGTATCTGAACTCAAAGAACATTTCGCGATACCAACCAAGAGAAGAAGAGGATCGGACTAAAACGATCAGAGACCACCGGCCAGTAGAAGACGAGATAGCGAAGATACAACATCATGGAATCGACCCCATCAACCAAGTCCTCCCTAGAACGAGGGTCTATACTACTAGTGTATGAATGTTACTACGTCTGCTAAACGTACTGTAAACTCTCCTTTAGGGTATAGGACCATTGCCTCACCACGCTAGATATTGCTGTTGTGGTTTTCGTTGCAATAAGTTTATTCTAGGTTTGGGTTGCTAACCCTGTACCCAACCAGTTTGGGATTCATTGTTGTTTTTCTCCTACACTGGTTACTTACCAAAACTAGTGAGCTATTAATCCTTACCTGGGGAGAAAGAAATGAATTCATCCCTTTTCAAGTGTAATTATGCAAAATCGAATGCAACGGGCTTGGCTGAAATTGGAACTTGACGCGCTACTTCAGTGTTCCACGCCGATAACCGGTGCTCTACGTGCACTTTGATATGCACGTATTGTACCCATGTCAGAAGTGACGCCATCCTTCAGAATGTTGCCATTTTATTTTCTGTCAGTATATTATGATGATAGAGGAGGCGCTGTGGAGTAATGGACAGCGGCTCGGATTGAGAAATCGGAGAGCAGAGTTCGAATTCCAGTCAAATCCATTACATTCACTTATGTGCTAATACAAATGTATGAATCCTCTTCTCCCCTATCTATGGGTAAATAGCAGGGCAGACCACGTTCTATAGCCATGGATGGCAACAGGTCTATTGCAGAAAGAAACGGCAACCTACCGCGAGAAAAAAATCTTTCTCGTCAGTCATGTATCGAAAGATACGTGATCGCCAAGTCTGTCATGCATGACACATAACTGGCTGATATTATGATATGAAATTCACTCAAAAATAACATTCACTTACCATTTAATATAATTTTTGAAACGTTCATATAAAACTGTAAAAATATCCTATTACTTATTCTATTATTTTCTTATATCTATCAAATTCTGTTGCTTCCGTTAATCTGTCCGTCACACCCTCTAAAATAGCCATACATTTCGACCGATCGAAACCAAATTTTGGGGAGTAGTGCAAACAGGTAAGAGGGTACAAAGTACATTGTTTTTCCATTAATTTTTGAGGGAAAAATTAAAAGTTTTACTACTTAACATACAAAATACTCCCACTATTTTAAAAATAATTTAATGATTAAAATAACAAATACTCATTTAGGAAAAATGCAATATGGTTTGTTACATATCTTTTCTTTATAGACAAGAATCCAATTTCCAGTTCGCCCTTATGTTAGAACGATAAATAAATCACAAGGCCAAAAATCTTCAAAAGCTGGAATTTGGTTCAAGAAAGAAATATTTATGCATGGTCAATTGAATGTTGCATGCTAAAGAATAAGACATCTTAGAATTTATTCTTCGCTGTTAAAAAGGAAAAAAAAATTTGTTTAAAAAATATTGGTTACCATGAAGTCCTATAAAATTAAATTAAAGAAATTATCAAACCGCAAACTAGTGTCTTTGTCAGAATATTTTCCAAACAAATTTCATTGATTGCTTTGCGAAATTGGACGAAACAGAGTTTGTAACTCTCGTCAAAAATGTTAGCGATAACTACAATAATAATAATGGGAGAAATTCAACACACGCCAGCGTGTTGCAAAAATTCTATCGTTTTCAAAACTTTCAAATATCATACAAAATAAATGTAACTCAGATAAACATATTTGTATGTATTTTATATTCGAATAACCCGCAATATGGGCTAAATTTCTTGATATTTCGTTATTTATTTTCATTATATTCCGAGTATAATGTACGTAAAAATCAAGGCGGTAGGCCAATTAACCGTATTTTATTTTTTCTACACGTATCTTTCTCAGACGTCATCTACTTTTATTATTTAAAATTGTCAGAGAGGCAATATGTAATAATTTTAATAAGGGAAATAGGGAATTTGTGGACAGTTTTGTTCAGGCAGTTGGGGCGTTTTCTCTTTGTTATAATTAAATCCCAGCAACATAAAAATGTCACAATGATTTATTGCAGGAAATGTCTCACAAGAAATCAACAATTAAAATAAGGACAACTAGAAGCAAAGAAACTAAAAACGCAATGTAATATAAAAACTAAAAGTTTGACCTTGAAAAAGAGAGACCTCCGCAGACAGAGTATCTTGTCAATATAGGAAGAAAATAAGAAAACAAAAGAAAGAATGAAAGAAAAGAAAAAAACAAAAAGAAAGATAACGAAAGAAAGAAAAAGAAAGAAAACAAAAGGAAAAAAGAAAACAAAAGGAAAAAAGAAAACAAAGGAAAAAAGAAAACAAAAGGAAAAAAGAAAACAAAAGGAAAAAAGAAAACAAAAGGAAAAAAGAAAACAAAAGGAAAAAAGAAAACAAAAGGAAAAAAGAAAACAAAAGGAAAAAAGAAAACAAAAGAAAAAAGAAAACAAAAGAAAGAAAAAACAAAACAAAACAAAAGAAAGAAAATGAAAGAAAAAAAAGAAAAAAACAAAACAAAGAAAACAAAACAAAGAAAATAAAAGAAAGAATATAAAAGAAAGAACAAAACAAAGAAACAAAAAGAAAGAAACAAAACAAAGAAAGAAAACAAAACAAAAGAAAGAAAAAAGAAAACAAACGGGCTTGTGAGATACGTGTTCAATCCTGTCCATGTTATTCCTTTAACTTCTTTTTACGTTGTTTATTTTAACGGACAAATATATGTCGACCTAGAATGTCGTGTTAAAAGGCACAAAAACTTATATAAAATAATGTTTCATAAAGGAAAATAATATTGAAAATAATGGCGAGGGACATATTTTCTTAAAATACATTTTCTTTTTTTTATTATTTTGACGTCTTTAAATGTTTTTTCACGAATATAAAAATAAGAACGAACTTACAGGATAGTTTTTCGTGTGTAGCATTTAATTTTAGTTAAATGCTTATATTTCGAAATCTGTTGATACACAACGGAATTCAGAGTCAAGTTTCAGGTTTCATAACGGCGAAACATTTCTTTACTTTTTTTTTTAATTTCAACTTTACTGGCTCGTAAGACAAACCCAAGATGCTATTTTTCATCACATAGTCACTAACTGCTCGAAATAAACAATTCAACCTATTTAACATTAACTGATCCATACGAGTAAAAATCACTAACTAAATACGAAATAGAGGGTGCGTTTCTCAAAGACTGAACAATTAGTGTCGCTCTGTGCCAAAGTTAAACGATTTTAACAGATATAAAATAGTGTGATGTTCACGGAAAAGTTCCTTACTCTTAAAAGAATAAATTATAGAATATAAAACAGATGGAAAATAATCTCGAATAAAGAGGAGAACCATTTTGAATCGCCACTATTTCATAGTAATCTCTAAAATATTCTCTTTTTGCCAGCAGAAGTGTGAGAAATGTTTCATTTAATAAAAATAAGATAAGGATACCAAGGTTGTTAATTCTTTATTAGATGCAACAAATATGCCTCAGGCGTGCTTGGTATCCGAGGTGCTTACGTACTTTAGAACATGATTTTTGTATAAGAATTTCTAAAACAACTTGTTCTTCAAATAGAAAATGGACGATTCTAAATTCAGCTAGCACCTTGTCTGTTTAAACTAAGACAGTAAAAATATTAGGATGAAGCAATTTTTTTTAACAAAATCTTTTAGTTCTATTTTTGACGATATATGAAACTGAACACCTGCTACGAAGTTATTAGGTTGGTTCAAAAATAATGTCGTTTTCTCACATATGTTACTATGTGAGAAAACGACATTATTTTTGCACCAAGCTAATATTTCTATGTTTGCTCGATCGCCGGTCAAATACGTGCTCTATCGTTAATCCAATGGAATCTACACTCTTTCTCTTGACCAATTACGGGGGTTTCTCATCGAATTTTTCTTCTGTACCTAACAGAAGGGTGTCTTAGTTATTGGAAAGTCGGAATTTTTCTCAATGTGCGGAAGAACGGAAGTTCTTAATAAAACAGTAAGATCATTTTACAACGGAATATCTTAATAAAATTGGCTTGTAAAGTCATTTAATGTGCGAAATTAATAAACCCAAGGGCGTGCCAGAAACTTCATTTTAATTTTTTTTTTTTTTTTTAATTTTTCGGTTTTAATTTTATTAATTCTAACAAGCCTCTATTCCTCTGGCTACTTCGACATAGTGTAATGGTTAACAAGCTTGTCTCGCTAGATCCATTACGATTAGGGAGAGAGTCAATACTTTTTCAAAAATCATATCACGCATGCGTACACATTATACGATACTACTTCGATAAGATTACAAGAACAAAAATAAATGTCAGTTTAATTTGCATTTCCTCTTAAAGTTCGTTTCCCTTGTTGGATCAATGGTAACCTCAACATCCTTCTTTATAACCATATTTCTTTTGCTTTAAGTCTCTCCTTCATCTTTGAGAATATTATCTATCATTCTCTACTACATACGAGGATCGTCCTGGGTAAGATGTTTAACTACATATGCGTCCTGGGTAAGACGATAAACTATGTCCAGCAGCAAGCCTCTGATCAGGAGGTTTTGAGGAGCGTGGAACCACCTCTTAATTGCTGGTCTTCCCAGGTCCACCCTGACCCGGGGTGGTAGCACCTGTTAGAGTCCCAGCTATGAGACAATTTGGAAGGAAAAATATTACGAGAAACAGATTTTTGACAAAAAATATTACCAGCAATAAAAAATTTTGCCGGCATTAAATAACCTATTGATATGCCGTAGAACAAAATAAACCAAACCATATATACGAATAATCATATTATATAACAGTTCAGTATTCTTTTCTTTGTTTCTAATTAACTTTTCCTGTTTCTTAATACTTTGCTTAGCTTTTAGGAGTACTCGTAACTTGTAATAAGTGACAAATCTACACTTTTTTATTTGCTATCCTTTCTAGCTCTTAGTTATATGTATCTTTCTGCTATATGTCCTAATCCATGTGCTGCCAACCATTTACAATTCATCTTGTTAGATAGATTATTTGATATTTTGTGTTATGAAAAATAGTTAATTCCCCACCAGACCGCGTAAAAAACTTATAAAACTATCGAGACTAGATTAAGTGGATTCAGCCCAGATGATCTGACTCTTGTAATGATGAAGCATGTAAGGGGTCAGATACTTCCTGAAGCGATATATATATATATATATATATATATATATATGGATCCGGCCATTTTTCCAGCATCTTTATCAATCGATCGTGTATATGAGTTCCACTTGGTGTCTGGAGTGAACTTGAGATCCATGGAGCCCCATTGAGATGTATAACCTATAGATAATTAGAGAGAAAGTCAATAGACGTCTGTAAGGTTAGTGTATAAAGGACTGTACCATTATCGTCGGTTATAGCGATTTTCTAAGCAGAGCTTAGATGTGGCACAAGGCTGAAAATATTGTCAGTTACCCGCCCGTTCATGGCTGTTTTAGATTGACGGCCCCTGCATTAAGCTTGCTTTCATTAAGTCTGCTTTGCGTGTGAATTGTACTGATTTACCAATCAATTGTAACCTAGGATATAGGGACCAACACTGTCAGCCAGTAAATTCTGAGTCTTCTAAATTAATTAACTCCAGTTGATTTACTGCAGGAATGCTAATCGAATAGCCTGATTCCAATCATTTCTTTTTTAACTATAAATATTGAATTAGACGATAATTTAAGTCCTATTTATTATGTACTCAACAATGAAAGAAATATGTGTCAGTGTCTCGCAAGGCTCACACATTAACCACCACAAGTCGGCTTCTAAACAACTCGAACTGTGAGGATTAAATTTATGTTGTCATTGTTTCCTAGACGAGAATACTAAGCACTAAACCGTTTGGAAGTAGAGAATGTATCTCAGTTTCTGTCTATATTTCTGAGATGAGGTATTATGTACACTATTTACATTATTGGGACTATTGTCTTCATCTTTGACGCCATATTTATTACAAAGTTTCGGCTTTTCAGTATCTGTCTATATTTCTGAGATGAGGTATTATGTACACTATTTACAGTATTCGGACTATTGTCCTCATCTTTGTCGCCATATTTATTACAACGTTTCGGCCATTGTACGCTCAGGCCTTCTTCAGGTGGTTGGAATGTCGAACAAAACTCTTTATTTTGCTCACTGCGGAAGACTGTTCTAGTTCCATGTCTAATGGTTGTCAGTTATCAGTTATCTGTTAATTCCCCTTTCCAAGTTCTCCACCGCCTTAAGCAGCGTGCGAAATAAAGATTTCAGTTCGACATTTCAACCATCTGAAGAAGGCCGGAGCGTACAAAGGTCGAAACGTTGTAATAAATATGGCGACAAAGATGAGGACAATAGTCCGAATAATGTAAATAGTAGAATGTAACTCGTCTAAATATCTGTCATGACAATAGTGACAAAGTAGCGAGAATATAGCAAAGTTTTACCCCGTGGAAAATAATTGATAACTCACAGTTATGATTAGTAATCTAGTTTCCCAAACCAATATTACATTCTAGTAAGGTCGATTATTTATTGAGTGTTCCATACCCATAGCCTTTAATGTTTAGCAAGCTGCTTTGTTAGTCACCTCGTTCGGTTTGTAACTATTACTTGAGATGTGTAACAAAACCATCTGTATAGATGAAGTAACAAACCCTTAGAACTTCCTTTTGGGGCACATCAAACCTCTCTGAGAAGATAGACACCTTCTGGAGCTGTTTAACCAACATAACCTAGTTTGACACAAGGATACAAATATGAAGCACCTAGTTTAGATCGAACTCATTACACAACCTGATACAAAGAGTATTCAATAATTTATCAATCAAGTCAAGAGTCAATTATTATCTGTCCGTTTTATCCTCATAATTTTCACTTCTTACTACCGCCTCTTTTATTAATATCACACAACTCATTTACCAAAATCATTTTATATATGTCTATATTTCTGAGATTTCGGTTCAAAATTCCAATCACCTGAAAAAGGTTGGAACGTACAAAGGCCGAAACGTCATGAATATAGCAACAAAGATGAAGACAACAGTCAATAATGTAAATATTTTAACCGCCACTTTCTACATTGTGGGGTCTCTCGAGCAATTTATTGGTTGAATTTAAGTATTAAAAAAAAATAAAACGGAATTTCCAAATATAGTTTCGATTTTAAATTTCTTCAAAGATGACGAAGAGATTTGATGCAAAAGAGATGTAGTTCTAAAGAACGATGATGAGAATACCGTGTGAGAAAATGAAAGTTTGGGGGCTAATAGAAACAAAAAGGGATAATTAGAATCAGAAAAGTTGAACCTTCTACGGCCCATTGAGAAAGGTATGACTGTATAATCTGATACACACAGCACTGATCGAACAGGGGTAAAGAGCCGATAATCTGCCTGAATAGCTGGTGTACATAAATAGCAGAACAGAGTGTGGAAGAGGTAGGGAAATTACAAAAATCGTTCAATACTACAAAGCATAGGAAGTTGTGGAGAGTCATGATCGCCCATATCCGTGAGGGACACGGCACATAAAAGAAAAATATTAGTTGCAATTATGTATTTGTTGGTCATACAGAAGTTTTTTTCAAAAATGGCATCAAGCGAAAAAACCCTTCAGGTCTTAAAAAAAGACAATCCTACATCAAACGCTGTAGACTGGCGCTACAGAATCACAAAGATCTTTACCAAATAACAAAAACCATATCACTTGAAGACTTCCAATAGCAGTAACAAATAAAATGTGTAGCACATGAAACTAGAAGGGAAAATAATGATATAATCAAGATGTTGGCTTTCTACACTACATTAAACTAAAAGTTAGGAAGGAAACTCTCTTCACTTCAAGAAACATCGAAAACAGTCGGCTTCTAAACTTATTTTCCTGAAAAACTCTTTCAAGAGAAAGATTTTATAAATTTCAATCAACAATGACACTGCTTCGTCAATGGCGAATATTTAAGAATATTTCCTGTAGAGAAATGGTCCAGTTCATTATTGTGATTACGACATACTGACATTAAATAAATCAGGTTTCATTTTTGTTCGTTAAATTTAGTTCTTCGATCTTCTTTTTTTTCTTGGGGGAGGGTCTACTGTTGGGAGAGTTCATTTATAGTTGAAAAACAGATTTGTTTTATGGTTTTCTTTTTTACTTACAGGTACTGTGATTCGTAAATTCGAACCTCCAAAAGAAGACAATGTGAGAGTGGTAATTGATGAGGGAGACACAGAATATCTTGGATTCAACAGCAAAAGTCAGTCCCTCATTGTCAAAAAAGTGTTGAAAACACGATTGGTAAGTTTTCTCTTTCACTGATTTATCGCGAAAATACCCGAAACGAAATAGCAAAATGGATAACTATTTACCAAAATATCAAACATCGCATTTTTTCGATTCATTGACATTTCTTCTTATTATTAAAACCTGTTGCCGGTTGGTGTATCCGTTGAGAGATAAACACGCATGTCTCCTGATATGCCCACAACAAACATTGCATCAGTCCACGTAAAGAAAGGTAGGGAAAACGTAAAGAAGCAACAAGAAGCAAAATTTAGGTACAAACAAATGATGATGTATTAACAGCAATGGTATGCAAGTGACATAGACAAAGATGTATGTGTCAAATGAATGTGAAAACCGTTTTAGTTCAAAGTATGTGTAGTGAGTGAATATATGTGTGTGTTTTGTTCATGCGCTTCTCAAAAGGGAATGCGTTCTCCGCGAAATATTTACTTGTTCACGTGTAAGCGGTAATAGTAAGAAGAGGGCGAGTAAAAATTATCGCCGAGTATTTATAGTCCGGAGAGCGTCCCCTAGAAGCAGTTTCGAAAATTAGGAGGATGTAATCCGACAAACCCACCAAATCCGTTACCTGGTGTACAAAAATGCTGCCACGCAAGTGAAAGAAGTTTGTAAAACTTAACATGTAACACAAGTACATGTTGAGATCACCCAGTAGCACGTGTTTAAGTGACGTTTATTTATTTTAAACACGTGAAAGTCTCTATTATTCTTAGTAAATATCTGTGAAGACGATACCACGGTTTATTGGTTGACCTTCAAAATTGTAGCTTGACCGGAGCCTAGAAACTGATCCATCCTCAAGCCTAGCTCAATGGTAGATGAACTGTAATATTCAATACGTTCAAAACCAAACTGGTAGCACCGAATGAGCCTCCTTGCCTGAAACTGGGACTCGCTCACTCTGGATATTAAATGGAACGATACATACAATTCAATGCTGAAGAGGTTGGAAAAATGATCAGTTCCTTGTACCACTCCAGAAAGTACCTGACTCCTTCTGCCATGCTCTCTTTACAAGAGTCACATCAGGACAAAGTATTGATACCACATTCCCGCCTTTACTGAGTTCAAAAGTGTTAACCTCCCTAGTCGGTGGGGAATTGTTTTCCACCCCACAGATCCTTTCCACAAACGAAGCTTTGCTAAACTCTCACTATTCTATTGCTCTTTTCATGGTAGATGTTCTGGTGAACTACATTCCTTGGTTCAGACATTCACAGCAAAGACTTGTCAGGCCACATACATTGAGGTTACTTATTCGGATTCTCTTCAAATTTCATTGGTAAGGAGAAAGTTCCACAGTCAAAGCATTTATGAAATTATATAGATTGATCAGTGTTCACTCTGTGTTGTGCTTAGTGACCATCGGCAGTGATTTGAGAAGGAATCACCAATCGTAAACAATTGGCCAGCTGAATATGAGCGAATAAAAGCTTTTCCTAAAAGTACGAGCTAACAGGCTACTGTGGTACAAATTATAGATCACACCAATCAGAGTAAAGATAGGAATGCATCATAACTCATCGATCACTTTTCATCATTGAACATCAGGCCCATCTTTTGCTAGCGATACAGAGTTAGCTACATTCTTCAGCGGGACAATGCTCATTCTCCTATTTGACGAATTTAACAGGAATAGTTTCAGGAACATGATGTGTGTTTCTCTCACCACCAAATTCCCCAAATCTAAATCCCATTGATCACTCATTGGTTCGTTCTTCAGAATATCCAACAGCTATTAAAAATAAACCTGTTGGTAGCATTTTGGAAGCTGGTTCTAGAGGAAACCATAAGAAGTCTTGTCTTGCCCATACTTGAAAGAGTAAGGACTATTTTTTGGGTAGATAAAGGACAACTATCTTATTAGCTAGTGTAAGTCCGGCCAATTTATCTTGTGCGTGCCTACATTCATGTTTGAGAAGTGGTAACAACATATGTCCTACTTGCTGCGAATGGTTTTTGTCAAAGGATATCATTCAGAGGCAAATTAGTAGACATTGATTGAAAGCAGACAGAATCAAAATGGGAAGACAGAAAACCGGAAATCATTTGTCATCAACTTTTGCCCAAAACGATCTTTAAGAAATATTATTTCAATAAATCTTAATTTCTGATTATAATCCTTAAACATGATAAACGTAATTAGTTTAATGATACATGTAATGGGAACTCAGACCATATAGCCATAAATGAATTATTGAATTGGATTCCAGCATTTTTCAATAAATTTAATGACTCATTAAAAGGCTAAATTTTCCTGAGAATAATTTCTTAAATAGAGCTCTAATTGGATGGAAAATATTAATTCTATCATAAGCAGATTTTTTATTGGTTAGAATAAAGATGACGTAATTCCAAGTTGGAAGGCCGTTGTGATTCATTTTTTAACTTGGTGACCTTAATGTGGAAATTTTAGCGTTCGTTACAAGTTGTCCTAAAATATAACGACGAAGATTCAAAGTTTCAGTCAGAGTTGTCATGTAATGCAAAAGAAAATATGTGTGCATAAAAAGAAATTAAATCAAAGAGCACAAATGTTATTTTGCATGTAGCATAATAATTTATGATTATTCAACGAATTGCCAATTTTAAGAATTTAATTCTTATCTTCTTTACGGAATCCGAAAATTTGCTCATGGCTTGATTGTATAAAATGTCTAGCTCTTTCTTCTTATACATGAAGTATTTTATTTATGGTTGTATGAAAAGTTAAAATGCCAAACCTTAAAGGGCGTCATATTTTTAATCATTTCGCCCCAAGCTATCCGATAATGTCATTAGTCCACAAAGGGTTACAGGGAGTAAAAGTGAAAGATAATGAGAATACTGAGAATGGGAGGGACTGAGGAAAGGATAAAAAAGAACAAGGTTCAAAAAGACAGAGGATGTCGATTGACGTTGCATTTACATTTGTAGTTATCAGGGTGGGAGAGCAACAAATCTGAAGTGAGTTCCACAAATTGGAAGTGCGAGAAAACTAACTGTTAAGGTAGGGGTCGTTTACGTCTAGCTATCCCAGAAGTAAAACGGCGTGTTCTAGTTGGCAATCTAGTAACACACTTAAATTCATGTAGTCGAGGTACCAGAGAAAAAAGTTAATCAGAACAGTTGCCATGAAAATACTTGTAGAAAAGACAAAGGGAAGTCACGACACATCGGTGATAAAGTGCCGAGATGCCAGGTCAGGATACATTGTATTGCAGAACCTTCTTTCCGTTATTTATGCCATGTTCTTCCGTTGTCTATTGACACGAGTAATCTTCGAGGAATATCGAACTGGATTCCTATTCAATCTTCATTGCCGCCTCTCTTTTCTTTCTCGTGCTGACGGGTTCATCATTTCTCTTTATTTATTAATGACTCCCATATGGTATTTATTACTATGATAGGCCCACTGAGGCAACACTAATAGGATAACATATCCTCTTCCCTATAGTGTTCATATCAGTCTAGTATTTTTTACTTCATTTATTCTATCTTCATAAGAACTTGCAGTATTGAATAAAATTTCATGTCATTTCCAAGGATTTATCTTTTAAAGAAATGTAAATTTTTGGCAAATTTTAATTTAGAAACGTTCGCAGATTTAAATACAGGTGTCCGGTAACTGACTTAGGAAAATAATTCCGCTAACTTTTCTTAGAAAACCAAAACCAGTCCCATAACACATTAATGTCATCGGTGCACTACATGAATTGCAGCCATAGTGATAGCAGTTGGTTTAGGGGAAGATAGTCTGACGGAGCCCATCCTTCTTCAGGCTGGTTTTGAATTTAGTGTTTTCTTTCTCCTTTACTAGATAGCTTTCTAGTCTATAACAACCAAGCTGTCTTGTTTTTAATACATGGCTGTGTGATAAAAGGAGGATCCATGGCTTTCCCAAGGGCATTTTTGCGAAATTGAATGCAAGAGACTAACTCGAAATTTTGAATTCGATTCGATGATTCCAGCTTCCGCGCCAATAACTGTTACTCTATCCGCCTGTTCATTAAACTTATGAAATAAGATTTATCTGTAAAATTCATTCATTAATGAATAACTATTGAAAAGTTTTATTAAAGGAAGACTTCAAGGTGGAACAAATGACTGGCCATAGTAGACCTGTTGAAAACCTGCATTAGCGCACCTTAGCATCAGCTGAAAATATAGAAAAGCGTGTTATAAATTCAAATGTCAACAGATATTTTTGCAGTGGAATAATGTTGTTACGTTTCAATCTTAAAAATCTACGTTTGTTTTTTTATTGGTTGTCTATATGTAACGTGTATATTTCCTGATGTTTATGTTTCAACTTTTCAATTTTACATTTGTTTTGTTGTCATTGATTGTGTGGAGGTCGCGGGTAGAACTCATGACGTCTGTATGTATATTTTATTCTTGAAATGCCTGGTAATTTAAGTATGTAATAAATATTGGACATAGTAGTGTCTCTTTAATCGTATGATAGATATGACGTATTTTGGAAGTGAATGTTTTATACTAGACCAGCTGAGATACCTAGTAATTCCTGGGAATTTTTGGTTTTTCCTTGTGAGGAATAAACCAATGTTTAAGATTGCCGACTCTTAAACATTCCACTTAATGTTGGCTATGGGAGAAAACCTGTTCTAGAAAGTTAAGGCCTACCACAGCCAAAGATGTTGATTGCACTTGTATGTTTCACCAGAAATTGAAGCCGCTTGAACTGGAAAGGCATATCCGAGGGAATAAGCTTCGATGGATCCAGGTTTCTTAGAAGCATCATTGATTTTCCAATCTTGAGGTCTAAATTGTGATTGTGGGGCCTGCTAGTGTTAAGCTATTCAAAAATTCACGGCTTCATTGGCGTTTAGTACAGTGTCAATGGAGTTGTATCTGGCAAGTTCATCTGGCAACTGTTTGGAAGGTTGATGTTCAAATCATCAACTGCCACATACTTTGGAGCTAAAATGGCACGGGTTCTCAGTAAGTTGTTGCCTGTAAACTGATTCCTCCGATTAGGAAACACTTTAGTCATTAGTTCCTTTAAATCTGATATCATATGTCTAAAAGGTAGAGTGATCCGTAGACCAAAGTGCTATAACCAATATCCAATAGTTGCTTACAAAAAGTACCAACTTCCTCATCACACCTGAGCTGCACTGTCATGCTACTTGTGAGTCTCAGCTTTCTCACACTGCTTCATAGGTAGGAAGACTTTCTATTGGCGTTTACCTCGTCAACTCTTGTCCTTTTCGAGATCACTGAAAGTGTTTGTTTAAAGTCTTCCGAAAGCAAGACCCTTGCACCTCCCATGAGCCGTGTCTAAGATCCTGCATCGCCGTGTCAAGAGCCTCGAAGGAACCCTTATGGCTCATTATCGCCTCATCCCAAATGATCGATTTGCAGTCACTGAGGAGTTTGCGCTTCGATTGATATTGAAGAATGCCTTCTTTTTCTTGGAAGGTCCAAAGGAAGTTTGAAGCATGAATAATCTGTGCAGTCACCACTTAGAAGAGTTGCAGCTATTCCACTTGACGCCACTGCTATAGGAATATGTTTAATTTGGCTCAGTTTAGCCAGAAATAGGTTACTGATAAATGTCTTTTCAGTTATATCTGGGCAATTGAGGAAGAATAGATCTCTTCTTTCACCTTCAATGCTCGAAATAATCATGTTATAAATACCCAGTTGGTCCTCCATCAGTTTGTATTCGTTATCAGCTATATACACCGTCATTTCTTCGGTGTCATATACTCAATTGGGAGATTTCTGCCTGCTCAGGTTGAGGTCTCCGTGGCCTCAAATAGCATGCACTCGGATGTCCTGATCAACTAATGCCTCATTGTAAATGGCATCATTGAAGGTGGCAATTTTCGATGAGGTTTCCCTTTGAATCTTTCGTAGGATATCTTCTGCCATACTGATTTTGTGGGTCGCCAAATGCTTGAGAGGCTCACCCAAGCCACATGTCATTAACATGATGGAAAATAGTTGACTTGGTGCTCTGCTGACTGGCTACCTCCTCCAGTGTCGGATCCAGTGAGCATCGACCTCCATTAGAATATGTTTGACGCAGGATTCTCTTTAGGTCATACAGACTTCTCCATTATATCTTCACGGATCTATGAATGATTTAGGACCTTTGACACTGTGCAGCAGTAGATGCAGAAAGAATCACTCCTGCTGATTGGGCGTACAGTGTACCCCCGTCCCATGCTCCCACTTCTGATGACAGCATTTTCTTCCCAGACCTCAACTTTTGCTCCTTGCTTGCGCCTACTCTATCTAGAGTGTGCCCAGGTGTAGTAGACGGAAACCTCAACATACAGCAGTGTTCGGGTAAACAAGACACTTTGGCATAGTTTGAAGAAAGCTGTCAAATTGGTTTCTGATGTATTCTCAACTACTTTTTGAGCAGTATCTTCTATGTAACACTCATGCTGGCTATTTCCTAGATGAACCGCTAGATTCATCATTGTTGGATTCCGTTAGTGGATTTCGAAGCCCATGATGCGCCACATATATTTGCCTAACTGATAGATTATGCATTTCAATACTGGATTGAGTGAAAGATTTTAAAATAATTCTTTATTAATTTTTTTCTTTCAATATCGCTTTTCATCGCAATTCGAATTGATATCATCTAATTAAACCGCTGTAATTAAAAGTAAAACTTAATGGGGAGGGATCCGTGCCTCGTGTCGATTAAGGATGTTTAGTTTTTTAAGAAGGATGTCTATTTTCTCAGATTGTTTTTTGTTTGTTTTTGTTTTTGTTTTTTGTTTTTTTGCACAGACGGTTTATAACACAAAAGTGTCCTCCAAACAATTTATTTCATAGACAACCACAACCACCATATGCATTTTTGAGGTTGAAATATGAACTTAGGTAAAGTTTATATTTGCAAATACGCTCAATATAAATTCTACGTTTAACTAACCGAATGGATCGACCAAATTCTTTGAATTTAATAAATTCAAATCTGGCGAATTTAATGATGCACATGATGAAACTTGAAATGAATTAATTTTTTTGCAATGTAACCACGGCGGAGATCGTATTTAAAGAAAGATTATGCTGAATTCCATTTAGAAAATAACTTGAGATTCGTTCAAATTTTGTCCCCTAAATTTTTAAAATCGAACAAAGATACATATCTGTCTTGAATTTTAAGCTTTATATGAATTATTATTTCGTAACAGGTGTATATTAATTTCTAAAACGTCTGTAAGACCAATTATCGCCCATGCTTAATAACGTTTAAACAGCGTTTCACATAGACCCAACGGTGAGCTGATATCTAGAGACACTAGCGGTCCCATTATAGATTCTCATAAAAAAAAAACTTAGCCTAGTAACAAATTGGATGTTAGTTTAACATGTATATTAAAATTTTAAATCTTTGAATCTGAGTTTTACTGGGGTAGCATTTTGTAAAATCAAAATTGTCTGCTTTATTTCTGTCTGGAAAATCTTCTCACAAATAAAGACGTGAAGCATCAGAAATGTGGTTCTACGGAAGGATGCTGAGAATACCATGAACTGAACATGTTTTAGAGAAAATGGAAGCGGAAAACATCAGGAAGAGACGGTCGAAATGGGGCACAAAAGACAAAAGAGATATAGGAAAATAACGTAAAACCTTCCTAGCGAGCTTGTGTAAATGGATAGAAGAAGCTTAAGCACAGAACAAAAAGACAAAATTTATTAAGAGTTACGGAGGACAGGAAATTGTGGAGAGCCATGATCATCAACGTCCTAAAGGGACACGGCACATAGAGGAAGAAGTAAAAGATAGTAATTTAATAGAACATCCCAATGGAGTATCTTCCGTGGTCATAAATGCGGGTCTTTAGAATACTTCTTCCAAATCCTTCCATTTAGTTAAAATAAAAAAAAGGGTCACAATGGATTTCTTAACAAAGAAAATGCGCATAAAACACCTTTAAATCCGAATGAGCTGCCATGTTCTGTCACTGCTAAAATTTGTTTATATATGGCGTTATTGATTTGTTTTACGCATACGAAACTAAACGCAATTTATCCAATGGTTTTTATCAGTTTTTAATTGGGGGATTCAAGTTCAGTATCAAGATAATAGTTTGTGAAAAGTAACAATAATTCTATAATATATTTCTCATAATTATCGTGTTTGACTTTTTTTTTTTATTATTATTATTTTAAGCGTTTCACCCCAAGCAAGGCGGGAAGCCACTAGGACGCAAGGGGTTACAGAAGACTTGGAGCAAGATCAGATAGGAGTGATGGAGGAAAGGATGAGAAGGATAATGAATAGATGAAGGCAACTGGAGATGTCGATTGACATTACATTTGAATAGTTGGAGATTATAGCTCTCCGGGAAACTGGAATAGGGGAGAGAGTTCCACGGGCGAGAGGTGCGAGATATGAAGCTATTGGAGTCGAAGAGACGGCTACATTTAATAGTTTCGACAGTGAAAGAGGGAGAGCGGGATGCCAGCCTCGTAAGGCGCTTGAATTCATGAAGTCTGGGAACCATCGAATGCAGCTCCTCGGAGTAACTGCCATGAAAGTATTTGTAAAAAAGACAGAGAGGCGACGGCGCGTCTGTGAGAGAGCGACTGTAGACGAGATGCCAGAACAGGGCCAATTATATTGCATATCCGCCTCTGGATCTTATCAAAAACTCCGAGGCAAAAAGAAGGGGCTCACAAGAATGTTTCAGGGCAGCTGAATATCTATAAGCTCCGCACTTCATGTGATTGGCAATTGATTGGAACTTTGATCAAGCGTATCTATTGTCGGTAGGTTCAAATTAACGGACTGTTTCTATAAAACTGTTAGCGACAGTTTCTACAGAAAAGCAAACTTAATAGGAATTGCAAAATGCCATCGGGTAAATGTTATTCATGTTATTAAACTATATGGACAGTTATTAGATGACGATAATGTCTAGTAATATCAAAATGAGTGAAAGATAAACAAAAATCTGATTTGAGAAAAAAAACTTTGTCGTGCGTTTTTGTATTTCGTACGTTAGCATGAAAAATACTATTGAATAAAGGTACGAATATATTTATTTATGTACATAAATATACCACGAATTTGCTTTTGTGAGACATTTTTACAAGGGTGTAACACCACCAACTTTCAACACAGACATTGTCACACAACCGTAATAGATGGTGGAAACAGTATGTCACGACAGCAAACTTACCAAGGCAAGTGCATCCGCCTAAACCGACAGGTCGAGCAAGGAGATCATTAACCAGAGAAGCAACCAAGTGACCTATGGCAATTCTAGAAGTGTTGCAAAGATTCACATATAAGGTGGGAGAATTTTAGTCGCGCGCTCCACAAATCTGGCCTTTATGGACGACTGACAAGAAGAGAGATATTGTTGAATTTCCAAAGACCTGTTTACCGTTTGCCTCAATCCATGTGGGAGACACAGCAAACATGTGGCAGAAGATGCTCTGGTCAGATGAGACCAAAACTGAACTTTTGTGACTTAATACAAAATGCTACGTGTAGCGGATACTTAACACTGCACATCACACTGACCATACCATGCCCGCCATGAACCATGCTTGTGATATAGTATGGGTATCCTTTTCTTCATAGAATGTGCGGTGTAAAGTTAAATAGAGACCACAATGTTTTTATGGTGTTTGTATTGAACGTCTTGTCTGTATATTTATATATATTATATACTTGTTTAGATGTTTTTAAAGAGAGATGTCTCCTTAGCAAAATAAGTTATGCTTTGTGCTGTTAGTGTATATCCAACTATGATAGATATGTTGAAAGGTATGTATATTTAGCCCATATACTCATGGTGTCAGTTTAAACTGACGCCTTCTCTTTCGAGTTTAACTACAATGATTTAATTCTTTCTGTTGATAGTATCCCAGAACACATTTCTTCATATCTTGCTCTAATATCAGTCCTACTTCCCTCTCATTTTTCTCTTCGTATATATGACCCTGAGTCTGACACTGATGAAATTTCCACTGTTTTTCCATCTAAATCTGCATACGACTAAAATATTATCACTTAACCTATACAGTTCATGCTTATATTTTCTAACCACATTGATTTAGCGTTTTGACATTCCATATACCGAAAACTATTTTCTTTGATTCGTTAGTTTAGGAATGGAACCACCCCCCCCCTACAAAAATAAGTTGGACTAAATTGGTCTATTAACAAGAGGAGAGGTAATTCAAAATTTACTAACGCTGAAATTTCAAATGGACTCTCATTCATTAGATTGATTTATTGATTCGTTTTGTACGAATTATTAACACTTTGCAAGTTATTTAAAGCCAGGAAATATTTGTAGAATGTAATGCTTTTTTTTGCTTTAGATAATAATAGTTTAGTGATATGTATTACTAATTAACCCATATCTGGGGGAGAAGTGGCGTCATAGCTTTCCCAAGGGTATTCGCGCGTAAGTGAATATAACGAACCCAAATTAAATTAAGACTCTTATCTCCGATTAACAATTCCGAGACATTATCTATTACGAAACCCACACGTCCACTGTGCCTGGTATTCCCAAGTGGTCACCCATATAAGTAATGACCAAGCTTAATGTTGCTTAACTTCGGTGATCATACACGAATCGATGTCTCAACGTGATGTGGCCGTAAACCCATTCATTATGTGTAGCCCAATCTGACAGTCCTGACTATAAAATATATTTAAAGATATTACGATCGAGTCTGACACAACAGACTCCTTGTGACTAAAGTAATAACTAAAGACAAACAAAAAAGAACACGAAAAAATCCTGGACACAGTTTTTGTACCATTATATTGACATGTTTCAAATGTTTTTCTCTGTGTTATTGTACTATTGATTAATCAACAATATTTTTTATTTCAGAATTCCGTACTGAAATTGAGCGGAGTGTGTACCCATAATGTGAAGTCATATAACGTGAGTAACTCTTTTGGCAATTCAATATTCTCTTCATTAATTCGGTTGTTTACGGAAACTTCACAAAATGAAGAAATAGCAGGAAAGCAAATGAGAATATTTTTAGCAATTTTATTACAGTTTCTAATCTAATTGTGAATAGTGGTAATCATCTGATCGAATTGCAGAACATTATATTTTAGATAATATGAAAAACAACAGATGATCATTAATCAAGTTATTTTTACTTGTTCTTCTGTATCGCTTTCATCAAGCACTTTATTAAAAAAAAACATTTAAATACTTCATTAAAGCCGAAAACATCGAACAAATGCAATCTTTAGTTTTATCGATGATCGCATGAATATCTCTCTCGTCTAATGGACTTAAACTTTATCTCTACGTTTTGTATTTACCAGAAATTGTTTGTTTGTTTTTTTTTGTTTTTTATTGTTTGTTTTTTTTCATTTTTCAAAAAGCGAATTTATTAATTTTCCTACAATTAAAACTTATTCAAAATTTTTCCTTTCTCAATTAATGAACTTTTGCCAACTTCTTTTTCTCTAGTATTAAAAGGCTCTCTAAAATTCATTTGGAGTAATAATGCTCATGTCTCCTAATGCAAATTTTTTTTCTATTTCCACCATCTTAAATCGACGAACTTTCAGGGAAGGGTTTTTTTAATATTTAGATAAGAGAAATTCCACATGAGTAAAAGTATGGAGTGTAAGGGTAACCAAATTCCAGGTGACATATTCTAGTTATTTTTTCTTTTGTCTATGCCTCTGACTTTGTCTTATGTCCATTTCTCAAACGTCACCGGATTTACAAGTAACATTGTCTCTTGATCTTGGTTCACATGAAGAAAACTCATAATAAACTATACTTATCCAATTAAATAAAAAAATTATCAACATCACCTTTGATAATGACAATGGTGTTTATTTTGGTTTCCCTTGTAATTTCCCAGACCTGTACGTCGGCTGCCTTTTTGTTTTAATATTATTCCCCTACACCTCATGCTTTATACCTTGTTATATTTTTCTCGAAAATATCTATTACTATTCATACGATTAACCATCTCCTGACTAACTCTGATATATTTCTGTTTGTGTTCCTATAGTCTTTTGCACACTAAAAAGAGATTTTCTTCAATGATTGACCACTATTTGACTCCATCCATCTCCTCATCAACTCTGAACAGCTTCTCTGTCCATGCTGAAGAAAAGGATATCCATAGCATCTCAACGCCATGTTTCATGGTGTGGTCAGGGTGGCGTGTAATAAAGTGTAACCCGGATATAAGAGAAACCCGGATATAAGAGGGATATTTTCACAATTTAAGACAATTGGTTGCGCTGGATTTTAATTTAATTAAAGAGTTAGATACTTTACAGAGGTAAAACTTTCAAAATATTTATCTATTGATGAAGGAAATGTCAGTTCTTTCCTTTCTTAAGGGCATTCAAGCAAACCATCCGAAATGAACAAAAACAGAAATATGAAACTATGCTAATGCCTTTCTTTCTCTGGTGAGCAACTGAATCTTAAACCCAGTCACGTCTGAAAGGCGTCTACCCATGCAATACCTCTCTTTCAAGAGTGGGGGGTAGGTGAGGTTAATCTCCGGTGCCTGAGATATCTCTGATAAGGAGGCTGAAATACTGTTTAAACACTACTCATACACAGCCGTGGACCCCTACATCAAATAGCATTGTACCGCATTTGAATCAATGTAAACGTTCCAATAAATCTTTTTCCTTTCTTTTTCATTTTGTACTATTTCCGTCATCGATTTTTCTAATATAAGTTCAATATCAATGAGTTTACAGAGAAATTTATGCAAGCATAAAAATAGGTACCTAATTTTTGGCTGCTGGTTTTGCAATTCGATTTCATTCATCACTAGTTTTACATGTATATGAATTCGAGGGTGCTAGATGTGTCCTATTTCAGACATTGTGTTGTTTTGTTTTAACTTTAAATTTTAGGAATTGTATTCTTAAAAAAGATGACATAATGACCGCCCTTGGCGACCTAGGCTCGGCCATGCTGGCTAAGTTTAATTGCGGCGAAATAAAATCCTCTTCAAATTCGAATGCGCGGTACGCATGACCGTAACCATATTTATGATCAATGTTTATGTTGTTTTCCATATTTTTGTGTCCTAATACATATCTCTACAATAGCCTCAGTCACTTCAAAACACCAGATGCATCAGGTCAAATTCACTCAGTTACGTGTTGGGGGAATCCACGACTGTTCTACAGCTCCTGGGAACTGCTTTCATTATTTTGGCTGTAAAATTGGAGATCAGGACAAATTCTGGGTCCCACACATCTGTTGTAAACCCTGTTACAATGGACTAACTGCATAGTTTCATGACAAGAAAGCAGTCTTCAATTTTTCTGCACCGATATTCTAGAGAGAGTCACGAAGTCATACAGATGATTGTTAGTTTTGTCTATCAAAAGATATAGTTTCAAAGTTTCTTCCCCTCCCCCTAAAAATAATTATTCCAAGCTTCCTTCAGCTATAAGGCCTATTCTTTACTCAGATGATCCCCTTGTCCGTACACCCCAGCACATATTGATCTTATAACTTCATCATATGAAAAATTGCGTTCAGAGGAAAATTCGCCCTAGTCTGTCTCTTCTGAAGACAATATCCCTGTTTGTTCAGGGGTAAGTGGCAGTGGCTCAGCCAGGAAGGCTTGAATGACCTTGCATGTGATTTTACCTATCTAAGCAGCGATCAGGGCTCCTAGCATTCCGGTTTAAGAAACAAGGACTTCGCCACATTCTTCGACATCGAAAACAGGTTGCGCTACAGCAGAGCTTCTTAGCTTAAATAAACTGAGAGCATTGAAAGCATTTAAATCAATCTGTCATATTAGGTTGGTGCAAAAATAATGACGTAATAATGTCGTTTTTTGACGTTATACGTCAAAAAACGACATTGTTACGTCATTATTTTTGCACCAACCTAATAGCTTAGTTGGTAATACACCGCTACGAGTTTACCAAGAGTGTATCAAGAAGTTGTTACATTACTTATGAATATATGGGATGCTGAATGTCAATCAAAATTTACTTTCTCCACAGATTTCTGAACTTTTTGCATCTTAAATTATTTTCTTTCTTTTTCCACAGTACCTCTTCAACTTCACAGTTAATTTCTTCGTCCACATAAAGGAATTCAGCGATCCTCCACAGTTTATCAATCTGCCAATAGTTCACGAAGTGCCTGAGGTAAGCAAAGTCACGATGCATGTTTGTTCATGATGTATTCCATATACTGTGGTTTGAAAATATAATCAATTGTCATATAAATAAAATTATCAACTATTTATACATTACTATTGACATCCTTCTGTTTTGTAAGTCAATGGGGTATATGCCACAAGTTGGTCTAGTGGGATGTTGCAACGGCTGTAGAACGGTAGACTCTTAATATTATTGACTGTGAGCTTTGCTGATTTCTGACTAACCCTTTCTCCTCTTTTTTCACGGGTCTGAATGCTAGCTCCAACAGCAAGCCTTCCCAAACTGCTGAGTTGATGCTACCGACCTTCACGTCTGCAGACATTTTTGTAAAAAAAAAAAAAACAAAAAAAAAACACTGGTCTTTCTGCAGGTTTAAAGCCAATGGCAAGTTCGTACAGCATAGGTCTGCCGCGCATGTGGTTGACATGGCTTTACCAGTGCAACCGTCTGTTTTGGGCTGGGAAAAGGAACATGCTTGGTGTGCCCGCCTGTTCCAGGACATTCTTGTTTGGAGAAATCACCTTCGTAGATATAAGGCATCCAGTCTGTGTTCTTAACAGAAGTACAGTGTCCATCTCCCTTATGATTCGGTAAAAAAGCAGCAGCAAGGACTCGGCTGGACAAGAAAGTTGGGAACAACACCATTGCTATTTGTATATAATGTCTTTGTAATTCAGTAAATCAAATATAAGGTTTTCTGGATAATTACTATGATGTATTCATTTCTTGTTTCTCTACAGAACTTAGGTCCGAATGACATAATAGTTATCGGTACTGAGTTCGATCCTCACTGGGTACCCCATACTTTCGGCCTTGTGCCACATCCGAGCTACGCTTGGAAAATCGCTATAATAGTTATCGGTACGGAAATTGAAATTGGCGTTCGAGTTCAATTTCCGACCGATTCTGTCTGGTTAATGTCACGCTGGTGTTGGAAAAGACGTGAATCCATCTTCATCCACTTATAGATCAAATTATAGAACAGATTGGACTCACTGAGTGTTGAGTGGCAGCCAGTCTAGGAAAAGGAAAACTCTGATATCAAAACGAACCTGAAGTAGAGTGGGCTACGTCCGGCTAGCTTGTCCTAGATAAACCACTACTGTGGTGACTGCGTGATATGTGGTGATCCTAAATTACGTCGTAATAAAGATTAAACTCATTACTAAAGTTGAACTATAAGGTCAAAAGATTAAATTCTTGTAAAAATTAAATAAAAGGTTTTTATTTCAGGAGGTTCATTTCAAAATAGATTCAAATGACTTGTGTAATAACTTGACTCTTTTCTTCGGACCAGGATAAATATTCTCGTTTGATATTGTCATTTAAAATTGTGTACTTAACACTTTAACGACCTTGATTATAATTAAATATCAATTGTCGCATGTCATTCCCTGTTACAGACATTTTAGACACCTGACACGGCATAACTTTATTGAAAAATAATTTTCTGTTAAAGTGATTTTTCTGACATTTTAATTAACCTCCTTTTAGCGGGTAGAATGCAGTAGACTGCTCGCTTGCTTGCTCGATTGATTTTTAACGGATTATCAACCTTATGTAGGTTAGCGCTCATTCATATTTTGAATTGTGATAATTCTTTTTTTTTTTTTATTAAATATTGCATTAACAAATTTTTGGAGATAACAGTGATTTTTCTAGATAAGAAGTCCTATTATTTAACCCATAGTTTGGGAGGGGAAGATTCGGATTCATAACTTTCCCAGGTTATTTGCGTGAAATTCAATGTAACAACTCTACTGTAATTCGAACTCGGCGTTCCGATTTCTCATTCCGAGTCACTATTACACCACCTGCACATCCAGCAATGCAATAAATACTGACCGTCAGTTATTGGAAATAGTATCTTGGAAAATAAATCTTTATTTTGGAAATATACCTTGTAAAATTGTATAAAGTGCCTGAACCATTGTGTGCTGTGCACTTTCAAGATGTGAATGATCACAACCCTCCAAGTCCATGTCCCTTGTAACTCTAAGAAACTTTTGACTCATCACCATTCCCCACTTTCCCTGGACTGGCACTCACACCTTAAGTAGATTACTTGTCGATTACCTTTGAACATCTGACTTCGATATGCTCTGCAAGGGTTAAATTCTTGTAAGCGTTCTAAAAGCAAAGAAAGTATTTGTCGCAGATTACTTCCACAACACGAAAAAAAAATCACTGTAAGTACAGACTCGAATATCGGGGGCAGAAAGAAATGCTGAAAACTCGATTCGCCGGTACTATCTCACAAATTACAATGCGCGTAACCAGTCAGAAAAATAACTCGCTCTCCAACAAACACGGTAGTCAAAATACCCGATTTTTGTCTCCTCCGATTCGAGAACACCAACTGCTTTCATCGGCCGAACATTTTTTTTTTTTTTTCATTCGTCGACAGCTGGGAGAGGATATTCAGTAATTTGCATATCAAAATAATTTTATAGTGATTCCTGCGACGGACTTGTTTTTTAATTCAAATATTCCATTTTCAGCATGTCATGCGGAATACGTGCTCCTTTTGTTTGGTAATTTTCTTTTTCGACACTTTTCCGTCGTAGAATATACGCGACGCGCTATCGCTTGGTTTGACGAGGTAAGTCGCCGTTTTCTTCGCTATAATTCTCTAAGCCTTCTTTCTAATTATGTTTCCAATATTGACAGCTTTCTTCTTCTGATTTTAAACATCGTGTATACTGGACAGTTTCCCTATAGGTCAATTGGAAATTTGAAAAAACAGACGTGGTTCTATACAAGAATATTGAGAATAGCGTGGACAGAACGTGTGATTAACAAGTAAGTTTTAAGGTAAATGGTAACCAAAACGAACACTTTTACAAGCAATCGGAAAGAAACATTTAAAATCTCCAAAATACATAATGACGATAGAAGGCTTGGAGAATTTGTAACTTAAATGACGTACTGAAGGTAAGAGTGGCCAAAGGAAATAATATACCCAATGATATTTATGATGACAGAGCAAGGACTGGAAAGGACAAACATTGCTTAGAGCTGCAAAGGATAGGAAGTTGTGGAGAATAATGATCACACACTACCTCAAGAACAATGGAACATAAAAGAAGAGGGAGTCTCTGTAGTTTCCATTTTTGTTTAAAACCTCCTCATTGTTCACTTTTTCAGTCCATGGTATTCTCGGCATTTGTCCGTAGAATTATGTTTCTGTTGCATAGATTTTTCATTTGTATGGGAGTTTTCCAGCATCCACTGCCATATAGAAGATTTGACAGGGCATAGAAGTTCAACAGTCGTGTCTTTTGTTTTTAAAGAGATTTTTCTGCGTCTTAATATTATGTTTAATTTCTGGACGTCATCATTTGCTATTCTTATGGATTTCTAAGTCACATTTTCCATTGTTATTATTACTGTGACGACGTTCTCCGCTCGCCCGTCGTTCACTGCACCAGTGATGACATCCAAGATTGTATCAGCATATACAACCAACTCGCTATGTTCACAGATTTGTCTTCTTGGCCATGATCGCATTCAGCAGAAAATAATAACGACAACTGTTTTTAAAGACACTAGTTAGGTGTTAACAACAATACGCTTTTCTCATTTAACAGTGGGATTCTTCCTTCAGCTTCGAGATGTGGGCTGCTATATTACTTACTTCCATTCACGGAAAAGGACCTTTACATTCACTGGCTGTCGCTTTGGTCACTGCTGATAGCTCACTGCCCGTTGGACCCCCTTTCTCCTAAACGTCCTGCCTCTCTGTGCTTATATAGATAATAACTAGGGTCTCACTGCCTATATATCCTATTGTATTTGAGACCACCCATTCGGCTTTTTGGACAATCAAATCTTCTAAAGATTCTACTTTTATGATTATCTAAAATCAATAAAAAATTTTATGTTTGATAATTCAAAGACAGGCTGGAGGCAGAATTCTCGAAAACACTGACTCTTAAGTTGACTCAAAGATTAACTGGAGACGATATTCCAGCGATAACTAAGTGGACTTAAAAGAAATTTATCTACTTATTTTCTAAAAATGTGAGAAATCCTATTGTTGCACTACTCAACTAGCTAAATATATAGCCAGACAGTTAAATAGTTATTAATTTTTGTAATAAATTCTATGCAAATTAAATTATTTTTAGCCGTGTTTTCACATTCCTTAACTAGGTTTGCTTGCTGTACGTAGTTTTTTTTGTCGTTTGTTTTACGGTATATCGACCTCAATGTGTTATTTAATGCCAACAAAATTGTTATTGCTGGTAATATATATATATATATATATATATATATATATATATATTTTTCAAAAATGTATTTCTGGTAATATTTTTCCTTCAAACATCTATAGCTGGTAATATCTTTTTTTACAAAAATGTATTACTAGTAATGATTTTTTTACGAGGTATTGTTAGTATTAAAACCTATTTTTACACTTTCATAGTGTTTGGTCTCCAGTTTGGGAGTTAACTATTAGGCTATAGGTAAGGGTGGACCTGGGAACACCATCAATTAAGGTGATTCCACGCTCCTCAAAACAACCTGATCAAAGGCCTTGCTGTTGGATGTAGTTTATCGTCTTACCCAGGTCGAGTTCTATTTTTTTTTTTTAATTAACATTACCTTCAGAGTCTGTCTATATTTCTGAGATGAGGTATTATGTACAGTATTTATATTATGCGGACTATTGTCCTCATCTTTGTCGCCATATTTATCACAACGTTTCCGGCCTTCTTCAGGTGGTTGGAATTTCGAACTGAACCCTTTATTTCGATCACTGGGGTAGACTGTTCTAGTTCCACGTGTCAGTTATCAGTTATCTCCTGCTAATTTTCCCTCTGAAAGTTCTCCACTGCCTTAACCGGGTATTGAACTCACACTCTTTGGGTTTGTCACTGGATCTAACCAACGCCTTTATCCACTGTGTCCTTGAGGACATCTGGGTATGAATTTCTGGGTATTATAAACCTAATGTTTTCAACAACCATTTTTACCAGTGCTCATATTGCAATTTTGCTGTTATCATTGCATGTTTTTACCAGAGCTCATATTGCAACTTTGTTATCATTATCTGGCACTCCTTATTACTTAATTTCCTTAAGTTTACGAATTTTCCAATGGTGTTCCCTGTCTATGATCTCAACATGATCCCACAGGGGACGGTGATCTCCCTTCTCTCTCCATATGTGGTCAGCCACGCCTGATTTTTCTACTTCCCCTCGCGTTACAGCTTTCTGGTGTTCTTGAAGCCTTACCTTGAGGGGGCGACCTGTCTCTCCTTTATATTCCTTTCCGCAGCTGCACGGGATAGCGTACACACAGTCTTTAGTCATGTTCTCCTGTATGAGGGGTCTCACTCGAGAGAGATATCTGCGAAGTGTTGTCAAGCTCTTGAAGGTTGTCCTGATGTTATATGGACCGCAGATCCTTTGTATTTTCTCTGATAACCCCTTCACATAAGGCAGGCAGACTGTTTTCTGAGTGTTGTTGTCCTCCTCCTCCTCTTGTACCCGCCTATCCCAGTTTTTGGGGGCTGCTTCCATGTACCCAGGGTAGTTGTTACGTTGTAGGGTACTACTTATACTGAACAATTCTTTATCTAACGTCTCTGGGTCGACACTTATGACTTTTGCTCGGTGTTGTAAGCAAATTTCAGAGGAAAAATTAGCAGGAGATAACTGACAACTGACATCCATCAAACATCGCACGTGGAACTAGTCTACCCCAGTGATCGAAATTCCAACCACCTGAAGAAGGCCGGGGCGTACAACGGCCGAAACGTTGTGATAAAATAGTCCGCATAATGTAAATACTGTAACATTACCTTCGTAGCAAGGAACATAAAATGAACTTGACATATTCCAATCAACATATTCTCCTACAAATTCCAAGCGGTCACAGTTATTAATATTTATTAATATTAAACAGAGCAAACATTAGAAATGCGCATGATCAGCAGTTTTAGCTTCCATTACGCACTTTGAAGCAAACGGCAAAGCTATTTAACACTGTGAAATTTAAGAAAAGTGTGTTATATGTTCATCTCTGCCTGCAACTTCGTAAACAACTTAATTCCAGAATATTTTCGTTTAGTAGAAAATAAAATGGCGGTCAAAAGTGTTTATCATCGCTTTCTTCGAGTAAATAAGTCAAAAAAACAATTCATAAGATCGATATAAAACTGACCTCAAAGCACAAGAGTAGTAACATTTAACAATTCGGATTTAACAAATGGAAGCCATAAAGAGGTCACTTTAAATGAATAATTAAAAGTTACAGACTTAAATAAGAAGAAATCGTAAAATCGGTTGTAACGTTGGAGTACTTGGTCTATGAATTTTTACCAACTTCTTAGTCTGTCTGGTGAACGTAACAGTGGCTCGAAATAGCGTATGGTGGCTGTTGTTTCCGGTCCTGGAACGAATCAATTGCGTCGTTAAGTTCGTTTCCACGACTTTCTTTGCAACCAATATACTAAATTTGGTCTGTCTCTGTTCCTTGCAAAAAATCAAATTAGGTAACTTTTCATCGAGAGAGATGTTCCTTCTCGTGGTGTTAAATATATATAGTCTGAATTGATTGATTTTTATGAAGCTTACTAGGGAAAATTTACCAATTCCTTGTCATTGAACGAGAGAGATGAAGCGAGTGAGAGATAGACTTTCAATTCAATTCTTAGCAATTTCAGTCCCTTATTTGCACTCAGAGGCGAAAGTTCTAAACTGAAAAATTCCAAACAGAAAATTATTTTTTATAAAGACATCGTTCGTTTTTGCTTAATTGACAACTAATATTTCATTATGTTCCAAAATTCGCAATCGATTGAAAAGGAACTCAAACCCGCTCCACATACTTTGATAGAGCCATTTTATATGGGGATGGGACGTCGCTCATTCGGCGTCAGAATACTCTTTCTTTCTCTTTCTTTCTAGCTTTCTCTCGTTTTCTCTCCCTCTCTCTGATATATACTTGAATAGTTCAATTTAAGAAAAAAAAGTTTGAGGAATTTTGAGAAAGAGTAGTTGGAGTTATTTTATATATTTACTTCAGTAGGGCTTCATTTTTTTTTCAGTTATCAAAGCCCTTTTATTCCAAATGGAAGCAAATATTTTATCAAAATTACGAAATGATTTAATTTCTAAGATTAAATAGCTTTCCTAAGATTTTTTTTAAAATACAGTATTTTTTAATTTACATTATTCGATTAATATTTTAATAGGATCTTTAATTCCCTAAAGCACGGTGGGGTAATGTATAGCGGCTCAGATTGAGAGAGCCGAGTTCGAATTCCAGTCTATTACATTCACTTACGTGTAAACACGCTTAGAAAAGATATGAACCCTCTTCCCTACCCCCCGCCAGGAAGAAAAACCGGGTTCTATAGCTTTGGATGGCAACTGGTCTACCGCAGAAAGAAATGGCAACGTACTGCGGGTAAAATCTGCATCATTAGTCATGTATCGAAAGATACATGAGCGCCTCAGCATGTATCACGTATAGCATATAACTGACCCACTCTCTAAATGAATAAAAAGTCATATTGAGATTTGGGTGTTTTCAATGCTATTATTCTTTTTTCTTGGGTGAGGGTGCCTCCGATCAAAGACAGTTACGTCGAAACAGACTGACGCCTAAATGGCTGTGCCGGATAGTCCAATTATTTTTTCTGACGCCGAATCGGCCACGCCGAAACGTACCAATCTATTTTATATTCATTATCTATTCAAATATGTCTTCAGATTTTTGTGCCACATTTTGTCGTTTATTAAATCACGTCTCAATTTATTTTAATATGTATCTCGTATCTTAGACTCTCCCTCTTGCTAATGACCAAACATTTCGTCTTCATACATGTTGATTCTTTTCTCTTTGGTTTCCTTTATTACCCTGCATTTTCTAAAGAAATAATGGAAAGAAAAAATGAGCTCTCCAGTAAGATTCGAACCTGCATCCCCTTGGGTAGAGGAAACGGTCTTTAGAGCCAACGTGTTCTAGCTATGAAGAACTTGGCCGATCAGAGAAGGCTGAATGGTGACTTTAAGCAAAATTCTTCTCATCAGAGACGCCATATTTTTCTTTTAAGATTTCTCGAATATTCAGGCTGATAGACGAAAATAAATAAATATACTGTTTAATAATTAAACGAAGCGTCTTCTCAAATACAAGTATGTATCCATCCAAAATAACGTTTAAGGTTATAAAACTACCTTGCATATAAGCACCTTCAGTTTTTTCGTGCCATGGATAACCAGGCGCCAGAGTCCAGTCTATGCTTCATTCTTGAGCTACTAACATTCATGTTTTGTTTTTTGTTAGGTTTTTTTTTGGGGGGGGGTTGTTTTTTTTTGTTTTTTTTGTCAATGTAAAATTTATTTAAAAATAGTTGTTTTTATTTAAACTTCTGACAGAAGGCAAAATAAAAAAACGAACCTTAAGCGTTCTATTCACGCTTACAGCATCAGTTTTTTTGTTACACGTAAGCGATCATTCTGTGTCTTGTAGCTCTTAATAAAATTTGTCTTTTTGCGATTTCTCCCAAACCCTGTTCTACCATACATTTACTCAAACTCATCAATTATGTTACATATGTTTTCTTCTGTCCTTTTTTTTCTCTGAATCTGTCTTGTGAGTGAAACACGTGGCAGACCGGATCACGAACAACGAGGTTTTCTTCCGCGTAAAGATGGAAAGACTAGAAGCCATTATGACTCACCACCGACTTCGATGGGCCAGACATTCACCTACCCAAACAAATCCTCTACTCAGAGCTCGCATCTTGCAAGAGACCACAATAATTAAAAAGTGTTTATTTATAAATATAATAATTATTAATATAATTAATAAATAAACATTGTTTATTTATTAATATTAAATGTTCGTTTATTCTCAATTCTTAGCTAGAATTTTATTTTATTTTGTTTTTCATTTCTTATTTCATCATATTTTAGTCTGAAACGTAAAGCTTTTAAAATATCCTCATGAAAACAAAATGGCGTTAAACATCCATTATTTGTTTCGATGAATTATATACGAGTTCGACGAGAAATAACTCTCGGAAATTGGTTCAATCTAACATTAATCATTCTTATCGATCTGATTATAGACTTGTCAGTTTATTACATCAAAATAACCCTTTATAATAAAACCATTAGAAATACAGTATGTGTCTGTTCGCGCGCTCACCCTGAGTATATTTACTGTTTACACTAGACATAAACGATTGTAATTATGTTTTTAGGGGTGAACTCTGGCAACTTTACCACATCTTCTCACTGTTGACGCGTAAAGCGAATTAAAATTTTACCCAAAGATCAAGGTCGCAAAGAATATACTTAAACGAATTTAGAAAAATTCAATAACGAAAAATAAGGTAATTTTGACACGGTAGGGAAATTCGGTAACTATGAAATAAGTCGATTGAAAATTTATTTTGGGGTCGTTCTCAAGTGGGTATTTGGGGGCTAAGCTCCCCTCTCCATAAATAACTGAAACTCGTGGGGTTTCAGATAAAAAAATCCACTACATCAATACCTGACCCATACTTTCTGGAGAGGTTATCCACCCCATACGCTTAAATAAGTATTAACTAAAAAAAAATCATGGATTCCAGTTCAGAAAATCCCCACTCCAGAACAGCCCTAAAATCAATTTTCAATCGACTTTTATTTCATAGTTACCAAATTTTCCTAACTAAATTACTGAATCATCCGTTAGATAATTTTGGGGCGCCACTTAACTACCAGAAAATATTTTTTTTATATACTTTAGATATCAAAAATACAGTTTTTAAAAATTTAATTCTTAAAATTTAAGATGAAAGTTGTAATGAAAACAAAGATAGGAGCTTTACTTTAAGCTTTATTCAACTATAACTCAACCCTGACAACAACAGTGTGGAGCTTATTCTTTTATCGGTGGCCCAGGAGCAAACAACTATGGTTGACTTCCTCTACATTCTCCCCACCCCGGAATAGTCTACTTCTATTTTTTTCTGTCTCCTACTCGATGTACCATGCTCAAATAAAGTTCTCGAATAATGGTTACAATGGTTCCACTTATCAGTAGTGTCTGGCTCAGATGTATTCATATCCAAGCGGTCGGGTTTCAGATACTTGTCCGTTTTTGGTAATTGAATAAATTGTAATGAAAAATAAACGAGGTGGGAGCTTTACTTTGAAGCTTTATACGACTAGCTTGTTCCGACTAGAGTTTGGACCAGCGGCCAGAGTGAAAACACACAGATTCCCACGTTAAAAACTAACCTGGTGTCACAACCTCAGTGGTGGGTGAGGGTCAAGTAAATATCTACTTTGAAGCTTTATTCAAGTATAACTCAACTCTGGCAACAAAACAGAGTGGCGCTTATTACAGTGTAACCCGGATATAAGAGACCCGGATATAAGAGAGATTTTCTCTGGTCCCAAATTAGAGCCATACTTACAAAATAGACCAAACCCGGATATAAGACTTCTTCTCCGGTCCCGACAACTCTCTTATATCCGGGTTACACTGTATCTTATAACTGGTCCAGGCGGAGACAGCTATGGTTGACTCCCACCACAAAAAAGCAAAATATTTCAGGCCATCTTTAATCCTATTTTTAAAATGTCAAATTTGACTTTTACGAGGTAAATTTGAAGCTACTTAAGTTTAAATACAAGGTAATTTTTTTTTTACATTTAGAGAAAATATATATAAAATTAAAGGAGACTAATTCTGGCTGTATTTTTCAGGTAAAACCGACTGAAAAACTTGAAATTAGTCTAAATGCCTGAACATCGACATTCATCTCTGAAAAATATTATCAAACCAGGGTGCAAGGCGAAAATTTCGAATATTCATGAAATAAGTTTTCCAAGTAAAAATCTAGACACCAAGATAGTGTAAAATAATTACGTGTGTCTTTTTGTAGTTATGTAATCATTTTTAGCAATATAAATGTAATAATTCTGTTGGTACATATGAGAATCTAAAGTCTACAAAAATATAACAACTTCAACTTGAATTACGATATATACAGTGGAACCTCGGTTCACGAATTTAATTCGTTCCTGAAGGACGTTCGTAACCCGAAATGTTCGTAAACCAAAGCTATTTTTCCACTAGGAATCAATGTAGAGAAAAAGTCACAGTACAATGAAATTGGAAAAGAAAAGCACGCCACAACACACGAATGTATGGAACACGGCGGTCGACTCAGAAATTATTCCATTCAGGTTAATTCGGTTTGGCAATGTTGTTCGATAACCGAGGTATATTCATCTGGAAGTTTCTTTTCAAAAACCGATTTGTTCGACATGTGACACGTTCGAGAACTGATGTTGCACTGTATACAGTTACGTGAGAAGAAAATATTTACACACACACACACAACGTAAGTACGTGAGAAATATTCCTAAACAAAGAGACTTGCTAAACTGCTAATATCACTCCTTCTATATGATAGCAAAATCTGGACAATTTCCTTCCAGATAAAAAAAAAGCTTTAAAGGATACAGAGATATGATTTAACAGAAGGACATTGAGAACACCTTGAACGGATCTCATGAGCAACGGCTAAATGTTAAAAAAAAAAAATGGGGGGGGATGACAATTTTGAACTCCCAAAATATATTGTAGATAAAAGTAGCAGAGGGAAGCGGCGAGTGTCCTGCCTAAGGAGCTTACGTATACGGATGTCAGAACAGGTTATTGAAGGGATAAAAGAGGGGAAATTCTGATTAGAGCTGCAAAGGACAGGAAGATGTAGAGAGTGCAGATCGTCAACGATTACAGATTTATTCATGTCACATTGAGCCAAATTACATTATGCAACAGCAAAAAAATATCTTGACGTTTACTAAAACATATTTCACGCGTAAAAAGTGTAAATGTATTTTTCTAAAAATACGCTTTTTTTTTTTTCTAGAAGACGGGTGTGCTCGGGAATGCGCAACTGTTTTTTACATCTCACTCATATAAAAAAAAAATGGAAGAACGCTGAAAAAACAAATAGAAATGAATGAAATTTTCCTTGTCTACCATATTTGACGAAACATTTTTTAAAGAAAGATTGCCGCCCCAAAATACATTAATATTATATATATATATATATATATATATATATATATATATATATATATATATATATTCAAACGTTATTATGGGGAATGTATTCTTTTATTACAATTTCTCGAAAGCGCAGGATGATAGACGTAATAGACACTGTTTATTAAATAAAAATAGGGCGTGTGTTTCAAATACGAATTATTCACTATAATAACGTTTTGAAGTAATAAAATGTCGGGTTAAAAATAAATACATTAATTCTTTCAAAATATAAATATATATACATTGTCACTGGAACTCGTTAAACACAGCTCGGGTATTAAATCGTGCACATATTTCTCGACTGTTTGAGCGATGTTGTTTTCATCAATGATGCACATTTAAAAAATGTGAATTCTTTTTTTTGTTTTTTTGTTTTTTACTTCTAATTTTTTTTTTTTTAATGGATTTTTTTTTTTGTTTTTTTTGATAACTGATGTATTTAAGTTTTTAAAATTTTTAACGTGTGGGGGCGGTTTTTACCCCGTAGATGCTGTGAGTGTGAGGAATTTTGATGTATGAAGGAGCGAATATTGACGGATGATGAATGAGTATATTGTAACGAATGAATCCGATTAGGTAGGTATAAAATACATAGTAATATTCAACCCCATCTTTTTTTCGGCCTTGTGTCACAATTACTGTATCAAATCAGTAATATATCATGGATTTATTTATCTTTGTTGAGTTCATTTATCGTCAGAAACCGTTGTGGTGTAAATAGTACGCCCCGATGACTATACGCACTAGTCCATTACTATAAAGAGCTCTTGGTCAGATGGAAGACGGGAGAACAGTTTCGAGTTGAGTAATTCATTGCCAGGCTCGCAACTCACTTGTCAAACTCACTGCCTTTTGGCAGAAAGGAACCCACATGAGGCTATGTCTACGAGCAGTCTCGTCTGCGGAGGTAGACAAACTCGACCCCGTGTATGCGGGGTCTAAGGGAAATTTTTTTTGTAAAAACCGACCTTGTGTTACATCCTGCCTTGTGGGAAGATTTGGTAAATACCTAAGAGTTCCGAATCAGGCAGTTCGCTGTCTGACTTACAAAACCTTTGTCTTCGGGCAGAGGGCGACTTAGTCGAGGCTCTGTCTACAGATAGAAACTCGGCTGAGAAAATCAAAGTACCTCCGCCCAGTTGTGGAGAATCGGTAAATTTTGGACCAGTTACCCGAGTGTTCGCACTCGATTACACCACGTTATACTTGACTTTGTCCCGCATCCCGTCTAAGTGAGAGGGTCTGGGTAAATACTTAGCCGTTTCGACCTAGACAGTTCACTGTCTTGCTCGCGACTGACAAGACCTGTCTTGGGGCAGAGTGCGAATCAGCCGAGGCACTGTCTACGGATAGAGACTCGGCTGAGAAAAAAAATTACAAGCAATGTACCCGAGCCCGCTTTTCGGGGGATTGGTAATTTTTACCACAGGCCTGAGTGGAAACGCTCGGGTTCCCACAGAAATCACGAGTCACATCTCATCCTAGTTGAGGGACCAGGTAAATACCTAGCCGTTTCGTGTCAGGCAGTTCGCTTTCTGGCTTGTGACTGACAAGACCTCTGTCTTCAGGCAGAGGAAGACACAGTCCGGGATCTGTCTACGGATAGAGACTCTGATCAGACAAGCTAAGTGCTCATTGCCCGCAGTTGCTGGGGATGAGTAAATTTTGGATCAGCGGCTCCAGTGTAGGGTTCCCTATATTAACCCTGACCATGTGTAGTATCCTGTTAAGTGGTGAGGCATGGGTAAATACCTAGCTGTTTGGAGTCAGATAGTTTGCTGTCTAGCTTGAGATTCTTAAGCCCTCTGTCTTCGGGCAGAGGGTACACGGTTGAAGTTCTGTCTACGGACGGAGATTCAGCTTAAAAAAAGACAAGAATCGTACCCCATCCCGCTAATGTGAGCTCTAGGTAAATTTTAAACAGTGTAAATTCTTGGTTTCCCCACAAAAATCTTGACCTTGTGTCACATCTCATCTAACTGGAGGAACTTGGTAAATACCTAGTCGCTTGGAGTCAATCTTCAGACTAATTAATACAAGCGTCACAGTAGAGTAGCCGTAGCATTACAGATATAGCATCCTTATATGAAGTTCGTTATATAAGTAAGAGTATGTTATAAGATTGGCCATAGAATATTGGCGTTCTAATGGAAACAAAGGAAAAGGTGTTAAGTGATTCACCAAGCCCTCTTTTCTCAACATGTGTCGAGAAATTTTAGCCTCTTTCTGATTTAAAGTACAATTGTCCATTTTTGCTTCCATTTTCCGTAACACCATAGCATTTCCACCATTCTTCTGTATAAATATGTTTGTTGCCTGAAGTTTCGTCTTCTCATATAGGCGGATTGATATTATATAACAATACAACTCGTGTTTCTTCTTTTGGGAAAGTCTATCACGTATGTATGTATGTATAATTGTTATGATAAAAAAAAACATACGTATACGCACATATACTTGCACGCACATATATATTTCTTTCTCAGATGTTATAAAAACAATGCTCACTGTTATATAACATAGCTATTAAGTATATATTAGCGAATATACATTACGCTCTAGGAGTCAGTGAGTATTCTGCACCTGGAGATTGCACGTTTATATATGTATATATATAAGACCAAATTTCCAAATACTATTATATATAATTCTCAGGTAGGTTTAGCTATCATCCTGTTCACACGCTTCCTAGGGCCGTTGAACAGGAGTAGAAGCTTTATCACTTGTTTCCTGTTTAGGATTGGTTTTCCGGTTCTTTCTAAAGTATTTTCATTTTTCATTTTTCAGTAGCCCCTTGCGTCTTAGTGATACTTTCACCACAATTGGTTTTAATATATATATATAATATTGAGTATGCTTTATCTAAAACTCTAAATTCTGAAACTTTTTCTGATGTTGACATGACTTGCCACAGATGGAAAAACAAATCAAGAAAAGAAAAATGGCAAGTTTCCTCGGTGATATGCAGCTGTTGTAAGTGATGTCATCTGCCCTGGGTAGGAGGTCCCCAGCCATGCTACACGGCATACGTTGGCGACAGTTTTTTGTCACAGCAACAACTTCGTTCGAGGATTACTTACCAGGTGTTTTGTGCTCAGTAAATATATTGAAGATGTCAAAGACTCCTGCATATATTTCTCTATATATAAAAGACAGGGTGTGTGTGTGTGTGACAAATGCACGGCCGCAATTTTCGACAGATTTGCACCAAAATTTACATGCACTTGCTCCAAGTTAGCGGAAAGGGCAAGCCCGGCTTTGCATTTCCCAACTCCCATCGATAGTGGAAATAATCGATTTTTCATGCTTCTACGGCATGTATGTATGGAGTTTGCGGCCATTTTCTACTGGCCAGACTGAGAGCCAATAGCTGGCTGCCACGAATAGGCAGGAAGATTCTATTGGCCAGCGTGAGAGCCAACAGCTGACTGATACGAATATTAACTAGCATGCTAGCATGCAAAAAATTCGTCACAAGTGTTAAAAATTTAAATCTGTATGGTACTTTACTCCAATTGGCGCATTCGCTTGCTTAAACTGGGTTGGGTGTGAGAAAGTATTTGTTGTTAACATTCTTTTTTCATTCGGTGTTTCTAGTTACGAGTCCTTTTTTAAAGCTGATCGTTTTGTGTTCATTTTGTTTAGTTCTTTTTCGTAACAGAGTTAATGTTTAGTATATAGCTTAGAAAAAATTCGCAGTGTGAGATAGGCAAGAAGTAAGACATGTAGCAACATCAGCACGGCAAAGGGCACTCCTTTAAAGGCAAAGAAGGGCAAAAAGTCAAGTGATAGCGATTGCTGTATGAGTCGTGCGATTTTTTAATCAAGCACGGGCAACGCCGGGCCATGCTGCTAGTGTAATATATATATAAAAATTCTATAAGTTGTGTTCACGTTTTTTGTAAACGTACTGAAAATACAAAACATCATTTTTAAATGTCACCAGTCAGTCCTCCCGCTCCCTCGCAGCCCAACAACTAATCTCTTATATCTTTTGAGTTATGTCTACCTTTCAATTAATTCATTGTGATGTTGTCTTATAAGACTTACTGGGAAGCCTTAACAGTGACTGTATTTTAGAAGTCTATTTGTTTTTAGAGAAAAATTTCATAAATTCCAACCGACAAGTCTAAATGCTTGGTCAATGAAAGCTTCGTGTTTCATACTATTGCTATTAACTCGATATTAAATAGTCTAAAATTGTTATAAAGCTAACTCAACTAATTCAACACAAAATGAGTCATACACAGCAATTGTTAATACGAACTTTAACGCAAACATTATTATATAATGTTTCAAATATCCACGATATTCGTGGATATGTTGATTCATTCGGAAACCTTTTTTTTTATGTGACGTGGCTATCCACTTTCCCTATCCCTTGTAGCTCTCAATAAGTTTTTTTCCTTTGCTACTTCCCCCCAGGGCATGTACTGTCATCCACTTAAGTCCACCAGGTATGTCACGCATTGCTTCCCCTTGTCTCTCTTTCCCTTTATTCGACCTGTGGGTATCAGATTCTCCAAGCCCTCCCTTCTCATTACGTTTCCCAGAAATTTCAGCTGCCTCTTCCTGATGTTAAGTATAAGCTTCCTCCTTGCTTGCCTTCTCTTCAAAACCTCATCGTAGCTAACACGCTCGGTCCATGGTATCCTTAGCATCCTTCTGTAGAATCATACCTCCGTTACCTCAGGTCTTGTTTGAGGAGACCATCCAAAAATCACTGCCCTAAAGGAGGATAGAAATCTACTTTATTTTATTTTTCATCTTCTCATCCGTGTTAACTCTTTAATAAAGTCATAAGTTTTAACGCTTTTTATTTCTATCATTATTTTCAGAAAACCCAAATAAACGAGGAAATCTTCAAGGTTGAAGCGGCAGATTTGTTTGATGTAAACCGCTCAAATATAACATACAAATTGTTGGTGAGTAGACAGCCAATTTTACAACTCTCTATGCTTTTTTTATAATTCATTCTTTTACGATTTTTTTTTTTTTTTTTTTAATATATCTCTTTTTATGGATTCTTTACTGTATGGATCATTCATTACAAATTTAATATAAAAGGTATGGAAATTAATATAGAATACGCTGTGCTATGCTCGTATCGGATCAAGACTTTCATATGAATGCTATTCATTATGCCAAACCCGTTGAGAAATATCTAAATTATCAGTTGTAGATAACAGCTTTATCAAATCAATGTGTAAAAAGGCTTTTAGTAAATGATGGCTGTATGTCTTCGAACTTCCTAGATTGGTGCTACAGAATCGCAGAGAACTGTACCAAATAACAGAAACCGCTTTATTTGAGGACTTTCAACATCGGCAACAACTAAAATAGATATCACAATTAACTGTAAGAGAAAATATTGACATAGTCAAAATGTTGATGTTTCACACTACTTCAAACAAAAAGTGAGAACAGAAATCCCCAATACTAGAAAGAGCGATAACAGCTACTGGAATTAAAACTTTTTTTTTGAAAACTTGTTTTGAGAACAAAAATGACTGTTCAATCAATGAATTCTGAAAGTATCCTTATAAAGAAACTTTTGTTATTACCATTACTTGTATTCCCGTGATAAAGTTGCAATCAATCTAATTAATATCCATCACTGGCATTTCGACCTTAGATGAATCTGCTGTGTTTCAACTAAATGAAAAACGATCTGACCGTTTTCAGATATCGCAGATTGTTCTGAAGAATTATCTTATGCCACCCCCTACTTTATACATCGGCGTTGTCACTGTTCGCGTGGAAGTTGACAAAAGAGGTTCGATGCCCGTCTTGCGCAGAATAGGCCTTCATTGGGTTCTAGCTCCAGTACCAGAATACGTTGATTACATCATTATGAATATGACCTGCCGTAATGGCATATGTTTCGAAGTACAAACAATAGATAGGGCCATACGTCTAGAAGGGATTTCGGAATTTCAACTAAAATCTGTATACCTCCAGCAGTCACAGAATCTCCATTTCCGACAATCTCCTCTTTAAGTATTAGGTCATCCTATAAGTTCTGTCCGAATTTTGAATAAAGAAAACAAGTGACCAAATGTTACATTTAATTACAGATTCAATCAACAATGTATTTTCCCTGATTATCTATGACTTCCTTCCATCTATTAACAAGCTTACTAATTCCATTACTGTAAAATTCTTTTGGCTTTGATTCGAAGAACTCACAAATGTCAGTTTTAACCTCTTCCTGTGTTACAAAAGCTGTTTCTTCCAAATGATTCTGTAAGCTACAAAACAAATGGTAGTCTGAAGGAGCAAAATCGGGAGAATATTTCTCCCAACCAAGTTCTTCGATCTTTTGTGACGTGATTCTTGCTGTGTGGGGTCGGGCATTGCCCTGATGAAACATTACCTCTTTTCGATTCACTAGAGCAGGTCTTTTTTCCTCAAAGCTTGGTTCAAATGCTCTAATTGATGACAGTATATTTGAGCATTAATTGTTGCATTAGGTGGTAAGAATTCAAAGTGGATTATTCCTTGGCGATCCCACCAGATTGAAAGAAGAACCTGTTGCCCATGAAGTTCCCTTCTCGGCTGTGGCTGGGGTCCTTCCCTTTTACCAAGCCACTGTCTACGACGCTTAACATTTCGATAAAAGATCCATTTTTCATCGCCAGTCGCAAGTCTATCCAAAAAAGATAAAACAAGTTGGCGAGAATGGAGAGAAGAGCAGATATCAACTCGGGATTTGAGGTTGTTTACAGACAATTCGTGAGGCACCCATTTTCCAAGTTTAGGAACTTTTCCAAGTTGTTGAAGATGACGATGTATGTTGTATGGTTTGGACTGAGAACCACTGCCAATTCCTCAACTGATAAAGCAGGATTTTCTTTAAGGGTTGCTTCAAGAAGCTTTTCATCAAACTCAACTGGACGTCCGGTTCGATCTTCATCTTCAAGGGTAAAATCTCCACCTCTAAATTTTGCAAACCATCTTCTTCAAGTTCTTTCATTCACACATTCCTCTCCATAAACTGAGTGAATATTTCTAGCCGCTTCAGTTGCTGAGTTTCCTTTCTTGAACTCATAAAGCATTATGTGCCTCAAATGATTCTTGGGTACTCCCATGTTAGCAGTGTTTTAATTAAACAAAATTTAATTTTATTGTTCTCTGAAATAAAATTTGATCGGTTTAAATGCATCTAAACATAAAAATAATGTTCAGCTCCATTAGCCATTATAAAATACTCTTTAATTTTCGTTCATTTTAACAAAAAGTTAAAATTCGGACATAACTTATGGGATGACCTGATAGTATTGCACTTTATTCATTAAAAAATTTCAACAGTAACTATCTACCTTGAGTTACTCTCAAGAGTTTCATTGGGTGAACTTTAACTAAAAGAGAAAGAAGGAATGATTCGCCTAATCGAATGATTTGGATTGATATCAATTGAATATTCTTTTAAGCCTTTTATGCTCGGGAGAACCAGATGCAGTTTTCTTAAATATTCCGATATGCAATATTCCGATAACGTCGAAAATCCACATCAGCATCTTGGCTAAAATCTATAACTTTGTATTCAGCAGGATTATGGGCGTATAATCATCTCCATTTTCACAATGATTATTCAATTTTAGCGATGTGATCACCTCTCTAGTTTATTTTTCTCGGAATTCCTCTCTGGCAACCATGCAACTGGAATATCTGACTTGAGGCTGGTACCTTAGTTTTCTATTACTACTAAACTACAATAACTGAGAAAGTTTTGAGTTGGGGACTTGTGAGAGACATCCAATAATTTTCTAATTAACAATGGTCTTATAATTCTTCGTGTCACTTGGTTAGCACGTACGTTACGTCCTGCCAATACCTCATAAATAATGGACTATTCCGTGGAAAGACGTCAAAGACATATCAAACTTCGTTTCAGTCAGAATATGAAAGAAAGTGTTTAAAATCTATTTCAGTGAAATGAAAAAAGTTGTCATTCTCAAATCTTTTAATTTGTATCCCCTTACTTCTTTAAATAACGATCAACATTCCTATTTATGATTGTTATTGCAATATTTTGTTAAAGTTGTTAACCTCAAATATTTAACGATGTGATGGAGGAATTTCTATGGTTATTTTATTGTCGTAGAACTCGCCCTGAGCTTTTTCAATCATTAAGTATTAAGAGTCTTGAGAAAATCTAAATAGAAGAACTGAAATTTTCACCGTTATTTTTTTTTTTTTTGCATTTAATATTAGAAATCAGATATAATATGTTATTGATAAGCAATAAAATAAAATATACTTCTATAAATCAGAAAGAGGTTTCAAAAACGCTCATCAACGATGTATAGCATTCTTTTAGAAAAATATTCAATAATGAAATATTCAATAGCAGAGAAACAATAATTTTTGTTAATATTCCAATTTTAATCTACAATCTTTATTGTATTATTTAAAGACTTAATTTTAACACACATTATTTGCCTTTATTTAATGGAAGATAAAGAAAATAATTCATTCTCTCTCTCTCTCTCTCTATATATATATATATATATGTTGAAATGATTAATTTCTAAAATTAACAAACATATTTGGGAAATAATTAAAAATCATGAAACACAAGAGGAACCCCACTGAATTGTAATATCCAATAAAATTTTAAAATCAAGTCCCGATGTATTTATTTAAAACAAAAAACAGTTGAACTTGTCTTAAAAGTTCAGTATGTTAACAGAAGCATTTTATCAATAATTTTTACTTCTGATTTAAGACTAATATGCTTTTCAAGTCGCTTAGAATATTAGCGTTCTGATCCTAAGACCCAGGTTCAAATCTTACTATTGTAGTTTTGTCAAAAAGTGATTTTTTTATCATAATGACTTGGTGAGACAATCCAGGTGTGTGGCATTGTTTGAAAGTACCTGAATACTATAACGCGATTTGACCCAAGTCTTACGAGTGGAATTGGGGACAGAAATCGGTTCGGAAGCCGTCGATAGTTGCGCTAACACAAAATCACCTCCTAACCGAAGGGTTAAGCGTTCTGGCCATGTTCAACTGCCGATCACGTTTCAGAATTCTGTGTCTCAACTGTAACTAAGGTCTGCTCAGAACAGCTGCAGTATAATCCACAAGATGACCCAGTAGGTTTTGTAGACATATAAATGATGCTAAACGGGCGTTTGCATCGGGGATTAGCCACCCAGTGTAGCAGACAGGCATACTTTGAAACGTAGATTAAATAAAGATTCCAGTTCAGAATTCCCTGTAAGTTACTCAGATCAATATACATCTGAAGAAAACCGGAGGGAATAACGATCGAAACGTTGTGATGACGACAACGAAGATGAGGATAATAATTCAAATATAAATAGTGAAAAGTAAAAATGATTTACATTATCATCGAAGAGATTAATTCCTAAAATCACTTGGTACAAGAAACAATCCAGCATATAGAACGAAGTCTGTAAAGGTTGATGGCAGAAATTGAATGTCTTCGAGAGGCATCCGAATCAACGGTGTATGAAAATTGACAAAAAAATAAACAATATTTAACAGGGAAAATACATTACATTGCTTAGGTATCATTTTTAACTTTTTTGGCAGAGAGTTAGATATTGCAACTTGGAGTACCTTGCTATATCGTATATCGAGTGTAAAAAAAATCGTTTCTTCCTCATGACAGCTTTAAAAGATTGGTCTGCCAAAAATAATTTTGAAAGAGATGAAAACTCGTTTGTATAAGGGAAGGCCAAACAATCTACGGGGTACACTTAAGAAGAATTGCAGAATATTACTGATAAAGTAATTCATATATTCCACCTTCACGTGTCTTATTGTAACGATAATTCGTGCCAATGCAACTCCTGAGAAGTACCGAATTTTATTGTCCCCAAGTATATAAAGTAATTTAATAAAAAGTGCAACGATACTATTTCTCTTGTGGCGCATAAAGTTTACAAACCATATTTTCAGTATCCTTATGCACTCAAGAATCACCATGCATTCAGAACTCTGCCTCCTCTCGAGCTGTGTCAGCTGAATGCAACAATAAGTACTAAAGTTCTGAATGACTACAGATACTATTTCTGACACATTCGAACACTAAGAGCTTTTAATAAATAAATTTTACATCGAAGAATCTCATTTCTTTTGCTCGACACTTGATATCTTATTTCTTATACAAATGTTCACACAATACAAGGTTCAAGAGCCACTCAAGGTAGAAAGTTACTGAATGAAGTATGGTATATGAGCATAAGAGGGGGAATATTATGAGAATATTAAGGATAGATAATGGTTTAACCATGACTTGAATAATCAGAAGATGTGGAAGCATCGACACGGTAATATTTTCCACAAAGTCGCGGTTCTTGGGAATAACTTATCTGTTTTGGAGACCCTGCTTACCAAAGGGAGACGTAGGGAATAAGGGTGATTCAATCGTGTGGAAGTAGCAATATGTGTCTTGGTTTTAAATGTCTGAATTGGTATTACTAAAGAATTATACAAATTCTTTTTTCTTTATTAACTGCGAATTACTATGATATTTTGGTGAAGATACAGGAGTGGTTTCCAGTTGCATTCTCCATGGTTTTGAACTCAAACTCGTCGTCCTTCTATCCAAGACCAGAGAGCTTATTCTGTCCTAACAGATCGATACATGCTTTTCCTAAGTGCATTCGAGTGAAAGTGAATGCAGCTGACTAGGCCGGAACTTGAGCTCGACTTTCCTCGCCGATAACCATAACGCTACACACAAACACATCCAGTAAGGGGAAAGTTAGTACAACTTCTGTCTTCAGTTACTAAGGGAATAAAACAAAGTTTCGATCTTGTTTATATTTTCCTTAGAGAAGAAGGAACGAATTTTTACAATAGCCATTTTTCTAATTGCTGACGTGCTACTAATTAATATTTTTAAAGTAAGCGCTTTCAAAAAAAACTAGTTAAGATATAGTGCATTCTTCTTCGAAAAACGGAAATTTATGGCGCCATGAATTCAGTAAAAAAAAAGTTGGCAATGATGCCCAAAGGAAAAGGAATAAAATTTGATGTCGAGACCGGAATCAAAGAGGTCTTCAGTGCTTTCGAAATCTTAACACTGGTGTCTCCCGAGTATTTTATTTGTGGCCGATATAAAGTGTTTTAGACAAATACGGCAAGACTTTGAAGTGTCGGTTTATCTTAGGCTTGAGGGAATGTTGAGTCTTATCCCTTGTATTGTTGGTATTATCAATTTTTACACAGACAAATAAAAAAAAATTCTAAAGAGGGTTTTCTGCTAAGAAAGTGTAATATTTTCATTTTGTAAACAACCTCAATTAAGATATAACATAGCAAATTTGATTTTTTTAAAGCAATAGACTAGAAACTTATAGGTTGTTCGTGATTATCTGATACTTAATACTTGTATTAAATTTAGTTGGTGTAAAGGGAAATCAATTTCACATTTTGAATTGAAAACTATTCACTTGAGCAATGGCTTGTTTTGTTTTGTTATTTTTTTTTTTAAATATAAAATCTTTTTCTATTTTCGAATCTTGATTTGGTTTCATAATATCAAAGAATAATTAGTGATTCCTGACCCTGAAATGATCCATAGTTTGACTTTACTTTCGGTTTATCTTTGATCTTCGGGTAGTATAAAAATGATACGACTTCCAGGCTAGTTCGGGTTGATAAGATTGATTTCTGTCTTTTCCGGGGACATTAGGGCGAAGGGAACACAAACTGTCTCATCTTGAATTTGAACTCGTATCGCCGACTCCATTTTCTATGTTGTTAGCCGTCAGTCGATCCCAAAAACTGGATATTTTTACATTTAGCCGTCTTTAAAATCCTTTAACACGTTTCTTTTTGCTCCTGAAGAAAGTCGAATAAAAGTCATAAAACCATCAAAAGCGGAAATACTAGTTTTAAAATGTGGAAAAGAAGGATAGTTGTAGTTTTTTTCCGCCCTGCCAGTAAATATGAAAAAGACTGATTAATTATATGATCTGTGCAGTGTGCAAAATATTTTTCTTTCTTTAAAAACGGACACTTCAAAGTATAAGCTCATACCAAATGATTTCTATAAACGTAAAAAAAAAAAAAAAAAATGAACTGCGTAATCTGGAGTTCTTTTTTCATATATTACTATCAATTAATCATTTTCGATTGTGAATTAATTTTTGTTGTTGCTGTTTTTTACATTTTAAGAAATAATGTGGCATGAACATATTTCGTTTTGGCTTCCATAGGCGGGATCAGTTTAGATTTAGATAGCAAACTGGACGCACTCACAACTTTTTATAAATTGAATAAAACATCTTGCTAACTACCGCTTTGAGCCAAGCACGCGTAATAACGATGTTACCTTCTACATAAATAATGTTTTTGAAACAGAAACACCTGTTTGGTAATTGTAATTACTGTTAAATTTATTTTCCATTATTAAAATAATTAAATAGAAGCCAAACCTACTTGAACACCTGGTTTCTAAATATTTATTGGCGAATCTTTAATATTTTTTCTGGTTCAATATTCTTAGATATTCTTACTAATATTTTTAACAAGGTTAATAGCCTGACAAGTGAGCCAACTGTTGTTTACCAGATATTAAGCTAGAACTTAAAATAAATAGAAACTAAATTCATCTATTGAGTAGAATTTATTAAAGAAATTCTTGAAAACTTTCAAACATTTAATGATCATACACACAAGCGTGTGTATATATATATATACATATATATATATATATATATATATACATACATGTACACACACACACATATATATATATATATATATATATATATATATATATATATATATATATATATATATATATATATATACACACACACGTTTTATACTTCCGAGCGTTTTAGTGTGTTGTAGAGATGTTTTAATTTCCGAATACGGTTAGCACATTGTGACCTTGTTCGTAGTTAATATTGTTAAGAGTTGGCTTTTTCTTTTTTATTATTAAAGCTTCCATTATTTTTAATCTTTTTTACAGGTGGATGTAGTTCTATTTCTGTTTTCTACTATAAAACATTTGAACAGTTTTTACACACTGTTTGTCCAGAAAAGAAAGATCTTGTTCGAACAAAAGAAAAATTAAATAAAAATCTTAACCGTAGTACCTTGTCTGTCGTTTTTAATGAAACATGCATATATATATATATATATATATATATATATATATATATATATACACACACAGATATACATACACATATATACATATACACACGCACTATATATATATATATATATATATGTGTGTGTATGTTTTAAAGATATTATATTTCAGCAGTATTTCTTGGTGTAAACATGTTCGGTTAAACAGAACGCTCAAGAATTACTGTTAAACGTTTTGGTGACTTTATGTTGCCATCGAATAAGTACTTTGGTGTTTGGTGAAAACTTCGAAAGGAACTTGCCGAAGTTGTGCATAATATCCACAGTTCATCGTTGATCGTCATTCTCAAATTTCCTAAACAAACAACGTGAATGTAGCGGGTGGATCAGATCGATTTGCGAGATAAGCATGATGGGGCATGTTGTCCAAAACTTGCAGCAATTCTTTTCATTTATCTTTGAAAAGGTATTAATCTTTGAAGTGACTGTATAATTTCTCTATCTACAATACTAGGCTCAAAAATTACACCACTTCCCCATTTTTTGTTTTCTAAATCATTGGTGCTGACTATTTCCATGAAGGATCCGATTTCTAATTCAGCAATCAAATACATCAAATTCTTGTTGAAAACTCAATTTTCATGGACTCCTTTGGCGAACATTCAAGTTTATCTTTGTAATCTTTACTTAAAGGCCGTAGTTCAGTTGCGTTTCTATCTTTTGGCAATATTCGAAATATTCTACTTTTTTTGTCTCTGTTTATATTCGCAACTCCAGCTTTTCAAACAATTTAACACATTTCACTTGTTCATTCCTCTTCTATCTTTCCAGATAACATTTTATGACTTATTCAAAGTATTTTTCTTGTTTTGAATTTGTTATTGCTCTATGATCTCTATTCGGCTTTTTATCCTGATTATTTTATCCCTTCGTTCTTTATGATAAAAAAAATATTCGAAGCTGAAATTTATATCATATATTGATAACTATATACTGAAAGTTCTGCCAAAATTGATTGGTTGATACAGATTTTACTGACAATACTAACTTGGATAATAAAATCTGAGGTTTTTTATAGTGATACATATTCAAGTGATAAAGAAGAGATTTTGAAAGACAGATATATTTGAACGCCGTGTACGAAGCCCATATTTAGGTTTTGTCTATTTCGGCCCACTGACTATATCACTGCTCCAATACGCCGTTCATCTACTTTTTTATCATTTCTTTTCTCATAAACTTAATATTATCCGCCTGGACGCAAAACTGATTAACCCATGAATGTCCACTCTAAAACGCCGTATTAATTATAAAAATGTAACTAAAATATGGTATTAATTATAGGCTTGTAAAAAGATCAGCTATTAATTATAGGCTATAAAAATCCGATAAGAATCCTGTTATAATTATAGGTTTTCCCCTATAACCAATTAATGCTCACTCTCCCTAAAATATAATGGTTGGCATCAACTGGATAAAATAAGCAGCATATTTTTTTTTTGGGGGGGTGCAACGGTTAACTGAAAAATTGAACGTGTTTTGGTAATTGAATGTCATTAAGAAAATGATTGGCAGTGGTCAAGTTGCTTGCAGAATGAAGTGACTATATACATAATATAAAACATTGCTAATGATTTCAGTATAAATTATTGCCAATGATTTATAGGATGCGCTATAAATCAGGGAGATTTAGATTGAAAGTAATTAGATATGACTATACGACTTACTAATAGAATGGGGCTACTGTACGTATAATTTTAAGTTGTGTATAATAGTTATTCCTTCCTAATGTTTGTATAAATGCCACGTAGTCTATTAAATGTATTGTTCTTTTTTATAGGTAAGTATGAATAAACAAATCTACTGAATATAGCTTAAAACTTTTTTGTTTGCTTACTCCTGTATCATCTTTATATTCGTAATATACTTGACTTGTAAACTGGATTTTTTTTCGTTCCAGAAAATATCTGCGAAAAATAGCAGAGCCAGGGTGAATCATATGTTCACTATGGATTCACAAGGCAAAATCTACCTCAAAGAAAAACTTGATTACGATAAAGGATTACGCTTTTTTGATTTGGAAATAGAAATTGAGGTAAGTTTCTTTTTAATTCTCTAATGTTTCTACCAGTTATTTTTAACCATGAATACACAAGTAAATATATCTTTATATGCATAATACCTGTACCTTCACGATTCAGTTTCTTTATTACCTGTGAACTTTAATGTCCCAAAGACGAAAGTGCTCTCATTTACCCAGCACGGAGAACCCGCTCTGCCTCCTATCAGACTGGCTGATATCCAACTCCACGAGAGCGCCTCTCTCCGCCTGCTTGGTCTACCGCTGACCTGAGGTGGAACAAATATACTGAATCAATAGCTTCATCTACCGCAAGGAAATTTAATTGTGTCGCGCCAGAAAGTTTTTTGTCGCCTGAGTCCATCCTTCAAATCTATAAATCAAATAATTAGTCCTTACATGGGATACTAGTGCCCCCACTGTTCGTCTCGAGAGACGTATATGCATTGTGATGGGTCCTAATCTGGCATCTCGTCTACAGTCACTTTCTCACAGATATGCCGTGGCTTTCCTCTGTCTTTTCTACAAGGTAGATGCTCCGACGAGCTATTTTTCTGGTTCTCAAACTGCATTAATTTAAGCGTGCTACTAGGTTGACATCTCAGTCCCACCCTTTCACTGTCGAAATGATTAAATGTAGCTGTCTTTTCTACTTCAACAGCTTCTTATCTCGCACTTACCGTCTGTGAGACTCCCTTCCTCTTACTTGCTTTCCTGATAGCTATAATCTTAAAATATTTAAATGTAATGTCAATCGTTATCTTCTGATGCCTTAATCTTGTTCCCCATACTTCTTTTATCCTTTCCCCAAACATCCTCTTTACTATAGCTCTCACTCTCTGTAACTCCTTGCATCCTAGTGGCACTCTCGCGTTGCTTGGGCTGTAATGCTTAAAAAAAAAACTGCCATGTATTCTTGAAAATGATAGTGGAGTGATTTCTGGTTACCTTCTCCTTACTTTGGAATTCAGCATTTTCTTTCGCTTAGACTCGTTGTCACCAAAGTCTAGAGAGCCAACTCGTCGACGCTGCCATTTCATCCATGGATGAGAGAAGAAACGGATAACGGTGTAATGGATATCGGTGCACAAAGTGGTATCGTCGAATAGAGTTCTAATTCCGTTTCTTCATCTCTTTCGCAAAGTGAACGCAACAGACTAGCCCGCAAATTGAACTTCCACTTTTCGCACCGATATCCGTTACACTACATGCACATATCTAATATATAAATCTAACTTTGTGTGTGTGTGTTTTTGTGTTCTCTTGAAAATATTTAAAACTGGCATCCTTCAGTTTTATATTTTATGTTTTATTCCTAAAAGTAGACACTTTATGTCTTACTCAACGTCACAGCGAACATAACTAATTGTCAGTATCAGCTTATTTTTTTAGATAACTGTTATGTGTGTGGGGGGGTATAAATTTGTTGATTTCATTTAAATTCTTCTTTTTCTTTGAGTTTCTATCACTCCTGTTTTTAAGAATACGACAGAACGTTCTGACTTTTCTAACTATTGCTCTATTAGTTACCTACTGCTTTTCGGTAGAGTATTCGAGGCTTTAATTAATAGTGACGTAGTTAAGCATCTTGCCTCTCACGACCTACTTTCTGAAAAACAATATGGCTTCCGTTTCAGCAGGTCTATCGTCGATGTGCTAAAAGTCATCACTGAATATGTATATCAAGCTCGTGATAATGATGGCAAACTCGGACTGTGGCTCTATATATCTCTAAGGCGTTTGACAGGGTTTGGCACGCTGGTCTTCTACGATTTTTCAGGACGATTGTTTTATTTAATCCAATCGTTTCTATCAAATCGTGAAATGAAGGTTGTTTTAAACGGGATCGCTTTTAGATCCTTTCATACAAAAGTGGGTGTCCCTCAAAGCTTTTATCCTGAGTCCCGCGCTGATCTTCATCAATGATCTTCCTGATGTTATCAGTTCACAGTTAAGCATTTATACTGATGACACTACCATTTCCTCCTGTTTCAATAGAAAATCCGTCAAAGCTGACAAAGTTAACCTGTTTTTGAAAAGGACCGCCAACAACTGGTTAACTGGGGCAAGAAATGGCTTCTATATTTTGATGCCTCCCAAAAGAAACTGCTTTCATTTAACCGCCACAGAGAAACTTCCTTGCCCACCATCAGCATGGCTGATGCTAGACTCATGGAGAGCAACACACTGCGCCTTCTTGGCCTCGCGTTTTCAACTGACTCGAATTAATAGCTGCATCTACAGCAAGGAAAGTTTCGTAACTGTGTCATGTCATTCGTCTTGAGGTTCTTGACCAAATCCAAAGAAGGATCTGTAATGTAATCGACCCTGAAATGGCATCTCGACTTCAGTCATTTTATCACCGACTTGACGTGGCTTCCCTCTGTCTTTTCTACAAATATTTTCTGGCAAGATTTTTTCCTTGGTGCTCCGACTGCACCAATTTAATCGTTCAACTGCATCGGCATTTAGCTCCCACCCTTTTACTATTGAAATAGTTTAATGTAACCGCCACTTCTACTCGAACAGTTTCTTTTCTCTTACATTCCACCTGTGGAACTCCGTTCTATTTCCTTGCTTCCCTGATTACTAAAATTTAAAAAAACATTAAATGCAATGGCAATCTCCATTTTCTGTCTTCTTGAAATCCGTTCATCTTTTATCCTTTCCTCAAGCCTCCCTCTACCCAGTTTTTTTTCTTTCACTTTCACTCTCTGTAACTCCATGCGTACTGGTGGCATTCACACCTTGATTGGAATGAAATGATTAAAAATAAAAATAAATAAATAAAAAAAAGCCATTATAAAATTTTTAACTTATCACAATATTTAAATTACAATAATTTCGCTAATATTCTTTACATTATGTACAAATCTCTCTGAGAATGGCCTGCATAGCATTGTCATGCAAAAAGAGATATCAGACGTAAAATTAGGTACTATTGCTAATAAATAAATATTAAAAATTAGAAAATCTTAAACAAGAATAAAACTTAGCTTTAGCCTTCTTCGTAACTCCCGTATAGTGACCTGTCTTTTCTTAATTAAAATTGCAATTAGCGCTGATGTAAAAGGGAAATGAGTGTTCATCAGCCGCTTTTGAAATTAAGATAAAGTATCTGCACTGAAGGATAAAAAAGAATGAAAAATGAAATCAAATGTTAGACTCTAGCAACCTCCTGAGTAGATCAAGGATAAATACGAGTACCATATAGGAGTCTCTTGTTGAGAAATGAATGACACTCAAAATGAATACCACCACTTGATTTATGACACTCATACAGTTTCACAACCATAGTTAGGATAGTCTCACAGTCCCTGAATACAAATATTTAAACGCTAGATTGTACAAGAGACACATGGCCTGACAGATTAAAGCGTTGGTTTAAAAGATATCTAGTTTCATGTTAGTGCTAAAGGCACAAACTCAATTTCAGTAGAAGACAAACGACCCAAGAAAAATAAGAATGGTGAATATCTCGTAAACAATCGACTCCCGTGGATTTAATAAAGGGTACGGTTCAAAATTCTAAGAAGGTCACTGGATACATTGGTCAAAACGTTGTGAATATAACTTTTTTGAGCATGATGGTTTCAATAACAATGCATATAATAATGGCATTTAAGTATGTTTGCCATTTTCATTAGTTGCATTTATTGTAAAGAAAGTTAACATGAAATAAAAATTAATAAAAAAAATACTATATGAGCCACACTGTAACTTCTCTCACGCGAAAGCAAACAGCTTTAACAGATTAATCTTCGTTTTAACAAGGAAACAATACATTCACCACACCAGTTTTATGCTACTTAAACAAATTTAAAACTTATCCTAGACTGACATGTTGATCCATACATAAAGAATACTGTCAGCACGGGAGAGCTATGGAAGAATGAGTTAATTCTGTCATTCCTATTTCCCCCATTATGAGCATTATTATATTCTTGATATAATAACACCGTACTTCACGAATGGAATGGAAAGGCAGAAAGAAACAGGAATGACAAACATGCTGTGTTCTAAGAGAGACATTTATACCACTAAAAATGCACAAAATATTATATACATGTATTTGCCCTTCTCCCATATGATATATCAACACAGCAAACGGAGTTAAAGGAGAACGTAAAGTTAGTTTTACATATAGAGATTCTTCCGTGTTTCTGGAGAAGCCAAGTTTAGGACTGCAGATACAAACGGTCCTGATTTATCTACTATATCTCAGACAAAGACAGATTCCACGAAAAGGATCGATGAGACTTGGGTTTTCCCAAATTGAGGACTGCGAACAGGAGTTTCTCTCTATATATGGGGAAGATATCTACCCAAATTGAAACAGCGAAATTATAAATTGTTGGGTGTGGAATGCAGATTTAACCTCAGCTCGGGCCTCTCCTCCCGAGCCAAACAAACGACTGCTTCATTTCACGATTGTAGACCTAAAGCATGATGGAGTATGTCGTGACGTCACTAATTGGCCGTCACGTGACAAATGTGACTTCATCTCTACCAAAGATAAGGTCATTGGGTTCTTCATTTTTTCTTCTTCTTCTACTACTACTATTACTGCCGAAATTGTAATGTTAGCTGTTGCCCTGCAAGGAAACATTCTGCATTTATTGACCGAGCAGCCAGTAATGTTTTTGACTTTAAACGCATAAAATATTTCTCTAAAAACACTTTTATCAGAAAATAAGTTTCTCAAGTCCAGTAGCTGTTATCGATCATTCCAGAATTCTCGGTGGAATATTAACATCTTGATTATATCATTATTTTCTCTTCGAGTTGCATGTGCCATCAATTTTCTTTTTTTTTTATTTATTTATTTATTTATTTGTTGCTTTTGGTAATCCGCAAGTGATGCAGTTTATGATATTTGGTATTTCTTTGTTTGTGAATGTGTAGTGTTTAAAGAAGACCCTCAGGCTTTACTCGCTCAAAGCCTTTTTACGCCATTGATCTTAGAAAGCGGTTGTCCACAAGTACGTTTTAGATATTTCTGAATAGATTTGACATCCATATGAAAGTCTCGATCTGCCAAGGATTTTTAAGAATGAGAAACATTATCCTTTGTTAACCAATTCGTTGATGCCTTAAACGGATGTTAAAAACAATATACGTCAATGGAACACGTGACTGTCTATACATTTGGTGACATGACATTAATCCTAGAACATTAACCATCAATTAAATTTACACCACTACTAACCATGGGTATATCATACCCGATTTTGAAAATATAAAAAAAAAATATTAAATATAAATCTTTATTTGAAATATTTTACATGCAGGCACTTCAAACTTTGTACTTTGAATTAACATTAATAGAAACTGAAAAACATTATTTAGGTAAGAAAATCAGGTACTTAAAATTGTAATTAAAAATAGGAAAATTTGTGCTTTGTACTATATACCCATGGTTAGTGTTCTAGGGTTAATATAAAACATATCAAAACGACCAACGAGCTACAATGTCCGGCGGCAACAGGAGTGGCAATAGATTTTGATGCCCTTCCCTATGGCCAGAAATTCTCAGATGATTTTAAATAATGAAACCCAAGTCCTGTTTTTAAATCTTATCCATGGTTAGATATCTCATTCCTGTCCAACAAACAGTTCGAATAAAGCGAAAACTTTCAGCTTAGGCGATGGAAGCCTGAGTTGTGCATCGACAATCATAACTTATTAGACAAAATTTATCACCATCTTATGAATTTGAATTATTTTCTTATATTGGTACTAACAAAAAGTTTTTTATTACAACTAAAAAGACAGGGTCTGTAGCATACATCAACAATAAAAACGTTGTTGATTCTTTTTAGGGAATATTTTCTATTTTGTTTATATATATATATATATATATATATATATATATATATATATATATATATTTAATTCAGTAATTTCAAGAAGGGACAAAAAGCGACTAAAAAGCTTTTACGTTGTTCCATAGTTCTTTCATCGTGCCATGTTTAATGGATGTCTGTTATCAGTTATCTCCTGTTAATTCCCCTCTCCAAGTTCTCCACCGGCTTAGCCAGGTATTGAACTCACACTCTTTGGGTCATGTCACTGGATCTAATAAACGCCTTTATCCACTGTGCCATGTGTCCTTGAGGAAATCTGTATATAAATCATCTTGCTCTGGGTATTATAAACCTAATGTCATCAGCATCATTTTTTACCAGTGCTCATATTGCAATTTTTGCTGTTATTATCTCTTTTCTCTGGCACTCTTTATTACTGGTTCCCATATTGTATTCATTTCTATGCTTGGTCGGTTCAGGAGATTTTAGTGGCCTAGCATATGTACTGATTCCTTAAGTTTACAAATTTTCCAATGATGTTCTTTGTCTAGGATCTCAACCTGATCCCACAGAGAGTGGTGATCTCCCTTTTCTCTCCATATGTACAGAAAATCAACAAATCCATCAGATTATCTATTGGAATACTGGTCCGTTCTTCTAGGGATGAGTCAGAGGCCAATCTGTCTCTGACTATTGAGAAAAAAAACAAAAAGAAAAAAATAGATTTTATTAGATTTCCGTTTGGTTTTAAGCTAATATTAGTTTAATCTGCATATTAACTTCAGTCAGTCTATTTTCATAAATTCCAAATATCTCAAAAACTAAACATTAAAATGGCAGAAAATTTAATTAAATATTTTACTAAGGGTGGAAATGGACGAGTTTAAATTTGACAGATATTGCTTCAAAACTTTTTGAGTTATTGAGGTTTATTTGATTTGCATAATAACTTCAGACAGGCTGTATATGCTGTCAATAAGAATGGATGCCATTCATTATTTTAACAAAGAATAAAGTGGCAAATAAAACTAAGCATGGACAAACTTTATAAAATCACTTTTGTTAGCATGTTATTAGCAATGCTGCCATTTATTAGTCAACATAGGAATTAAAGAATAGTTTTTAAAAAAAACAGCTGTTAGTGGCCTGTCGCTTTCCATCAATAAACATTAAAACGTTGCAAATGGCTTTATCCGTCAGGAAGAGTTAGAATTCTGTAAATTATCAAGTGCTGTTAATTTTTCACTTTTTTTTCTTTTTTTTTTTTTTTTTTTTTTGAAAGATGTTTTACTTTTTGTTTTACATCTTGCTACCAAGCAGAATAGCGAACTGTTACTGACAACTTAATTTTTTTGATGAATGCCATTCGGCTCAATCAGCGTATTCGTTAATAAGTTATTAACTTTAAAGCCAGAAATCTTTTCGGTGAGGAAATTTGTTTTTGCATTTCAAAGACAAATATAAATATCAACTCAAAATTCAAGGTTTACGGCCATATCACGTTGAAACACCGGTTCTCCTATCATGGAAGTTAAGCGACGTCGAGCCTGGTCAGGAATTTGATGGGTGTACGCATGGCAATGCCAGGGACTGTAAGCTTCGATGTGCGGGTGGTATAATGGGTAAGGGTGGTGTAATGGAAATTGAAAATTTTAGTTGTCTTCATTAAATTCAATTACATGCAAATATCCTTGGGAAAGGCATGAATTCATATCTTCTTACTCCAACATGTTTCAATTAGTAGCACTTGTATCAGCAAATTATTTAGAAAAACCTAAAAACCTAAAATCATTTTCTGGCTTTAAATAACCTGCAAAAGGTTAAGGAATCTTAAAAACACAAATCAATCAACCAACTTCGTATCAGTATAAGAATTATGTATAAAAGTCATGGAGGATTTTACGTCTATCAATTATACGTAAACTAACCAAGGCAAAGCCATGGTTGGATGGTACGAAACTGCGTCTAGAATTCGTTTATCATATCTTCTATACAGCAGTGTATCGTTCATAGTGCATTTCAGTGTTTAAACCCCAGCGGGGATTATTTAAGAAAAAACATTTTCCCCATTACTTATTGTATGAATTCTTTAAGGAAATTGCTGCCACAGAAGCATTTACAAATGCAGTTCATGTCAGCTGTGGTTTAAAAGGTTTCAAAATGGCGATTATGACATGTCCGACAAGCCTCGCACTTGACGACCCAATTTGAATGAAGAATTTGGGAAGAGACTTTGCATGTGAAAGCACCAGAAATTTGGCTTGAAAACTTAATGTGTCATGTTTAACTCTCCACTTAGATGCTAAGCTTAAGCTTGCAAAGCAGGAATTTTGGTTCCTAATAAGCTTTCGCTTAAGAACCGAACACATTTCACCATATGCCGTAATCTTTTAACCTTTCATTTTTTTATCGAATTATTACAGGTGATATACAATATGTGTTACATATAAACAGAAAATGAAAATGACAGTGGTTATCTCAAAATGAGAAACCAGTGCCAAAACCAAAACCAGAACTTTATCCACGGAGATCCTTCGTGTCTGGTGGAATATGATGTGACGTCCATTACGGTCTATATTATTCTGGAGTAATAATCAGTGCAGGCGTTTATTTGCTAGCATCTGATCGGGTAAATCAGTTATTATATCGAAAGTGACATGCTTTGGTAAAGAAAAGATGCTAGCATCTAGCATGAAAATGTAAAGGCACATTCTGCAAAACAAACCAAACGAAAATATTATCTTTAAGAATGGACGATCTTGAAAATTCTTCATATTAACTAGATTTCTATATGAGATTTTCATTGGTTTCTATCAACATAAAATTTCCTAAGTGGCAGAATGTTCAGAAAAAAAAAGTTGATAACACTTTCAAACTTTTTCAATGAAAAATTCAATTCTTTTAAACACAGAATCAAAAATTCGTATTCCAATTAATTAAAGAAACTTTATATTAGACATTTATATATCTTATTTTAAATATGAATTTTTTAACTGCAGTCGATGAAAATGAAGATGATTACATTTTTTATAAATATTTAAATTAACTTAACATTTTTTCACAGCTTAAAAATAAAAATCAATATAAAAATCAATAAGATTAAAAATAAATATAAAAAAATTAAAAATAAAAATTAAATTAAAAAATTTATTTTTTTAAATCTTAAGAATTTTAATTTTTAAGTTTCAACTTTTTTTAAATTTCACAAATTAAAAAATAGAAAATTAAAATAATAATATGCATCAACGTATTTAAGCAGATATTTATTTATAAGCTTAATCATGAATTTATTTATCTTGTTTAATATGTTAGGTTTATTTAAGTATTTTCAACAAGACATAAATTGCATTTATTTCCTTTAGCGTTATAAGCCTTAGCCCTAGATTCCTACTCGATTGATGGTGAGATGTCATCATTCTTTAATTGACAGAAATATTTGAAGAGAGCAGTGCTGTTTTTGTATTTTAAATTATTTAAAGTCATTCTATGATGGCCAAAACGAAATTTCCAAGGATTTTCTATGGCACCAAAATAAAATTTAACATCATAACCGAAATGTATGTTTGCTCGGTATATAATATATAGGCTATACATTGATCGTTTAAGGGACATGTATTTTTACACGTGTTGCATTTATTTTTAGAAGAATTTACGTTGTTTTTGTTAGAAATATGTTTGTTTAATATAATGTTGATATGATTGGAGATGGATGTGTCTATGCGATTAACTCCGCTATAGCTGATCTTAACATTGTTTTTATTTTTTTTTAAATCTTTTTGAAGTGTTGGTGAATAGTTAGTGTTTATGGATTAAATTTTAAAATATGCTTGCGATATTAGTTTTGTCATTACTGTTAAAAGTTGGATTAAACCATATAATGTTGCGTATACGTTCTTTCTGCTTATTTCTACTTTTTTTTGATTATTTCTAAATACTCTAAATTGACTTTATGGTGGCTTAGTTCTAAAGATTGTATATATTTACCTTTAAACTTACCAAATATTGTCTTGTTGCTGGAGTTTTTGGATAATCTAACTTGAACAGATTTATGTAAATTATCTATAATTTTATAGTGATGATTTGTTTACTAACGTATTTATGGTTATATAGGGTTTTGGTGTATGGTTTATAAAACCCAGTATTCAGGTCTAAAGTTACATCGAGAAAGCTGATCTCTTTTGCGTTGGTGGTAGTGGTAATATTTAGTTCGCTATCTTTAAAAAGAATTTCCAGTTCTTTTCTCAATCAGTCTGTTTTTCGTGGACTAGTTTTATGGTGGAGAATTACACCGTTTCCTCGATAGAGTCCGGTCTCCTTGATGTCGAAAATAAATTTAATTCGCCATACTAATAGAATTCCAACTAAATCGCATACTTCTGCTGAATCATACGTACCCATAGCTATATTAAATTCCGGGTTGCTCTTTTTGGTCCATTATAGAAATGTATAGGTTTTTGTGCCTGCTTTATGATATTAATTTCGCGATCGCTAATATGGCAGTAATTTATTTCCAGATTGATAGACGACATTAGCAGATTCTCGATGATGGACGGATAAAAATCATAAATATCGAATTGGATGAATGTACATTCATTTATCCTTTTTATATTGGTAAATTATTCTATGGCTTCATCTGTTTTGTGCCAGCGGTTGAACTCCCAAAGCATTTTTGGTGTATTTGCATGGTCTTTCAAGGATGTTAGTGCTGATTATACCAATATTATTTTTGGTGGGCTTGCGTAATCGGCATTGGGGGTAATTTAGAAAATTTTCCTTATAATCGTTAACTGTGTGTTTGTGGAATTTATGTATTCTATCATCAATTTTAAGTTCCGTGTCTATTTTCTTGGCTTCATTATTTGATGCGGTTTTCCTAGTTATTGAGTGACTTTTTGTAAAACTTATTAACTTCTTTGCTAATAGGTTTATGTTACAGGTCCGCATCGACCTAATAAGGGCCCCCGTCTAATCTGCTTTAATGACTATTTTTTTTTTATTATATTAGGTTGGTGCAAAAATAATGACGTAATAATGTCGTTTTTTGACGTAAAATATACGTCAAAAAACGACATTATAAACTATAATAGCTACGGCCTTTAGCATTATTTTGCTGTAGATCGTTGGTAATATTTGCGAATTTAATTTTGCCTATTACGGAGAATAGATCATTTTTTTTTTTTTTTTTTTTTTCGAAGTCCATTAACAGGTCATCAGCTGGAGGTGTTTTGGCGGACTTAAATCCGTAAACTTCGACATCTTTTGAATTGTTGTACTCGTTCTTGAGTTTGGAAGAGAAGAGTTTCCACCTCATCCTTTTTCAGATTCCCTAAATCTTGTTTAAAAGGCCTAGCCTGTAAGCTCTGTTATCAGAAATCATGATGTTTTATTGTGGATTAGTCAAAGTTAATTGATTCCATATTCCGGTGATGGTTAGGATACAACGTATAAGTACTTTTTATGACTCTTATAACAGTGCTCGACTAAAAAGAAGAACATGTAAATATATAATTATAATATATCGCACATATATTGCTGGTGTTAATAAAACAATGCTCGGTGTAATATAACAGAGATATTAAACATATATTAATAAATATACATATTATCCCTCATCGCTAGCAAGACTCTGAGTTTCATGCACGACGCAATCTTCAGGTGCCGAGTATGAACTGAACCTTACACTATTTTCAATTATAATATATCAGGTTATCACAATGTTGGAGTAAAGAAGGGATTACAGGGGGGTTTTTTTATATTTAAAATTTGAAAATTATTTACATTATTCGGACTATTGTCCTCATCATTGTTGCCATATTTATTACAACGTTTCGGCCGTTGTACGCTCCGGCCTTCTTCAGGTGGTTGGAATGTCGAACTGAACCCTTTATTTCGCTCACTGGGGTAGACTATTCTAGTTCCACATGCCATGTCTAATAGGAAACATGACACATTGCAACTTCCGAAACGTTGTGATAAATATGACAACAAAGATAAGGACAATTGTCCGAACAATGTAAATAGTGTACATAATACCTCATCTCAGAAATATAGACAGATAATGAAAATTATATTTGGCAATTAATATAAGCGGGATTTATATATGTATGTAAAAAAAGAAAATTATATATATATATATATATATATAAAGAAATATTTGTTTTTTAGTCTTTTATATTTTAATTATTTTTAAGTGATATAATTAAAGGGAGATTACCTGTTCTCACTAAAACATGAATATATTTAATAGTAATACATTAAAAAGTAGAACGTAATTAGCATTAAAAATTACAAATTAATAACTAAACATTACGAATTTAAAAATTGTAACACCAATACTAATTGTGAGATATATAGATAGATAGTGAGATAGTATTTTCTCCATTTACGGAGGAGATTTCGATCTGAAGAATTGAACACCTCCGTGTTCAAGAAATAATTTATAATCGAAATGGATAATTAAACTTCCTGTCTTATCATTATAATCCTCTGTAGTCTACATTGTGCTTTGCCTCGATTTATGTCCTCCTCTGAATTATTCCTTCCAGTCACAAACTGGTAAGATATATATATATGTATATATTTTAACAACTATACTCGGTTGGTGAAAAAACTTGTATGACCCGATTTGCAAATATAAATATATCGAAACAAACTGATATGTGTAAGAAAAATTGGAAAAAAATGAAAGGACTAAAAACATCCGAGGGGGACGAAATTCTTGTCCAGTGCCTTAATTTCCAGTCCAAAGAAAAAAAAACAATCGAGTATATAAGATAAAATGTAAAATGCTCAGTGCGCTAGGTAGAGCAGAAAATAAAAAATCCTAAAGAGCTAAGAACTACCTACTGGCCAGTTTACGCTGAAAATCCTTTTAGGTTAAACTTGGTTAGGTGTTTCCTGGCTCTTTAGTATACACACACACACACACACACACACACACACACACACACACACACACATATATATATATATATATATATATATATATATATATATATTTCGACATCATCAAATTTATGCATTGAATAATTAGCTTAAAAACAAACGTAAAATAAAATAACTTTTATAATCCATAGCCCAAATAAATAGTTTAAATATCCTACAAAAAAAGATAACCCTTTATGAAGTCGTCAAAAAACAAATGTTACGGCAGTTTTTATATGCACAAATCCCTTTCATAAAGAAATAAAATAAAAAAATAAATAAATCTCCATAGACACGTAAACCAGACTAGGCGAAAACATCTTCCGTTTTAAATTTAGACACCCCCACCTTACCCTGACTTGATCGATGAAAGTAACTCCATACTGATACAAATTATTAACACGCAACACCACTACCTATTTAAACAATTCGGCCTGGCTGTTACCATGGAAATTTTGATTTCGGCTCTTGTTTTGAAACATGAGACCTCTTATGTAGCGTGTTAGAATCATATTTTTAAATAATTATATTTATGCTCTACTTTTGTATCGAGCACTATAATAAAAATACTAAAGAACTTTGGATTATTTACCTAACCAGTTCTTTCCTATTTTCCATATATTTTCACATATATATATATGATGTTCGTGCAAAAATAATGACGTAATAATGTCGTCTTTTGACGTTAAACAATACGTCAAAAAACGACATTATTACGTCATTATTTTTGCACCAACCTTATATATATATATATATATATATATATATATATATATATATATATATAAGCTCCGACTATTTGTTTTGAAAATCAAACCTCTCAGCCCAGAATAGTAACAATAACCGTTATTTCCATTTTAAACATGTAGGCCTTTTCGTTCTAATGGGTTTTCATTTTTGGTACCCCGCCCGCGTGAATTTAAGCCTACTACTTGAATTGATAACTAGATTACATCATAGTTAGGAGTACCGTGAGTTCTATTCTAAGAGTTTCTTCCTTATGACTTCAAGCCTCTGTAGCTTTCTTTCCTGTTTTTTTTTTTTTTTTTACTTTTGTTTTGTTTTTGGTTTTTTTTTGGGGGGGGGCTTTTTTGCTTCCTTTCCACCTACGATCTTCAAAGATTTAAATGCAGCATCAATCGCTATGTTCTGTCTTCTTGAAACATTTTCTGTTATTGTCCTTTCTCCTCAATAACGTTATCTTTCAGTTTCATTAACCTAAGCAAAGCGATAATGTCGCTAAAACGCAAGGTTTTAGTGGGATTATCGCTTTGCTTGGGGCAAAACGATTATAAAAATATTTATTTTTATAAAGTTACATTTTACAGGAATATGCGTGTGGCGTAACAATGCTTAGGGGAATTGGAGTGCTGAATTCAACAAGGGACGGGTTTAATCCGTTTATATTGCCATAGACCCACAACTATCCCTAGAGCTGTAGTATAGCTGATCAATTGTGACCGTAACTCGTGCAGTGAGCGACATTGTTGATTTCGGAAGCAATCGGAACGTTTTGATAAAGAAGAGAAAACTCTTTATTACATTTCAGCTTCTGTATCCTCGGACCTTCCTAGGATGTCAGTAACCTACCGGGAATAACGAACAGAATCCATTGTTTGATCCATGGTGTAAAACATTCGTATTCGGTCTCCTTCTAAAAAAAATGTCGCAACTCGTCGCAGTCAATTCTTTCTCCGCTGCGTCAATCTGTATATCTGCACCACCTGACTCAGGAATTTAACTAAATGGTCTTTATCAGCAATTATATCTTTTCACAAAAACACTCTGTCGATGGAAATAGTTAAGACGTACCAACGTTAATTTAAAATCAGCGGAACTACCTATCTACGCCGGTTAAAATTACAATATATATATATATATATATATATATATATATACACACACACATTTCATTGAATACGGCAGACATGGTGCTTTGATTTTGATTTTTATACAATTTTTCATGCGATCTAATAAGTTTTTTTTCTTTTCAAATGATAAACTATATAAAAACCATCCAAATATACTATTTTCCGAGCGCTTTCGGCTATACATTCAGCCATTTTCAAGGATGAAATATTTTAATTGTTAAAAAAGAAATATTGTTGTATGTATGTATTTTTATGTTTTCATTTTTCAAAACAACGTCAAGATATTGTGTCCATATTCATAGTTGATATTAATGTGTGTTGTTGGTTTTTGTTTTTTTGTTTTTTTGTCTGTTTTTATTAGGTTGGTGCAAAAATGTCGTTTTCTCACATAGTAACATATGTGAGACAACGTCATTATTTTTGCACCAACCTAATAATAAGGCGGCCATTATTTTTAGCCATTTTTGCATGTAGATGATGCTATTATATTTGTGTTGCCAACAAGTATGTTACGAATAGTGTCCGGTAGGTCTCCATGAAAATTTAAATGAGATCTAATTGATACACACTTGCATATATATATATATATATATATATATATATATATATATATATATATATACAGATAAACGCGCATACACTGGCATACACATACTTACGTCTGTGCTCTGTTTTTAATAAACTAGTGCTTACA